>JAVBJF010000149.1:0-600000 GCA_033439095.1 Pseudococcus viburni
AATAGCGCCAAACAATCATTCCTTATATCACAATTCGCAATAATAATTAATAAGCCGTTGAAAAAATCCGCTAATTCAAACAAAATGGTAATTTAAAATAAGAAACTGAAACTTTCTGAACAGAACTAACCAGGCGAACAGACAGAATGAGAAAAAGAAATTGAGCGAAACTGACGCATACCCAACTCATACCTTTTCCTTCACATATACACACACACACACACACTCACGCACGCTTCAACACCTTTACGTGTTTATACGTAGTACATCAAGTACATTTGTAATTGTATGAAACAACGAAAACACCAAACGCAATACATTGATACGTAATTCATACGCAATTTCGAAAAAAAAACACGAAAAAATGGATTTGTAACTTGTACTTACAATGAAAATGTTACGTCGCCATTGAACTCGACACAAAACACAAGTACATTACTAGAGCACATTAAAAAACCGAACACAAAGATACGACGAGACGGAGACAAAAATTTAAAATCGAATTACACAGCTTGGTAAAGGTAAAATTCCATTCGGAAAAATCTGTTGTCGAAAGCTTGCAACAACAATAAAGGACTAAGAAAACAAACGTTACAAAATGGCGTCGCGTCATATACTGGAAACTTGAAACTTGTGTCGTTGAACAACACGGCCATAACACAACTCACAAATGCAAACAAACGAACCGAAAAAATATAAAAACAATACTCGAATAATTACCTATGGTACTCGAACGTTGAATTTTCTTCACAACCTCATCAATCAAGTGGACATGGCAAAAGCAGAAGATTCTTTTCTCTAAAATTCGCATTCACTAACAACGCTTGCTAACAACACATACACAAACGCAACACGTAAACATCACAAAATGGCGTCGCGTCAATGCGTCATGTAATGGAAATTCGAACGTTAACCTTTTGTCCTTGTACAGCACAATCACCCTACACTGCCGCGCACTGCCGAAACCGAAATATAAAATCACTTACAAAGAAAAGAACACACTAGAATGTTCAAGAGGTCAAGAAATTGACTCAACACTCAACTCACGTCAACTGATGACGAACCAACGACGAACGACGACGACGAAGTGGAGAAGTTGTGATTCATCCCTTTCGGTATTTGCAAATCGCAACTTGTTCATGTGTATTTGCGCATGCGCAACAATGTTACCATACATAACACAAAATACACAATCAAGGGTCGGCGTCGGATATCGCGATATCGCAGGCATAAATTTTCAATTATTTATTACAAGATTGAATATTAATGCAAAAATGCAATTTTTTGTTCCTATTTCCTGTATTATTCATTTCAATATTCACGACTGAATTTACACGGAATTGCATCAAGCACGAAAATAAAAAATTATGTGAATGATTGAATCTTTCCTGTTTGATTCATGCGAGTTTTTATTTTTTTTAATTCCACGCAAATCGAAACTCATAAATTTATCATCTCTAGTATCTTTTTTTCGAGATTTTTTTTCAAAATATTTTACATCCATAAACTCTTTTTAACTCCATTGAAACTTTTTTCCACTCTGAAAAGTGAAAATTCTTCTTCAAAATTTCAAATGTTTTTCTTGCCACTAAAATTTTTTCAGCTCTGAAACTTTTTTCTCAATATATTTTTCAGTCCTAAATTTTTTCTCGAATAATTTTTCAACTCTTGAAATTTTTGTTCAAAAACTCTTATAGTAACTTTTTTACCCAGAATTTTTTTCAATTCTAGTCTTTCTACTTTAACAATTTTTTTCTCATTATATTTTTCAAGTGTTATGAATTTTTTTCGACTATGAAATTTCTTCCTAAAATTTTTTTCTTACAAGAGAGGTACCTATCCCAACTCAAAGTAAAATTTTGAGCCCAAACAAAAAAAATCGAAAGTACATCATAACAGGACCCCGTATCCGAAATTTCAGGTGCTGAAGTTCATTTCTCGATTTTTGGCGAATTTTTGAAATTTCAAAATTACCTCCGCCTGCAAAATATGAAACTTTAATCTAATCAACAAAACAAGCTGAAACTTGGTATATTTTCAACGTTTTACATCGATATATGCGCATTAGGCGGATTTTAAAATTTCTCCAGGAAAATTTCTTGCTCAAAAATGTGAATTTGAACTCAAAATTACGAATTTTGGAAAGTTGTGTTTTAATCGATCAAATAGGTCACCAATGTGAATAATTCGTGATTATAGGTTTTGAAGTTTCATATGAGCCATTTTTATGGACTTTTCTCCAGCGCTGAAAGATTTCAAAATTTTCTGGTGGCTCCGAAACGCCTCGAACCCGCTTCCATTTGATTTGGGAGGTCGAAAATAGGGTAAATACCAAATTATCAGCTTTTTTCGTTGATTAGATCAAATTTTCATATTTCGCAGGGGCGGAGGTAATTTTGAAATTTCAAAAATTCGCCAAAAATCGAGAAATGAACTTCAGCACCTGAAATTTCGGATACGGGGTCCTGTTATGATGTAATTTCGTTTTTTTTTGTTTGGGCTCAAAATTTTACTTTGAGTTGGGATACCTCCCTTGTTAGGAAATTTTTTTCTCGAACCTTTTTTCAACTCTGGTATTTTTTCTCAACATTTTTCTCGACTCTAAAATTTCTTCAGCAAACGTTTTTCTCATTTTGGTGCGAAATTGTCCGTAACTATCGAACGAAGCCCAACGAAGGTCCGACGACCGAAATGGACCTCGGGTTCGGACTCAGCGACCTCAAATTCATTGGGATGGATTTTCATCCCAAACAATTCATTGGACGATTTTTCCGATCATTTTTACCCTGCGATTAATTTGGGATTAATTTTAATCCCAGACTAATCGCAGGTATTTTTTTGATTTCGGTTACCGGAATGATCATTGGGATGGATTTTCATCCCAAAAAATTCATTGAACGATTTTTTTGACCATTTTTCGAGAGAACGGCCATTTTTGAGGCCAATTTTGGCCAAAATGAAAAGTGTCTCAAAAACTCGCGAAAAGTGTGTTTTTCGACTAATTTGGGGTCGCTGATTACGAATCCGGGCGTTTGTTTGGCGCGATAGGCGCTCGTTTGCCCAGAAAACGCATTTTGGAGGCGTAAATCGTCCATAACTCGAGTGGGAAAAGCCAGCGCGAAAAATGGACAGCAGATTCGGATTCAGGGACCTCGAATTAGTCGAAAACGACACTTATCTCGATTTTTTTGAAAATCGTCGAAAATCGAAAAAAAAACATGAACTAACCCCTTCTCATTTTTTGGGCCCAAATATTTTTTGTCCCCGATCGACGTGCGAGGTGTCTTGGAGGGGGTATTTGAACACGGCGAATTCAACGGTGGCATCTGTTTTTTCCGATCGGTTGCCGTTTTCGAGAAAATGGCCATTTTTAAGGCCAATTTCGACCAAAATAAAAAGTGTCGCAAAAACTCGCGAAAAGTGTGGTTTTCGACTAATTCGGGTCCGCTGATTACGATTTTTGTGTTTGTTTTGCGCGACAGCTACTCGTTTGCCGAAAAACCGCATTTTCTAGGCGAAAATCGACCATAACTCGAGAAGGCAGGGCCAGCGCGAAAAATGGACAGCGGATTCGGAATCAGCGACCTCAAAATAGTCGAAAACGACACTTAACTCGATTTTTTTGAAAATCATCGAAAATCGAAAAAAAAACATAAAATAGTGGACACCATGGGAAGTAATCAAGAAGTATACCATTTTTTGTAAGTCGAAAACGTATAGCACGAAAAGAGCACGATTTTTTTTTTTTGATATGAACATTAAGTTGAAAACGATATGCCACATTCGATATAATCAAAAATTTCGTTGAGGGATTCAGATTGATAAATTTAGTCATAATTTGGATTCATTGTTTTTTCGTCATATCTAAGCACAAGATCGGCTTACGAGAAAATATCAACGGGTATTCGAGTATTTAAAGGGAAATGTTAAATTCAGTATGTCTGTGACTGATTTTTAGTCAAAATTTTGGCATGATTAATCGGAAAACTCGTATACCCTCAAATAAAGTACTTGGTGTAAAAAAGAAGAGAGAAATTTTCGAATCCGGATAAAATGTTCAAGAATTGTTAAACACATCCCAAAAAAAAACTCTACCCCAATTTTTCGTTTTTACACACACTTTGACACCCCCGAGAAGAAATCAAAAAAAAGTGTAAGAAATTTTTTCTCTCCTCGTCCTAAAATATTCGTGTTTAGATGTAGGTAGAGTTTAGAATTGAGTTTTTTTAATATATATTTCGACCTCATGCCAACTTCTTACCATCTCTTCACCATATTATATTTGGCCCCTCATCCTCTTCACGGGCAAGCAAATCTTTAAAAATTTCGAAATCCTTAATATTTTGTAGTAGGTAGGAATTCTGTTTGTTACGTTTTCAAAATGAATCTAGAGATCGAATTATTTGCTATTGCATGATATGTATCGTTTATTTCGATTTACGTTTTTAAAAATTTTATCAAAAAAGATACGAGTAGCAAACTTTATCGATTAAAAAAATTTTACTTAATGATCCTTATATTTGGGCTACAGAAAACAGTCGAAAAAATATCTGATTCTTCAAAAAGAAATCTATGAAAAACAACCTTCTACAACGATTGCATCATAAATTTCTGTTGAAAAATTTCATCACGTACCCCGATAAAAGAAATTTGATTAATCGGCTTTTTAAATTAATGGACTTACATATTCGTGAAGTATTTAAATGATGGTTCTCAGAAATGAAATAACTATTCATATAATTCTGAGGTATCTAGTGGATGTTTCGCTCGTCGAAAATGAAGTCGAAAATATTTTTAAATAATTTTTTGATTGTTATGTGTGTTACAATTTCTTTTGGCACTTGTCGACCATCCTCATCTGTAAGTACAAATAAATATTTGTTTTTTTTTTAATGGAACGTTTCGATTTAAGAAAAAAACGTTCGTGTTTCGGCAATTTTTGGCAATTTTCAGCATATTTTAAAGATTTTGAACAAAATTTTGTATTTTAATACTGTTTTTTCACAAAAAAAACAAAACCTGAAAAAGTGCCAAAAAATTAAATGAAAAAAAAATCAAGGAAAAATCAAATATTTTTTCCACCGGTTTTCGCCAATTTTGTTTAAAATGTTCAAAATAGATCACAAAATAGCATACCACCTTATTCTGCTCGAAAAATCCTTTCCAAAGACACTCATATCGGATATCGATTTTACATATTTCGTAGGATAAATGCATATTTTTGTCATTATATCAGTCACTATAATATGTACTGTATTTCGACATTTTTAGCATATAAAATCCGCACTCAACTTATTAGCTTTGTTAACTCACTTTTTGAAAGTGCCTCGCATTTAACGAGACAGAGGCGTGACAAAGCGATGTGTTCGGGGGGGGTGTACCTCAAATTTTCCCAACTAATTTTCCGAATAATTTCCAACTATCTTCTCTACACCCCCCCCCCACCAAAAACCCACCAATTTTCATAAAATTTTACAACACTTAATCTTAAAAATTTTCCAACTTT
Organism: Pseudococcus viburni; assembly: GCA_033439095.1. NCBI lineage: Eukaryota > Metazoa > Arthropoda > Insecta > Hemiptera > Pseudococcidae > Pseudococcus > Pseudococcus viburni. The sequence continues at coordinate 5,507 of JAVBJF010000149.1, forward strand.
TCAAAATTGAATCAAATGAAAAAAATTACCCTTCTCATTTATCATGGGACTTCGTGACAATCTTAAATAAAATTTTCAAAAAATTTTCGATTTTTTTGGAAGAAGATGAGCTAATTAAGGAATGCCGTTTTTTATGGAAGTAAAAAAGTATTAATACCTATTAATGAAGAAATTTCAACTTTTGCTTCAAAAACATTCATTTAATTACCTGACATGGAAAGACATAATTTTAAGAATTTGCGTAAATTTTAGTCCGAGTGAAGCGAGGACGAAAAGTTTTGAAAAAACAGCATCCAAAAGCTGAAATTTTTGAAATTTTCCCCCGGTGAGTAAAAAATTTGTTCCCCCTTCTCCCAACGCAATGTATCGAATGTATCGCAAAATGAGTCAAAACCTTGCAAGAATAAGGATTTTCTCTGTTTTTCTACAAACTTTGGCAAGCCATTTTTGAAAAAGTATATCCCAAAAAAACGAAAAATGATCTATTTTTATGCATTTATGGACGATGGGAAAATAATTATTGCCCGAGCGAAGGGAGGGCGGAAAAATTTCCAGAAAATTATAATAACCTCATCTTTTTAGTAGGTATTACTTTTTTACTTTCATAGAAAGGATAATTTTTTTCATTTGAAGATATCCAATTGTCTGGGCTAGAAGGGAGTAAAATTAATATCATCACTTGGGAGATGAATGGAGCAAAGTTACTCAGCCCGAGCGAAGCGAGGGCGACAATTTTTTGTGATATTTTCAACTTTTTCCAATCTTCCCGTTGAGAAAAATTTGAGAATCTCAACTTACTACCCAATCTTACCCATGATCCCAAGTTTAGATTTGGATTGGCGATATTCTCACATTTTCTCAATTTTCCCAAATCCAAAACACAGGAAAAGTTAAGACAAGTTTAGAAAAATTGAGAATTTCAACATTACCCAAATGGTACAAATTTTCCCAACTATTCTCAACTTTTCCAACTTTTACAACTGAGGAATGACCTGGAGGGAGACACCCCCACACCCCCGATCGTCACGCCTCTGATCTAAGATTGCGCGACAACTCAGCTATGTCGTGGAGTAAACCTAGACTTATACTACTATTAATGGCAATGTTATTTAACACTATTGCGAAAAATGAAAATGCGAAAGCAGTGATTATAATCAATATTAGGAATGATGCTACGAAATGGAATGAAGCTGAGTCTTGAGAGAATCTTCTGTAATTCAATGTGTTAATTTTAAAGGATGAGGATTACGACATAATTGGAAAATGCCTGACCGAAATGGGTTGCGAAGTGGATACGATCGATAAATTAAATTTAACAATGGCAGAAAAATTACGACGGAAGGCCAATGGAAAAATTATGAAGGCCAATGGAAAAATTATGAAGGCCAATAGAAAAATGATGAAGGCCAATAGAGAAATGATGAAGGTCAATGAAGAAAAGAATAAGCTTGAAGCAAGGTTGACAAACGAAGCAGCTAACCATGTAAGTAAAGTATTGCTATATTCATGACAAACCCTTTTGAAATAGGTACCTACTTCCTACACCTACTTATGCCATGCAAGTTTTAAAAATTTTGGTTGAAAACTCGCGGAGATAAAAATTGTTAATGGAAAGGCTGAAAAAAGTAACGTTTTGCCCCATAACTCGGGTTAGGGTAGGGGTGGAGGGCTAAAAATTTTACCACGTGGTTTTCAGACCCTAAGGATCAAATTCCATCGGTTAGTTTCGAATTTCAGCTCTGGAGCAGCTTTGCCTATCTTAACCGCCGGTTCCCTTTTACAAATTATAGGTAAAAATGTTGCCAATTTCATGAATTTGGCAGTTACACGGATTAGGCGTAAAATATACATAATCTATATATAATACCAGTATATTACATGTATACCTATTAAGTAGTATGTACCTATCTACGAAAAGTCAAAAAAATCAATGCCCACATTTAAGAAATGTTTCGTTCTTATCGTAAATTTAAAAAAAAATATGTTTAGAAGCGGGAAAGGAAGTATCGGCTATTTTTTCAGTCATTAATCAAGGTAGCCGAGTGCATTGATGGATTGTTTTCCGACTGTTGGCCTAAATGGGCCCCAAGTAAACCGAACGGTAATTATACGAAAGAACAATGGCAAATTTTACTATTCAACGTGGAAAATAGAAGAATTCTTGCTATAAGAACGTATATTGAAAAATACGAAATATCCGAAGACGATTTCATCGAGGAAGCAAAGCAGGCAAGCGAGCTGCCTAATATTTCTGATTATGAACTGGTAATGGAACGTAAAGATAAAAGTGAGGCAGTCAAGGTCTTAGACGAGTTTCGCGATGTTGTAAACCCAGAAGTAATAAAGATCTTACTGTTCGGACGTAAACTGACTCCCGATTATTTGCTCGAAAATACTGTAATGAACAAAGCGAATGGTACGCATCCCCAGTATTTATATAACTACCTACTACCATGTACTATTATAGATTCATATACATAGCAGGTACTTATGTCATTGTACACAGTTGCACAGTGTAGTGGGTACTGCCCAGGGTCGTAGCGAGACAACTTTCCAGGGGGGGGGGGGGGGGAGATAATGAAAATTTTGCCAACTTTTCTCCAAATTTTTCCAACTTTCGCGTGGAGTTTTGCGCCGCCCCCAATGCTTTCTTCAAAACTTTTCGGGTGCGGCGCGGTAGCGGCGCGCGCGTCAGCGGTACAAAAGACATAAAATGTGAAATTTTTCAATTTTCATTAAAAAAATGAACGAAACCAGGGGAAGCGAATTTTTTTTTGGAAGAGTACAAAATAGGCGTGGAAACTCGGACATAAGAAAAATGGAAGGATTTTGGAGAAGGGGTAGAAGGGAGGCTTATTCTTTCACTGCATTATTTTAAATATTTAATGAACTAGTAGTTTTACTAGTAAAAAAAAACTAGTAATATCTAGATTTAGAGGGGCACGCCACCATGTTGGGTTGAAATTATGGTATTTGAAGTAGTATTTTAAACATGAAGTACCTAGGAAATTTTTTTTTCTTCAAGTTTAATTAAATTGAGGAAATTTTTTTATTTTCTTGTTTATTATAATTTTATAAAATTTCTGGGCACATTTGGCGAATTTATATTCCACCCCTGGGGGATGGAGCCTCAAGATACAAAATTTAAGAAAAAAAGGTAGCAAAAAACCTAAAAAAATTGAAATTTTACAATTTTTTTGAGTAATATGCCTGAATCTATGTTTTTGAGGGCATAGAATACGAATTCAACAATTTTTTGCTTAGGGATGAATGGTAGGGGGTGAAAAGAGGGTGAGGAGGAGGGTTGAGACCTTTAAAAATTTGAATTTTGTAATTATTTCGAGTAATATGTCAAAATTTATGTTTTCGAGTTCGTAGAATACGAATTTGACAATATTTTTTGCTTAGGGATGAAGGGTTGGGGTGAAAAGGAGGTAAAGGAGGGGTGAGACTAGAAAAAATTTGTGATTTTTCCGAGTAATATTTTTTGACCTTATGTTTTTATGGTTAATGGAATACAAATTTAGCAATAATTATCTTTTAGAGATGAAGAACTGAGGTAGGCAGGGGAAAAAAGCCTGCGAAATTGAGTTTTGAAGTGCGTATAGAATACGAATTTAGTTTTTTTTTTCTTTTCGGAATGAAGGGTGGCCGGAGAGGTAGGGATAGAAGGGAGATTTGAAAATTTTTGAATTTCGCTACTTTTCAGAGAAAAAATGCATTGAAATTGATATTTTCGAGGGTGGTAAGATATAAATTCGATAACATTTTTTTCTGGGAGATGACGGGTATAGATTATAATGATTGTACCATAAGTATACCATTACAATTCTTTTCCAATAAAATTGTCACCGAAAGTCCAAAATAAGATCAGAAAAAAGTGACTTCTGGTCTAAGTCATAATGCCCATTCATTCGAACCATAGTAATAAAATTTGTATCCAACTCAGCTAGTAGGTATCAGGAAAAATAATACCCGTTATACACAAATTGGGCAATATTTTTCGCTTAAGAATAAAGGGTTGGGATGTAGATGGGGTGAAGGGGGGAAAGGTTGAAAAATTTGTATTTTGTAATTTTCTCGAGTACCTAACTAATACTTGCATTTGCTGACAAGTGGTAAAAATAGAGTTGTTAAAAAAACTAGTAATTTTCACAAAACTACTACTAGTTGTTTTGTAAAAAAATTACTAGTTATTTAGAAAAAACTAGTAGTTTTTTAAACACTACTAGTTTACTACTAGTTGTTTTGAAAAAAACTAGTAGTTATTCAAAAACTACTAGTTGTTTTGAAAAAACTAGTCGTTTTTTTGATAACTAAGTAGTTTTTTGGGAAAACTACTAGTTTTACTACTAGTTTTTCGAAAAAACTACTAGTTCTTTGCGTAAGAGGACATAATTGGAATTTTGTTAATGCCCGAGCGAAGCGAGGGCAAAGCTTTGAAAAAATTTAATAATGGCCAAAACAGGCATTATTCCATGTTTTAAATACCTATAACTCATCAATTGGCGGCAGCCTAATCCTGTTTTTTTCAATTTGGAGGCAGCGGAGCAGACCTCTATTTTGACATGGATATGTCTTAGGGCTTGGGGGGGGGGGGTAAAATTTGAAAAGCGTTAAGCAACGCTGGGATGGTTACATAACGTAACATAACATTTTTAGGTCCAGACTTAAAAAACTTGGAAAAAATCTATTTCAGATGAGGAAATGATGATATGTTATATTAAGTAGTTCACGTAACATTTCGACATGGATATGTCTTTAGGACTGAAGGGTAAAATTTGAAAAGTGTAAGGTGACACTGGAGGTGTAACGTAATGAAACGTTTTTGGATTAAGACATAATGACATTATGTTAGACATGAAGAAACTTGAAAAAAATTAATTTCGGATGAGCACATGATGACATTATGTTATATTTAGTCAGGAAGTTAGTCGGCCGAAAAGTCGGTCGAAATGTCGGTCGAAATGTCGCACAGTGGGCCAGGAGACCCCCAAAAACGTTCGTTTTGCTCAAAAACCCCGAAAGAACGTTCAAAAAATGTTTACCTTATGTTTTTGGGGTCGTAGATTTCAAATTTTCAAGAGAAAAAAATTTTCGAGTGACGGGTGGGGCAGGAAAGAGGGGTCTAAATTGAAATTTCATAATAATATCGTGTAATATGTCTAAATATACGTTTTCGAGGTCGTAGATTACAAATTTCGCACTCAAAAAAATTTTTGGAGTGAGAAGAGGGGTACGAGGGAAGGGTAAAAATTGAAATTTCACAATAATATCGTGTAACTTGTCAAAATATATGTTTTCGAGGTCGTAGATCACGAATTTCGTACACAAAAAATTTTTAGAGTGAGTGAGGGATCGAAATTGAAATTTCACAATGATAATGCACGTATAAAATATGTCAAATTATACATTCAACAGGGTGTAGATTACAAATTTTGTGCTCAAAAAATTATACAAGTGAGGATATAGCGAAATTTACATTTAAACCCCACCTACTGCCTTCCTTCTACAATTTTTTGAGTACGAAATTCGTAATCTACGACTTCAAAAACATATATTTTGACATATTACACGATAATATTGTGAAATTTTATTTTTTTACCCCTCCCTCTTGCCCCTCCTTCAACTTCAAAATTTTTTGGAGAATGAAATTCGTAATCTACGACCTCGAAAACATATATTTTGACATATTACACGATAGTATGGTGTAATTTCATTTTTTACCCTCCCTCCTGCCCCCATCGACTCAAAAATTTTTCGCCAAAACTGACATGAAATTGCGTTTTTCAATTTTTCCAAACACTACACGTTCTCCCAATTGTGGTATAAAATCATTTTTTTGTCCAATTCAAACTTTTTGGACCCCGAGAAAGCACCAACAAAATTTTTAGCTTCTTGGAACTCCAGCGGGCTGAGCCATGGCTTCTCAAAGTAGGGACTTCTTTTTAAAAAATTTATTCAGCCCCTTCAAATCGCATGGAGCTAAAAAAATGTTTGGAACGTTCTCAACTAATCAGTTACAACTTTCTTTAGTTTTAACGAATGTGGAGCTTTTTTTTTTATATTTTCTATGTGTAAAATCGTTTGGCCCGTGAACGCCGTACTTTCCACGAGAGCACCGTGGAAAATTTGACGCATCTGCACGGGTTTAATACGACGAGTGGTCAGTTTCAATTTTTTCCAACAATTCGGGAAACTAATCAAAAAATCTTGTTCAGGAGGTTCGAATTATGTCTAAAAATGGTTTCATACCAGGATTGGTTCGAGGTATTGGGTTGAGAAGATGGGAAATAGTGAATTCGAGTCGATTTTAGCAAAAATTGAGCGTTTTACGCTGCACTAATTTCACGATTGAGAAAATTCTCTACTTCTAATCGGGAAACTAATCAAAAAATCGTGTTCAAGAGGTTCGAATTAAGTCTATAAATGGTTTCATACCAAGATTGGTTCGAGGTATTGGGTTGAGAAGCGAAAATTGGCTGTTTTTTACTACCAAAAATTGGCTGTTTTTTACTACCAAAAAGCGACGATCAAGAAGCTATTTCACTTCCTATGGGGAAACCAATAACAAATTCGAATTCAGAAGGTTCGAATTATATAAAAAACTGGTTTTCAAACCTTACTTGAACCACATCACTCGTCTTAAGATGAAAAAATTGCAATTTTACCTCTTTTTCCTCAAAATTGGCCTCTTTTCGCGACACAAATCATACAATTGTGCGAATTCTACGCTTCAGATCGGAAAACTAATCACAGATTCGAGTTCAGAAGGGTCGAATTATATGAAAATGAAACCAAATTTACCCCAACCTCTTCATGTGAAAAAATAGGGGTAAAACTTCCCCTAAAACTCCCCCTCCCTCCACTCCTATGGGAAATTTTTGACGTCCCCACTTCTCGAAAATTTTCTTTTGGGTCATACTAAAATAAAAATCACATTTCAACTCGTTTTCAAAAAGAGCAGTATGCTCCCGTTTTTTCATGCTAACCGCAGGGACTAATACTCCATTTACAACTTGAAAACATACGTACTCCCCAAACTAGGAATCCGACGACCAAAATTTTTACACCAAAGTTGTTCTTCTATTATTTGATTTCTTGTAAAAATCTCTTCTGGGGCAGCCTTGGTTCCTCAACTTCGAAAAATATTGAATGCAGTAGTTCAAACAGCATGTTACGTAGGTATTTAAAATTTTTAACAAATGAAAATTGTTCTAAAGCTTTAAGTTGTATATAAAATCACGAGTGAGTGAAGTAGTAGATAGGTACAAAAATGACGATTTTCAAAACTTTGATTCTGTCGATAAAAAATAATTTAAAGGAAGTTTTTTCTTTGGTCTGAATTCAAAATCGATGCTACTGATTAAGCATTCTTTTTTCAGTCCAAACATGTTAAAATTCGAAATCTTGTCAAGTGTTATCTACCGATAATATAACTACATTGTCATTTGCTAGATGGTAATTTTACATAGTAGGTACCTATATAATTTATGCATATTGAAGACGAAGACGAAGTATTGATTTCTTGTTTTCCACTTTTTCTTAGATGCTCGCAGCAAATATAATTTATTGCAAATTCCGAATTACAATGGCCCGGAAGAATATATTGAAAAGGTAATTACGTATCAATGTTATTTGTTATCTAGCGGATAATATTTACAGTGGGCCAGATGAGAAATCTAGCGTCTCAAAAATCAATTTCATAAGTTCCAATTAGAACAAAAATCCAAAAACTTGAGTATAGGGGGTGAAAATTGACGCTGACTTTGAATACTTCATCCATTTTTGAGTGGACCCCAAAATGAGCCTCCTAGGGGAGGGGGGGGGGGGGTCAAAATCGAAAATTTTTCAAAATTTTGAAAAAACTTCCCAAAAAATTAATATGGATGTTGAAATATAGGTTATCAATCACGCTAATTTCAAATCGTTCAACCATTTCTGAGTGGGACCCAAATTAGGCCCACAAAATGGGGGTCAACATCCAACATTTTCAAAATTTCAAGATGGTGTTTCAAATGCGCTGATTCTCTAATATAATGTTTGCGCGAAATGAAAATTAGCCTAAATTATTCCTAAATATATGCTCTTTCTTTTGTATCAAAAATTTTTTGCAGCCAGTTGCCGCTGGATTTTTAAGTCAGAATTTAACCTTAGAAAACGTGTAAAATACGCATGAACTAATGGGTAGGTATCTGGCAGAATAAATGGTGAATTTGGCCCCAGGTAGACGCTTTCAACCAGTGAGTGTATATTGACAAGAAAACAATTTCCACAGCGGAAAAGAATTGTTGGTGGGGAGGGGGGGTTAAAATTGGTATTGGGTCGTGGTACATCATCGATGGTCATAATGGCCTTAAAACCCTTAGTTTTATCTCAAATTTCACTTTTTCGCGAAAAAGGCACAAAAAATGTGATTTTTTCACAGAATTTTGTAAAGAATGAGCTGTAACTTTTTTTCAATAAGAGATAGAGATCCGCGGTTTGCGGCATTCGATTTGCCGTGAAATTTCCTACAACTCTCACCATGGTCATTATGGCCTTAAAATCCTTACTTTTCTCTCAAATTTCACTTCTTTGCGAAAAAAAAAAAATGCGATTTTTTCACAAAATTTTGGAAAGAATGAGCTGTAACTTTTTTTAAAAAAGAGACGGAGGTCTGCGGTTTGCGGCATTGGATTCGCCGTAAAATTTCCTACAAGATTAGTCCAAAAAAATTTTTTTTCAATTTTTTTGTAATGCTCAGGCTTATTGACCTCGAAAAATCAGTTTTTTGGCCCCCCACCCCCCAAAGCAAACTTTGGTCAAAAAAAATGTTTTCCTTTATTAGTTACATAAAAGCAACCCAAATTTGACAATGAGAACCCAAAAACAAAATTCGTGTTGCCCTGTGTAATCTATTTCAACACCAATTTTAATTTTTTGGAAATTTTGAAAAATTTTCGATTTTGACCTCCTCTTTAGGGGCTTATTTTGAGGTCTACTCAAAAATGGATGAAATATTCGAAATCAGCGTCAATTTTCACCCATATACTCAAGTTTTTGGATTTTTGTTCCAATTGGAACTTATGAAATTGATTTTTGAGACGCTAGATTTCTCATTTGATGGCCCACTGAGCCGTCCTCGCTTCTCTCGGGCAATAATTTTATTCTGTGATCCATATATAAATGCATCAAAAAAACTACCTCATTTTTCACTTTTCATACGTTTTCAAAAAAAAGGCATAAAATGTTTGTAATGTTTTGATTTTGACTCGTTTTGTGATACATTTCGTGGTGAGGGGAGGAGGAGGCAAATGTTCTTCTCACCAGGCAAACATTTTTTCCTTGTTACGCCACTGATTTTAATGAAGAAATTTTAGTTTTTGGATACTATGTTTTTTCAAAAAAATTTGTCCTCGCTTTACTTGGACTCGATGAATTTACACAAATTCTCAAAATGATATCTTTCCATGACAGATAATTAATTGAAAATTTTTTGAAGGAAACATAACATCCAAAAGTTGAAATTTTTTCATTAAAATTCGTGCTTATTTTGCCCTACTTTTTGACTTCCGATGAAAACGACATTCTTTAATGAGCTCCTCTCCTTTCAAAAAAAAAACAGGAAAATTTTTGAAAATTCCATTTAAGATTGTCACAAAGTCCCCTGATAAATGAGAAGGGTAATTCTTTTCATTTCATTCAATTTTGTAAGTTTTTTTAAAAAGCTGTGAATTGAAAAGATTTTTTCAGCCAAAAGCAATCTTTGAAAAATTGTAAAATGTTTTTAAAAAGTTGTAAAATTTCATGAAAATTATTTATTTTTTTGGGGAGGGATCGGGAAAATAGTGAAGAATTTTTCGGAAAAATAGTTGGGAAAATTTGAAGTTCACCCCTCTCCCCCCCACCGAACACATCACTTCGTCACGCCTCATGGTTACTTTTAATAATACATATGAAGCCGAATTTCTTTACAAAAATCACATTCTGGTCTACGTATTCTATCACTTGTATTCCATTTTTTAGGTCACTTCGTTTTTCCGAATTTTGTTTGAAATCTATATTTTTACGGTACCATAAAACGAAGTGTTTTTTGCTGAGCTGGATTCAATCTACAAAATGGTGGACCATATTTTTAACACCGAATTTTGACTATCACTGACATATTTTAATAATATAACATTCTGTTAAGACACAAAAAACCTAGTAAAATGTTTACCAACCAAGAGAAATTTTTGCGAATTGATGAAATGACATCTGATATTTGTTGGTAACAACAATGCCAAAGTCAAAAAGTAAAGAAAAACTAGTTTTGTGAAATAAGAAAACTGAAAAAATGTACCTAGTATTTCTGGTTATTAAAAACTTGTTCCAAATCACAAAAATATCTAGGTGAAAATAAAGCCCGAATGAAGCGAGGGCAACAGTTTTTTTTTTTTTGAAAAAATGCATTTGAAAAGGAAAAAAGGTACCTAGGTAGCCGTTTTTTCAACACTTAGATCAGTCATTTTTGGCCGTTTTGGAGAACTCACTCCTAGGTAAACCTATTCCCCTTGTATTCATGGTTTCAAAAATCAAAAACGTTCTAAACGTTTGCGAACTCTGCCAATGCTGGTGCAAGTTACGATTCAATTTTCTTATGTATCTCCCCAAGTACTCAAAAACACATGGTAAAATTTAAAAAAATGAAATACCTATGGAAATAGGAAGGTGACATGATTTTGTAGATAAACTCTTGTGACTTTTTAAATTAAAAGTTAATTCAGTTAGAAAAACGTTGAATTTAAAGTGTTATTTCGGTTCTAGAGAATGGTAGAAGTTGGTGGCTCATACGAGGCCAAATTTCAGTCATTTTCAGTCACGATTTGAATCTATTTCATCGAATTAATGCACTTGAAGAATGAATAGTTTGGTAATTGCTGCAGCGTTACAATAGGTATGTATTTCAATTTCAGGTATTGGATGAAATTTATAATAAGACGAGTACCAAACATAACGGCCTCGTCGTTGTCGATCATGCAGCGTATGTGACGTTTCAGAATTTTCCCAGCGCTTACTACCTCTGGGATAAATGGGTAAGTTGTACGTAGTTGGATCCAGATTTTCAGTATAAGTACCTACGTACTTCTTATGTATTTAGGAAAATTTTTAAATTGCTCTCCGAAGTGCAGATTTTTCATCTCTGGAATCTATTACTTGAATGATTTTTCATCTAACATTCTGGAAAGCTGAATTTTTCATTATTTGCGTAAAACGACGTCCTAAACAACGTACCAGTGACATAAAGAAGGGGAGAGAATGGGAAGTACTCCCCCTGGCGCACATGTGAGCGAGGGGCGCAAAATTTTATCTCGTTTGATGCGGTTTTATGCAATTTTTTCATCTTTCGAATATAAATTCCTGAAATTTTTTTCTACCTCGCTTCGCTCAACATCTCTTTGCTTATCCACTGCAACGTACTAAAACTTGCACTACGCAAGTGTCGTTAAGAATGAAAACAATTTTTTCTACGTTAAATTTCTTATGGAAATGTTACAAAATTTTTTGAAAAATTCCCATTTTTAAGCCGTTTTGAAGGGGTTGAAAATAACGATTTTTCGAAATTCACATTTTCTTTAATTTAGAAAAATGGAAAAAGGGCTGGAAAGGTGTAATTTGTGACCTTGGTCACCGAAACTCAACCTACTTTCATGCACCAATGTAAAAAAATAAGCATTATTTGTGTTAGAGTTACCTAGAATGTGTTGAAAGTTATGTTTTGTACATGTTGCAGGTTCATGGTAAAGACACTCCAATCATCCAAAGTAATTCGGTTATTTTAAGTGGGAGTACAAGATTAAAGGACAAATATGATATGTATGTAAATTTGACAATTTATGAACACGAATTAGCTGAAGTTGAATACGCCATTTTTGTCAGTACCTACTTTACCTAATTTTTATCTAAATTACGATTATAACACAGGGCGACACGAATTTTGTTTTTGGGTTCTCATTGCCAAATTTTTGTTGCTTTTATGTAACTAATAAAGGAAAAAATATTTTTTTTGACCAAAGTTTGCTTTGGGGGTGGGGGGGGGGCAAAAAACTGATTTTTCGAGGTCAATAAGCCTGAGCATTACAAAAAAAATTGAAAAAAATTTTTTTGGACTAATATTGTAGGAAATTTCACGGCGAATCCAATGGCGCAAACCGCAGACCTCCGTCTCTTTTTTAAAAAAAGTTACAGCTCATTCTTTCCAAAATTTTGTGAAAAAATCGCATTTTTTTGTTTTTTTTTCGCAAAGAAGTGAAATTTGATAGAAAAGTAAGGATTTTAAGGCCATAATGACCATGGTGAGAGTTGTAGGAAATTTCACGGCAAATCGAATGCCGCAAACCGCGGACCTCTATCTCTTTTTGAAAAAAAGTTACAGCTCATCCTTAAAATCCTTAGTTTTCTCTCAAATTTCATTTTTTCGCGAAAAAGGCACAAAAAATGTGATTTTTTCCACAGAATTTTGTAAAGAATGAGCTGTAACTTTTTTTCAAAAAGAGATAGAGGTCCGCGGTTTGCGGCATTCGATTTGCCGTGAAATTTCCTACAACTCTCACCATGGTCATTATGGCCTTAAAACCCTTACTTTTCTCTCAAATTTCACTTCTTTGCGAAAAAAAAACAAAAAAATGCGATTTTTTCACAAAATTTTGGAAAGAATGAGCTGAACTTTTTTTAAAAAAGAGACGGAGGTCTGCGGTTTGCGGCATTGGGTTCGCCGTGAAATTTCCTACAAGATTGGTCCAAAATTTTTTTTTTCAATTTTTATTGTAATGCTCAGGCTTATTGACCTCGAAAAATCAGTTTTTTGGCCCCCACCCCCCAAAGCAAACTTTGGAAGCCAGGATTGAGTAAGGTGATGTATTTTGATGTCTAGAAACAGAATTTCGGCATGAGAACCCAGAAACAGAGCAAAAAATTTTTTCGTCGCCCTGTGTAATTATTTGTTGCAAAACATCAATTTCGAAATTTTACAGAAACAAATAGAAAACACTATACACATGCCCGAATCCAGACATACGTACCGTTTAAAACAGAGATCGACTACTAGTACCATCGAGATATTTTACAAGTTTACTTCTGCGAATCCTGCCATACGGTTTTACTCACTATGTGTTCGTATTTACCTACTTATTTAAGATGATCTTACATAGTAATTTTTTCTGAAATGATATAACTAAAATTATATTTTTGCTTTACAGAAGAAAGTAAAACCAGGAATGGTAAAATTTCTGTCCTCGTTTAAAGCAGATTTGATAGAGTACACCACAGTTGCAGCCATACTCCCGCAGCACCCGTCGTCATCGTCAACTTCTACTTTAGACATAATCAAGTGACCATAAAATAAGATTTTAAAGTATTAAATATCGAAATATAAGTAATTTTTAATCACCTAATGACCTCTAATGACAAATACCTATTTTTTTTTTTCAATTTCGTTCATATTAAAGCATCCCAAACGAAAAAAACTCATGAAATTTCTCATTCGGCACCCAAATCCGCCATAAATTTCAACGCACACACAAACATGTATTTAAAATGAAATAAAAACCATTAAAACAAGAAACATCTGACGCTGAGACGCGATAATAGTACAAATTTAAAATCTAAATTGACATATAAAGCACTAGCGTAGTTACACGACTAAATTGACATCGAAGAACGTAATAAAAAGGCGAACAGGCTAAATTGACAAATAATAAATAAAATTAAACCATCGATACGGGGAAATCTACACCTAAGCTGGCGGCGTTCGTTTTCAAAGATCAGATTTCGTAGTCGGTTCAAGTTGTACGTTTAATTTACTGAAAAATATAAAACAGAGTTAAAAAATGCTTTCCCTCTTTTTTTTAAAATCTATACAACGATAAAAATATTATTGTCTTGGGAAATCACAACGTTTTTCAAAGGATTGTTCGTTGTCAAATGGTGAATTCCGATTTTCTGCAAATGTTGATACAATTGATCTATTGTTACAATCAAAATACACAACTTTCGCGCATTAGTAAATAAATTAAGTAACCTTAATCAAAAATAAATTACAAAAAACACTCGAACCCCACACAAAACGAAAAAAATTACAAAAATATGTAAAAGTTACGGTTGTTTGGTAAATTTTGAATTTTATTGTCGTTGTTCGCGTTACATAATTGAATGATTTATTACGAGATAAGCTCTCTCGCAAATAAATTTTGACACCACTTTGAATTTCAGCAAAGTACGCGGGTATTTAAAGAAGTGCGTCGAATTACGTGATAATTACATTAATTATAGCGAATCGGAGGAGAACAGGTCAATCTAAAGTTACCAATCATTTTACAACTAATTATATAAATCACTCGGCTTAAGATAATGTGTCTTTTTTTCCCGTTCAGTTCGCTCGTCGAGGGGAAAAAAGCAAACAAACACGCAGGAACTTGGAACATTGAAACACGTAGACAGTTTTTTGATTGGGCTTATTTCTGAGATCAAATTGCCTCTGCAGCATGCTCAAATTTTACGATATGTCCTTTCGTATAGACCCGTCACATCGAGTTACAAATATGTAAAAATTAAACTAAAAAATACATTATTAACAACGAATAGGTAAGTTAATAATTTAAAATAGGTAGATATACCTTAAACTAGCGCGTTTTTTGGTCGTTGTACGACCCGCGGATACAAACAAAAGTAACCAATCACCATAATACATAGGTAAGTATTTCTAAACAGACGAAATTATTTGCTCGCGGAATATTTTTGCGATTGGCTATCGGTGTGAGGAGGTTAATAATCCGAATAGCAAACATCGGGGTTCATTTTACCGAAAACGTTCAACTCGTATAGACTGGCGAATGTGATGAATACGAAATATCCGATCATTAAGATGAGTCCGAATTTCTTGTCGAGTTTCCAACCGTTCCAGTGAGTTGCCATGATGAGTACGACCACGGTGGATAGTAAGGAGAGTGTGGAATAAGTCAATCCTGTAACACACAAAAAATGTGTAAAAAATTTGAAAAAAGAGTGAAAGGTACGTCTATTTCAAAAAATGATAAATAAATTTTCATTTTGGAAAATTTCATTTAAATTTTCATTTAAAAATTTTCATTCAAATTTTTATTTAAAAAAATTTCATTCAAATTTTTATTTAAAAAAATTTCATTCAAATTTTTATTTAAAAAAATTTCATTCAAATTTTTATTTAAAAAAAATTTATTCAAATTTTTATTTAAGAAATAACCGGTTCAAAATTTTTCTATAAGTTTTGGAATTTTTTCGACATACTTAATCAGTAAGGTGGAGTGAAAAAAAAAACATACCTTGGATTTTGACCAAATTTGGAGTAGTGGTTTACTTTGAGTGGGAGACCTCCCAAAAATTTTTTGAGCTCCTAGGGACAAGGGGAGGGGAGAAGGAGGTGCTCAAAGTGCACCTCCTTTTGAAAAAAAAACTGTTTTCTGTGTTTTTTAGCCAATCAAATTGTGTGAGAAGCCTTCTTAGCACGTAAAAGATGCAATTTGAGTTTCTACATCTCCCTAAACCATCGCCATCCTTCTTCGATCAAAATTCAGACTGCTACCAGGGGGTTGAAAAGTTGCAGATTGCAATATTCCAATAATATGAAATTTTCACCAAGCTGGAATGATTTTTTTTCATCGAGTAATTGAACAAAAAATTTTTTTCAACCACTGAAAGTGAATTTTGAAAAAAAAATGAAAATTATATATACCAGTGCAGCCAACAGCAAATCATAAAATTCCAAAATACGAAATTTATATCGACTTTGAATTGATTTTTTTTTTGTCGCCTGAAAATATAATGTATTTTTTTTCAATCACAAGAAGTATATTTTGAAAATTTGTTCGAAAAATTTTGTATGTCAGTGCAGCCAGTTACAAATTGTGACATGCTACACTATGGAATTTGCGTTGTCTGGGAGAAAAATTGATCCAATCACTTGACGAAAAAATAATGCATTCAAGTTCGTAATATCCGAATATCGCAATTAGCAACTGGCTGCACTGACGTACAAAATTTTCAAAGAAAATTGTAAATTTTTTATTTATGATGATTGAAAAAAAAAATTGTGAATTTTTCAAACGATAAAAAAATTAATTCGAGGTCAACGTAAATTTCATAGTGTAGCATGTCACGATTTGTAACTGGCTGCACTGACATACAAAATTTTCCAAAAAAAATCCGAAATATACTTTTAGTGATTGAAAAAAATATATAATATTTTCAGGCGAAAAATAATCAAATCAAAGTCGATATAAATTCCGTATTTTGGAATTTTATGATTTGCTGTTGGCTGCATTGGTGTATAAATTTTCCATTTTTTTTCAAAATTCACTTTCAGTGATTAAAAATATTTTTTTGTTCAATTACTCGATGAAAAAAAATCATTTCAGCTTGGTGAAAATTTCATATTATTGGAATATTGCAATCTGCAAATTTTCAACCCCCGGCCCCGGGTAGCAGTCTGAATTTTGATCGGAGAAGGATGGCGATGATTTAGGGAGATATAGAAACTCAAATTGCATCTTTTACGTGCTAAGAAGGCTTCTCACACAATTTTTATCGACTAAAAAACACAAAAAACAGCATTTTTTTCAAAAGGAAGTGAACTTTGAGAATCTCCTACTCCCCTCCCCTTTCCCCTAAGGGACTCAAATTTTTTTTGGGAAGTTTCCCACTCAAACTAAACCACTCCACCAAATTTGATCAAAGTCCAAGTTTTTTTTTCACTCAACCTTAATAAACAGGCCTGAGCAGAGAGCGGAATAAAGGGAGGTTTCCCCGAGCTAGAGTTTTTTTGTGGGGGGGGGGGGGGAGGAAGAAACTTGTTGTCTTTGCCGCAAGGCCCTCTCAAAATCGATTAATGTAAGTACATATGTTCCGCTCGCGCAAGAGCGTTCAATTCTTTCAAAATTATCAAAAATCCAAGATTTTAAAAAAAATCAAAGTTATTAAAATCAATTTTAGAGATTATTTAGCAACTGTGTAGACCAAGCACAAATTTTTCGAGAAAATCGCCATTTTATAACGTTTCTCAATTTAGAATAAGTGAAGTGTATAGGAGAAAGTAAAAAAGCTATAAAATATTGATTTTTGCAAAAAATTGTGCGTTTTGGTTCACACAGTCGCAAAATAATTTCTGAAATTGATTTAATTAATTTTGAATTTTCTTGGAATTTAAAAAAAATTAATTTTTGAAAGTACCTACTTACTCAGTGAATTTTTTACAATTTTTAAAGAATTGAAGGCTTTTGTGCGATTGGGAGGTATTAATAGATTTCAATTTTTTTTCTATTTTCTAGGCTTCACAGCCTCCTTCTTTTGCGCAGTATTGCAACTCAAAAATTAAACATTTGAATTGTTGAGCCCTCCTATTGTGAGACCGGTTTTTGCTCTTCAACCCCCCCCCCATCCGGATTTTTTCTGCACGGCGCTGGACATAATTAATTAATTAGACGAGAATTATCGCTTTTAAAATAACTGTTCATCTTTCGAGCTCAAAATCTCAACCTCACCTTTACTATACACTTTAATCGTCGTTCCAGGGCTAATGATACCAGTTTTCAAGAACCACGGTAGTCCCAGACATACCAATATATCAAATACATTACTTCCAACCGCATTCGAGACCGCCATATCACCATAACCTGAGGAAATGAATTCATAATTCATATTTTCATACAATGTAAGACGATCTAACATTAAATTTTAGAATAAAATGAAATAAAGATTTTTTAGGTACCTTCTTTAACCACCGCCAAGCTGGAAAGAGCATCAGGAACACTGACGCCAGCAGCAACAAAAGTAAGACCCATTACAGTATCAGGAATTCCAAAAGTATGTCCTGCAAAAAAAAAAAAATCGCATCTCAAATTTCATATTTGTACGTATGGAAATTCATATGTGAGACCGGATATAGAAAGCACCCTTAGGGGTCAAAAACCCTTATGGGTCAAAAATTGGTTTTTGAGTTGATTTTCCACCTTGATTCTACTCATTCTAAAGCAATTTTTGACCCATAAGGGTGATTTCTACATGCAGACTCACATACAGGGTGCTCCATGAATCGTCTGCCAAGCATATTTTTTGGGATAAAACTTGAGATGAACATGTTGCCTATTTTGAAAATTTAAGGGGCAAATGCTTTTTCAACCATGGAAATGGATAGTACTTTGAAAACTGAACAAATTTTCACTCTATGACTTTTTGCTTATTTTTAAAATTGAAAGATCTCCAAAAAATTTGTTCAAGAAAAATTCTCTAAAAAATTAACTGATCAAGGGAATGGATAGTATACGAGGAAAACTAAAGAAATTTTGTTCTGCAGACTTTTTGCCTCACATCGAAAATGAAGGGTCAACGGGTCACTCAAAATAAATGGGCTTCAAAAATTTTTTAAATTTCTTAGCCCCTTCATTTTCGATGCTAGGCAAATAGTCTACAGAATACAATTTCTTCAGTTTTCAACGTAGGTACTATTCATTCCCTTGATCAGTTGATTTTTAGAGAATTTTTTTTGAACAAATTATTTTGTAGTCCCTTCAATTTTAAAGTTAGGCAAAAAGTCATAGAGTGAAAATTTGTTCAATTTTCAAAGTACTATCCATTTTCATGGTTGAAAAAATTTTTTGATGTGATTTTTTTAGAAGCAGCATTTGCCTATTAAATTTTTAAAATAGGCAACATGTTCATCTCAAGTTTTTTTTTAGTGGTACCCGGTTATATGCAAAAAAAAATACGTTTGGCAGACGATTCCTGGAACACCCCGTATGTATACTTTATGCAATTGAAAATTTGATCGTATGTACCTATAACAGTGATCATCCAGACCATAATATAGGAATAAAATGAAATCCAAATCATCGATATGCCGAACGTAGCCGGATACCAATTCCTGTATCTGGGAGTTTTGCAGTCTGGCATCGTGATTCGGCATAAATAATGAATAGGAAGTACAGCATACCAACGATACAATTCGAATTTATCCGAAGTAACTGGCATTTGCAACGGATTCACCTGAAAAAAAACAAAAGTAAATAAAACAGATAGGAATGAGAAATACTCTTAGATTTCATGAACAGAATACAAAAAATGTCAAGTTTTACTCTATCAAATTATTTGTGAATAATTTTTTTTTTACAGAATTCTTGCATAATTTCAACAAGAAAAGTTGGAATTTCGGTAGAAAAAATTCTTATCCTGCTTGATGGTAATAAATTTTTAATGAAAAAAAAAAAACATTTCACAGTAAAAAAAATGTACAGGATTTTAGTGAAATACCTATCAAAATTTTGGGTAAGAAAAATTAGTCAATTCAATTGAAAATAGGAAAATTTGAAATACTTAACAGGAAAAGCCCATAAAAATGGTCCATATGCACTTCAGCACCAATAATCGAGGATTATCTATATTGGTGACCTATTTGATCGATTAAAATACAATTTTAAAAAATTCGTAACTTTTTGAGTTCAAATTTGCATTTTTGGGCAAGATATTTTTCTGGAAAAAATTGAAAAATTCGCCTAATGCGCATACATTGAGGTGAAAAGTTGAGACTCGGTAGATACTTACCCTATTTTCAACCTCCCAAATCGATTGGAAGCAGTTTCAAGACGTTTCGGAGCCACCGGAAAATTTTGGAATTTTCCAGCGTTGGAGAAAAGCCCATAAAAATGGCCCATATGCATTTCATCACCTATAATCGCGGAGTATCCATATTGGTGACCTATTTGATCGATTAAAATACAATTTTCCAAAATTCATAATTTTGAGTTCAAATTCGCATTTTCGAGCAAGAAATTTTTCTGGAGCATATAGCCATTTTTAATGGGCTTTTCTCCAGCGCTGGAAAATTCCAAAATTTTCTGGTGGCTCTGAAACGTCTAGAAACCGCTTCCAATCGATTCGGGACGTCGAAAATAAGGTATATACCAAATTTCAGCTTTTTTCGTTGATTAGATCAAATTTTCATATTTTTTAGAACGATGAGGTAATTTTGAAATTTCAAAAATTCAACAAATATAGAGAAATGAACTTCAGCACCTGAAATTTTGGGTATGAGGTCCTGTTATGATGCACTTTCGATTTTTTTTTGTTTGGACTCAAAATTTTACTTTGAGTTGGGATACCTCCCTTGTTCGTAAAATTGACAATTGAAAATAAAACTGGATCCAGTCGATATAAAACCATTATCTCGTTGATAAAATTTACCTCCGAAGGTCTAGATTCCTTTGGTTTATAGTAATTAACGTGATCAGTGGCGATAGCTCCGTTACTGGCCCTTGGACCGACATCATCAATGCTATTCTGCTGCTTAGGATAGGTATCTTCGGTAGTCGAGTATCCGGGAGTTTTATGATCTTCTAAATGAGTATACGGATCTTCGGTGGGCTCTTTTGTCGGCGCAGTGGGTATCGATAAAGTATTAAAAGGAGGATACTTGGAAACCCAAACTTCTAGCTGCTCGTTGTAGTACAATGAGATGCAATAAATTCCGTACGTCACCAGTAACAAAATACTCTCGAAACTGAAGCGAATAAAAATCACAATTTTCATAAAAAATTATACAAATTGAACAAAATTTGTCAAATTATTCTTCAACGAGCTCTCACCAATTAACCACTTCGTTGGCGATAGCGATGAGCATAATGAGAATACTCAACGTGTAGAAAAAGCAATCTCGGCAAAGCGGCCACCAGCTCAAATACAATGCAGAAGTAGCAAACAATCCACAAATGGCTATGACGAATAAAATATTAAAAACTGCTGATCCGATTACTCCGCTGATTCCGATATCGTCTTGGGCCAAGAAAACACCAATGATTACGGTTGCCAATTCAGGAGCCGAGCTTCCAGCAGCCATAAAAGTAGCTCCGGCCACATCAGCGCTCAATTTCATTTCTGTGAACGTGCGAATAATTTATCATCAGAACAAAACTGACCAGAATTAAAGTCAAACTAGATAGGTATCTTACCTTCGCAAATTCGATCCAATGACGTAACGAAATAATTATCGCAGGTGATAGCTAAGCCGAAGAAACTATACACGCAGATCATAATGTGTATTATTATGGCGCCGTATTTTCTGGCTCCGGGGCTGATAAAAGAGCGTGGAAATTGTTCGATGGCAGCTCTTACACATCTCTCTCCCGACGGTGTGGTACCAACGGTGGTGAAGATTGTTGTATTCGCTTCTGTCTGTCGACTCGTTGAGAGAGTAAATTTTTCGAGTGGGTCATTTTTTTCACTTATATTCGAGTTGGACGTCTGGAAATACAAAATATGAATATGTATTGACAGTTATGGCAAAGAAATGAAAGAATTAATTGGCTGGGAAGTTAATGAAATCAGGATATGTTAAAAAGTTGATAATTGAGTTTCTTCGAACGAATCGTTCACGAACGAAATAGAATTTCCAATTCCAAGCGAATCATTTGCGAACGAAATAGAATTTCCGAACGAATTATTCGCATACAAAATATAATTTCTGGATAAATCATTCGCGAACGAAATAGAATTTCCGAACGAATTATTCGCAAGACGCAAACGAAGATTTAATTTCGTTTTAAATAAATCGCTCACGAACAAAAACAAAATCAATTTTTTAAACGAATCATTCGTAAACAAAATCAGAAAATCATTCACTCATCAAATCGTTCACGAACCAAAACTAAATAAATGTTTTGAACGAATCATTCGTGAACAAAATCATTCACCCATTAAATCGTTCATGAAATAAATTTTTTGAACGAATCATTTCTTCATTCCTGAACGAAATCATTTATTATTCAAATCGTTCACGAACGAAAACAAAATAATTTTTTTGAACGAATCATTCGTGAACGAAATCGTCGAAATCACTCACTCATCAAATCGTTCACCAATTGACCAATGAAATAATTTTTTTTTCGAATCATTTAGGAACGACATTCATTTTTTTGAACGAATCGTTCGCCAATAACGTTGATTTTTTAAAATAATCAGTGGCAAATCGAATCAATTTTTTGAATGAACCATTTGCAGAATTGATCGCACGTATTTTTCTAGTTTTTGAGGCCGGGATGATCATTGAAATGGATTTTCATCCCAAAAAAATCATCCCACGATTTTTCAGAACATTTTTGGGCTGCGATTAATTTGGGATGAATTTCCATCGCAGAATTAATCGCACGTATTTTTGCAGTTTCTGAGGCCGAGATGATCATTTAATTAGATTCTCATCCCAAAAAAATCAATCGACGATTATTCCGAGCATTTTTGGGCTGCGATTAATTTGGGATGAATTTCCATCGCAGAATTAATCGCACGTATTTTTCTAGTTTTTGAGGCCGGGGTGATCATGGGAATGGATTTTCATCCCAAAAAAATCAATCCACGATTTTTCAGAGTATTTTTGGGCTGAGATTAATTTGGGATGAATTTCCATCGCAGAATTAATCGCACGTATTTTTCTAGTTTTTGAGGTCGGGATGATCATTGGATTAGATTTTCATCCCAAAAAAATCAATCGAGCTGTTTAATTTTGGATGAATTTTAATCGCAGAATTAATTGCACATATTTTTCTAGTGTTTGAGCCCGGGATGATCATTGGATTGGATTTGGGCCCTTCTCTCCGGTAGGGTCAAAATGTATTATTTCCTGTTCGAACTTCAAACAACTGTTTGAATAAATCGTTGGCGAACTAATCGAATCATGTTTATACGAGTCATTCTAAAGTGATTTGAGATCGTGCTTCTAAAAAAAGACGTAATTACAAAAAAGAATCGGTAGAAGCTAAACTTCTTTTCCAGATTTCTAAAGGAAATCAACTGAAAAAATATGGAAAAATTGCGGTTTGAAAGCTAGATCTTGTCACCACAAGCCCCAAAATTGTCATCAATCTTTTGTTTTCTTCAAAATTTGTTTCATTATCGATTCTGATTGGATATTTATCTGGGAAATCGAAAAAGTTCTTTTGAGAGTTGCATACTTAATGCTCTTAAATGCTCCAACAAAAGCCCCAAAAACCAAAAAATTAGATTTTTAGATTTTTGTTTTTTGATTTTAAATACGATAATAAATAATAATATGGAATTTAGCACAGAATCTAAGAAAATTGATTAGAAAAAAAAATCGTATCATTCCCCCAAATGCTCCGAAAAGAGTCACAACCCCACCTCTCCCCACCCCCCTCGTCTCCCTCCCTCCATCAAATTTTTGAAAAAAGGGAAATCAACTTGTCTAAATTTGTTGAGTTTAAGGATATCTTTGGAGCACACAAGAGCATGATAGGACCTCAAACTAAATTTTCCGGATTCCTGATTAAATTTACTATCAGAATACGACCAATTTTATTTTTCTGAAGATGGGTATGTATTTGCAAAAAAATCGAGGTAGCTAAAATTTTGGCGAAATATTTCTACCCCTTCTCCTCTCCTCGCCACAAAAATTCAGAAAAAATTTAAATAATAGGTAATAATTAATGATCAGCAAATCTGCTCAAATTCTCTTCAAAAATTTATTACTACAATAAAAAATGAACAGCATGAGAAAATTTTTGCAAATATTGAATGAACCTCACTTGACTGTAGATAAAGACAATGCCTCAGATTTAAATTTTTTACGTATATATGTACATATTTTAGAATCTGATAACCACTTAAAAGGTCACACAAATTTTAAATAGACAAGCTATTTCTAAAAATTTAAAAAATTTTGTCAAATCAAATTTGAAAAAATTCAATTTTCAGCATAAATATATTATTACGACAAAATTGACATTTTTCTTTTAAAATGACATACTGAGATATTGAGAATGACAAATAATTATAATTTTGCGTTTTTTAAGGATCGATATCTTTTCCGCCCCTCTCCACATATTCCATCAATTGGAAATAAACAGAAAAAATTGGAAGTTTTCCATGTTGCTAATTTCCTTATCCTGAGGTATTTTTCGAGTTGAAATAAATTATTCAACTTTAATCTAACTCAGGTAAACTCTCGTTTAAATTTTTTTCACGCTCGTTTCATTTTTCGTGGACCATTTCTCCCCCTCCCCCCTTCACAAATTATAATCTCGAGCAACCCACAACATCTTCGTCATTTCGCAAATCTACGAAAATCCGACTTAAAAAGCGAATTTATTCGAAAACTTACCGCATTATTCGCCACCTCGGCCGAGCTCCAGCTGAATAACAGAATTAGCGACGAGTACAGGATTAATTTCGTTCCGTAATAGCATATCTTCTGCGATCTCGAAAATCGTCCATTTATGAGTTTCCTGAAGAGAAATAATAAAATTAGAAAAACCGTATAGCTCATATTGATTCGCGTTGCAACGGCCGACAAAAAGTTAACGTCGGAGAATGATAAAAAAAATAGCTCGTTTTTTTCGCATTTAAAGCTCGCAGAATAAATAAGAAAATTATCTCCGAAGCGGTGACGCAAATTAATACAGTACCTACATTTTTCCCCCTGTTTCAATATCAAACGTAGATTTTTTTAACGCTTATGCGGGCATACGAATTTTTATTTAATTAAGGATTACAAACGAGAAATAAATTACGTAGAGGGATTTCATCACGAGCGTGATATCATCCGCTGTATGTTTGCACTTGCATCTGAAGATGAAACTTTCTAGCCAGTTTCAGTTTCACTGCGTCGAGCCGGTGAACTTCTGGCTCGAAAATATTATCTCATTTTACGATAAAAATACCTATCTGTGGGTAAAAATTCAACAACTGTTTAAACAACAATCCCACATACATCCTCGCGGAAATACTTAGAACCGCGTTCGTTGATAACACAGGTCGACATGGAAAATGCAGTTTGAAGTTTAATGAATGATTTGTACAGTATTTTTTACGCTGATCACGAGAAAAATAGCAAAAAAAATTCCATCTACCACAGATTTTTCACAATTTGAATTTTTCGTTGAACATTTTTTAAACACCTTTTTAATAACTTTTACCACTCAAAGTTAATTTTTTGTGCAAAGGAAGGATTTAACGAAAAAAATGAATAGAACGTAAATTATAGAGTGTAAAATTTCCTTTCTGTAGAGTTCAATTAGTTTTTTCCTATAGTCAAAGGTTTTTTCTTAGGAGGCTTAGCTCTCGAGATATTGTAGGTAAAAGTTCAGCAACTTCTTTCTTTTATTGATTATCTCAAAAACTAAGAGTCTTAAGAAAAAACCAATTGGGTTGCACAGAAAGGAAATTTCATGCTCTACAATTTACGTTCTATTCATTTTTTTTCGAATACTTTCTTTGCTCAGAAAATCGACTTGAGAGGTCAAAAGTTGAATCAAAAAATGTTGAACAAATTCTTGACAAAAAATTCAAATTATAAAAAATCGTGGAGTAAAACTGAAATCATATTCGAACTCAGCACTAAAATGTAGGTCAGAATCACCAATCAGAATCAATAATTACACAGAAAATGTGTTTCATTAAAAAAAACACGATTTTTTTAGGAAATCAAGCCTCAAAAAAAAAATGAATAGAACATGAATTGCAGAGCGTAAAATTTCCTTTCAATAGAGTCCAATTAATTTTTTCTATGAGGCTTAGTTTTTGAGATATTTTCAATTAGAAAAATTGAAAAATCGCGACATTTAATGATTTTTTTTAGTCAAAATTACTGATTTTTTCTAATAAATGGGTCATTGACTGAGAAATTAGTAATTTCTGATCGAAAAATCAATGAAAAATCACTATTTTACTGATAAAAAAGGCAGAATTTTTGTAAATTCAACTGATTCAAATTTGACGTATGTTTATTTAAGAAATAGTTATTAAAATACTGCCCCAGCGAAGCGAGGACGAAAATTTAAAAAAAAATCATACTCTTCTTTGACATTTTTATGATAAAAAAATCTCCTTTACCAAGCTGAGGGGGGGGGGGGTCGAGCCCCCTGAGCCCCTGGCTAAGCCTCTTAAGAAAAAATTAATTAAACTGTACAGACAGGGAATATCACGCGCTACAATTTATGTTTTATTCATTTTTTCTTTAAACTCTTCCTTTCCTCAGAAAATTGACTTCTAAAAATTATCAAAAAATGTAAAAAAAATGTTCAACAAAAAATTCAAATTGTGAAAAATCCCTGGGCAGGGTGTCTACAGATTTCTAAAATTCCAAATTCACAACTTTTCGAACTTTTTCGCGACTTTTTTCGTAATTTACAAAAAATGTAAAACTTTTTTTTACAGAGTGTCCACAATATTTCAGAGATGATTTTCCCTGACTTTTCCAGATTTTCCAGACCAATTTTTCGAAGTTTTCCAGACTTTTTAAATATGATATTCGTGAACCAAGGGGAAGGGGGGTAATTTTTTGCGTGACGTACTTACATCCCAAAATTTTGTCTAAGAATGATATGAAATTCATGGGGTTTAACTTTTTTTTTTTTAAATCACTAGGTACTTTTTACGAGATTTTTAAATGCTCCTCTGCGGGCCAAAAAAATCAAATTCAATTCTGAACATTTTTGAACCCACCAACTCTTCCTTGCCACAAAAATTTGAAAATTTGAATTTATTACAGAAAAAATTTCAAATAAGAAGGAAATATTTTAAAGCAAAATTATAAAGTTTTGAAAAATAAAATTATTTATGTCAGGGTGTCACCAAATCAAGCGAATGAAAATTCGGATTTTTCCAAGCTGAAAATTTTTAAAATTTCTTCACATTTATTGTTTCCCTTCCCCAAAAAAACACACATGCAAGTCCGTGTGATCTTTCCAGCTTGTGCGAATAAATAAAAAAATGAATTGGGGGGGGAGGAAGAGGGTAAAAATATAAATCACTTTGTTGAGACATATTAATGGGAGCGAAGCGAGATCGAAAATTTTTACGAAAAAAGACCTTCAAAAGATGAAAATTCCCCACTTCTTCCTCCTTCAGGTTTTCCAAAACATGGCCAATAATTTCGAATTCTGTTCCATTCCCTCCCCTCTTTTTTTCAGCATCCTGGTCAAGGACATCATGGCATTTCTTTCTCATCACAGCTCATTAAAAAGGAAGTTTTCAAAAAATTTGGATTTTAAATGAATTCTGTACAAAGAAAGAAAGTAAATTACCCCGAAAGTAGCGAGGTAAAATTTTTTTGAATAATTTATAATTTAATACATACATTTGAATATCAATTTTATTGTACATACATTACAGTCAACAAAAAATGATGAATAAAAAAATCAGTGGACGAAATTTTTTGAAAAATTCATAATAAAGTAAGCAAAGAAACACTTTTCTAAATGATTTATCCTTTTTTTGATTTTTAAAAAATTCCAGAGAAAATTCCAAAATTCCATGACTTTTCCAGACCATCAAAGTTCCCTGACTTTTCCAGGTTTTCCAGAAAATGGACACCCTGTTTTATGTTCATTTTCCGGAAAAAAGTGCCATTCTTTTAGGAGAAAATCATTTGCAAACATCATTCAATTTTATTCATTCGTTTTTTTTCAAACAAACAACGAAAATTTTACCTACAAAGTGAAAAAAATGAAGTAATTTGGGACAAATTTGCGACTTTTGATGAATTTTGGGTCAGTTTCGTGACTTTTTCGCGATTTTCGCGACTTTCGCGACCTGTAGACACCCTTTTGGGTGATGTAATTTTTTCACCAATACTTTTTTCGCGATCAGCATGAAAAATACCCATAATACTTCAGACAGTATTTCAAAAGCTTAAAAATATCGACCTGTGTAATAATTCAACGCTAGATCGAGATCTAGAACGCATTTCATTGCACACTGCACACCAGCACGATAATTTTCGTATTTCAAATCTCGCAGGCGCAATAATCGTTACGTCGACGTATTCAGAAGCGAACAAATCGTCGTCAATGGTGTGGTTTAAAACACAATACCGGTAAATTGCACGTTTTTGTCTTCGAGCCAACATTTATTATTTAATTACACCCTCTGCTCGAGTCTGGCTAAAAAATATGGGAGAATGGGACGATACAATGAATGAATAATACGCCAATATGATTACCACCGTTGAAACTGAAAATAACAAAAGAGTCAGAAATAATATTTCCCAACTAATCGATCGTTCAAGGAAAAGAATTTTCACGTTCTAGTTCGTACATCTAAGCCTATTTATACCTATGCATCGTCGGACTAAAAAATACCCTCTCGGCTAGGTAATTAAATTGCAAATTTCCATCGAGTTTTTCTAAAAATACGTACAGGTACCGGATTTTCCCTACCGTTGGTATTAAAAATTCACGAATATGAATCGATTTTGTCATCAGCGTAGCGTCAATGCGACATGTCACCGTTTATCATTCGCGTTTCCAGTCTATAAACAAGGAAAAAATATCCGAGAATTTTTTTCTGTTCATTCCGCCTTCGCGAAATTACCTTTGAATTACTAACGCGTCGCGAGCTTTACGCCGAAACACAGTCGCGTCAATAGTTCGCCAAACATCACGTCCTTTCGGAGAAAATTCGGGGGGATTCTCGAAATCAAAATGACTCGAGAGGAAATTGCCTCTTATTAAATGAAACATTTCTAAAAATAAAATTCAATGGTGGCACAATGAAACGCGAGTAGATTCTATGGAATGAGAATGGGGAGGAGAGGGGTTCGATAAATAAAGAGTTTCGATATCCATTCGTCGATTCGATGGGAAAAACAATCCGAAAATAAACAGTAATATGATACCGAGATCAAATTGTGAAATTCGTCGAATATGTACATATCTAAAAAAAAGAGTATAATTTTTAACGTCCAATCAAAAACGAAAATCTGGGGGTGCGATTTTTTTTCAGCGACCAATCAAACACGAGTATTGAAAAATGACTACGTATATGGTGTTCAATGAATTTTTTCAAAAATCACTACTTTTTTATTACCTACCCTTTTTTTTTACAATTTTTGTACAATTTTTTACAACATTTTCAAAAATCAAGCTCTCCGGTCCACAAAAAATCTCAAAAATTTCAGAAATTTTCAAACTCCTCGCCCACTTTTTATACGAAAACTAGAGAACTTGAATTCACAAAAAAAAATCAAATGAAAAGGAGAATTGTTAGGTATGAAAAATTTTGAAAAATGGAACAAATTATGTCAGGGTGTTGAATGTTGATCAAATCATGGAAATGAAAAATAAAAATTAGAACTACTTTTAGTCCAGTCATTTTGGGAGTTGACCCCCAAAAATTAAATCCTGATTTTTTTTAGCGTTTTACGTTCGTAATGGTCCATGGACACCAAACAACCCTCTGCTACTCCCAGGGTTAGGGTAAATGTCAGCTGAAAACCGGTTTTTTGTGAATATCTCCTCAAATAAGCCTCAAAATTGAAAAATAGTTATGAACAATCTTGTTCTACGTGTAATTTCCTATCAGAAGATTTTTTTGTTTTTTCAAAAACACTCACTTCCTTGACCAAAAATTAAGGGTAAAAAACACCTATTTTCCAACGATTTACTGCATTTTTTGAAAAAATCGAAACTTGTAAATATCTCCTAATAAAAGCCTCAAAATGAAAAAATGGTTATGAACAATCATCTTCTACGTGTAATTTCCTATCAGACAGGTTCGTTTTTCTTCGAAAACACCCACTTCTTTGCCCAAAAATTAAAGCTGAAAAACGTTGATTTTTCACCCTTAATGTTTGGGCAAAGAAGTGAGTGTTTTCGAAGAAAAACGAACCTGGCTGATAGGAAATTACAAGTAGAACAAGATTGTTTATAGCCATTTTTCAATTTTTGAGAAGATATTTACGAAAGTTTCGATTAATTGTTGAAAAATAGGTGTTTTTCACCCTTCATTTTTGGCCAAGGACGTGAGTGTTTTTGAAAAAATAAAAAAAATCTTCTGTTAGGAAAGTGGGGTGTCCATTTTAGTATGTTGTGTAGTGGACCATTACGAACGTAAAACTCTAAAAAAAAAATCAGGATTTAATTTTTGGGGGATTTGGTACATTCTTTCTCTTACTTGCCTGGACTATTTCGGAATGAATATTTTAAATTTGTTTCGCAATTCATTGCCTTGTCTCTTTTTCAACTTTAAATAGAGGAAAATTGTCGTTTTCCGTCGTACTTGGAAAAACAATCGGAAACGGCTATTTTAAAATAATGAAAAATTGTAGTTTTTCGTCGTTCTTGAAGAGATGACCAAAAACTGCTATTTTCAAAATTTAGAAAATTATTATTGCTTTTTGATGATCTTGAAAAATTGTAGTTTTTTGTCGTTCTTAAAAAAAACTATCGGTAATGATCATTTTGATTGTCGTTTTTTGTCATTTTAAAAAAATTATCTAAAACGACCATTTTAAAATTATTGGAAATTCGTCGTTTTTTGTCGTTCTTGAAGAAACGACCTGAAAAGGCCATTTTAAATATTTAAAAATTATAGTCGTTTTCTGTCGTTCTTAAAAAAATTACCAAAAACAACCATTTTAAAATTTTGGAAATTTTCCTTTTTTTTTGTGGTTCCCAAAGAAACGACCGAAAATGACCATTTTAAAATACTGAAAAATTGTCATTTTTGTCATTTTTGAAGAAATTATCAGAAACGACAATTTAAAATATTTAAAAATTGTCGTTTTCCGTTCTTTTTGAAGAAACGATCGGAAACGACCATTTTGAAATTGGAAAATTGTTGTTTCTCGTCGATCTTGAAGAAACGACTTTCTAGTCGTATGCTTCAATTTAATAAAATCCATTCTGGCCCCTAAAATTTTTCCGCCTTGCTTAGCTAAGTAGAGAATCAATATTGTTTTTTTTTGCATTATAATTTTTAAAAACGATAAATTTTTCCATGATTTTGGTTGTTAGAGAGAGTAGTTCGTTGTGACTTCGTATTTTTTCATTTTCCACTACTTTCATTGAAATTTTGTTCAAATTCACTATACTTTCTCAATAGGTTAGGCATCTTGACATAAAATAATGAAACTTTTCCACAGAAAAAGACAAAATTTTCCACTATTCAAGTCGATCGGTCGCAAAAATCACAAAAATTTTTGTAATGTGTTAAGATTTCTCATAAAAGAACAAAAATTGGTCTTAAGAGCTTCTGGTTTGATTTTGATTCCTCCTCTCTATCTGATGTCCCAAAGTTCTCGGTTTCAGGCTAGTGATCAAAACAACTAAATTTTTGGCCCCTCACCCCAGCCTCTGTATGTCCATTTTGAATTATTAAAGAAAGTGACCTTAGAAATTTACATGGGATGGATTTCGAACCTCGCTCGGTAGTATTGGAAAATTCGCAATTTTGGTTCATCCCTCACTCCCAAAGGAACCCCGTTTACGATTTTTTTTGGAAAAATATCCCCGAAAGTGAACTTGAGAGGCCAAAAAAACACCGATTTTCAAATCACACTCGATACCGCCGGAATTTTTTCACGTCGCCCCCCCCCCCCCCCCCCCCACCTGCTCCAGTAGGCCTTAGTCTAAATTTTGGGTAAAAATAATCCCAGAATTAGTTTCAGGGGCTTCGAATACTGAATTGCAATTTTTAATTTTTTTCGCAAGAGTATTTATTTGGAATATTTTTATACCTAAATTCATTTTTTTCTGACTCAATTTACAATTTTCCTCCGCCTCTCCTGACCCGAGAGAGTGAAAAAAATTTCAAAGAGCTAATCCGACTCCAAAAATTCTAAAGAATCAAATTTTATGAACCCAAAAACACCTCTTCAAATCTGTACCTGATTTAGGCTCGACTTTAAAATTGCAATGTCACCATAAATGGTACACCCTGCATGTTGAAATTCGATAAAGGACATAATTCGTGACAAAAGTACAAAAAATGTATCATATTCGAATAAGACACCACAAAAAGATGAGATTATTTCAAAATGACGAAAATTTGCCCTGAAGGGAAGACGAGGAAAATTTTTAAATTACCAAAATTCTCCTTCGAAGAGGAAGGGGTACTGCATGGAGACACTTTTAAATTACCAAAACTCTGCTCTGAAGGAGGTAGAAAAAAACTTGAATTACCAAAATTCAGGCCTAAAGAAAAATATGGTAAATTACCGAAATTCACCTCGGAGGGAGATACGAGAAAAAATTCAAAACAACCAAAATTTTGTCTACGAAGAGGGTAGGCCTACGAGAGAAATTTGAATTACTGAAATTTTCCCTGAACGTGTGTAAAAAAATAAATGACTTCAACTCGAATTCGATCGAGTAATTTTCTCAAAAAAAAATTACGAATAAATTCCACATGCAAAATTAAGATAAAAAATATCTCATTTTCTTTGAAAAATTACCTCGACTGTGCTCTAAATTTTAAATTTCGAGACCTTTGATTCTCCATAATTTTTCTAATTTTCCTCCTTCTCAAGCACACAGACGCTGCTCTAGAACACTAAATTATCATCACAGCACGAATATTTAAAAAATCACATAAAAATATCTCATAACTGTATCTCTCATGCACGAACATAAATTTCCCCATAAACCCAAACGTATCACTATTTACTCCTATACGACCCCCCCCCCCCCCCCATACGCACTCAGCCAACTTTTAACAGCATTATAACGCGAATAAAAATTCTGGAATGAATTCGAGGACACCATAATACTCCTATATAAGAATCAATTACATCGTCTAGACATTTCGAACGTTTTGTAAAACAGAAACAGTTCCAAATGAGCTGGTTTATCGTAGTTTTACGTATTGATTAAACTGTGTTCTGAAATTTCGTATGTATAAAATTTCAAGTACAGAGAGAGTCGCAGTTTTCGCGTCGGCGTTTTACTTGAGCTCTTTTTTGCTCCGACTCGACTCGGCGCGGCGCTTTCTGCAGATAAAAACAATCTCAGCATTCGTTCGAGCATTAAGATTTTCGCTTTTGCTTTTAATGGTAACGGATGAAAACTGCGTGGCGTTTTCTAATACACTGTAGAATATAAAAGTATACGAATACAAACTCGTATCGAATTTTTAATAAGTTCCTGTATATAGAGCCATTTCCTTAGAACTGTATGCTTTGAAATTGAGATATTCGCGTCGAATAATTTCGCGGTCGCGAGTTTATCGCGAGATTCGAGTTATTTCGTAATATTCTACCCTTTTTTTTTTATAATGAAAGTTTTCGAAAACTTTTCATATAGAATTTCGAAAGTAAACCGAGTCATCGTCGACCGAAATGAAAGAGAAAAGACGTTGAGCCGGAAATTAGCGATTAAAAAAGTACCTCGGTTTGCTAACCCGATTAATTTTGAATTGAATTTTTATAAACTGGTTAATTAATTAAAAGGGTTAGACGAAAATGAAAAGAATACTTGGAAAAACTAGGGGAAACTTTACGGTTAAGGTTTTCACCGTACCGAGTATACGAGCGAGATGGTATTTTGCTAAATATCAAAGCGAATATGAATGTGGAAATCCGTTTATAATTGCGTTTTGCCCTGAAACAGCGCATTTTAAGTCTCGACGCGAGTATGATAATACATGGAGACTTTTCTACCCGCCAGCAAATGCAAATTTTCTCTTCACTGTTTTGTAATTAATTAAATAATTCGAGGTGTTTTTGTTATCTGTTTACCAACACGAATCTTATGGTTTATTGTGGGAATACGAGTGTGATATCGTCGTCTTTGTTTTATCGAGGTTTCAAGCAGCCCTCCTCAGGCTTAGTTGAGTTTATTGAAGGAGAGGAGGGTTCGTTATTCGGATAGGTAGTTACTGCAAGATTATTTTTCCATAATTGAGAAGGAATTCAATTTTACTGGGAAACTGAAAGTTGAATTTTTGAAAAATTCAATTTTTAATGGAACATCAAATTCCAAGGATGAGTATAAAAAATGGAGAGTGGAAGTCGAATAAATATTTTCCTATTATTTTCCAATTTTGGTGTAGAATTTTCGTTAAAATCAAAGTGAATAATAAAGTCAATTCTCAATTCCACTGGTTCCAGTCGTGAAACTGAAAGTTGATTAAGTTACCCTCCTCCTACCACCCAAAAAAACCAAAAACATAAATGGTAAAAGCTCAAAAAATCCATTAACTACACAGGTCAACATTTTTAAACTTTTGAAATGCTGTTTGAGGTTTGATGGGTGATTTTCATAGTATTTTTCGCGCTGATTACGAGAGAAATAGTGAAAAAAATTCCATCATCCAAGGATTTTTCACAGTTTGAATTTTTCATTTAACGGGTTTTCCACCTTTTTTGATCACTTTTGACACTTCAAGTCGATTTTCTGAGAAAATGAAGGGTTCTACGAAAAAAATGAATGAAACATAAATTATAGAGCGTCAAATTTCCTATCTGTAGAGTCCAATTAGTTTTTTCTTAGAAGGCTTAGCTTTCGAGATATTTTAGCTCAAAGTTCAAAGTTCAACTTTTTTTAAAATTGAAAATAGCTCAAAAACTAAGCCTCCTAAGAAAAAACTAATTGGACTTCAAGAATAGGAAATTTGAAGCTCTACAATTTATGTTCTATTCGTTTTTTTCGTAGAATCCTTTATTTCCCCAGAAAATCAACTTTAAGGGTCAAAAGGTGCATAAAAAAAAGTCAATAAAAATCTTTCAATATTATAAAAAATCCTGATGACGTAATCGAGAAAAACTGTAATCATATTCGAACTCGGCACTAAAAAATAGATTAGAATCACCTACCAGCGAAACTTGAGTGATGGAGAAATTTTAAAATCATCGCTCCATTTTTAACTAAAAACAGTGATTGAAACAAGAAAAAGAAAATGCTGTTTTAAATTTAATGGATAACTCTTATATTATTTTTCACGCTGATCACGAGAAAAATGGTGAAAAAATTCCAGGACGTCAAGATATCTCATAATTGGAAGATTTTTCGTTGAAAATTTGTTTTACACTTTTTGATGTAATTTTTGACCCTTAAAGTCGGTTTCATGGGGAAAAAAGGGTCCCACAAAAAAAGTGAATAGAACAAAAATTGTAGAGCGTCAAATTTCCTACTCTTAGAGTCCAATTAGTTTTTTCTTAGGAGGCTTAGTTTTTGAGATATTTTCAATTTTGAAAAAAAAGTTGAACTTTGAGGTAAAATATCTCGAAAACTAAGCCTCCTAAGGAAAAACTAATTGAACTCTACAGATAGGAAATTTGACGCTCTACAATTTGTGTTTCATTCATTTTTTCGTAGAACCTTTCTTTTTCTCAGAAAATCGAATTGAAGTGTCAAAATTTATAAAAAAAAAAGGTAGAAAACCCGTTAAACAAAAAGTTCAAATTGTGAAAAATCCTTGGGTGATGGAATTTTTTCACTATTTCTCTCGTGATCAGCGCGAAAACTACTATGAAAATCACTCATCAAACCTCAAACAGCATTTTCCAAGTCGACCTGTGCTGTTCACAATTCACGAAATGAAAAAATTTGGAAGAAGTTGAAAATTTTTATTAAACGTAATTTTGAAAAAAATTGTGATGAAATTCCACTATATTTTTCTGATTTTTTAAAAATCAGATTCGGGTAACAAATGATATTTATAACTTCCTTAAATATTTTAAACCAAAATTGAGGAGCACCGTGTTTGTCTTTATCAGGGTTTAAAAATATCATGATGAAAATAACATTCATAAAGGAAATCAGAATAAGATTATTTTTCAGTAGATCTGTGAAACTTCTCAAAATCAGACGGGAACTTGGTTTTCAACAACCCAAAATAATTTTTATGGCTTCTGGAGAATTTTAAAAATACAAAAGAAAATCAAAATCTCACAGGAGACTCTAGAATGGCTGGAAATGGTAAAATTCGAGTTCAGGAGATCGATAGGTATGAAATAAAAATCAAATTTTTATCCAGTTTACTAGAAAATTGCATTTTTTTAAAAACGTTATACATACATATTTTTTCTTAAATACATATAATAATCTTTGGAAAAATAAAAATTCGTCAAAAATTGAAAATTTAACTTGGACAGCTGAAATTTTGGTTACCAAATGTAAACCTCGATTCTTGGCCCGAGAATTACCTGATAACAAATCTTTCAAAACACTTCAAATCAGAAATGTTCAATTTTTATGATTTTTTCATACTTATTTCAACTAAAAATTTCATTACACTTTAAAATTAATCAACAAAAAGAATATTTCATTTAAGAATTTGAGCTCAAAGATTATTCATTGGAAAGAATATTCTAAGAAAAAATTTCCAAAAAAATGTAGCTTTCGATTTTTTATTGAATAGGATATCTAATAAACATAGACATCAAACACAGATTTTGGGAAAACATAAATTATGAATTTAGTAACTTTTTATGAGGCAAAAAGTGACCGAATTTTCAATTTTTTTCATAAAAAAATACACCCCTCCCCCCCTATTTTTTCATAACTCCAACTGTATTTCTCTCTGCGATAGTGCTGAAAAAACTTTTTTTTCTGAAAACATTTTTTATTTATAAATCTTTGTCAAGGTATCAATCAAAAAGCCCGATGAACTAATAAGTAGATAAGAAAAGATTTGATAGAACTTTTTTTTTTAGAAATACCTCAGTATTTTTTTTTTAATTTTATGCAAGAGCGGTAGGCCGTTTGAACGAAAAAAGTGACTTCAGAATGAAAAAGTGACCAATAGTGACCTTTTGGCAAAAAAAGTTACTTTTAGTGATCAACCTTGAAAATAGGGGACAAGTCACTAAAAAAAGGTGACTTTGTTTAATGCCTGCAAACGTGAAATCAGGATTTTTTAGACACTCCTTTAAAATGAAATAGAAGTGAAAAATAGTGTCATTCGTACTTTTAGGTAAAAAACATTCTTCATAATAATTCCAGTTGTATTCAAATGTAAGAAAGTCTATTGATTTGAAGTTTTAGGGAAAACCAAAACAGACTCGTGAGAAGAGAAGGTACCGTGACAGAAAAAATAATATCAAATTCCCGACTAAAATTAAATTTCCGATTTTCCGATTCTAAATGTCTTTTCTTCACATTTTTTCAGCTCAAAATGAAAATTTACTCCAAAAAATGATATCTATTATCAAAAAATGTTCGACTAAAAATACAACT
Organism: Pseudococcus viburni; assembly: GCA_033439095.1. NCBI lineage: Eukaryota > Metazoa > Arthropoda > Insecta > Hemiptera > Pseudococcidae > Pseudococcus > Pseudococcus viburni. The sequence goes on from JAVBJF010000149.1 coordinate 42,457, forward strand.
TTACTACTTAGTTGCGTGGGTTCACACTCATTATACCTGTAACTACATAAGCACAATTATCGTTGTTTTTAATTCAACATCAAATTCAAAACTTGGCTCGATTAAAAATAAAAAATGATTCTCTTCAAAAAAAAAAAATTCCACAATTTCGCCTAAATAATTCACAAAAACTGGCCAAACGAGAAACTCCAATTTTAAAAATTCAAAATATATCCAACGAAACACGTAGATAATCCTAATGCCAAATCGATCGACTCCTTTTAATAACGAGTTCGAAACTTTCACCACTAAAAATCTCCCTCTTCTAAAAACTGAAAAAATTCATCGAAAATTCTCATCCATTGTAATTTCACCCCTCCCCAGCTCCGCCAACATCGTCAAAAAATATCATAAATTACGTTGAAAGATGCTTCGCAAACTATCAATAAAACAGCACAATAAGTCGGTCACGCGTCAACCCATAAAAAAGTATATCTTGGCGGCAACGAAAACACCGCACCGGAAAATTCTTCAAACACCTTTCATCGCAGATTGACGACAAAAGCGCACGAGACGACGCGGAGGGAGAACCGCTCCGTGTAATATTTTGTTTTTACACAACGGCGTTCAATAAATTTCGCGCAGATTAATCAAGGTTAAAGGATAATTTATAGTTTCGAAGCTACCGGCGCGTTGGCTTATCGCAATCAAAATATAAGTTGAGAAAAGAAAATTAGAATTTTTTCTCGTTCAAAGACAGCAAAATGCTTTTAAAATGTATTCGTCTTATTATGTTTATTTTACTAATGGGTTTTCCATTTCGTTCTTATAATGAAATGAGTATAAATCTATCGATTGCCGAGTAAATTTTTTGCCATGTTGGATACACCTTTAGCAATCGTAATATAGCGTCATATTTGCGTGAAATCGTATTATTGACATTGGCAGCGATTTCATATCGTCTTTCGAGCATATAAACCAAACAGAACGAAGAATACCTGAAAGGGTAATTTTTTAAGGCGACGGTATGCAAAAAAAGCCAAGAAATGGGTAATTCTGAAGGGGTTAACCTATTTCGAGGTAAAAGAGCGACGTTACGTTGCGTAGAAACATTATACAAGTTTTCCAGCGTTTATAAACTTTTTTTTTTGCAGCTAAAAAAGAACGAGGTCACACCGAGAAAAAAAACTGTTACCGAAGTTATCGTGAAAAAGTAATTCATCGTTATAATAGCTTTTTGTCAGCATGACGAGCAGAAACGTTATAGGTCTGCGAGTCCGAATTTCCCAATGTTGCTATTTCCAACGAAAAAGCTTATCGCGATGCGCGGAAACCTTTCTTTTCTGTCTTTTTCTCTCGACACAGGCGAGTACAATCGAAAGAGGAAAATAATGTACCGTATTGCTGCGGTACGTGTATTTCAAATACTTCAACTGTACGTCTCTCTTTCTCAGTTTAATTATAGGCTTATTCGAACGGAAATATATATCCTCGTAGATAAATGAATTTTCAGACCCCTATAGCCGAAGAGCTCGGGCTAAAAAAATACGTGATTTTTATTAAATTTACAGCTCGCTCGTCGGCTCGACAATTCCACCGGCGAATTGCGTGTCTGAACACCATCAAGCCATGTTGGGGTCTGTGTTGACATAATTCTCGTTAATTTTTAATGCTACTTTATTGCCGGAACTACTCGGTATATTTTTTACTATTTTTTTTCTTCCCGATGCTATTTTCGTATAACGAACCGAGTCGACGAGTTTGAGAGAGATATTCAACGCGACGATGGAAGTAGGAAGGTAGGAACGTTACGAGGTGTAAATTTATACTTATAGCAGATTTCAGCACGAACGAAAATCTAATTAGATGCGGCTTCGACGCTTCTCTAATAAGACTTAATTTGGCTTTTAGCTTTACCCATCCTTTGCGAGTATTTTAGTTATCCCTTTAACATGAAATCTTACTCGAGATTTCGCCGGTGTACGGTGCGTGCTTATACTTTATGCTTGAGCCAGCGAAACGCAGCGCTGAGACAATCTTATTAACTCGATGGTAGCTGATGTAATTGAACACATAGTCGAATAACGGAACAGATACCAGAAGTAAGAAGGATTTATCGAGTGATGATGGCATGTTTATTAGGTGTATTTATTTATACGGTGTGTCCTGTTGTGTTACTACGTTGCAGGTTGTAGAATAATAATGCAAGCTAATTTACGTGAAAGTCGATGAGGTTGCAGAATCTGCATTTAAAAGGCGTAAAATATGGTGGATCGAGGTTTGGGAGGTTTTTTTTTAGCAGAATTGCGGAGGAGGAACGAAAGAGTGAAGAAAAGTTAGCGAATACTCTCTCATTCTGAATCAGTGAAAAATCACTAATAAACAGTAAGAATTGCAGCACAGAAAAAATCTGTGAAATTCACTGATTTTCAGCGATTTTTCACTGATTATTCAAAAAATTTCGCAGATCTTTCAGCAAATTTCATAAATATTGCCGAATTTTCAGTGAATTTTCACTGATTTCTAATGATTTTCTTTCACTGACTTGCTTTCAGTGGAAAAATGTTTACTGATTTATTACTGTGGTGCAATTCTGACTGTATTTCAGTGATTTTTGGTAAATTTCACTAATTCAGAAATGAGAGAGTAGTGTGGGAAAATGTAATAAAAAGCAGAGGTCACTGATAATGGTTAATTTGGTCACTTTTTCTCCAAACATGGATAATTATTTGAAAATTGAAATTTCTCTATAAACTTGAAAAAAAAATTAATTGAAAAATTTTCCAAAATTTTTGATAACATTCTTTAAAATTTAGAAAAAGTAAAATCATAATTATGATACTTTGAAATTTCAGCAAATTTAAAACTTAAAAAAAATCAATTTTAAATTTTAAAAAATTGTAAAATTTGTCAAAATTTGAAAAAAATTGAATTTTTTTGCCAACATAACATTTTAAAAAATTGACAAAAATTTAAGGTCTAAATGAAAACAAATCGACGAAATTTTAAATTGGTTTAAAAAAATCCAATTTAAAAATGAAATTAAACAACAGTTTGGAATTTGAAAGAATCAAAAACCTCAAAAAAAATTCAATATGTAAAAAATATGTGCCCCTTGCAGGGAAAAGGTACCTAAAGTCGGAATTTTCAAAAATAAGTTTTTGAGCTAAAATGATGAAGGAGACCAAGAGGAACATTTTGAGACCTTAATGAGCACCCAAGGTCCATTTTTCGCCGAGATAGAGACAATATTTGAAGTTAAGAAAATAAGAATTCAATAAAAACAAAATTCTGAGAAAATCGCGTTTTAAGTTTTTACTCTTGTTTCTCATGTATCAATCATGAAAAAAGCTGCCAAAACTACTTTCTGATACTGAAATTTCGCGAGGAATTCGTTTCTGACGTCAAAAATTACTTTAAGAGGAGAGAAAAATGAAAAATTCTCTATTATGATGAGTTTAATTTTGAAAAAAGCTGCATTACCAAAGAGAAATCCTTTTTTGCATACTGTATAAATTATCAAAAAAGCTCTCAGAACTTATTTTTTGTACTGAAATTTCACGAGGAATTCGATTTTAACGTTGAAAATCACCTTAGGAGAATATAAAATCGTTTACATCCATTTTCGATTATTTATATCTCAATATTCTCCAACAAAGCAATATTTCAGAAACTATGTATTTCTCAGTAGGTACAGTTGAATTTGCACACACAAATCTATGGGTATCTGGAAGAATTTCGAGGCTTCCCTTACCTTCAACAGACCGCATTTTGCAGCACATGTACATTTTTTTAACGTTCCGACTTTAGGTACCTTTTCCTCAGTCGGTTTGAACGTCATTTAAACATGTTGTAGTAGGTTTTTCGAAGTGAAATTTTGGTAATAGCTGCGTAAAGGTCTGAACCACTTGAAAACGCAAAAAAAAAATTTTGAAAAAAATTGCCCGCAAAATTCCGTTTTCCGACTTTAGGTACCCTGTCCCTGCACGGGTCACATATGATAAAACTTTAAAATAATAGAAATTAAAAAAGCAACAAAAAAATGAAATTTTACAAAATTTGAGAGATAACGTATATTTAAAATAAAAAACGTGAAAAAATGAAATTTTGAAAAATTTGACAAAAGTCTGTTGACCAAAACATAAAAAAGTTGGCAACGATACCCTGTTTTTATTTTTTATACTGTAAAAATAAAATGTATCTTGGACATTTTTCTATCATATTATAATTTAGAGAGACAGTGTTGCCAATATTGAGACTTTGAACAATTTTTTAATATCAACCTTTATGACTTTTTATTAAAATGTCGATGCATTTTAATGTCATTTATCATCACTCTGTTTTTTCTGTTTATTCTGTTTTTTCAAGTCTAACATATGTCTTACACAAAAACGTTACGTTACATTACACCTTTCTAATTTTTATCCCACAGAACTAAAACATACCCATGTCAAAAAGAAACCCAAGACAAAAGTTTGGAATTTGCACTATTAGTCACAAAAAAAAAACAATTCAAATATTGAAAAAAAACATGATATCTGAAAAAAATTGAAATCAATATTCAAAAAAATTTGGAAGTCACGAAAAATTGAAAAAATAAATTGAAAAAAATCGACAAAATTAGGTTTTGAAAAAAAAAATAAAAACTGTTACCTACTTGAAGTCAATTGATAAAGTAATTCATCTTTTGAAGTTTCTTTTCAATTGCCCATTTTTGAATTCTTCATGTTTCAAATTTTGTCAAATTTTTGTCGATTTTTTTTTCAAATGCTCTATTTTTGAATTCAACATTTTCTAAAGGTCAAAATTTATGTTTTCTGAAATTAAAAAGGGGTTTAATTTCAAATGAAGCTTTCGTTTAAAAAACAACCATAGTCCAAAAATTTAATTTTACAGGAGAGTGAAATAATATACACAAAACGTTTCCACGATTAAAAATTAAGTTCTGCGAATTTTAGTAAGTCTCAAAATGTGGTCTGAGGGCCTACAGACCTGGCTTGACCGCATAATAGCCTCTCCAGTTCTCAAAAATTGAAATGAAAAATTTTCTCGAGTGTTCCTATATCACAGATCTTTGAAGTTTTCGAGCTTTTTGTTTAAGAAACAACCATAGTCCAACACTTGGTTCTTTTTTGAACAAAAAGCTCGAAAACCTTTGATTTAAAATCACAAAAAAGTGTTAAAATCTTTTTAATAATCAAAAATAAATAACACAATTATTTTCTTCATAAAATTTTATTTCCGAAACCGCAATTTATTTTTTTTTCAAAATTTGTGGCGTTCTATAGGAAAAGGTACAACATTGCCGCAAAGTTGATTTCGAGAAAAACGCAAAAATGTGAATTAGGGTCAAAAATATCGATTTTTTGTTTTTGATGGATTTTGGTACTTTCATCCTTCTACTTTCATATGAGATACCCCACAACACGTGAAACAACTTTTAAGTAGTGTAAAATGACCGTTGAAGTGGTGGAGTGAGTTGAATAAAGTGTAAATTTTTTCATATTTGTGTTCACTTAGGTCATTTATATCGCTGTTTTGGCAACACTGGTGGCCTCGTAGGGTTCTGAAACCCACTTTTTCGGATTCTACACAAAATTTCCTACCAGTTTAAAAAAAAATTAACATTTTTCGACCATAAATACGTTTTTTCACGAAAAAAATCGTTCAAAAACTTCAAACGCGTTTTTCTCAAAACTATGTTTTTTCAACTTCACTTTTCAAAACGTCATAACTCCGCGAATTTTTCACGAAAAAGGCTCGCTAATAGCTCATTCGAAAGGTAATTTTATCTAGTTTCAGAATATGGCAATAACTCAATTTTGACATTTGCGGCAATGTTGTACCTTTTCCTATAGAACGCCACATTTGAACTATGGCTGTTTTTTAAACGGAAGCTTCATTTGAAATTAAAATCCTTTTTAATTTCAGAAAACATAAATTTTGACCTTAAGAAAATAATGTTGAATTCAAAACTAGAACATCTGAAAAAAGAATCGACAAAAATTTGACTTTCAAAAATGGACAATTGAAAAGAAACTTCAAATTATGTAAAAACGAAAGATTGAAGAAAATTTCAATATTTCAACTAATTAGATAAAAATTGAATATCTACTAAATCAAATCCACGGAAAAATTCAATAAGTATAAATTAACTAAAACAAATTTGGAAAATGGAACATTTTATATCAAGAAATGTAAACATTTTATCAACTATTATAATTGAAAAAAAAATTCAACGTAATTAGATAGATATTGAAACACATTTTAAAAAATAAAAAATTGAGTATTCAGAAATTACAAATTTTGCTATTTTTTGGTTTCAACGTGTTGAAAACAAGTTTGCCATTGAGAAAAGCTGTAAAGCTTGAGGGAAGTTCAAGATTTGATCTTGAAACAATTATCATTTATCAAGAAAGAGAAAAATTTTTGTAGGTACAAAATAAGTATATTTTTTTGATGAAAATACTTTCAACGCTTCCATAACATTTTACCTATCAAACAAGTTCTCAGATATTTAAATATTTTCAATTTCCTCACAATTTTCAGAATTGTTACAAAAAATTTTTAAGATGATGATAATTCTGTAACGTGGCCGTCTTTTTCTATGATTCTTAAATGTTGCATTATAACGACTTTAAATATTGTCCCTTTTTATGTTCCGAATATTTCCGTTCCCTTCCTCCACATTTACAATATATTCATGTCTAAGAATTGAAAAAATATTAGAATGAAATGCAATAATAATTTACAGTGGTAAAGTCGACAGAAATTTTCAAATCGACAAAATTTGAATTAAAAAATTTCAATCATTATAAATTTGTGAAAGAAAATAAAATAATACTTAATTACTTAAATAGAAAAATTGTTTGAGGTCCATGCAATTCAATTTTTTACATTTGCTTTTTTTCGTAATATTAGCCGAGGAAGGGGAAAAGGAAGGGGTGATGGAAGAGGAAGAACAAAACAGACTATTTCTTTTCATATCTTCAAAAATGAAATCATTTTTGAAAAAATATTTGAGTACAAAAAATTTTACAATTTTTTTCACTCTCTTTCTCTTCTATGTTCCTAACTTTAAAAATTAATTTAATCATATTTTCATGCCTACACTCGGAGAAAGAGCCCAAGAGAGGCGATACAATTAAAACTTTTCATAACGTATCCTCATTTTCCTTTTTAAAGACCGCAGTAAAAAAAAAAGAGAGAGAAGCAAAGTTTTAAAAATAACTCTTCAAGAGGCAAATCAAGAATGCCCACTAATTTTTCCATTGAAATTCTAATAATCAGAGACTCCCCCTCTCCAAAAAAATTTCAATATAATATTTTCAGTTTTTAATGAACTTCAACCTAATGTCACCCTCGTTACCATATTTAATTGATTTTTCATCTCTCGAGGTTGTAAAAAAAAAGGAAGCTACTTGATTTGCCATTTTCTATTCGTAGCAACGAGATAATAAATGAGGTAATTTTATAGTCAACATTCGCTGACTAATCCTTTAACCATCTATTGTTATTTAGTAATCTTTTAAGCGTCGTATTAAACCCGTTGGATTATTGTTAATTGCATGTAAGGATTTATGTACTTAATGCGGGGCTGAAAATAGTTCTGCCATGTCAGTTAATTACTCTTAATTTCGATGATTTGTTTTTTTTTCAAAATAACAGAATAAAAAAAAGATTTTTTTCAAATGGCAAAATAAAATACATAAAAATTAAATTCGATTTGAAAAATATTCCATTAACGATTCGTATCTCGAAATAATGCAGAATAAAAATTTCAAAAGCAATTAGGAAAATTTTTCGATGACCGAAATACCAAAGATACATAAAATTCAGGCCAATTTCAAGACATTAAAGGCGGATAAGGGAGTGGCTCCATATACGCGGCGCAGTGCGGTGCGGTGCGTTGCGGTGCAGTGCGGCGCGGCGCGGTGCGGCAAGACGCGATTTTTTTTTCGTCGAAAAATTTTTATCTAACAAAACATAACAAAAACATTTTACAAAATTTTCAGCAGCCAGTGATAAATGAAAATAAATAAATTTTATTGGTTGCCAAGGTTTTGCACAGTTGTTCTCATTCGCTTTCGTGGTGACAACTTTCATTTATCACTGGCTGCTGAAAATTTTGTAAAATGTTTTTGTTATGTTTTGTTAGATAAAAATTTTTCGACGAAAAAAAATCGCGTCTTGCCGCACCGCGCCGCGCCGCACTGCACCGCAACGCACCGCACCGCACTGCGCCGCGTATATGGAGCCACTCCCTTAGAGTCATAACCTTACCGAAGTTTGGCAAATTCTATAAGAAAATTAGGTTTAATAGCTTATTGGCAAAATTAGAATAAAACTTTTGATCGAGTCGTAATTTAGTTGGAAATTCGAAACGCGTAAATTACTCGTAAATGGATTTCGATATAAGCCCTCAGAATGCTTCATCTTGCCACCATCGCCGCAGAACAACCCACGTCGCTGAGAGAAATTACAGAACCATTCGCAGATTAAAAGTAAACCGGAGAAAGAATTCAATCAGTTTTCCATTTGGAATTTTACCGCCGCTGTTACAAAAGCTTTTCCACCTACTACAAGACTTATTTAAAAGTTCAGCAGAGGTTTTCTTTCTGGAATTTTTATATTTGCAAGATAAAGTTGGGTGTTTTTATTTAGATTACTTCCTTCGATGAATCGAAGGACAAGCGGAAGAATTTTTTATTTGAATAATACCGCCATCGTTTGAAACTTGGAGGAAAAAAATGATTTTTTCATAACGACGCGACGATTCTTATCAACTTTTTTTCAAGTTTAGAAGGGATTTTGGTCGTTAAAAATTCATCGTAAGTTTGGTCAATGAAAAATTATTTCAATTCAGCGTGACGAGAGAGAATGAAAGAGATGTTGAATAAGAACGTGATTTTTTTAAATTCAAATGGAGGGTATTTTCGAATTATTGAAAAAAAAACGCAGTTGAAAGGTTCGAATGGTGTAAAAAATTTATGCTAACTTTAATTCGAAAATGTTGGAAAAATTTTCAATAATTAAAATTTAAATAAATTAAATTTATTAGATTTTTTCTCGAAAGGCTCTATGGCCCTCGCTTCGATTTTCGATCCAACTCCCCAGATGGTGTCTCTTGATGTAAAAAAATTCTGGAAAAATTCATGACCCCTTCCCTCGACCCCCTTCCATTCGGAGCTATAACCATTTTATTGCATTATTTTTAGGAATTTTCAATTTCAACGGAAGTGAAGGAAATTTTCTGTTCTTCAGCACAAAGTTACATCTCGTAGAGGTGAATTTACGATAACTTTTTCAACAATTTTGGTGCACTCCTTCATGAGGTTTTAGCGAATTGAAATATTCAACTGTAAAAAGACCTTTGATAGCGAAGTTCGACCACTTTATGAAAACATTCCAAACACTTGTTTTTAACGTAGATTCACTTCACGTATTCAATTTGGGTCAAAAATTGCAAAAAATCGTACAGAAATGTCTTTTAGCAGATTTTTCAAATTTTGGGCGATTTTTACGGGAAGAAATGATCAAATGAAAAAACTAATATTGAATTCGTGTTCAGGAGGTCAAAATGTCTCGATAAACACCCTTTTCGCAATCGTTCCACTTTAAGTCTCAAAATTCCCCTTTTCACTGATTTTTATGACAAAAAAAAGTGAACTTCGAGTCTTCAAGTAAAACGATCGCAGAAAGGGTGTTCATCGGGGTATATCGACCCCCTAAACACGAAGTTTTTGGAATGTTTCCATAAAGTAGCCAAACTTTGTTATCAAGAGCCTTTTTACAGTTGAAAATTTCAAATGGCCAAAACCTCATGAAGGATTGCACCAAAATTGTTGAACAAATTATCCTTTCCGTAAAAAACGCCCAAAATTTAAAAAACCTGCAAAAATAGCATTTCTAAATCTTTTTTTTGCAATTTTTGGCCATTGTGACATCGAAATCGCCAAAAGTGAATACATGAGATAAATCTACGTTAAAAAATATGTTTTGGGGCTATTTTCATGAAATAGACAAATTTCGCTATCAAAAGGGCTTTTTACCAGTTGAAAATTTCAAATAGCGAAACCTCATGATGAAGTGCACCAAAATTGATGAAAAAATTAACAAAAATACACCTCTACAAAATGTAACCTTGTGCTAAAGAACAGGAAATTTACTTCACTTTCGTTGAAACTGAAAATTCTTGAAATAGTCCAAGCAAATAAGAGAAAAAATGAACAAAACCCCCTAAAAATTCAATCCTGATTTTTTCCCCATTTCACGTTCGTAACAGTCCACTACACAAAATACTAAAATGGACAACCCCCATAACCCTCCGCTACCCCCAGGGGAGGGGAAAATGTCTGCTGAAAACCGGTTTTTCGTGAAAATCTCCTCAAATAAGCCTCAAATTTGAAAAATAGTTATGAACAATCTTATTCTACGTGTGATTTGCTATCAGAAGATTTTTTTGTTTTTTCAAAAACACTCACTTCCTTGGCAAAAAATTAAGAGTTAAAAACACCTACTTTTCAACAATTTACAGCATTTTTTGAAAAAATCGAAACTTTTGTGAATATCTCCTCAAATGAGCCTCAAAATAGAAAAACGGTTATGAACAATCATGTTCTACGTGTAATTTCCTATCAGACAGGTTCGTTTTTTTTTCGAAAACACGCACTTTTTGCCCAGAAATTAAGGGTGGAAACGCCTATTTTTCCAATATTTACAGTATTTTTGGAAATGATGGAAATAATTAGCTGAAAATATTGTTTTTGAATCCTGACGACGCAATGAAATGTTTCGTATCGCCAATAATAAGCAATAACATCGCGTTTAAAGCACTTTTTTTCCAAAACCTCGATTTTTCAAATGCAGTATTCAATAACCTCCCTTATAATTAACGGTAGGGGTTGAAATTCTTGCGGTGACTTTTTTTTTGGAATACCTACCAGCATGTATGAAAAAGTTACTCTTCACTGGTATAATTTCGGGTACTTTCAGCTTTGTATTTCCATCATTTCCAAAAATACTGTAAATATTGGAAGAATAGGCGTTTTTCACCCCTAATTTATGGGCAAGGAAGTGGGTGTTTTCGGGAAAAAACGAACCTGTCTGATAGGAAATTACAAGTAGAACATGATTCTTCATAGCCATTTTTCCATTTTGAGGATTATTTGAGGAGATATTCACAAAGTTTCAATTTTTTTCAAAAAATGCTATAAATTGTTGAAAAGTAGGTGTTTTTAACCCTTGATTTTTGGTCAAGGAAGTGAGTGTTTTTGAAAAAATAAAAAAACTTTCTGATAGAAAATTACACGTAGAACAAGATTGTACATGACTATTTTTCAAATTTGAGGCTTATTTGAGGAGATATTCACGAAACCCCGGTTTTCAGCAGACATTTCCCCTCCCCTGGGGTAGCGGAGGTTAATGGGGGGTGTCCATTTTAGTACGTTGTGTAGTGGACCATTACGAACGTAAAATCCGAAAAAAAAATCAGGATTGAATTTTTGGAGGTTAAATCCTACAATAACTGGACTAAAAATAATGTAATAAAATGGCCAGGACTCCGAAAGGAAGGGGTCGGGGGTTCAAGAATTTTTCCAGAATTTTTTTTCATCAAGGGACACCATCTGAGGGAATTGGATTGAAAATCGAAGCGAGGGCCAAATTCACTCTCAATCCGATCAGACCCTTTTATTTAGAAAATCGACCCACAAAGACGAATTTTTTCATAAACGTTGATTTTTTGTAAACACAACAAATTTAATGATGAGAAATTTCAAATTTAGAAATTTCGAAATATAATGTACAAATACTCGAATAAAATAATAAACCTCTAAAACCCTTTCAAATGAATGAAAAATGCTATTTTTGAAACCGACACCGGAGACACCTTTAAATCCAACATCAACCTCATATTCGTCCTCGATTCGAAAACAACAATCACAATTACCGAGTTCCTTCGAGACAGAAATATCGAAAAAATACTCCGGAAAATTGAAAACGCCGAAAGAAAACTCGATTCGTAGGAGTATCTCGAGCTCATCTCTTTCAATCCTCATTTTCTGATACCCACGAGCTGGAAACATTACAAAAAAATATCGACGACGAAATTTTTTCAAATATTGCTACAGGTATATCTTCTGTTCACCTTATAAACAACCCACATGACACACATGATTCACCGTAATAACCTACCTAATTGCAAATTTCCATTAGGTAGCAGGTTACCTACGAAACCGAGATATAAATTGAAACTCGACTGGTATAATAATTCGTTGTCAGAAACGCTGCTCTCAGCAATATCGCCCACGAGATTCTCATTTCTCACAATGTGAAATATTCATCTTGACAAGAACTTATAATTATACTGGAGCTGGCAAAACCTCATCCGATAAGTCAATTTTTTCCAGTTGAAGTTTCATTAAATACATTCTAACATGGATTTCTAGACAGATGAAAATTTTTGTCAAACGTCAGCAGCCTACTTGAAACGTGATTTTTTTAGGGCGTTTTTGGCTTATTATTTTAACGTCGAATTCGATTCAACTTTTTTTTCGAATTGGGATTTTAATTAATTTTTCACCGGAAAAGGAAAAGCGGTCGAATGAATTGAAAAAGTTTTACGATAATGAAATATGGAAAGGGAATTCGTCAATTTTGAAACGTCGTAACAAGTGTTTCAAATTACCTTAACTTCCGAGACCTCCAGAGTTGAAAAATATACGTAAAATTTACACTGAGGAATTGAGAAGAAAAATAGGTTTCAACTAGAATACGTATAGATTCAAAACGCCAGAGCTACGATATTGTAAACCGATCTTCTCGTTTATTGAAATAAGTTAAATTTTCAAATGGGTAAGATGCTATAATAATGGGTATTATATTCGACTAGAAGCTTGAATAAACGTACCTCCACAGCTATTTCACCAATCCCCGCGAAATTCGCGTTTTCATAGCAGAAAAACCCCACAGAGACGGATCCTTTGTCCTGACAACCCTCTAATGCCTGGATACCTATGCGTATAAAGTTTATTATACAGGAATATGGGTTGATGATTTGCACATTATTTGAAGCGGCGAAGTTACCTATATCACTATGTAGACCACGTCGGTCGCATCCATTAAATTAAATCTTTTCCTAGTGAGCCCGCAAGTCGCGAGGTCAAATGTAGGAAAATTCGTCTTATTAATAATTCATCAATTAGATTAATTAAAGGAACATGGCGCAGCTTTTCAGCGAAGTATTCGATTCAGATTTATAACAATAACGAACGAACTTTCGAATAAAAAATTCTTTGAAATAAAATTATAAATTTTTTTGTTAGAACTTTTTCGGAAATTTTTGTCTGAGAAAAAGAAAGGTATTAAGAAGGTAAGTACTTACATAATGAAAGAAAAATTCTAAATTGAGGTCAATAAGGAGTCCATCAAAATCCATAAATTAAATTTCTAGAGTTTTATCTTAATTTTTTGAAAATTTACAATTTTTACCTTACTGCCAATATTTCTTACTCCCCCCTCCCAAAAAAATAATATTACCATTTTCCAAAAAGATTTACACAACTCTTTGAGATATTCTGAACAATTTTTTTCTGAAAGCTAACCCTTCACATAAATTAAAGTTTCCAATATTCAAATTAAACCTAAAGAAAAAAAGTAGGTACATTACATACTTAACTACATACCTTGGACAAAAATTTTAGTCAGTTGTTTAATTAGAATCTTTTTGAGTAGATGCCTTAATTTTTATGGCTAAAAATTTAAAAATTTTAATTTTCAGAAAAAATTCATTTCTCAACGTTTTATTTCCATTTTAATGAATGCTGGACTATTTAATTATCGGGAAGGGGGGGGGGTTAAAAAGTGAAAATTCATCATAATAACCTTTGAAAATGAAATTTTTCCATTTTCACGTATTTTCAACTTTGAAATGTGATGTTCGTTGAATTTTCTGAGGCAAGTACCTATGTATATTTTTTCTGCGTGAAATGTAATTTTTCAACTCAGGGAAAGCTACTTCTTCCATCTTTGATTCACCATCCGTCCATTTGAGAAAAAAATATGTACGATGGGACACAGATTTGATAAAGATAATATGACAACAATTTGATGATAATATATGAAATTTATTTTTAAAAAAAGTAGAGTAGGTACAGGTACCTAATAAAGAAGATGGAAAATTAACCCGGAAGTTGAAAATTTTGGAAGCCACTGTCTAAAAATATATTATTTATTTTTTCTAGTTTTAGTAATTTGTTATTAGACAAAACATACTCTCTTTTGAAAAATAAATTCTGAACAGTGAAATATGGACAGCTGAGAAAACAAGAAGAATCAATATTAAAATTTAAATGCGCCAATTTTAAAAAAAAATTATCGTATAATTTAAATTTCAAATAATTATTCCAATTAATATACAGGGTGTTCCATGAATCGTCTGCCAAACATATTTTTTTGAATATAACCGGGTACCACTAAAAAAAACTTGAGATGAACATGTTGCCTAACTTGAGGATTTAAGGGGCAAATGCTACTTCTAAAAAAATTACGTCAAAAATTTTTTTTAACCATGGGAATGGATAGTACTTTAAAAACTTGACAAATTTTCACTATATGACTTGTTGCCTAACTTGAAAATTGAAGGGACTACAAAAAAAAATTTTCAAATTTTTTTTTCTTCTAATAAACTAATTAAGGGAATGGATAGTACGTTGAAAACAGAAAAAATTTTGTTCTGTACACTTTTTGCCTAACATCAAAAATGAAGGGGCCAAGAGCGATTCAAAATTGGGAAAATTCGAAAAATTTTTGAAGCCCACGTATTTTGCGCGAGCCGTAGCCCCTTCATTTTCGACGTTACGCATAAAGTGCACAGAACAAAATTTCTTCAGTTATCAACATATTATCAATTCCCTTGATTAGTTGATTTTTTAAAAATTGTTTTTGAAAAAATTTTTTTGTAGCCCCTTCAATTTTTAAGTTAGGCAAAAAGTCATATAGTGAAAATTTGTTCAGTTTTCAAAATACTATCCATTCCCATGGTCAAAAAAATTTTTTGAAGTGATTTTTTAGAAGCAGCATTTGCCCCTTAAATTCTTAAGATAGGCAACATGTTCATCTCAAGTTTTTTTTTAGTGGTACCCGGTTATATCCAAAAAAATATGTTTGGCAGACGATTCATGGAACACCCTGTATAATTATCCTTTTAGCCACTTTTTTCATTCCTGAAAATCATAAAGTAGAGCTCTGGACTTTTATAGAATACGGGTCATATTTTAGTGAACAGAGTTCACGTTGATGCGTTTTTTTGAAAAAATTTGGGAAATTCTGCATGAAAAAGATGAACAATTAGAAGTAGGTATAGAAAAAGAAAAGAATTGAAAAACTAATTTATTTTTAACATTTTCACAAACTTTTTATCACTCCACAACTCCGTCCCCTCCTCTCTGGCCCTCCTTCTTCAAATTCTGAAAAAATTCGGCCCCATTTCTAAATAAGAGGTCATTTTCTGATTTTCAACCGGTTTCAGGCAAACTAGAAAAATGGTCAAAATTTTTTCAAGTATCATTCTATACCTTTAAAAATATTTTTATGATTTAATAGTGAGCGAAAAACTTTCATCATTCATGCTGCCAAAATTAGAGCTTGATCATACTTCGCTTAGGCGAAGAAATAACTCAGTTGAATTTTTTATTCCATGGAAACGTACTGACTCGAAATATTTTTCGAAGCGTCAATTTTAGATACACTTATAAAAAAATTCCAAAACTCATTTCTCAAAATTAAAAAACGAAATCTTGTTGAATTTTCCACACAGTTTCCGAATTTTATTTTAATTTTTCCTCTTAAAAATTGCGTATTTTAAAATTTTTCAACAACAAGAATAGCATCGAAAGTAAAAATCAAGAGTCATGGCTGTTGTTGAAACATTCACTTCACAACTCTTTTGTAAAAATAAAAACACATTCCAGAAAAGTACTCCTCCCTCTCAAAAATTCATTGCATCTTGCGAACTTGAAATTTATCACTCCCTCTGCCATTGCTCATCGCACTTTTTTTCAAAAGTAAACTTCACTATTTTTTGCTGCTCTTTCATGAAATTCATCACTCCTTTTTTTTTCAGAAATAAAGTTCACTTTCTTTTAAAACAAACTAAACAAGGTAGCCCAACTCAAAGTAAAATTTTGAGCGAAAATAAAAATAAATCAAAGGTTCATCATTAAAAAAAATATTTTCAAAATTTCAAGTGCTAAAGTTCATTTTTCGAATTTTGACGAATTTTTGAAATTTCAAAATTACCACACCGCCCCGCAAAATAAAAATCTGATTTAATCAACGAAAAAAGCTGAATTTTGTAAATACCCTATTTTTGACCTCCCGAATTTATTGGAAGTTGTTTTGAGGCATTTTGGTGCCTCCAGAAAATGTTGTAATTTTTTAGCACTGGAGAAAAGCCCATCAAAATAGTCAAGTTTTTCCAGGAAAATTTTTCGCTAAGAAATATGGATACTGAATTTGAACTTGAAGTTACAAATTTCAGAAAATTTTGCTTCAATGGGCGAATCGAAATTAAAGGAGCTAAAGTTTATAATATTGGTCATTTTTATGGACTTTTCTCTAGCGCTGGAAAATTTCAAAATTCTCTGGAGGCTCCGAAATGTCTTGAAACCTCTTCCAATTTACTCGGGAGGTCGAAAATAGGGTACTTATATACCAAATTTCAGCTAATTTCGTTATTAAATCAAATTTTTATACGTATTTTGCAGGACGATGAGGTGATTTTGAAATTTCAGAAATTCCCCAAAATTCGAAAAATGAATTTTAGCAGCTAACATTTTAGATATGATTTTTTATGATGTACTTTCAATTTATTTTTATTTTGGCTCAAAATTTTACTTTTGGGATACCTTCCTCGTAAATACGTACTCCTTTTTGAGAATTCGAGATGTCTTGCTTCCCTGCTTGTCCCCCCTCAAAACATTCATGGCTTTTATGGATATTAATCTTGAAATTACCAATTCCTCTGCAAATTTCTTCGCTTGTTTATAAAATTTACTATCCCTTGCATATAAAATTCCCCATTTTTTCTCATAAGTAACTTTCATTCCCTCCTAAAGGCCACATATTTTCATAAAATTCATCATTCCCTCGCGAAAATATCGATTATTTTTTTGCAGAAATGAATTCAATTCCTCAAATGCACCATCCCCTTATGAAATTTCAGTTTTCTGCAAATTTCTCAAAATTGAAGTATATCTGCAGCACTTCATTTTCTTTTCCATTTCCTAATCAACGACACGCCACAATCCCTTCTCCAATTCCCCCATCCAAATGAAAAAAAAAAACAGAGACACCACAAAAAACCCACACACGCTCAAAACAGAACAACTTTTCATGCCCACAAAACACATCACCGGGCACAATATTCGATCAAGACAAAGGCCTCAGACACCTGTCCTGAATACATATTAAAACGATCCGTATTCCGTTCGCGTTCCAAGCTCATCGTCGGCGGAACCACATCGCCGGATATTTTTCAAATTAATGAACCAACTCGCCACGTTAAAAATGACGACTTTATTAAACGACCGAATAGGTTTAAGAAGTTTGCAAAACACGAGACAGGCCGAAGTAATCAGCCAATAAAACGAGGATACTTTTACAATATCCGAAAGTCTTTTAACTGGTCACTCTACGAAGGGCATAGTAATATCCGAAAGAGTCGCAAGGGTGTAATTTACCGCAAAAGAACGTATTTCCCGTTAAAGCGCAGTAAGCCAGCAAGCAACGAGTGCAGAATACACACCGTGGCTCGCTACAAATTATGTAATTTTGTTTACGGTATATATATTTTTTCCGCTAAGTAGTATATACGTGAAAAAAGAAGAGAAAAAGGGAGAAGAAGTGAACGATATACGACCGTACGTGTTTTATCTCAATGCTAAGATCTTGAAAAGCACTTAAAATGGAAGAAAAACAGTGTAGTCTCGTTGACATATACCCTCACGTCGAAGCGTATGGTTTAAAATTGAAAATTTCCTATATAGCCGAATAAACGTTCTAATGAGACCGAATACGATACAGTTTCGAGGTGACGTTAGCTAGGTATTTATATTCAACTAGATCCTAAATCATTTTGACGCAAATGGGATTTCGACAATCCAAATCCAAATTTATTCCATGTTCAAATTTTTTCAATTTCTTTAATTATAAATTTTTCTATTTTCTATTTTTAAAATTTTCTTCTAATTATTGAGTTAAAAGAAATTTTGAAGAACAAAATTGAAAATTTTTAAACAAATTCAATATTGAAAAAAAATTAAGGAAAGAGTACTTACAGTAGAAAAAGGGGTGAATTTGGCCCCGCTCCGATCTTAAATTTCTCCCGCCCCAGATTGTGTCCCTCGCAAAAAATCCTGAAAAAAATTTTGACACCCCTCCCTCCTTTTTTCTACGAGGTGGAGCTTTGTGCCAAAGAACAGAAATTTTCCTTCACTTGATTTTTATTTTAAAAAATTTCAATTTCACATTCATAATTATATTTTTTTAAATTCCTTTCAAGTAATTATTGAGTTGAAGCTGTTGAAAAAAATGTTTAAAAACACGAAATTAAATTTTTTTCAATTCCAATGAAAATATTGATACAAAATTTTTAAATTGGAAGAAATTTTTTTAAAAAGTTGAAAAAATTTAATTGAAGTTGGAGCAATGCTAAGAATATGTATTTAAATTAAAAAAATTTTACAGTAAGACGAAATTTTAGCATTTTGAAAAATGTATTCAAAAATTATTCCAAGTATCCAGTAAAAATATAACTAGATTTTGACGTGTTTGAGTGAGCAATTTGAACTTCCTAAAAATCAAAAAACCTTCAAATTTGCCATCTGCAACTTTTCAACCCCTTGTAGAGAACAAAAAAGTGGTATCCACTTTCGAGGTCAATGGTTCGGGGGGGGGGGTGTAAAAACATGAATCGCATCTTCGGTGAGGGAATGGGAAGTTCCCAGCAAGTAGCACTACCCAAAATAGACAAAATAATATGCATTTTTAGAAAAATGACCACACTTGAGGTCCTTCAGCTCCATCCAATAGAGACGGTTCGAACACATTTGGGGGGAGGGGGTGAGGTTCAAAAATGCCGACCAAAAAATTCAAAATTGTCGACTAAAAATTTAAAAATATCAATCCTGTTCATGCCTGAAAATTTTTCTTTTGGTACCTAGTTTCATTGTACCTACACCTACGTAGTTGAAAAAACCTATGAAATTGTTTATTGGTTCAAGTTCCGAGTAAAGCGAGGAGGGAAAATTTCAATAAAAATTGCAATGTACCTACTTGATTACAAAAATAATAGTTTCAATGTGAATATGAGAGAAATGAATTTGTCCCGAGCGAAGCGAGGGCGAAAATTTTAGAAGACCAAATTCAAGGTGCAATAAAACAATGTTTTAAATTACCTAATAAACTTGAATAAAAAATCAGTCGACTTTTACTTTAAAATTATTAAAGTGCAAATACGATCGGGCCGAGCGTAGCGAGGCCAAAGCTTTTAAAAAATTCGATTTCCAAGCATCGAAAATGAGTTTTAAGGAGAAAAAATTGAATAAAATTAGTTGAAATAATTTTGAGAAAAAATTCGCAAATAATCACTTTTGTAGAAAACTAGGAATTGGTTTATTTTAAAATTAAGGGAGGAAAAGTTCAATATGGCCGAACACAGCGAGGCCAAAGTTTTTGAAAAATTTTGATTTGAAGAATAAGTAAACCCATTAAAAATTACCAAAAGACCACAATTTTCGTTCCGTTCGTAATAAATTCATTTTATTCTTTTTTATCTTTATCAAAAAATAAGATTGAGATATTTTTCATTGGGTATATAGACATACCTACAAATTTCCTTAAATTTTTTGAATTTGCCAAATTTTTCAAAATTTTGCCGAATTAGCTAAAATTTTTGAAATTTTTCCAAAATGGCTGACTGGCAACCGACTGGTAGGAAATCACTATTCCCCCTATCGCGCCGCCCCTGCCACCCACCTTTGTTTTGGAAATTCAAAATTATTTTAGGTGAGAATTCTTTGATTTTTTTCCTTTTTGATTTTTTTCAGTAATAATTCCGTAAGTTTAAAATTTAAAAACTTCATCACATATTTTCGATTTTTTCTGCTACGTTGATTCAATTTATCATGTATTTTTCCCTTCATTTTTTAAATTTTCATCAAATATATCAATTTATAATTTTAATTTTCTTCGTGAATTATTTCTCAATTTTATTTTCATAGCAACTGATTTGCAGAAAATCAAGAAAATATAAAAATGAGGCAATTCTAAAAATGGGAAAGAGGAAGAAAACATTCCACTTTTACATTGAATAGAAATCTTCAAATAAAAATAGCTCAAAGCATCGTACTTAGCCCTTAGCTCAGGAAGGAATTGTGATAAATTGATAATAACTGATTTCAGAAAAAGGAAGAGAATACCTATTAAAAAAATGGTTGTGAGGGTAATTCCAATTGGTTGGCTTCATTTTCTTCACATTTTTTTCCAACTTCATATTTTTAAAACTTTTTTCCAACTTCAAAATTGTTTCGAATAATTTTAATTTTTTTTTCAACCATACAAAGTTTTTCCAATTGAAAATTTATCATTTTTTTTTCAAGTTTGAATTTTTAAAGAAATTTTCAACTTGATGTTTTTCGAAATTCCTTCCAACTCAATAAGTAATTTAAAAAAGTTTTAAAAAGTGATAAAAATATGAAATTGAAAAAAATAGAAAAAATCAAAGTAGAATAAATTTTGAGAAAATTTAGGCTGAAAAAAAT
Source organism: Pseudococcus viburni (assembly GCA_033439095.1). Classification (NCBI taxonomy): domain Eukaryota; kingdom Metazoa; phylum Arthropoda; class Insecta; order Hemiptera; family Pseudococcidae; genus Pseudococcus; species Pseudococcus viburni. Next base: position 63,258 of record JAVBJF010000149.1, read on the forward strand.
TTTCAATGAAAAATGTTTAAAGTTGTATACAGCTTTGAAAAAAAATTGAACTTAATTAAAGAAATTGAAAAAATTCAAGAGTGGATAAAATTTGAACTTCGTATAAATTTGAACTTGCATCGTCGAAATCCCATTTTCGCCAAAATGATTTAGGAACTAGTATGTACCTATTTAAAATACGGCTAAATGTGAATTTTCACCAACCCTCAGGCTTTCTGGAGTGTTCGAGAGGGAAAATTTTCGCAGCATTTGTAAAAACACTCGTGCTCGTTTGTTCTCACTCAACGCTGCTACACCGAACACAACTGCTAAATGAATAATTCTTAGACCATATAGTATTAACATAGACCGCGCTACCGATAAGCGGCAAGTTCTAACATTATTTTGCATGAATTGGGCCCATTTCTGCGGGAGAAATCAAGAGAAATTATACCACATCAGCAGTCAAACAATTTGCACCAAAAATAAAAAAAAATTGGAGCGAAATCAGAGGATACGACTTCATTTTTGGTTCGAGTTCGGTGCTTCGATCGCATTTTCCGCGGTGGACCCAATATTTATTCGCGTGAATTGGGACCATTGCTGCAAACAAAATTCGGAAAATTGGTAGTCAAACAATTTCCACCATCAATGGAGACTCATAGAAACAATTAGAGCGAAATCTAATAACGCGAGTTCGTTTTTAGATCATTTTCCGCGTTTTCCGCGGAGGACCCAATTTTATATGTTGGAACACGGTAATAACATACGTCTTATGGACCGTAGCGCGGTCTATGTTAATACTATATGGTCTAAGGAATAATTTATCTTGGTCATATTCAACACGAAACAGAGCGAAAACAAAATGTAGGTACGTTATAGCTGGTGCTAGAAGAGACCCGCGGTAACAGTGTTTCGTTACCTTTTAATTTTTCATTTCTTCGCAGCGTCAAATTAGTAGATACTCGTACCTACGTGTACCTACGTACGTGTAACAAATAAATTGCAATTTTTCTTGTGATCTTTCAACCCTCGTAGGTGAAGTGGCTCTTGTGATATGCTCTTGAGCATCCCAAACACACCGATCTTTTGTTTTATTGTCAAGAATACGCCACGTATAAGCTTAATTAATTTCGAGCTAACATGGCGACTGGCGAGTATTTCTTCTCACGGGGTTTCTTTGAAATTTGTAATTCTCAACGAGTGGAAATAAGCTGGATTTTGTCCAGTGGCGTAGCCAAGGGGGGGGGGGGGGGGGGGGGGGGGGTGGGGGGTTCTGGGGGTCTGGACCCCCCCTTGGCGTCAGAAAATTACGTGAAAAAGTGCCTTTTTGGAGTATGAAAAATCTAATTTTCTCAAAGCTTCGCCCTCGCTTCGCTCGGGCATGAAAGAAATCACATTTGATAATTACCTATGTATACAGTCAGGAATTTACGTAAAAAATGCCTTTTTGAAGCATTAAAAATCAAATTTTCTCAAAACTTCGCCCTCGCTTCGCTCGGGCATGAAAGAAATTACTAATTCTATAAACCGTTTGAATCAACTATGCAAAAAATAGTTCCTTTTTGATATTCCAAGTCTCCATACCCACTTTGCACCCTTCCCAAAAAAGCTTCTGACGCCAATTCTTGGATTTATTAGGTATTTGTATTGGCTTTTAAGGCCAAAATAATTAGTACCTATGTAAGTTGTTTGTTCCAAGATTACATTTTCATCAGTTTTTTTCCTTAAACGTGCTATGCAAATCGCATGAAAATTTAATAAAGTTTGAATTTTGTGTTTTTATAGTAAAAAGAAAATTTGATGGGGGGGGGGAGGTGAACTTACAATTTTTCAAAAATCATGAAATTTCGGACCCCCTCCTTGAGAAATTTCTGGCTACGCCACTGATTTTGTCTATTAATTTGTTTATTCGACGGACAAAATAAGGGAGGATGAATTTTGAGATAATTTTCATCGACAAGGTGATCTTTGGGGTCGAGAAACTGAAAGGTAGAAATTTCATGCAAATTATCGTTCTAAATCTCATGTGAGTTTCATCTCCTACGGTTTCCTGTCGTGAAAGGACGTTGAACTCGGTAGTTTCTACGTACTTCAAATATACCGAGTCATCAAAAGTTTTTAATTTCGAGAGGTCTTTGGCTCCAAGTTGACTCTGGGTTGAGTTCGACATTCGTATTAATTTATTCGTTCTATCGCTTTGATTTACCGGATAGCTCGTTGAAATTGTAAGATAATTATTATTTTTAAAGAGCTTTTTAAAATCCGAATAAATTTATATTTTTTCCTATTGAATTCTAGAAAAGTTCGTGTTTGGGCATTTCGATGATTTTTTTCGAATTAAGGTGGGATTTTTTTTCAAATTTAGAATTATAAAAATTATTGATTTTACATCTCAAAAATTGTATTTTCGGTCTAAAAGTCGATAAAATATGATATTGCTGATGGAAAAATCACGAATGATTCATAACTTTCAATCAAAAGTCAAACTTGAGAATAAAAATTTTGTAATGGTGATAATTTTGATTTAAAATGTACCAAATCGTCGAAAAAATTAAAATCCTAATTTTCGAATAAAAACCCACATTTTTGTTGAAAATTCACAATTGCAACGTTTCACAATTTTATCGATTTTTGAACCGATGGTCTTGTTTTTCCATTTGAAATATCTCAACTAGAGGGTAATGGCCTTTTGCATCAAAATCTTGACCTTTCACCAGGAAATTTTTTCTTTCCAAAAAAGTAGATTGAATTATCATAACTTTTTGGGTTTTGGTGGTCATAAAAAAATTATGGATTGAAGAGAGAGAAGAGAGAATGAATTACATTATTTTCAATTAATGATTTTAAAGAGACAGAAAAAATCACAAAAGTTGAAATTTTTAGCAAAAATCTGAATTTTTAAAACCACTAATGCCAAAATCATGACCCATTTTAAAAACTCACTTCATTTTTCTAGGTATTTGAAAATTTCCAAGTAGAAAAAACACTGATTCAAAAATCAGAAAGTCCTCAATTTGGAATGAAAGCATCACATTCCTGCTGAAGACTCATAATTCTGACTTTCAGTGATTTTTTGATTTTCAAACCGAAATGACCTTAATCGGTACTTCAACATGAAATTTTTTCTTTCCAAAATAATGGTGCTGAATATTAACATGGATTAATTATCGAAGGAAGGGAGGAGAGACGATCAAGAAAAGGACCGAAAAAAACTCAAAAATTGAAAATGAACAAAAATTATTTTTTTCTGTTGTAGTTCGTAGTACAAAATCTAAAAATTTCAAGTCCCAATTTCTTTATTTTTGGCGACTATGGAAAATTACCTATGAACTTGTGGAATATGGATTAGGTAATTACGTAGTCGGACACAAAATCGTAATTTACCTGTGATAAAATTATATTTAAAAGTATTGATAGATATTAAAATTAAAATCATGACTACATATTTTCAGGGACGAACCGAAACCTAAGGGTTACGACTCAGAAAATAATTTTTGATTTATTTATTTCAATAGAAAATAGACAGAAAAAAGAAAAAAAAACTGATTTGAATGCCGAAATCGCTTTCGAATGTTTGAAAATTTCTATAAAAAATTTTAGAACATTTTTTATTGCCAATTCTAATAAGTTGAAAACTTTCCAAAAATTGAAAAAAGTTTGCTTGTGGGTCGTATAATGCTTCCAAGTGTCACAAAAAAGGTCCAGGGCCTTATAATTTTGGAAATTTCAAATTTTAATTTTCCATTCTGAGGTGGAATTTCTCAGCGAATCTGAAAAAATTATTTGGAAGACCGTAATCATGCCACCAAAAGCGGAAAAAAGAGCCTTAACTTCAAAAATTGAAAACTTTGATATCTTTATTTTAAAATTTTTGGATGTTGGGGCTCTTTTGGGGCACTTGAGGGCATAATACAGCCCTCAAACCAACTTTTTTGAATTTCTGATGAAATCCCCTATAGAAGCACTATCGATACATATTACATACCTATTTCTTAAGATATTCATTACCTAAGAATGAGAAACATTTTTGTCAAACACACGTTTTTCTCAAAAAGTTAATATAATATCATCCCCACCCTTCGAGTTGAATCCAAGTTTTCTGGCTCAAAATGCGATTATTATCAGGGAGGGAAGCTTCCCCCTCTTCTACCCCTTTCTTCGGTCCAGTCCTGCCTATTTCAATAAATTTTGACATTAGATTCGAATTCAAAAAAAAAAACCTTTCTTATAAAAAATTTTCCAGCCAGTATGATTTTACTGGGTGAGTTTGAAATTAAGATTTCCGAGAATTTTCACCAAAATTCTAAAATTGAAACTTTTTTGCTCGCTCGAAATTGGAATTTTTAATTTTTTAGTTCTTCTCAAGACCAGGATTTTTCAAAGCAGATAGTGTAGTTTTCTCTAAGATGACGAAATTTTAATTTCAGCCAGAAAAATATGATAGAATCGATATTTTCTGGGAAAAAGTTAGCATCTTGAGTCGAAAAAATTGAAGAAAATTCAATTTTTTACCGATTAAAGAACTTAAATTTTAAGCCCTCCCCCCCTCATTTGCAAAATTTTTAACTATTTCTCTGCTTCAAATTTTCGATGATGCATATTAATTAAGTTTTCGAGTTTATTTAATAAAAATGCCAAACCCACATTTTAACTGATTTATTCCCACCCCTACCCCACTACCCCATCTCTTCGATGATAAAAAAAATCGAAAAATTTGAAACTCGGTTTTTTCACTTTCGTTTTCATCATTTCAATAAAATATAACGTAACTGACAATTTCTCTCTAGCTCGTTACCTGAAAAAAATGAAAATAGTAAAAATTCACATTTTATCCCAATTTCCCATTTCAATTTACCAAAATTTCGAACCTTTTCGTCCGAAATTTCAGTCATTTTTTCATATCAACGTAAAAAAAACTCCTGGCGCAGAATTCCATGCGATTCGTGCTCAGTCCAGGCCATAAACCTCGGATTTTCACCGGCGAATAAAATACCTAACGAAAAACCCGAGCTGGATTATTCCCCTTACAAGCCATTTTGAAAAAATACACCCACAAATTCTGCGAACTCGACTCGTAAAACCACACCGCGAAATCCATCTATAGCAGAATTTCCACGTGTACAGGCGAGGTGGAAAAAATATCCACGAGGTGTTTCAACTTTTATTTATACCCAGATGCGACACGAATGTCGATGTCGATGGCGTATTCGAGTGGCTAAAATTGATAATAATTCGAGGTCTGGCGCGAATACAGCAGGACTCGCGAACAGCTGCGAAATCTGCGCCGCCGGTGTAAAATTGCCGGAGCTGGGCGCGGCTGCGGAGCTCCCCCGCCGAACCAAACTCTTCGCTAATGATTTGTCTGAACGATTGTTTTCAAACAAATCCGCAGCCCTGATAAGGTTATTTATAGCAGAAAGTTGGCCGTGTGTAATCGCATTTCGAATGTTTTACCGATAAAAGGATATTCCATGTGTCGTTTATAAAATCGAACTTTATAATTTACTTTTTTCCACACACCGGGGTTATATTCTGCGAACCAAGTGTGGGCGATTTCGATCCGGCTAAATTGAAAGTTAAAACCTGGTCGGATTTTGGTACGTGGGGAAACTCGACGTCGTCGACGGTGGAAAAAAATACAGGTGCTTTGTACCTACAACAGTATCTCGTCGTGGAATACTCGAGGCTTGACGAGAGACCGGGTGATTTGCGGGTTGTGCGGGTTTCGTCGGCCTGGTGTACGTGGTAAGAGCAAATACCTCGCATATTATAGCCGATTAGAACAATTCCAAAGTATTACGATATTTATCTAGAATACTGTCGGAATTTCACCATCTGAAATAATACGTTCGGCTTGATAAAACGATTCAACCCCGGCGGACTAATTCCGTATTCCATTTCGCGCACTCAGTGAATAATAGCTTTTTCAAACGAAAGGTTAAGATTACTCGTGAATTACGACCCAAAGTGTTACCTATATCTTGTCCTATATTCGTAATGCAATATACCTAACTTAACCATGCCTAGATATCAGAAATGAATTCGAAATGTAGGTAAGTAGGTACATTTATTAAGGGTGGGTCTTGAATTGAATTTCCGAATTTTGGAGATCACTTTCCCTAACAAGGGAGGTGGTCCAACGCAAAGAAGAATTTTGAGCCGAAACTAAAATAAATTGAAAGTATATCATAAAAGAACCCCATATCCAAAATTTGAGGTGCTGAAGTTCATTTCTCGAATTTTGGCGAATTTTTGAAATTTTAAAATTACCTGATCGCCATGTAAAATATAAAAATTTGATCTCATTAACGAAAGAAGCTGAAATTTGGTATATACCCTATTTTCGACCTCCCAAATCGATTGGAAGTGAATTCCAGACGTTTCGAAGCTTCCAGAAAATTTTGGAATTTTCCAGTACTAAAGAAAAGCTCCCATCGAAATGGTCCATATGAACTTTAGCAACTACATATAATGGCGAATTACCAATATTGGCGACCTATTTGATCGAATAAAGCACAATTTTCCGAAATTCGTAACTTCGAGTTGAAATACATATTTCTTGGCAAAACATTTTCCCGGAAAAAATTGAAAAACTACGTCGTCCACGTACCCATCTCGGGGTAAAAATTTGAAGATTGGTAGATAGATACCATATATTTGAGCTCGGTCACCGATATGGGTGCTCTGCAATTATAGAGGCTAATGCTCATATGGACCATTTTTATGGAGTTTTCTCCAGTGCTGGAAAATTCCAAAAATTTTTGGGGCTTCAAAACGTTTTGAAACCACTTTCAATCGATTCAGGAGGACGAAAATAGGATAATTTATACCAACTTTCAGCATTTTTCTTCGTTGCATACGCTTTTGGTGTATTTTTAATTTTTTTCGAGGAATGTTTTCTGCCAAAAATATGGATTTTAACTCTAAGTTTCGAATTTTGGAAAATTGTGCTTTAATCGATCAAACAGGTCATAAATATTGGTAATACGAGATTATAGGAGCTGAAGGGTGTATTTTTAATTTTTTTCGAGGAATATTTTCTGCCAAAAATATGGATTTCAACTCCAAGTTACGAATTTTGAAAACTTGTGCTTTAATCGATTAAATAGGTCATAAATTTTATGTAGTAACCCGAGATTATAGGAGCTGAAGTTCATGGTTTTCTCCACGCTCAAAAATTCCAAAATTTTCTGGAGGCTCCGAAATGTCTCGAAACCGCTTTCAACCGATTTGGGAGATCGAAAAATTTTAATATTTTTACAGGGCGATGAGTTAATTTAAAAATTTTAAAAATTCGCCAAAATTCGAGAAATGCACCTCAGCATCTTAAATTTTGGGTATAGGGTTCTTTTATGATGTATTTTCGATATATTTTCGATATTTCCTGGTAAGAATGGTTCATTTTCTTCTAAAAATAAGATTCCCAAAATCTCAGCTCTATATGTTCATGAATTAGGGGCCATGAGCTGAGCCCTCCTTTCTCTTATGGGAAATAAAAAAGGCAAAAATATTGCAAAATTTCTAAATATTTTTTGAAAATCTGAAAATATGACTCAATTTTGATTCTCAAGAATGAATTTTGGATCCAAGGAATCATCCTAGGCAAGTTCGTGGGCCCTCGAATTAGGTTAAAACGACTAAAATGCGCTTTTTGAGGCCTCCGAACTCGCCTAGGATGATTCCTCGAGTCCGACATTCATTCCTAAGAACAGGGTGTCCACTATATTTCAGAAATGATTTTCCCTGACTTTTCCAGGTTTTCCAGACTAATTTTTCGAATTTCTCCAGACCTTTTAAAAATGATATTAGTAAATCAGGAGGGGGGGGGAATTTTTCACGTGATGTACTCACATCCCGAAATTTTGCATAAGAATGATATAAAATGCATGGGGTCTAACGATTTTTTTTCAAAATCACTGGATACTTTTTACGAGATCTTTAGATTCCCCTCTTCGGGCCAAAAAAAAAAGATGGAAAATCAATTCTTAAAATTTTTGAACCTACCCAACTCTTCCTCGTCACAAAAATTTGAAAATTTGAATTCATTACCAGCTACAGAAAAAATTTCAAATAAAAAGGAAAAACTAAGTATTCCAACGCAAAATTAGGTTTTGAAAAATGAAACAAATTATGCCAGGGTGTCTACCAAATCAACCGAATGAAAATTCGAATTTTTCCGGGCTAAAAATTCAAAAATTTCTTTACATCACCCCTCCTCCCCTCCCCAACGAAAAACACATGCCTCAAATTTATAAATTCACGCAATCCTCTGTAAATTTTTAGTTTGTATCAATGAATAAAAAAATTAATGAGGAGGTAAAATATAGGTATATAAATCATTTTATGGAAACATATAAACGCGTTGAGCTCAAGCGAAGCGAAAGCGAAAATTTTTGCGAAAAAGGATCTTCAAAAGATGAAAAGTCACCTCTTTTCTCTCATTCGTGTTTTCCAAAACATCTCCAATAATTTCGAATTCTGTAAGTCCCCCTCCCCCCTCTTTGTTCAGCAAAATTTTTTTTGAATAATTCATAATTTTGAATGAACAAAGAAATGCATTTTGAGTATTAATTTTATGGCATATTGCGGTCAACGATGAAATACGCAAAGAAACACTTTTTTAAATGATTTATCCTTTCTTTCGATTTTCGAGAAATTCCAGAGAAAATTCCGAAATTTCCTGACTTCTCCCTGACTTTTCCAGACCACCAAAATTCCCTGACTTTTCCAGGTTTTCCAGAGAATGAACACCTTGTAAGAATCAAAATTGAGTCATATTTTCAGATTTTTAAAAATGGTGGAGTAGAACGTCGATTTGTTCTGTTCCATTCAGGAACAAATCATTTTTCAAATTTAAGAATCAATCTCCTGTTTCGTTGAAGTGAAACTGAATTTTTTTTGTTCTGTTCTGGTTTCGTTCAAGTTGATTTGTTCCGTTTCAGTTTTCAGTTTTCAGTTTTCAGCTTTTCAGCTCTTAGGTTTCCAGTTTTTAGGTATGAGGTATTGATTTATGGAGGTATTGAGGAATCGATGTATCGAAGTATGAAGTATGAGGTGTGAGGTACATATATCGGGTATCGGGTTTCAGGTTTCAAATTTCAGGTTTAGTTCAGTTCATTTCAGTTCAGTTCAGTTCAGTTCATAAGCGCACTCAAGGAGGGAGGCTCAGTCAGGAGGCTCGAGCCCCCTCCCCCTTAAGCTCGGCAAGGCGATTTTTTTATCATAAAAATGTCTAAAGAAGAGTATGATTTAAAAAAAAAAATCGCCCTTACTTCGCTCGGTCAATATTTTAGTAACTATTTCTTGAATAAATCTAACACTTTCTAAATTTGAATCAGTTGAATTTGCAGAAATTCTGTCTTATTAAATCAGTGAAATCATTTTCATTGAAAATTTGTGATTTTTCGGTCAAAAATTACTATTTTTTCAGTCAATGCCCCATTTATGAATAAAAAAATTAAAAAATCTCTTCATTTTTCAATTTTTCTTTGCTCAAATCTGTAGGTATGTATCATCTGCCTGCTGGAAATACCCTGACTACTCCAGTCCCACTGAAATAACAGGTTACTTTATTTTTTCATTGAATTTTAACCCCCCCCCCCCCCATTTTCCTCGAAATCTCAGCCCCTCCCTTTCACAATTTCTGGATGCGGTTATGGTTCAGTTGTTCAAAAGTCAACAAAATTGACGAATAAATGAGGAAAAATTGATGTGTCTAACTGCCCATCATCTATCCCATGAACCGGGTGGACTTTAGGGATTCCTTATTTAAGCACCTAATTTCACACAATGGTTTTTTAATAAAAAATGTTCCCTTTTTTTAAATTGAAGAGTTGATCAAATGATCTCATTTACAAATTTAAACCACGAAATCCATCAAAAATCCCATTAAAACGATCAGTTCCAAAAATTTCAGGACACTAACACCATCATACAGCATAAAAATGACGGGGAAAAGAAAATCGTGAACAAAAAATGGTTGTATCCTGGTCAGAACAGAACAAAATACCTACTATTTTTAAACGAACTGTTCCGCTCTGTTATTTATTTATTCAGAGCATCATTTAGTTTAATTTTGTTCATTGTTCAGCCAAAACAGAAATTTAAGTGTTTTTTTTTTATCATACTGTTCTGTTCTGTTCTGTTCCACCAGCCCTGATTCCAACGCAGTTGATTCGTTTTTAATTTCCAAACCTCGTAAAAAAGAGTCTATAAGTAGATAGAGGTGTAATGGAATGAACGTTACGAAAGTTACACGCGAAGTCGACAAAAAAAAATAAAAACTGTGCAGTATTACATTTCAGCAACGAAATCACCAATCAAGTTGGTATAACGAGTAAATTTACCTCGGAAATAGGGTAGCTTTATGTAATTTTCGTTGATCTTCGAATAAAACTTTTACGTTGCTCTATCTATGTACGTGTGAGCGTGTGTTTTTGAAGTGTTATAGTACACGTTAACCTACATTCGTACGTTTGTAATCTACGTAGGTAGTGGTACCACTACATACACCTAGAATACCTAGCATCCTATACTTTTACAACGAGTAAAATATAAGTCGAGTTATGATACTTTTAGCTACTTCAATCGAGTATCTTGTTTTTTCCTTCGTTAAAAATACACGTTGATGGTAAGAGAGTACAGAACTCGACGATGAAGAGTAATTTTTCTCGTGAAATTAAGGCGAGGGGTTTATAAGCTCTAAATAGAGAAGTCGAGTTACAAGATCGAATCGAAAATGTGAAAATTTACAGCGAAGAGTCAATTGCTGCGACTTGGTGAAACGTCGTTGAGTATGTATGTAGGTAGTGGATTTGCGGATAAATGGAGGGATAACCGTAGGTAGTAAACGGATTGATTTCTAATTTTTTGGCATTAAAATTTCGGTCTAGGTTTTGGATACGATTTTAAATTATTATTTTATCGATTTTCGTTTTCGAATTCGATCATCAATGTACAGGGTGTTTCATAATTTTGGGTACTTCTTTCAATTTAGTAAATAAACAACCCATATACTACACAGTATATTCCAGTATCCACATTTTTCAACCATTCCTAGTGAGAGAGGAGAGAGGAAAAACATGTTTTTTCAAAATTTTCAATTTTTGAACAATAAATTTCATGAAGTGATTGCTAGAAAAACCTAACCACTTTCAATCATCAACTTATAAAACAAAAATGAAAGAAATTTTCAATTTTCGTCATTTAGACCATTTATTTACCTCACATTTTGATGGCGCATGTCTCAGCTTTCCATATTGGTCTGGCCATAGGTAGCATGGAACCGGGATTGGAGGCTAGTACCAACGTATAGCCTAGCGCGCGGGTAGTTTCTTGCGTTTGGTCTCAGACCCCTTATATTTTCATCGTATGCAACCACTTGCACATGAAAATACGACGATAATGTTTTGAGAAATTTTGAAAAGATCGTTTATTCAAGTATCAAGGATGATAGAAAAAAACATTTGCAAAAAAAATTGTGGTATACACTTTTTGCCTATATTCATTTTTGAAGGGGCTACTGTGATTTTAAATTTTCCCAAAATTTCATTTTCTTAAAAATTTGACTGAAATTCTTAGTTCAAGTACCCAGGATAAAAGAAAAAAATTGCAAAAAAATTTGTGGCATACGCCGTTTGCCTATCTTCACTTTTGAAGGGGCAGAAGTGATTTTAAATTTCCCAAAAATTCATTTTTTCGAAGTTTGACTGAAATCGTTGATCACTGATGCCCCTTCAAAAGTAAAGATAGGCAAACGGTGTATGCCACAACTTTTTTTCAATTTTTTTTTTATTATCCTGGGTACTTGAACTAAGAATTTCAGTCAAATTTTAAAAAAAAATTAAATTTTGGGAAAATTTAAAATCACTGTAGTCCCTTCAAAAATGAAGATAGGCAAAAAGTGTATACCACAATTTTTTTGCAATTTTTTTTCTACCACCCTTGATACTTGGTTTTACGATTTTATTCAATTTTTTTAAAAATGTGCAAGTGGTTGCATACCATGAACACATAAGGGGTCTGAGATCAGGTGCAAGAAACTTCCCGTGCGCTAGGCTATACGTTGGTACTAGCCTCCAATCCCGGTTCCATACTGCCTATGGCCGGGTATTATTTGCAAAATAATTTTTAAAAAATCGTGAAGAAAAAAAACACTCTTTTCCTGCAATTGAAAAGAAAGCAAAAACTTAGAAATGAGTTCAGAACAAGTTGCCTATTTGCTGACTTGAAAGGGGCATGTTGACAAAAGAGAGATCCTGTATCGTTTGTCAGGTTATGGGATTTTTAAAACCTTAATTTTTGAAATATTGGTATTGGTTTCACTTTCAGTTGCCGATTTTATATTTTACATAAATTTTTCATTTCGGTTAAGTAATTATAGATTTCATTAAAATTTCCATAAAAATCTTTCGATTTTGATTTTTAATACCAAAAATTTTTGTTTGATGAGGAGAATATCGATTCCGAATTTGATTTTCGAAACATAAAAGATTCAATTTTTAATTTTTAAAATCAATTTTTAGTTTTTGATTACTTTTGATTTTCTGCGCCAAATTTTTTATGTTTAAATTCTATATTTTGTAAAATATCGATTTAAATTCTCGAATTCTCGATTTTCGTAGCTATCGATTTTAAAAATTCGATTTTACTAATTTTATGAAACATCGATTCAATTTCTCGAGTTTGATGATCGATTTTCAAGATATCGATTTCAATAGACTATTTTTAATCTCGAAATATCAATTTTGGTTGCAATGTTCGGCGTCGTTTTCAATTTTTATAATTTTTTGATTTCAGATTTTAGTTTTTAAAACTTCTACTCAGGTAGGTAAGTATTCGATTTCAAAACATAGATTTTCACGATATTAATCCAGAATACAATATTCGATCACATAATATCGATTTCAGATTTCGATTCTTGAAATATCGACTGAAATACTTCACTCGGAAGAAATAGATTTTCAAAATATCAATTGAATACAGTTTTTCCAAACTGAGCTAACTTCAAAAACCATGCATGAGGAAAGGGTCTTAGATGTCATTTTTTTCAGAAAGGGCCCTAGGTGTACTTTTTTCCAAAAAAAATGCACCTAAGGCCTTTTCCTCATACACGTTTTTTGAAATTAGGTCAGTTTAGAAAAACGGTACTCAATTCTAATATCTAATCTTGAAACATCGGTTTCAGTTTCGGTTTTTAGGATGGTTTTCAAAACGTCGATTCAAAAAAGTATACATATGATTTCAAAACATCGATTTTCAAAATTTTATCCCATTATTCGATCCCACAATATCGATTTTGGTTCTCGTTTTGGAAATCTTTTTGATTTTTAAAGCATTGATTTTCGACTTGGAAATATCGATTTCCAGAGATTAATTTCGATTTTCGATTGCCGTTTTTGATTTTTCTAATTTGGATTCCAATATTTGGTGGCAAACTAGGAAAATTGATTTTAGAGACGAATCATCAAAGTTGAATTGTTGGGAGGGGCACAAAACCCAGAAATTTTGACAGAAATGGAATTTTTCATATTTTTATTCCGACTGGACGTACAATTTTTCTCATTTTTTTTCTAACCGAAAATGAAAATTTCCCACCAAATAAATCATCACTTACGGAAATTTTTCAAATAAAATCAAATTTTCTATAATGAAGGGGAAAGTAGCCTCTTTTTCTCCTTCTCCATTCATTCCGGCTCTGATCGATTTGAGTTTTAGTCTTCGGTATCATTTTTGGTTTTCAATAGATCGAATTCAGTTTTAAGAATATCAATTCCAAAATTCCATTTTAAAGCAGAGAATATTTTGATTTTCGATTCCCCTTCGATTTTTACAATATCGATTCCAGTAGTTGATCTCGAAATATTGTTTCAAATTTCAGTTTTCAGTATTGTTTTCGATTTTTAAATTCGATTTTCGAAATTCAAGTTTTAGCCTTCGATTAGATTTTGATTTTAGTTCTGATCAATTCAACCTAAAATCGTTTGGAAATGATCAAAATCACTTTCACTTGATGGATTCATAGAAAAATTACAATATATTTTGTATATGGCCAGCGCTTTTCAAAAATCTGAAATAAATTTATAACGCAATTTGAATTCTAAATCTTTTCTCCGACCTTCATTCAAAGAATTGTGAACTAAGCATGCTTTAATTATCGAATTGCCGATACTTACAAATTCTAAGGCACGAAAAAATGGGTACACTCCCCCTCCCTTTCAATAATTAATGACCTGTTGTCAGAAATTTAAAAAATTCGTCCAATGAAAATATTTCTCATAACAGGGAAAGAGGCATTCCTTCAAGACATTTTCTCATCCACATTCTTATCACCATCTCGAAGAATTAAAAATTTTCTTCCCACGATACAAAATTCAATAAACCACCTCTACATTCGTCATCCTTCTTCGCCATCATCTCTTATCCTTGGTGCAATCAGATAAGCATAAAATTCGCATCCCTCTTTACCAAAGTACCACTCGCTCGAGGGAAAAGAAAAGAACAACCGGGCATTCTTCATCGTTTCAAAACCACGTCGTGAATAGGTGGATAGGGTACTTGAAACGACAGAAATCTCAAAGCACTAACGATAAGTATTTCAGTCTCATATCATCTTAACCTGGCTCATTTTTCAAACCAAGCTTACGACGTTAACGAAAGAGTGAAAAAAAAAAAAAGAACGAAAGAAAAATTACGAAAAAACACAGATTCGTGTACCTAGGTAAGAGTATACGAGACAATATGACGTCATGTATACGAATTCTGCTATATTATTTATCACCGTACAAAAAACCAAAACAAGCAACAGGTCTCTACAAATCAGAACCGAATTTAATTCAATTATAAATTAAGTAATGATACCGAGTCACATTTCGTCTGCGATGACATTTTTAAGACATCAATTATCGAATGGAGCTGGCCGGAAGAGCAAATTCTTAGGCCAAAGATTGGTATTCCTCAGAACATGGAATATCTTCGAGTAAATCTATATGTAGGCTTTCTAGAGCTAAAAAAATTGAATCTTTTCGACTTGTCAGACCATCATTTCGTATAAATATTTACAAAGAAAAATAATATCTCAAAACTCGTAGTCAATCTGGAAATAAATTTCTTACGATACAACCTCCTTGACAAGGGAATAATTGACCTAGGCAAATATTATCCTTCTCTGCAAAAAAATACCCCATCAAATAAAAAAATCCAGCCATCAAATGCAAATAAATCGAACTAAAAAGACGAGGAAACGAGTCAACGCGGCGATATCCGATACCAGTCAAGTTGTCATGTACAAACATGGTGATATTATTACTCCGGAGAATATGATTCAATTTGACACCATTATAAAAGATTTCGCAAGCGAGAAAAATCGCTGAATTTACATAGGGTAAAAGCCACAAAGCACATCGGAAACATTAAAAGCGATAAAAGCTCGTACGCGGAAATTAAACCGCAATATGATTCAATTATAAGCGTAAAAAAATTAAATAGAAACAATTATAAACCTTTTGCGTAACGATGAAATTAACATATTGAATTTTAACAGCTGGCGAAAAGGACTGGTTGGAAAAAATAACCACTTGAACACAACGATTCGACGATCACTTGGGGTGAAAAAAATTCGTACTTTAAGAAAAATAAGCACATAGAGAAGTGAAAAATTACGTTAGTCGAGAATTCGGCGGTAAAAAAAAAAATAGTAACAGTTTCACAGTGATTGTAAGTTTGGAGGAAAATATATACAAGCGTTAGACCGAGCGTCGGGGTAACGAAAGAGCGCGCAGTAAAGGGGCTCTAAAGCGTGGAAACTGTTAGTGTTTGAGCCAGGGGCAACCATTATAGAAAAGCGCATGATCAACTCTGTCAGTTATTACAGTATCCAACTCAATCCCTTTGCAAATAACTAAAGGACAAACTTTTTACCCCGGTATGACGTAAAATTTTACTTTTACCCGGGAACCTGGTCTACGTTCTCAAAATTTTCATTCGCAAGTCACGAAATTTAATCAACTTAAGTAAATCCGAACGAAAAACGTTTTGGATACGTGAAGCTGCGTACAAATATACTCTGGATGTGGAAAAAATGCTATTTAAATTGCAGACGAGCGTGAACTTTTAGCAAATAATTTACATCATTTTCGTTCGAGGGTAGGAATTTTAAAACCAAAGAAAGACGTTCTTTGGATATTAATTTTTGTGGTTTACGAGCTAAGTTGATTCAAATTCATCGTCCAATTTAAAAAAAATATACCAACCTATTCCCCCTCTTCCACAAAAAATTATCCATTTTCAAAAAATTCATCGAAACTAAAAACCACCTTAAATCATCCCTTCTTCTCCATTCATCAGCAAAATAAAAACAATTAAACAGGAATACCTCGTCAAACATCAAGCAGCTGAAAATATCGACAAGTTTACGACGTAAGTGACCTATCACACTTTCCATCAATGAATTCGCTAAGAAAAAGGAACAGACGGTGTCAAATTGTCTGAGCTCGTATCGTTGAAAAATCCCTACGAATATTCGACACCAGGGACTCTAATAAATGACACGAACACGATACTTACGTTCGTTGATTCGAAACACACGAATATTTCGGAATAATAATTTGAGATACACTAGAATTTTTTTTACCAAGCTGGTATTATTTTTAATCCGTAACGAAAAAAAAAAAAAATGAGACTTTAATGGAAAGATGTTAGGGGGTTTAAATTGAAAATGAATCTTGTTAAGAAGTTAATTTTTTCATTTGTTTATGCTTAAGCTAACCTAATCTGTACTTAAATGTCAAGCCGGGATGGAACTGAAATTAAAAAAGTTTTATGTTATTCTCTCGACGAGGTTTAAAAGGTACAGTAGAAAAGTACATATAACTTTATGGAAGGTAGTTGGTCTTATTTCGTTTTGGCAAACGGTACCAGTGGCAGTGATTTTTTTATTGAGGTAATTTTTGAACATAGGTAACGAGTCTGAAGTTTTGTTGGATCGATTTATTATTTTATAGCGTCGTTTACGAAGCTTGATGCGAGTTTGCCAAAGGTGTGAGTAAAGAGGTCATGGGTTTCGCAAAATGCATCAAAGTGTTTCTAAATGTTAAATGGCGTGGCAGAGAATTCAGGGGTTGAACGGATACGAATGGGCCAGGTAGGTAAGATTTGGGTCGAGGTTGGGGTCCCAGTGTGTTTGAGGGTGTTGAACGGTTATATTTGTGTTTTCGATATGAAGTAGAGATTTTAGAATAATTTTGGTGGCTCTGGGATGGCTTAGATGTGATTTTTAAATGCTAATTTTAAGTAGAAGAATATGAAGGCAGTTCAAGATGTACCTAAAACAAAATCAGGAGCAAAAAATAAAATATGAATAACGATATTTGTATACAGATTGTTAACCTGCGTAGATTTACTATACTCTAATTCACATTTTGCATGGTACTGACTATTGACGCTGAGAAAGGTCGTCGAATTGTAATTCCGAAATCCTAATTTCTAGCCGAAGTACTAAAAAATTATCAGTTTAACTTTTAAAATACCTACTACGAAATCATAGCACAAAGCATGAGATAAGAATAATAACATTGTATAGATTGTTTTCCTAAAACTGCATGATTACTAAATGGGGATTCAGAGCTGAGAAAAAATTGTTTGAGACAGAAAAGAGATAATTTTCACAACTTTACTCAGCATTTAAGTATTATCTTCAACTTTACAACATTCGAAATTCAGTTACTCGGGTTTCATTTAGTAACTGATCATTTTTCTGTTCTCTTATCATTATCACAACTCAGAGTGAAATATTTCCAACTGTACACGAAGTCCTCTCATATCAGATCGCTTTCCATCTCGAATTATTTCATAGAAGTCTTATTCTTATGGGTATAGTCCTTACCAAATAAAGTGAAAAACATCAGTTCAATATTCAGTTCGTTACTTACGTCAACTTCGTTAATATATTCCGGTAACGTCGAAGAGATTTTTGGATATCCAGGAAATCCCATCCTCTCGAGAACTATCCGAAGATCCGAATCCATTGCAATAGTTTCCAAACCTGAGATACACAAAAATAATTCAATATTTTCAATCTCAACTTCCTAACGAAAGCAAAGATGAAGAAAAGAAATTGTCGCATAGTAAACTGGAAAACAAAACGAAACTTACCACTTAAAACCTACGACAACAAACTAGAACACTACACTCACTCAAAATTGACTTAATGAATAAATAATTAACAGTTAAACTCGGTAATTAAACGAAAATCGCGACAGCTTATCAATCACTCGCAAAAAAATAACAAAACGAATAAAAATGAAAAACTTTCGCCATTTTGGGTGTCATTGCGTTCTGCGTTGTGATTGGTTGGCTTTCTTGTGACGTCATTGAAAATGTAAAGTATCAGGTATTGTGTTATTACGGAGGCACATGAATTCACAATGATAATGAAAAAAATTTTATCAATAATAATTTTTCAATTTTGCTTGTAATTTTATGCAATTTTGAAACGTAATTCGGAAATAATTCGCGTTAAAGAGTTGTTTTTCATTAATAAAAACACATGTCGAAGTTGAAGTTCTCGATTAAGTAACAAACGGTTGTGTAAATTGCCATTTCTCGTCAACCCAACTGTCGTAAGAAATTTCCCAGGCAGACGTTCATTTCGATAGAAAAAAGGTATCTATTTACAGTTTTATTCTGCAGATTTAGCTGAATATCGATTCTATAAGCTTTGGTGTTGGTACTGAATGAGTATTCGCGTATTGATCTCAGTTGTGTTTCAATTTGTGGCCAGGTTGGCTTATCAGATCCAGTGATGTCATCGTCTTTCGGTACCAACGAGGAAATCGTTGAAGATCTCACAAAAGACTTGAAACAGACGAGTATCGATCCGCAAACCAATCAGATATCTCCGGAATCTCTCGACGATAAACCCGATGATGACCTTACGCCGTTGGAAGAAAAAGAAGACGAAACTGAGTCCAGTTCCAAACCCGAAGAAAACGAAGAAGAGTTGATCGACGAAGAAAGTTTGAAAGAACGAGATGATCAGCTGAGCGCTGAAGAAAAAGAAGTACGCCAAGAGGTGCTTTAAAATTAGTATTTGGTCGGGTTTTTCATGCTTGTATTTTTCAGAATTTCTTGCAAGAAGCTTTGAAATTTAAAAATGATGGAAATACACAATTCAAGGAAGGAGATTACCTAGAGTCAATAATTACGTATACCAAAGGTTTAAGATTATGTCCACTGTCGTATACCAATGATCGATCCATATTGTTCGCCAATCGAGCAGCTTCTAAACAAAAATTAGTGAGTGTTAAGGTGTTTTTGCCTAGTTAGATTTAAGACGTGAATGTAATGATGTGATTTTTTAGGGAAGAAAAGAATCCGCTATTCAAGATTGTACCAAAGCCGTTGAATTAAATTCAAGCTACTTGAAAGCTGTTTTGAGGAGAGCTGTTTTATACGAAGAAACAGATAAGTTAGACGAGTCGTTAGAAGATTACAAGAAAGTTTTAGAATTGGATCCTACGAATAAAGAAGCCTATGCTGCCACTTTGGTAAAATCGCGTTTGTTAAGTAATTCATCGATCCGTGTTTTAACTGGAAATGCTAATTACTTTATTATTTTCCAAACGCAGAAATTACCCAGTCAAATTAACGAAAAAAACGAAAAAATGAAAGCTGAAATGATGGGTAAATAGAATCAAAAGTAACTCAATGTTATAAATGCTCATTTATCAAATGTTTGTCTTTTTTTCAGATAAATTGAAAGATCTCGGAAATATGGTCCTCAGACCATTCGGCCTATCAACGAATAACTTTCAGATGGTGAAAGATCCTAACACAGGTGGATATTCTATAAACTTCGTTCAAAATCGATAAACTATTCCTTCTACATATTTCTTTTCCTTTTTTAATCTATTTTTTATTGCGTTAAAGTCGGTTTTTATGTTCTTTTAAAAATAAATTTTCTAAAATGTTCGTCGAATTATTCGTTAAACTAAATTTTTCTTACACTTAGTGAAATAATTTCGATAAAAAATGCACGTAAATATTGTCAAAATTATATTTATTTCTTTGAAATATTTTCATAAACATAGGTATTTATTTCTAATTAACGAAGGGTAATTTTAAATACATCTTTTTTTAAGCATAAATAACTATCATCGAACAACCCGTTTAAGAAATACTTAATTGAAAAAATCTCTCTATTATAAATCAAAGTACAAATTAGAAAAAAAATACAAATATTAAATGCTTTGACCTTTTCACACATCACTCTCTAAGCTACAACATTTATTCCGATTTTATTTTCTCGTAAAAAATTTCATCTTAACGAAGGAATCTAGACCTGATAAAATATCTTACAGTCTTAAGAAATTAATTAAAGAACACGTTTCGATAAAATATTAAAAAGCATAACAATTTAAAACAAATCAACAATCAACAAAGAAGAACATATACGTATAATCACAGAATAGAAAATAAAAAGCATAGCGATAAAATCACCAATAAAGGAAGTAGAGATCTTGAAATATTGCCCAATTATTTCACCGTTTGTGAAACGTGTAAAAATAAATAAATTATCAAACGTAATTCACTATTCGACTGGAATAGAACGAGGAGGTACAAGAAAATATTTCAATATACCCGGGAGATACGTTTACGTAGGAAGAAATATTTACACCGATAAAATGTTATGGTTGCCTATTCGATGAATTACAGGAAAACAATACATCGATACTCGAGACCGAATCACTTTTTCAAGTGTAATGTTGCAAATAAAAATGAAAAATTTTCAATTTATGTAATGAAGAGATTTGACATATTTTATTGCGAAAAATATCCACCTACGGTAGTAATTTCAACGGATTTTCCTGCTTTTTTTATGTGTAATAATTTTATATGTGCGCGTGAAAAAAATATTCAAAATTTTCCATACATGTAAGTACTCAAATTTCAGTTTAAAGTTTTTCAATCAGGGGTACCTAAAATACTATCTACACTGACTACATAAATTTATAATTTTATGAATATAAGAAATTGGTTCAATTCGAGGAACGTTGTAAATAGGTATTTTTATTAATTGGACCCAAAGCTACATTAGGTATCATACTTAAAATTTTATATCGTGAGCAAATTCTTCAAGTATTGGGTTGGAAATTGATTTATTTTAATTTATCGGTAACGATACTCGAATTAAAATCCGCCAGTGTACTATTTTATCACACTTATAACCCTTTTTAACAGTGATGGGAAACTGAAATGATATCAGTTTTCAGTTTTTTCGTATTTTTTTCCTTTTGCATTTTTGCTGAAAGTTTATTATTTATTTGAGGTGTTTTTTTTTTTTTTAGAAAAAGTGACCACTTGGTGTGACTTGGTCACAAAAGTATTTACTGAATTTTGAATCTATATAAAATTATCTTTCAAATGAGCGATTAGTGACTAGTGACCTTTTTTAGCTTTTTTCATAAAAAATTGACGATTTTATTGTACATAAGAATTTGAAATTTGTTGTTGGAAAATACGTTTCAAGATCCAAGTTGAAGTTTTGGAGTGAAAATTTTCAATAAAAAATTTACTCAAAAATATTTCGAAAACTATGCCTTCCAGAAAAATCCAACCGCTTCTACCAGATAGGAAATTTTTTGTTGACATTTTTCAACTTAAAAATTTTTCTCCTAATTTTTTCCAACTCCGAATTATTTTCTTAAACTTTTTCCTACTTCACATTTTTTCCGAGATTTTCCATTTTTTTCACTTAAATTCAAAATTATTTTTCCAACCTAAGACTTTTCTCAATTTTTTTCAACTTTAAATTAATTTTTCTCATGAATTCTGAATTTTGTTTCCCACTTTTCCATCCAGAAGAAATCTTCAATATAAATGAATGAATGAAATGAAATCGATTTCTTTTGGGTGGTAAAGTGGGAAACAAAATTCAGAATTTATGAGAAAAGTTACTTCAAAGTTGAAAAAACAGAAAAAATGCGAAGTAAGAGATGGTTTGAGAAAATAATTCGAAACAATAAGAAAAAAAATTTTAAGAGTTGGAAAATGACAAAAAAATCAAGATTTGGTAAAAATTTTAAAATTTTGAAAAAAATATCAAGATACAAAAAAATTGAGAATAAATTTCACGATTAAAAATTGTCAATGAAAAAAATTTCTATGTGGGAAAATTTTGAAGTAATGTGAAGTGAAATTTTTCAAGATTAACTCAAGTCACAAATTTTTTTGAAACAGTTACAATTCGGAGTCGGGTTTTGAGAATTGGGATGTTTTGAATCAGTAGGTCACACAATATACACATTTTGGAATCGATTAAAATTATATTTCAATATGCAAGACCAAGAGGTACTACAGAAAAATCGAACTGTATTTTGGTAAATTATTGGATTTTCATTAAATGATTCGAAAATTACGAACCACGAATTATTTTCCGGAAAGTGATTCGAATCAAAATGAATAGGATTCGGCACAACCCTAAAAGCAATCAAAATTTGGCAATCGGAACTCAGACACAAAAATCGTGTCGACCTGTGTAGGTAATAAAATACAAACTTGAAAAAAAAAAAAAACTTAACTAAACTGAAATTCATTTTAGTTTCAGTTTTCAGTTTTCATCATTTCAGTTTCAGTTTTTTTTCAGTTTCCCATCACTGCTTTTTAAAATATTTAACAGCAATCACCTGTCATATCGGAACCCACTAGTTCGTAAAATGTTGCAATGGTAATAAAAACAAAGTATCCTATGATTAAAATCATGCCAAATTTTCGATCCAGTTTCCATCCATTTTTATGGATTGCTGTGACGAGCAGGACTACAGTGGAAAGAAGCATTATTGTGGAGTAAATCATACCTAAAATTGGGGGAAAATTCCAAAATCATGAAGGTATCTATTTAATAAACTTTAAAATGTGGTTAGTGAAAAATACCTTTACTGCAAACTGCAACTTCAGTACCAGATCCAATGAGGACAGTCCTTAAGAACCAAGGAATACCTAAGCAAATCAGTATATCGAAAATATTGCTTCCTACTGCATTCGATACTGCCATATCAGCATATCCTGAAATAATTTCAAAACATGGTTTTAAAAAATTCAACGTTGCAATATATTCGATTCGGTAGGTACCTTCTTTTACAACTTTCAAGCTGGTGACAGCATCTGGTACGCTGACTCCTGCCGCAACTAATGTCAGTCCCATTACTGTGCTTGGTATTCTCAAAATTTCTCCTAAATAAAAAGTATTTATTAAAATTAGGTAGCTTTGGACATCTGATTATAAGAATCCAAGGAATCTTTAATCCAAACGAACCTATCACAGTAATGGTCCAAACCATGATATAAGAATACACAGATATCCAAAGTAAAGAAACAGTGAACGTCAATAGGTACGATTTGAATATCGCGCTGGTTTGCCAATCTGGTATTGTCAATTTACATATGAAGTATACAGGGCTAATAAAGTAGTACTTCATTTGTTCGATTAGGCCAGCATTTGCATCCAACGACGGTTTAGTATCCTGCAGAAAAAAAGAAATGCCAAGTGCTCAGTTGAAAGTTCTGAATATTTCGGCTGATTGCCCAAACTGAACAAATGTATAGAGTTGTCCATTTTCATAATTAAAGAGGTAAAATTACAGAAATTTCAGATTTTTTAGGGTGTTCAAACCGTACAACTAAATTGGTAAGATGTGATTGGTGGAAAGAATTCGTTCATCGTTCAATCTATATTTTGTGGGAAGAAAATTTCCTGAAAATTTGATCACACGAAAAATGAGAATTTTGCCTAACTTTAAAAGTAAGTACCTAAATGTGTTACGAAACCTGGAAATTTTCAAATTTTTGTAGTTTTTTTCCAGGGGAGTCCCCCCCCTCCCCTTGGTATCAGGAACTTACGTGAACAAATGCCCTCTTGGAGCAATAAAAATCAAATTTTCTAAAAAACTTACAAAATCACAATTATATATGAACTATTTGAATCAAATAGGTATGCAAAAAATGGCTCCTTTCTGATATTCCAAGTCTCCATACCCACTTTCACCCTCTCAAAAAAAACTTCTTACGCCAATGCTGGGATTTGTTAGGTATTTTTGGGGGGTTTTAAGGTCAAAATAATTTGTATGTAAGTTGTTCGTTCGAAAATTACTTACATTTTCATCAGTTTTTTTCCATAAACATGCTATGCAAATCGCATGAGAACTATATAAAGTTTGAATTTAGTGTTTTTATAGTAAAAAGAAATTTAGTTGGGAGGGTGGTGAATTTAAAATTTCTCAAAACTTATGAAATTTCGGACCCCTTCATGAGAAATTTCTGGCTACGCCACTGGTTTTTTAAATTTTGAACTTGGGAAAAAATATCAAAAGATCAAATTTGAAAGGAAAGTTTCTTCTATAAAATAGGTGGATGACTTTTACCCATTTATCATGCTTTATGAGTATAGTAATATAATTTTTAGAAATAGTCGAAACTTTAAATTTTCAAATTTTCAGGGTCAGCTTATCTTAAATGTATTATTCGGATTGGGTTGCCATATTACTTAATAATACTCATGGCTCATGAAGAATTTCCTGGAAAATATTCAAAAGAAAATTCAACTCTTGTCGCCGGAAATCAAGTTTTAATTTAAACAGTAACTAAATACGATTTAAAAAATAATAATTTTTTCTTTTTTCGGTGAGACAATTTTTTCAAAGAACTTGAAAAAATGAAAAATCCAATGAAAATAGGTAAAAATTCATACTTATCTGAAGGTAGGTATAATTCATGGAACTCCTTTTGGTCCGTTCGCCTGAGGCCACACTTTGTGACTCTCTGAGGTAATATTTTGGAAAGCTATGGTGGGAAGGTAAAAAGGTCTCGTAAAATCTGAGTTGAGATTTTCTCAGATTTTACCCCCCTCCCCCCCCGGAAAAATGTCTTCAGAACGTCACATCTCACTTCTCAAGAAATTATTAGATATCCTAATTTCACCTCACGTGCCTTTATAGGCCAGAAAACCTCCGAAATATTAAATTAAATTTTTGTTTTTTTTCAGAGAAGATGGTTGAAGGAGCTGTTGATTTTTTCAGGAAAAACCTTCGTATAGATTTACGATTAGAACCTAGTTTGAAAAAAATTGACTCAATCAATTCTGTTTAAAAATACAAAATTAGCCATTTCACTTTTCTTGCATACTGATGTCCCTTCGTGAAATATTCAAGCGACATTCCATAAAACTGAAATTACTCGTGAAGTTAATTTGGGAATATCCTTAAGAAAATTTGATATGTTTTGAAATGAGATCTTGAATAATTACAAACCTCGTTAGGCTCAGCTCCTGAATCTGGTTTAGGATTTGACTGATACGTTTGCTGAATACTACTTATGACTTTTCCGTTAGATTGAACAATGCTGTTACGTTCGGTTGTCGGAGCATACGTGGACATCTTACGATCTTCGAGAGGAATATAATGAGCATCCATCTCTTTAACGTCTTCATTCTGCAGTTTATTAAATGGTAATGGCAGAGTATTGGCCCATGCTTCCAAAAATTCGTTGTAATATAATGCCACACAGTACAACACATAAGTGCTGATGAGTAAAACACTCTCTACCCTGTTGAGAAGAATATTTTTCATTATTATCTAATTTTTTGTAAAAATAAGAAGCATAATCAACAAAATGAAATTCTATTAATAGCCCAGGGGAAATGTACTTATCACAATGAAAAAAGAAATATACCAATTTTATTGCTTAAAAAGCGTTTATATGATTTTCAGGTGGGGGTAACCTCTTATGGAGGAGAAAATTATTTTCCACCGATTTCGCTTAAATTCACGTGAAAGGTTATTTAGGTGTAGAAGTATCCCCCCTTCCCCAAAAAATCAGCCTTTTTCGACTTCAGGAGGCTGAGCCATCGCTTCCCAAAGTTTAACACTTCGGGCTAAAATGACAAAAAACGAATTTTCCGATTTAACCCCCCCCCCCAGTCAGTTTTTGAACAATTTGCTATTTTCTGTATATGTACAGTTTGAGATGAAGAATTCGACTAGCTCGCCAATTTTTTTATGTAGGGTAGCCCCCCTATCGACTCTTTGAAAGTACTTATACAAATCGTTTTTTTTTTAGGTCATTTTTTGCTAGAAAAACCCACGTTCTGTAATGTACTTTCAAAGAGGCCGTAAGAAGGATTAAACATTCTAGTCGACAGTCTAGTCTGATTTATCATCTCAAAATCTATAGGTATAGAAAATACCAAATTTTTCAAAAATGCGATAATTTTTTCAGCGACAACCAATGCAAATAGTCGATTGGACAAAAATTTAAAGAAATAGGACGTAGCGTGAAAGTTTTGAATAAAATTTAGAAAAAATGGGGGCTTTGACCTAAAAAAATGTGTGTTTTTGGCTAATTTTTTTCAAATTTTTTCAAAATTCCTTACAATGTGAAATTCTTTAACAAATTCCTTACAATTTTTCACGAACCTCAAAATTCCACAACTTTAAGACATTTTCCTTAATTTTAAAAAATTTGACGAGGAATTTCACAATTTGAGGAATTTTTAAGGAATTTCGAAAAAAATAATAAAACATTTTTTCAGTTCAAAGCCTCTATTTTTTCAAAATTTTCTCCAAAACTTTCGCATTGTGTCACATTTTTAAATTTTTGTTAAAAACGAAAAAATTCTCTGAAAATTTTCAAAATTCGAATGTTCATCTTCAATTCCAAACGGCATTCTAAATTTTTGCCTACTTTCTTCATAAACATTTCGTAAAGACCTCTAAAAAAAAATAATAATAAAAATAAAACGTATAAAAGAAGGGACATTCAATGTAGGTAATTTGAAATAAAAATAGTTCAATTTTTACGTTTTTATTAGAGGTCAAAAATATCGGTAATTCTCGTTGCCGATAGTTGTCAATAACCTATCAGAAGTTTTCGACTGTGAAAAAAATGAGACTTTTTTTTTACAAAATTTAGGAAAATTTAAGCTGTAACTTTTTTCTAAATGAGATAGAGGTCTGCGGTTTGTTCTATTCGATCCGCCGTAAAATTTCCTATTCGACTAGGCCAAAAAAAAAAAACATTAATATTTTTTTTCTAAAACCTGTGTTTATTGTTCTTGAACCACTTTTTTTTGGCCCCCACCACCAAAAGCAAACTTTGGTCAAAAAATTTTTTTTTCCTTCATTTTTTACTTAAAAGCAACCAAACTTTGGCAATCGAAACCCAGACACAAAAATCGTGTCGACCTGTGTTATTTTTCTCATCGATTAATTGATTGTCGATTATTTTCAAATAGGTAATCGATTTTTCCAACACTATTTATTTATTTTTTTTGTCATTTTAGCCAAAAATATTCAACTTTTTGAAGCGATGGCTCAATCCCCTGGGGTTTGAGAAAGGCTAAAAAATTTTTGGTGTAGGTAAGTACTTCCATCACACACAAATAACCTTTCAAATGAATTTGAGCGAAATTGGTGCAAAACAAATTTTCTCCTCTATAAGCCCCCCCCCCGCAAAAACCAAAAGGGACTGGAGTTGTGTATTTTTATCACAGACTCAGGACATTATATGTGTACGTGAATCTAAAAAGGTCCCACTTTGTCGGGATTGAGTTATGACCGGAGCGTAATACTAGATAAAATTTCGGATCATTTAAGACCACTACGAGGCTCCATGGTGCAAATCTCTCAGAGATACGCGCATTTGAAGTTGAAAGTTCAAAAAACACGATTTCGAGAAAAACGTGTTTAAAGTATTTGAAAAAAAAAAGTAATAAAGTTTCAACTTCAAATCCGAATATCTCTGAGAGATTTGCTCCATAGAGACTCGGAAAGGTCTCATTCGATTAGAAATTTGATAGATTTTCAATAAAAATGTATGCCGAAACAATTTTTACTCGATATAGATCATGAACAATTCGAAAACTTTGAAGTAAAAATAATACAAAATTGTAGGCTGACGTTTCTCTCCATAGAAGCGAAACGCAAGGTCGGATCGAGATGCGGTTTGCGGCATTCGAAAGAGCAGGGTTGCCACTATCAGAAACGTCAAAAATCCCAAAAACGTCATTTTCGACCCAACTTCAGAAAAATCGCTATAACTCCGTAAATAATCCCGACAAAGTGGGACCTTTTTAGATTCACGTACACATATGGAAGTTTTTTAAGCAATAGAATTGTGATTAACACATATTTGGGCCTGGATGCAAAAACCACCTTAATAGGGGTAAAAAATTGGTTTTGGGCAGGGCTGGTAAGTCAGCCTTAAGCTTTAAGCTTTAAGCCGTTAAGTCGATGATTTTTTCAGAAATAAGCCTAAGTTTTATTTTTAAAATTTCAAGTTTTAAGTTTAAGTTTAAGTTTTATTTTTTTTGAGCTTAAAACTTAAATTTTTTACTCCATCTTTCCATTTTTTCAATTTTTTTCAAACTAACTTTTTTCATCTCTTCCTAACTTTGAAATTGTTTCAAATTGGAATTATTCATTAATTGTTTGTAAAAAATTTTTCTCAATTTCTTTCTAACATGAAATTATTTCAAATTTTAGAATTTATTCTCATTTTTTTCTCACATTGAAATAAAACATTTTTTTCAAACTCAAATTATTTTCAGGCCTGAATTTTTTCTTGAAACATTTTTCTATATTTTTGAAATTTTTTCAATCTGAAATTTCCTTAGATATTTTATCAACTTGTTTTCCAATCGCTTTTCAATTCAAAATTTTTTCCAGTTTACAATTTGTTGACATTTTTTATAAATCTGACTTTTTCACCTACTTATCTTTTTTTTAAATAAATGAGAAACAATTTCATGGTGTGACTAGGGTAGGTGTGCAACAGGAGGCATTATTTTACATAATACTTTTGAATTCCAGAATTCAGAGTAAGTAGGAAAAAATATCAGGATTGGATGCAAAAATTGAGTTGAAAAAATATTGAAAAGAAACTTTAAAACTTCGAAGTTTTGGTTTGAAAAAATTTTGAGAAAAAAATCTGAGTTGAAAAAATTTTAAGATAAGAAATCGAGTTTGAAAAAGTTTTAGAATTCAGAAACAATCTTGGATTTAAAAATATTTAAGGGGAAAATTTGGTTTGAAAACATTTCGAGAAGAAAATTTAGCAGCTTGAAAAAATTTAGAGAAAAAAACTTGATTTTTTTTCAGCCCCCCCCCCCCAGAAAAATTATAAAAAATGGATTTAAGCCTTAAGCTTTAAGCTGTAAGCCAATGATTTTTGGCCATTCAGCTTTAAGTTTAAGTTTAGGTTTTAAAAAATTTGGCTTTAAGCTTTAAGCGTAAGTTTAAGTTTCATTTTAAGTTTTAAGCTTAAGTTTAAGTTTTATTGATTGGCTTACCAGCCCTGGTTTTGGGCTCTTCAGGAGGAGTCCAATCAGGAGGGAGAACCTTAAACAACCCGAATTCAGCTAAACTTTAAACATTTTTTTCTCAAAAACTTATTTTTGCTCCTCATGGTTATTTTAATATCCAGGATCACATATTTCTTTTTTAAGAACTTTTTCAATGCTATTTCACCTGAGCCATGAATTACAGGTACCAAATTACCTACCAAGATACTCGTTTATTAGCAATGGCCCACAGCATAACCAAGATGCTAATAGTATAAAAGAAACAGTTCCTGATGACAGGCCACCAATTCAAATGCAAAGCTGTAGTCGCAAATAATCCACAAAGGGCAATGACGAACAACATGTTGAAAACCGCCGAGCCAATCACATCACTGATACCGATATCATTTTTGGTGAAAAATACTGCAATCACGACAGTGGCAAGTTCCGGAGCTGAGCTGCCAGCTGCCATAAATGTAGCTCCTACGATATCTTCGCTCAATTTGAAATCTAATTGGGCAGAAATTAATCAATTCGATGAATACATTTTGTACGAATATTGAAAAAACTTTATTATCGAGGTTGATGAAATCGATACTCGAATACCTTCGCTAATTCTGGACATGGACGGTACGAAATAATAATGGCAAGTGACGGTGATACCGAGAAAGCTGTAGATACATATTGGAATAAAGAGCAATATGAAATTGGCGCTTTTCGGCTCGGATTTAATGTTTTTCTCACAATAAGACGATTCTGTCGAGTCGGTATCATTTTTCACCGTGGTTTGATTTTTTTCGTCGACGTGCTGCGTGCTGGTATTCGTAACGGGCTCGGTCTGTAAATGGTATACGATTATAGCGGGTATAACGATTACACACAAAAGTTTATATGGTATCACGTTCACGCAGCTTTCGACGTTGAATGACAACGGTTTTAAATCTGTAATCTACACAATTTCAACGCGTTTGTACAAATATATTGTATACGCCAGAACGTCGGTACCATATAAGTATAAAATAGGTAGCTATGCGCCATATACTTTGTCGCGTTCCAATTTACAAATTCGTCGTGTCGAGCAGATTGTTAATCTACGCAGCATTCATTACGCTGATTACACTTTTCATTTTTGTTTTCCAACCAGAACCAGGTGTGCTCGTACGAAAGATGTAAACGTGTACATATTTTTCTTCTGTTCAAGGGGTAATTAAAATTTCACAAATCGTATTACGTACTTCGTTGTCGTTGATGGCGGCGCCGCTGGGGCTCAGCGTGAGTAAAGATAACGACAGCAGGAATAAATTAATCACTATTATACGGCGTGATCTTCTTTTGTCGCGTAATCTGCGAAACGTAAAAGTATCAGGGTATAAAATAAGTAAATAAGGGTGTAACGGTGACGTATCTGGGGTCTTTGTCGAGAAGGGAGGGAGGCATTGAAATGTAAAGAAATTGGTAGGGCGATAAGGTGTCTATTTTCTAAATATTTAAATGGGATTTAGTCAAAGGAAGAATTATAAAATTAAGATTTGATTATATTCCAAGTTCGTGTGTAATTTAATCGAAGGAAAATTAATAAAAATTACTAAAAAATCGTTCTGAAGGCTAATTTCTCGTTTGTGGTTCTCGTAATCAAAAAGTTATCACCATTTTCGAAACCAGCAGACCCAAAAACCTTGAATTCGATATGCATGACGAATTTTTATCATTTTTTCGAATTGGCCCCCTACCCCGTCTCCTCAATTACTTCAATACTTAGGTTCATCAAAATGATCAAAGGGTATAGCCGGGTTTTAGGTGAATTTGGCCCCCTCTCCGATTTTCGATCAAACCCCCTCAGATGGTGTACCTTGATGTAAAAAAATTTAGAAAAAATTTTGACCCCCCCCCCCCTCACCCCCTCACATTCGGAGTTATGGCCATTTTATTGCATTATTTTCAAGAATTTTTTATTTCAATGGAAGTGAAAGAAATTTTCTGTTCTTTGGCATAAACGTTAAAAAAACACGTTTTTGGGATATCTTTAAAAAGTGGTTGCTCTTCGCTTATATGGTGCTTTTTACGATTGAAAACTTCAAATAGCCGAAACAACGTGAAGAAGTGCACCAAAATTGTTGAAAAAATTATCGTAAATACATCTCTACGAGATGTAACTTTATGCCAAAGAACAGAAAATTTCCTTCACTTCCATTGAAATTAAAAATTCTTGAAAATAATGCAATAAAATGGCCATAACTCCGAATGGGAGGGGGTTGGGGGGGTCAAAAATTTTTCTAATTTTTTTTTACATCAAGGTACACCATCTGAGGGGGTTAGATCGAAAATCAGAGCGGGGGCCGAATTCACCTAAAACCCGGCGGCTATACCCTTTAATTTGAAAAATTCAATTTTATTTTCCAATGGACAAAGAAGTCGTCAATTGAACGTGTCACAGCAAAAAGGACTTATAGAAAAAATGGCGTTTTCGGGAAATCGCGATTGAAGTTTGAGTATACTTTTTCAACTACTAAATTAAGGAATTGAGCTGGGGAAAAAATTTCACCTTAAAATTTCATCTTTTTGCTACAAAGAAAACAGCTCGCTTATCACTTGATTTCTTTTTTATATTTTTCTATATTGAAAACAAAAAGTCGTGTTATAAGTCCTTTTTGCTGTGACAAAATTTTAATTCTGACCCTTCTACCTTTGATGACCTATAACTTCGTAAGAAGTGAAAATTAAAAAAAAATCTTCATACAAAAGTTGAAGAGGATGAAAAAAGGAACATTTTCGTGAAAAAACTTTTTAGATTATCGCTTCATGGAGCGGATATATCGCACTTTGAAAAATGACAACTTTTTTTTCATTTTCTTGGTTTCAAAAAAATGCTAAAAATACATTTTGCACAAATTTTATCATTTTTTCAAATTTATGACGAAAAATTAACTAAAAAAACACTTTTTTAAAACTTAAAAATTGTACAATCATCTGCACAGTGAAAAAATTGAACATTACGCAAATTCTCGAAAATCAAACGTGTACTGTAGGTACCGAAATTGCGAACTTCACATTTTAAAAACGCTATAACTCTTCGAGGAAAACATATTGGAAGGTGGGGGAGCGCTCGAATCGCTTGTCGCATCAAAAAGGACTTATGCTGAGTTACGCCCTTTTTGCTGTGACTCATTCTATTTAAAGTCTTACGCGTGTCGAAAAATAAATTAAAATGATCAAAACAGTGAGGAGTTGGAGACGTAGGGTGAGAAGAGGAAATTTGAAAGGTGAAAACACGTCTTCTTGTTTTGACGTCGCTGATTTCAAATATGACGTCAGTTTTTTATTTGGATCAGCCATTTTGGCGAAAAGTAAAAGTATATGTATCTATTTTTGTAGCCAACCCTCACAAAATCCTCATAAATTGAGATAATCGCCTTTAATTAGTTAATAATTATGAGAAATTGAAAAATGAATACTACCCTCACAAATTCCCCACAATTCAGAAATTCGGCCACTACCCTCACAAAATCCTCACAATTTATGGAAATCGCCTATAACTGGAATTGCTCCGAGAAAAATTGAAAAAAAATTCCATCCTCACAAAATCCTCACAATGTAGAAATTCGCCCACTTTCCTCATAAAATCCTCACAATTTATGGAAATCATCTGTAACTGGTATTCAATTGAGAAAAATCCAAAAAAATTCTACCCTCACAAAATCCTCACAATTTAGGAATTCACTCACAACCCTCTTAAAGTCCTCATTATTCATTGAAATCATCTGTAACTGGTAATTAACTGAGAAAAATCAAAAAAAATCTTACCCTCACACAATCCTCACGATTTAGAAATTCGCTCACTACCCTCATAAAATCCTCACAATTCATAGAAATCATTTGTAACTGGTATTTAACTGAGAAAAATCAAAAAAAAACTTACCCTCACGAAGTCCTCACAATTTAGAAATTCGCCCACTACCCTCACAAAATCCTCATAATTCATGGAAATCATCCGTAACTGATATTCAACAAAGAATAATCAAAAAAAAATCTCACCCTCACAAAATCCTCAAAATTTAGTAATTCACTCACAACCCTCATGAAATTCACATTATTCATGGAAATCATCTTTAACTGGTATCAAACCGAGAAAAATCCCAAAAAAATTCTACCCTCAAAAAATGCTCACAATTTAGAAATTCGCCCACTACCCTCACTAAATCCTCATAATTCATGGAATACACCCGTAACTGGTATTTATAACATTTCAATCAAAACATTACCCACCGGAGTTGAAAATTGTGATTATTTTTGCTGAATAACCGTTTTTTTGATAATCGATTAATAATCGCCCAACACTTATGCGTGAAATTCGTGCACAACATGGATGTTAATAGAATTGCCTACTCGGTTTGCCGTAAATATACTCATAAAGTTGCAGTATATTACTGGTGTTAATAAATTTGCATACTCGATTTGCCGTAAATAATAAGAATTATTTTTTTTTACCAGATTGAATGTTTCCTCATTTCTTCAACCCTGAATGCATAATTTTCTAAATTTCATTTTTATCATGTTCGAAAATTTTTCAAATCATCGTCAATTTTTTCGAATAAAATTAATCCGTTATTTTTCCCTTCGATCTTGGTGCCTTGAAGTTTTGATAAAATTTGAAATTTTTTTATTGGGATTGGGTTTAAAAGTGGAGAAAATTGACACGATTTTCATTTCCAGTTCAACTTTTGACGATTTTG
Source organism: Pseudococcus viburni (assembly GCA_033439095.1). NCBI lineage: Eukaryota > Metazoa > Arthropoda > Insecta > Hemiptera > Pseudococcidae > Pseudococcus > Pseudococcus viburni. The sequence goes on from JAVBJF010000149.1 coordinate 97,299, forward strand.
TGAGAGTAGGAAATTGTGAGGATAAAATTTATAATTCGATTTTTCTCAATTTTTGGCCGAGTTATACAGGGTGACCGAAAAGTAGTTCCCAAAAAAAATACTTAGCAAAAATTCCCTAATTAACTTATCCAAAAAATTTCAACTCTGGCAGCATCCTTGGTCCATTACTATTCGAACACAGGCCTCTTCAAAAATTCTCAATCATTTTTGAAATTTTTGTGAAGAATAATTTGATTTTCGCTTACAATGCTATAGCTGAACCTAGTCGAACGAAATTTAAAAATTGCGTGGAATAAAATCTAGAAATTTCTGTGGATAGGTGACGAGTTCCTCAAAATCTTGAATTGAACCCTGTTAATCTGAAAACAGTGCGTTCAATTTTGAAATAAGGAAGATTGTATTTCAGCGCTTCACAAATTGGAGTCAGGTGATTTAATTCAGCATTATTGAATTAAGGCTCTGGTTTAAGGGAAAAATTGAGGAATATTGAATTTTTTCGGGTTATAAATTATACAGAGATTAGAAGACGATCTATATTAGTAGAATATGACCAAAAAAAATTTACCCTATCAATAATAATTTTTTACCGAAATTTTACATTTTTTGGGGAAGTAATTTTCAGTCACCCTGTATATGGGCGATTTTCTCAAATTGTGAGGATAGAAGTTGGGGTTTTTTTCCCATTATTCCCCGTCTTTTATAGGAAGGAGAAGGGGGAGGATATCAAGACTTTCTTACTTTTTAATTCCATTTGTGAAAAAAATCTCAACTAAAAATGGATTTAAAACCAATTCGGTTCCAATTTCAGTTCTCAGTTCTCACCATTCTGGTTGTTCAGGTCAAAGGCACTCAATTTTCGATTAGAAATCGAAAAAATCAAACTGTACAAATGTTAATAAATTTGCTTATTCTGAAATTTGAATTTAAAAAAGTAAATTTTTCCGATATTACTGTTTTTTCAATTTTTATGCAACTCTTCACCTTGAAAATGAAAAATGCAAGGATGAACCGAAATTAATGTAATTGAAGAGGCGAAAAATCGAAAAAATTTTCCAATTCAAATGTAAGTTTTCTTTTCAGTAAAGGGTCCGCAAGTTCCCTAAATTTTCGACTCGAGCTTGATTTTCTCGACTTGAAATGTAATTTTGTGTGTGTGTGTTTTGGGGGTCCACTTTTACCCATTCTCCCCTTTTTCAGAATTTCAGACGCTACAAAGATAAATAAAATTTGTGTAGGCATGAATTATTTCGTGAAGTATAAAAAATCCTACCAGTTAAACAGCCCTGTCAATATTTTGCCTAAATTAAAAACTGAAGGAATTGTACATACGTTCCAAGTCTTGAAACTCCTTCAATTTTGAACTTGAGCGGATATTCCTCGCATTTTTATAGTTTGATTCAAGGTTGGAACGAATCTACCTAAAATTGGATTCGAATCCGAATCTACGAACACTGTTTTTTTTTTGGATTCGAATCCGTATTCAAATATATTTCAGGTTTTTGTGATTCGAATCCGATTTCGAATCAATGAGTTGATTTGTAGATTCGAATTCATCATCTGAGGAAAAATTGATGAGCCAAAAAAAAAAAGGTCTCACACGACTTAACCCATAAAACAACACAACCCAAACCTACGAATATAAATTTTCTGTTCGGGAGGGCACTTCGCGACAAAGACATAATTTTTCCCCATTTTGCCCTAATGAGTCCCCAGTGCCCCCACGAACTCCCCCGAAAACTGATTCGAATCCTTTCCAACCTTGGTTTAATTACGCTCAGCATGTTGTAAGTAGGGAACGGATTTATATGCAAATGCATATTTTTCAGTTTTAAAAATACCCAAATATGATCAAAAAAGTTTATCGGTTTCAGGCAATTTTCTTTAAAATAAATCACACCTGTAAATACGTATTATCCATATTTTGCTATTTTTATGTGCATATTTTGCATATTTACATTTAGTGCACTCTCTCAATTATAAATCAGTGAAAATTATCGAAAATCACTGAGAAACAGCCAGAATTGCACCGCAGGAGAAAATCAGTGAAATTTTTTTTACTGAAAACAAATCAGTGAGAGAAATCACTAGAAAATCAGTGAATATTCACTAAAAGGTCGGGAAAATTTATGAAATTTTCTGAAAAATCAGCGAAAATTTTTGAAAAATCAGCGAAAATTCTCTGAAAATCAGCGAATGTCGCTGATTATTCCTGTGCTGCAATTCTGACTATTTATCAGTGACTTTTCACTGATTCAGAATGAGCGCATTTTTCACAATATTTTCTCATTTTTTTGCTTATATTTGAGTATAGATTCGTGTTTTCGATTTTTCGTTGACAATTTTTTGATTTTTAGTTTTGGTAACACTTGCAGTGGCGTCGTCAGAATCGAAAATTGGGGGGGGCACAAAAGGGGCCGTGTATTGAACAACTTTTTTGGTTTTTCGAAATGGAAAAGAGGGAGGGGAGGGGGAGTGGAGACTGACTTTTTTCACCTGCTAAAAATGGGGAGGGGGTAAAAAGGGAGCCTTTTCTGCCCTTTCGTTTCAAATAAATTATAGAATTGCGATTTTGTTCATGCCCGAGCGAAGCGAGGGCGAAGTTTTGAAAAAATTGAATTTTTAATGCCCTAAAAAGACATTTTTTCATGTTTTAATGCTTTGAAAATCCTATCTGATGTAAGTGTAATGTAAATTTATAAATACAACATAACTTTTGGGGGGGTCAAGCGGGGCCAAAAAATTTTCGGGGGGCTGCCCCCCCCCTCCCCCCCCCCTCCCCTGACGACGCCTCTGAACACTTGCAAAAATTTCAACAACCAATTAAAATTTATTTTAAAACCTTTTTCTGAGATACAGATTTTCAATTTTTTTCAGAAAACTGCCATATACTCAACACATTTAGCTAATCTTGTGGTGAAAAAATCACCATTTGGGAAAAAATCAAAATGGAATAATATTCCCAAAACTCAAAATCTAAATTCGACTCCCCTACTGTTAATTTGAACAAAAAAACCTTTCAAGTCTGTATTTTCCCCTCCCCTTTCTCCCCTTTCTAACCCAACCAGCGCCCAAACGCTTTGAAATATCGAAACCTACAACAATAATGGAACCGGGGCCAAAAATAAGTAATTTCTAAGGTATCGTTTATTCTACCCAACGACTCCATCGCAACTAAATACATCTCTAGTAAGGGAAGAAAAAACCTCGTGTAAATTGGAAAAGTTAAAAGGCGGAAAAATTAATACGTTTGTACGAGTCACGCTGGCGCAAATTATGGTCGATTTATTAATAAAGAAAACACCGCCGAGGAGAACTAAAGACACAATTATTTTTACACAATTTAGCCCGCTAAATATTTCTCTCGGCGACGATAATTTCCTTCATTTAATTACTTACAACGGTATCTCGGCACTGACATTTCTCCCAACACCGGAGATAAAACTTGACCAAATGCACGTACAAGTTCAATGTTATTAGGATAGAAAAAAACGAAACCAAGCTTTTAAAAAAATTTGAACGTTGGACGGTTCATCGATAAATCGTAAACCGGAGCTATAAAATGAACGATAGGATCGAATTGGCGAATTGAAAAAAGAAAAAAAAACAGTATAAAATGTATCCACGAAAAAAGGAAGAAGCGGCACACGATATTGATTGCTAACTCTGGTCATTTTGACGCCGTTTTCCACCATACCAAACAAATAAAACAAGGTTTCTTTTTCAATTTTACCCCGCTCCGTTGGCGTTGCCCCGGTTTCAAAATGTTGGCAAATCTTGAAAATTGGATACATTTTGGCGCCGAACTTTCAACTCCTGTACCCTCTACCCGGGCGCCTTTTTCAAAAAATCGATCGCACAAGCATGTTCCGCGACGCTAACTTATTAGATATTAAAATTCATCGTCGCCAAATTTACATACCTAAAAATGATCATTTTTCATCTCGAATTGCGAGAAGTGATTTTTTTCAACGTAGGTAGGTACCTACTCGTACGAAAATGTTAAATAAATATAATTTCGAATACCCTCGTATTTATTCTAAGGAGATAATGTTAAAAAATACAAAAGGCTTTGAGGACTATTTGCAAACAATCTTCGTCGCGTGGGTGTTTCGGTATTTCGACACAAAAACACTTTTTTTCCTTAAAAAAATTCTCGTTTACGATGCCTCTGTTATCGGAGCTTTTACAGATACGTAAAAATAATAGAATAAGGTTTTATGTTTCTTTTTAAATGAACTGAAAATTATTTAGGATTTTTATTTTATAACCGTCGAATACCTCTCCGTCTTTCTCTTTTATCTCGTTCAAAAAGCAGCAGTAAAAATGTTTTCAATCTGTCAAGACCTTTTAATATAGTTTTACAGAATCGTCTTTCAAATTGAAATTTTGCCCGCTAAAAGGTATTTGTTTTTCGTCGTTGAATTTTTTTCGCCTGCGAAAATATCGCATTTTAAAAGTTTATAAACGTTTTTAACGAAAGACAGAACAGGTAGGAAAACAAACGTTTGGAAATAGGAATCATATAGGGGTTCGAGTTGGTATTTTCGTGATGTGAATTCGTTTTTGTTGAACAAACTGGAACTCGACGAGTCTGATCTTCAATCAAATTGACTATTAATTTAGCTTAGTTAAATATTTAACTGATATGGCAAAGTGAAGCTGATAAAGCTTCTTTTTGAAATATTAATAAGTAAATTTAATCATGCAAAAGGTTACCGTCGCGTCGAGCGTTTGTGAAATAACATCGAAAGCTCGAGTTAAATTTTGAGCAGCACTGGGAGGAAAAAATCACATAGGCTGTTTCATCGCATTCGAACGAAATTTTACCATTTTCAATGGCTCTCTTATTTTTGTTTATATTATTTCTTTTTGTTGGCGCGTTTTCCCTCTCGAATGACTCGGAACGCCGAGGTCCTTTATTATTCTTTTTCATTATGGTGTTTTCGTCTCGGTATTACCGGACAACATTATAACGAAGATAAAGCTCTTACGGATTAAATTTCTTTTACAAACAAACCTATAATAGTATTTTACCCAAAAAATGGAGTAAAAAAGCCTCTATCGATTGTGGTCGGCAGTTCAAGTGGATTGGGTGAAGTTTTAGAGTTTCAATGCCTGGATTGTTATGATGAACATTTCGAAGTTGTAAATAACGATTGGATTAAAATAAACCAAATGGAAAATACAGGGAGTTTATAGTGATACCTCGAATTATTTATAGTCAAATTTTGAAAAATATTCAATTTTGGTGTTTTTCTTCGAACCCTTCCAACCCACTTTTATTTATTTTTGTTTTGAGAAATGACGTCAGAAATGGACTTGGGCGGTTAAAATCATCCATTTTGATATTTCGCTCGATAGAATCTGAAAATTTTGGTTCTGGCCGTCAAATCCATCTCAGAAGCCCGCAAAAACCTCGACTTGGTTTAAGAGTTGAAATCATTTAAAAAATGAATTTCGTGGGTCAAAAAACATGCATTTTGATACCTCAGACGAAACATTTTCAATTTTGGTGTTTTACTCTCTTTCCCTAGGTCTCGTTTGAAGTTTTGGAAAAAATTATCTCGAAGATTGATTTTGGTGATGAAAACTTGGAGTGATTTCAAGACCACGCTTGATATTTCCAGAACTTTTTAAATCTTGATTCCCCTCCCTCTCCCATCCATGCGAGTCCTGGTTTGGTTTGAGGGTCAAAATGATCCTAAAAATGGAGTTGAAGACTTCAAATATCTCCATGAAGCCTAATTTCCATTACTTACTGAAGTTTTGGTAGTTTTCAACTGATTTAGAGATGATTTTTTTTTTTTACTGAACGAATCACTGAAGTTTTACTGATTCGACAGTAATTCAATTTTGTCGATTTCAATTAGTCAGTTTCAATTGCAAACTAGTGAAAATTGACTGAACAACATTCACAGTGAAAAAAAAACACCAGTTAAATCCAAAAAATTAATAAAAATTAGAACTGAATCAGTGAAAAGTACAGAAATTTTGGTAGTTTTTCAACTGATTCAGAAGTGATTTTTTTTTTACTGGACAAATCAGTAAAATTGTATTTTTTGCAGTGAATTTGGCAATATCATGATTTTAACGATTTCATTCAGTCATTTTCACTCAATTTTGACTTTAAACCAGTGAAATTAAGAGAGTTAATTTGAATCAGTCAAAAACTGAAGATTGACTGATTGAAATCGACAAAATTGAGTCACTGGATTGGCAGTGAAATTTCACTGATTTCACTATTAATCTGTGAAATTTGACTGCCAATCAGTGAAAAATTACTAATTCAATTAGTGAATTTTCATTTTTGAATTAGAAATTTTTTTCCAAACTACTGAAATGATTGATTCAAAAATGAAAATTCACTAATTGAATCAGTAAATTTTTCACTGATTTCATCAATGACTCAATTCTGCCTTTTTTTAATCAGTCAATTTGACTGATTCAGATTACCTAAGAGAATTTTTGTTTTTTTTTGGTTGAGATCTACAAACCGTCATTGGAAGCAACCCCCTCCCCCCCAAATAAAAAAACCTCAAAAACCCAAGACCAAAACCGAAATCAAATCGAAACTCATTTTGGTTTTGGCTCTCCTTGGCTTTTTTTACCTTTACAGTATTACATCATTGTACCTGAAGCGTCTGTTTAAAAAGCAACCATGGTTCAGTGACGAGTTTTGTGATAAGAGAGCTTAGGGTAGACGGCTCTAAGCACCATTCATTGAAAGTAAACTCCAAATTGAAAACCAAACCCAGAAAAATTGGAAAACCCCAAAAAACCAAAACCAAAACGTTTGAAAAACCAAAACTAAAACCAAAATCAAACCACTATCTTCTAAAAATCGAAACCAATAAAAAAATTTGTTTTGCTTCCTATGACTGTTTAGCAATATTTTTTGTCAACTCTCCCCCTCACCCCCTCATCTAGGTGAAAAAATTGAAAAACATTTATTTTCTGACTCGATATGAATGCCAAAAGCTCGAAACTTTCATTTATTCATTTTTATTTGTGTGGCTTTGACCCGTCTCTAAAATTTGGAGTTTAATGGTACTTACTAAACGTTTATTATTTACGGCAAACCGGTTAGGCAATTTTATTAACACCGATGAATATGATCGCCTTGCACAGCAAAAATCGTCATTCTACGATAAAATTTTTTTATCCTTATTGCACTTAGGTTTAATAAATTTATCAAATTGTTAAAATAAAAGATAGTTTAAAAAATTTTTAATAATCAATTTTTTTTTTTTTAAATGATAGTTTTCAGGTTTTTCTATAGGTAAGTACATTCACAAAACATCGATATTAACTGAAAGAAAAAAGAACCATTTTCAAAAAGTATTACATAAATGAACCACGAATTGCGTTTCTAAACATCCAAAATGAGATTTTTTTAATTCAAACATGGAAAAAATTACGTTTAAGTGGCCAGAAATCTTATTTTTTTGAAATTTTATTCACAAACAATTCTACTACCAAAACATGAAAAGATACAATGAAACAATTACGTTTCGTTTTCTAATAAATGGAAAGAGGGGTATTCAAAGGGAAGTTGGGGGATCTTTACTTATTCTCAATTTGTTGAAAAAAATTATGAAAAAATTTCAAGTTTTGAAATTCGTTTTCTGCAGAAAATTTTGTCCTCAATTCGCCTCCAAAAAAAAAAAAAGCTAAATCGCCAGTACTGTGAAAAGCATATGCCTGTGTAACCTGTGAGAAACGTGAAAGTGCCTATACCTGTGAGGAGAAATTGGTCTCAATTTTTTGAAATTGATTAAACATCATGAAAGGAGTAGGTGGAGAACTTTTGGAACTTTCTTGCACGAGTAAATAAGTACTTTAAAATCTTGAAATTTCGAAAAGATAAGGATTTTTCAGGATTGGAAAACATTTTTAAAAATGTTATTTTCACGGAATAGAAAAAAATAATTTCTTGAAAGTTTTTGATGGCATGATGACCATTTTGAAAATTTTGCCCAAATTCCTTGAAAAATAAAATGTCAAACTCTTGTGAAATTTCCAGTTTTTTTTTTGGTTGACTTTTGATATTGAATTTCTGCAAACTCTAAATATCTACTTGAATTTGATGAGAGTTTTTGATTCCTTAAACATGACAATTTTGCAAATTTTGCTCATTTTTTGAAAATATGTACCTACCTACTAAAAAAATCTAGTAGAAGTTTTACAATTTTCTACTTAGTAATAAACTTCAGTTTTTGAATGGATCTTTTACCCCGATTTTATTTTAATTTGTCGAAGCATCAATAGTAAACAGTAATTTTTAATTTCGTCGATTTTTCTAAATCAGTTTGAAAGCTTAGATCTCAAAACGATACGGTAAATTTTTCACCCCCTCACTCCACAATTACTTCTCCTCACCAGTGGGGTGGGCTGAAAAACCAAACATTTTGATTTTTGAAAAGTTACTCCAGGCAAAAGTTGTTGCCTGAAGAGACTAAAAAAATAAAAAATTTCAAAATCGATTCATATCTTCCGATCGCGCAGCGCCTTCAATTCTTCGGAAATTGCCAAAAATTCAATATTTTCAGAATTTTTAAAAAACGTCAAAAAGGAATCAAAATTTATTAAAATCAATTTTAGAGCTTATTTAGGGACTATTTAAAGCAAAAAGCACAACTTTTTTGAAAAAAATTCATGTTTTAAGTAGGTAGGTACCTAAAGTTTTTTTTATATTTCTTCACCTCTGAATAAAAATTGAAAAAAGTTATAAAACACTCATTTTTTCAATAAAAATATGCTTTTTGGTCTAGATAATCACTAAAGAAGCTCTAAAATTAATTTTAATCAATTTTAAATTTTTTCGAAATTTTTGAAGAATTGAAGGTTTTTACGCGATCGGAAGATATGAATCGATTTTGAAATTTTTTATTATATTTTTCTAGTCCATCCAGCTAACAACTTTTGCTGGGGTAACTTTTCAAAAATCAAAATTTTGGGGTTTTCGGTCCACCCTACTCACCAGGCCTTAAAATAAACATGTTCTTTTTTCTTTTTTTATCGAAAAAATTTGAAAAATAAAAAAATAATCATGAATTTCTTTCATCAAAATTGTTTCAGTTTGGTTTCCTTACCTAAAAATACCATTCGCATTCATTTTTCAACATTACTTACCCTATTTTGCAGAGATCCTTATATATTTTTTCTATTTTTTCAATATTCAGTAAACAAATCGAAAAAAAGTCCCTGAAAATTTTCCACGAAATGATGTTATTATGAATATTTTAACCTATGAAAATCATCGGTAGCAATTTTCCATCATCTCCCCTCCCACTTCAGGCTATTTTTTTTAAGTAGCCAAAAAAGCATCGTGCCAGTATGTTTTTCAAAAATTGGAAAAATCGTGGAAAATCGAGGCTCACGACTTCCATGGTTTAAAATATTCATACTAACACCATTTTTGGAAAATTTTAGGGTTCTTTGATTTTTTACTGAATATTGAAAAAAGAAGAAAAAAAGTGATATTTTCAAGTGCTCCCGAAAATTTTGTAAAGTTGAAAAATTGGTGCCAATGGTATTTTTTCAGGCGAAAATATCCATATAAAAACTATTTTTTAAAAATATCAAAAAAAAACAGTTTAGAATTAAAATTTTTTAATTTTTTAAAATTTCTTTAGGAAAAAAAGTGAAAAATAATCACCCCTAATAACTTTCAGTAGCGAATAAAATCCAAACGTAAAACCAGCTAAATAACTCCAGTTACTTTGATAACCCATTTTCAAGACGTAATCTTATCAAGAAAGCCAACTTTGCTCGAATACCTTTTAAAATCTACACCCATGACAAGCTTCTTCAACTTCACGCTAGACAAACATATCAACGCCTAAGTTATTTAAGCTGCTGCATTATCAATAAAGTCAAGCAACCATTTTACAGCACGGTATAAATTTTCCATAAAATCACATTATTCAAAACAATTTTTCAATTTTTTTCAAACCTACAATTTTTCAAAATATTTTCAAAAAATTCTTCGTATTCATCTCCAAGTACCAAGTACCTATTTAATTTCACCCAGCGTTAGGTAAAACCTTCGGAATAACCTTTGCTATAGAATTTCAAGGCATGTTTGCATAATATTCGTACTGCGAAAAAAGATGAATATTTCTCGCCACGAAATGGTGGTTCTCACGATGAAGAGTATAGTCAGAAAAGCGAAACCTATAAAAATGAAAGATGATAACAGGGTAGAAAAGTACGAAACCTTTTTATACTAAAAGCTCGCCATATAGTAACTCCGAATAAGTATAAGGAGTAAAATATGATAGAGGTAAGGGTTGATACTCTACGATGGGAGGGGGAGGGGTTAAAGAAACATCCGAACATAATGCATATAAGTTTTAAACGCCGTATATCGCGTTAACAAATGGAAAAAGAGGAGATATTTTAAACTTAAATATCAACTAGATAAACGCCAAGTACATAGGTTTACGGAGAATGAGAATATTCGACGAATTGTCAACAAAGATGTAATGCACGGTGGCATTATTGAGGCGGTGATAACTTTATAATGGCTTTTTTATACTAAGTGCCTAAATATAAGTGTGGGTTTCTTGCATATAAATCTTAAACGATAGAGGATAAAAATCTCGCTGAATCTTTAGGGTCACCTTGTTGAAAAACGTGACGATATAAATAAGTGATAAAAAATTCATAAAGTAATGGTTCGTAGTCAGGGATTGAAGAGATTGCCGAATGGTATCTTCGTGCATACCTATACTATAAAGCTTTAGGCGAAAAACGACTAGAATTGATTTTCAATCAACACTTTTATACTGGTGCTTTTTCCCGACCAGGCGAAGATTTTTATAACTTGGGAAAATATCCCTCGGTGGGCTCTATAAACGTAAGTTGAAGTTTTTATTTGCTTTTGTATTGGACAATCGGTAATAAATTTTATTCATTGTGTTTTTCGAACAATGGCACGATTTCGTTGTTAATGTAATGGATCAATTGACTAAATCATCGAGTGCTTGTAGTGGGAATTTTGATTCGAATGACCTAGAATTTATACAGGGTGTTCCTGCGTAGATTAGGAGCACTTTAAATAGTGATTTATGCAATTTATTGGTATTATGTGGATGTATGGTTGTTGGATGGTTAAATTGAAGGGGCTAGATTAAGCTAGCATTATTATTCGCTTGTATTGAAAAAATGTGACTCCTTTGCTTGATGAGTAGGTGACTTGATGAGATTATTTTTGGAAAAAGAAGAGGCACAAGGGGAAGGCGATATTTAATGTGGCTACTCGACGAGAGGAGCAAAATGGTATAATAAAGATTTTTTCAACTACCCTCCATTTTACTCCAATTGCCTACTTTTCAGTAACTAATGGTAAAAAAAATCTAGAAAATTGGACAGAGTCATTTAATGTTTGAGAAGACGAGTTTTTCAAAAATTGAGCCAAAAAAGCTTCGATGAAGTACCAGTACAGTAAACCAAAATGGTTAAAAGTACATATAATTTTTATTCAAAATACATAATAATTTTATTCAGAAAATAAAAATATTTTTTTGTAAAATGGTAATTTTTCCAAACACGAGAATTTTCCTAAAAATAGGACTGTTGAAACTGACGTCACAATTGAACTGGTGAGCAAATTTTAAAGAATTTTTTTTTATAGCTACAAATTTTATTATTTTTACAATTGTCACAAAACTTCATTTTTTTACCAATAAAGTTGATAAATTCATGAGAATTTCGTATGAATACGTACAAAATGTATGTTTTTTGCCCATCAGTTCATTACTGTTTGATAAAATATGACGATTTTTACCAGAAATTAGAAATTATCACTATTTTCTGGTGTTGGGCGATTGTTAATCGATTACTGAAATTATCGATTAATCGTAGTGCGATTGTTTTTTTAGCAACATTGAATTCGATTATTCAGCAAAAAATCGATTGTTTTATCACCTTTCCGTTTTTTGGGCAAAAATTGGAACAAAATTTGAAAAAATAGAAAATTCCTCAAAATGTTAAAGTCCTTCAAAATTCCTCAAAATGTGAAATTCCTTCAAAATTCCCCAAAATGTAAAATTCCTTTGAAATTCCTCAAAGAGAGAGAGACAAGACAATTTTATCTCTCAAAATTCCTCAAAATGTGAAATTCCTTCAAAATTCCTCAAAATGTAAAATTCCTTCAAAATTCCTCAAAATTTAAAATTCCTTCAAAATTCCTTCAAATGTGAATTTCCTTCAAAATTCCTGAAAATGTGAAATTCCTTCAAAATTCCCCAAAATGTAAAATTCCTTCAAAATTCCTCAAAGAGAAAGAGACAAGACAATTTTATTTCTCAAAATTCCTCAAAATGTGAAATTCCTACAAAATTCCTCAAAATTTAAAATTCCTTCAAAATTCCTTTAAATGTAAATTTCCTTCAAAATTTCTGAAAATGTGAAATTCCTTCAACATTCCTCAAAATTTCTTAATTTTAAGGAATTTATTGAAGAATTTCACATTTCCAGAAATTATGAAAGAAATTTCGAAAAAATGCAAAAATGAGCAATAAACATGTATTTTTAGGTCAAAGACCCTACTTTTTCTTAACTTTTTCCAAATTTTTCGCAGTGTCTTCTTTCTTTAAATTTTTCTCCAATTTTGGCCCAAAAAACAGAAAAATTTTCTGAAAATTCCTAAAATTTAAAACATGTACCCCCCTCCCCTCGCGTCCTAAATTTTCACCAACTTTTTTCTTGAAAATTTGTTGAAATCACTGGAAAATGTATAAAATGCAATAAATAGATATAATTTGAAGTAAGTAAAAATGATTCAATTTTTACGTCTTTATTTCATTTTTTTCAGAATTGTGGCAGGTAACTTTACGAGTGAGATCGTTTCTGAAAAAAAGGAGAAGGAAATTTTTAAGGAATTTTGACCCAAAGGATTTTAGCCGTTTCAAGGAATTTTCGAAATTTTGATTGGCTGCACTGGCACTAAACCAAAAAATTCGTTTGAAATTTCATACTGAGATTATGATCGATTAATCGATTGTCGATTATTTTCAAATAATCGATTTTGCCAAATACTGCTGTTTTCAATTTTTACTATAAAATAATAATTTCCCGGATTTCGATACCCACTTTTTGATAATTGTTATTTTTGGGCAGTGGTACTGAAGCACCGATTATTTTTTTGTATTTTTTTTTTTTTTGTCAAAGTAATGAATCCAAAATGTGGAAAATTTGCCACAGTCATTAAGATTTGAAAATACGTGTTTTCGAAAATTGAGCTAAAAAATCTTCAATGGGCCAAAGTAGATCAAAACGGTTTAAATACGTTTGCACTTATCCCAAATTTTTATGCTTTTAAAAAATTGATGTTTTTGAGGACGGTGGACAAGAAATTCAGAAAATGAAGATTTTTATTAAAAATGATTATTTTTATTCGAAATGATCATGTTTAGCAACAATGATCAATTTTACTCCCTCCTTTCATCCACGTCACATCGAAATTCCCAAAAAGTAGTGGGGGAAAATCTTCGAATTTGCCATTCGCATATTTTCAACCATTTTGTACAGGGCAAAAAGTGATATTCAATTTCATTATTAATGATTCTGAGAGGTAAAAAAAAAACTAAAAAATTGCCCCTTTTCAGGAGTGACCAAGGTTTCCAGCGAATGGCAAAAATTCGTGTTTTTTTCAAAAATGATCCCACTTTGAAGTCCTTCAGCTTCGTCCTCCTTTGGGCTGGAGGCTCAAATTTTTTCACAAAGATCCCCCTTCCCCTCTAGGAAAAACACCTCACCAATTTTCATTAAAATCCAGAATATTTTTTTTACTCACTTATCGGTGTCTCCTCCCTCAATATGAGACTCCTGCTTCTGATTCCACAAAAATAACCAACCTATAAGCCTTATACTTAGGTATCTGCGCATCGTCTGCTTACAATGCCCCTTTGATTTCATCAATATGCAATAAACATACAAGAACGTAATACAAGTTGCCTACACACAAAATTAGATACCCTTATCTCCCTCAGAATCAATCCGTATAAATAATGAAAAAAACCTACGCGTAAAAGTATCGGTTTCTAGTTCCCATCCGATGAAAAAATTCGACTAAACTAAGGAATTTAGCAAAGGCTGGAATTACACTACACCCGATCGCAAAACCAGGGTAAAGTATGAAATTTATTTTACGTCTCGGTGTTTCATTATTTATAGCAAAGTTTTCCAAGACGAAAAAAATTGCCATCGTGGAATTTGATTCAACAGAAAACCATCAAAACGTGACTTGCGAATCAATGTAATTTTTCGGAGACCTTTTTATTTAAATTAACCAAAGGATTTTGTTTCGATGTTACGGAGGGAAAGGGGAGAAATGTATCATTTAAGTAATAACTATATAAGGGGATGACGTTTTCACGCGTTCGTATCGATTTTGGCGTTATTTTTTCTTCTTTTTTTCGGTTGATATATGATATTTTATTTCCGAACGAGGAAATTTCCAGTAGTAATGTGGCAGCATTCCGAGTCATTAAATTACTCAATCATATATCATAGAATTAAGAATGCATGTTCGTATGTGGTCTATGTACCATTTAAATAGCATCATAAATTCACGGTTCAACGAGTTTCAAATCAAGTTTCACAAATACGAACATCGTGTACAGATTTTCTTCACGTATGGTGATTCGAGTTTCGAAAAAGGTGTTTGGGGTTTTTTCAATATTGTACAGATTGAGTGAAGATGATTTTCAGTTTATTGGGTTTTCGGTAGGTACCTATTTTATTGATTAATATTGAAGATAGTTCAAGGTAATAACAATAAAAGGTAAGGATTGCAAATAAAAGTGAATTCGATGCGGATATAATATACGGTTGGGTTTGTTCGTCGTTCTCCGGTTGTCGTCAGATTTGTCAATTTAGTTTCGCATTAGTTCAAATGGGATTGAATTTTTTCGCCGTAACCATCTTTCATCCAACAAGGCATTGAGCCGATGATTATTTTGTTGAAAGGTAAATGGGATAACCATTACGCTATTCCAACGTATTATAAAGACTCGATGACAGATTCAAGAGCGTCAAGGGTTACTTGGCTTTTCAGTGGTTGGCAAAAAAGGGGATGTCGTTTCTCGAAACCGAGACTTGAATAATCTGGCGACGTTCGTCGTAGTGTATTTTGAAAGCTGAATGAAAATAAATTTTAACATGGGACGTGACATTTTTTGTAGTATCGAGTGTCGTGCAAGAAGATTATTTATGAAATTTCTGTATATTTTGTCGATTCAAAGAAATCTTAAGATTTGAATATTTTGTGGGCTTATAGCATCTTTAATATGAGATGTTTTTCCCTTCGCCCTTTCATATTCATGCAGGGTGTTCAGTATTCCTGTAGCTTTAAGTAATCTTTTTTTATACATAACTAAAGCAACCAATTCTAAATTAATGCATACATGTTTGCCTAAAGAATCAAATTCCAGGAGAAAAATAATTCTAGTCGAAAAAAATTTTTGTTCGGTGTTTTAGTTCTGATGCCTAAATTCTGATTCTAGACATCGAAGTACACCAACATACTCATTCGTGGCTTTCAACGTTTTCTTTGGGAGGGGGGGAGAGTCGAAAAATAAGGGTTTTCGAGAACAATAAACACGAGCCAGAGAAAAAAAATTATCAAATTTTTTTGGCCAAGTCCTATAGGAAATTTTACGGCGAATCGAATGGAAAATATGGCAGACCTCTACCTCGTTTAGAAAAAAGTTACAGCTTAAACTTTCCTAAATTTTGTGGAAAAATCTCATTTTTTTGTGCCTTGCCTACCAAAAAGTGAGATTTCTGAGCAAACTAAGTATTTTACGACAAAACTGATAAGAACCAAAATTGAAGAAAATGAAATTTTCTATCTGGTAGAAGTGAATAGATTTTTCTGGAAGGCATACTTTTCAAGATTTTTTGAGTAAAGTTGAACTTTAGTGGAGGAAATTAAGAAAAAAATATAAATAAATCATTTTTTGGCTGTCAAAAATTACTAATGTTCAACTTTACTCGAAAATATCTTGTAAACTATGCCTCTCAGAAAAAGCTAACCGCTTTTAGCAAATGGAAAATTTCATTTTTTTTACCATAGGCGTGACTGCCTGGTGTGCCGGGTGTGCTGTGGCACACCCTACTTCTCCCAGATTTTTTAATTTTTTTCTCTCCAGAAACAATTTTTTTGGTAAAGTTTGCTAATGTGTCCTGGTGGCAATATCATTTTTAATTTTTTTCATCAACAGTCAGAATAAACAAAATTAAAAAAAGTATTTGATTTCAAAATATTTTCGTAAAATTTTTCAATTTTTAGAAAATCTGTCGCATTTTGGAAAATGGTTCAATTTTTAGAAAATCGTCCAAATCATGGGAAAATGGTCCCAATTTCAGACAATCGTACAATTGTAAGAAATTTGATCAAATTTTAAAAAATTCTCAATTTTTTGAAAAAATGGAGAAATTTTTGGAAAGATTTTTAGTTTTTTGAAAAATTATTACAAGGTTTTTTGAAAAAAATCCAAATTTTGAGGATACATTTTTTTCACCTTCCTGGGCTGAGATGAATTTTCAGTCAAAATTCATTCCACGATTTTTTTTTTGATTTTTGATACTGAGATGAAGTTGGGACGAATTTTCATCCCAAATTCATCCAATTTTTAGAAAATTGTTCAATTATCGTAAAATTTTTTAATTTTTGAAGAATTATTTAAAGTTTTGGAAAACGTTTTCAAGCTGTGAAGAACCTTTCGATTTTGAAAAATTCTTCAATTTTTGATAAATCGGCGAATTTTTGTAAAATTGTCTCACTGCGTTTCAAGACAAAATATTCTTTAATTTGAAAAGTTTTAGCATACCCAATGTTTTCTACAACTTTGATTCTCATTATTTTTGTCGTAAGACGCTTAGTTTTCTCAGAAATCTCACTTTTTGGTAAGCAAGGCACAAAAGAGATTTTTCCACAGAATTTAGGAAAGTTTAGGCTGTAACTTTTTTCCTAAACGAGGTACTTAGAGGTCTGCGGTATTTTCTATTCGATTCGGCGTAAAATTTCCTATAGGACTAGACCAAAATAATTTGACAATTTTTTTTCTCAGGCTCGTGTTTATTGTCCTCGAAAAACCTTATTTTTCGACCCCCTCCCCTCCCCCCCCCCCACCGCCAAAAGCAAAGTTTGGTCAAAAAAATTATTTTTCCCTTCATTAGTTACATAAAAGCAACCAAAGTTTGGCCATCGGAACCCAGACACAAAAATCGTGTTGACCTGTGTAATACATTGAAAATGTTTGGTAATGGAATATCGAGTGTTCTGATGAAAATTTCGAACATTTTGCCTGATAATGTCGCAGCAACCTAAATAACCAAAGGTAAACTCTTCGAATTTAAGGGACAAATTCATAAACTGAGAGATGTTGGTTTTTAAGGATATCACAGGAATGTAAAATCACTTTTTTCAACAAAAAAAAGTAACTGGGTGCTCGATTAATTCCAGCTACCCCTCCCCCCTCCAGTTGTAGACATAAAGGAATTGTTTTTTTCTGAATTCTATTTTTGATGTTGAATATTTAAATTGGGTAAAGACTTGCTATGTAGTATTTGATTTTTTTGTATAATCATTTTTTGAGCCAATTTGAGTAAAAATAGATATCTAAACCGTGATAAAAATATTAATTTTTCGGTGAAAAATCAAAAAAAAATCCTGCTCTTGTTTCATTCTAGCAAAATTGAATCTTGTAGACTTTATTTGAACCCAAAAAGACATAGCGACTATACGTGGTAAAAAATTTTTACTTTTGCTTTTTTTGGACAGGTACAGTAACAGCTCTAAGTAGGATACATCTTTATAGGTACCTAATTTGCAAAATTTGACTAAAAAAATTTTTAAATCGAAAAATATCGATTTTTGAGAAATTTTTATTCGTAGTGCAAGAATCTGACATTGATTTTCGTCTTACGTGATTTCTTCTCCTGTGACGATGTCGCTTAATTCGAACTTTGAAACAACGAATTTGAAGAGCAAAAATGGATATTCGTGTTCATCAGGTCAAATTACTCCTTCAAATATACATAATTTAAGCAATAATTTACTGGAATTTTTAAAATTAATTTTTTGTGTGAAAATGTTCAATTCCATAAAAATTGTCAAATGATAAAATTAATATAAAATTCGTATTCAGCAGGTCAAAATACCCAGATAAATACTGTTTTGGTAGGTAGTTGTTTTAATTACACAAAGCTTTAAAATTAATTTTCCATAGTTGGTTGGAAAGAATTAAGTATCTACCATTTATAAAGTTAAAATATCAATCCAATTTTCATCTAATATAAAAATAAAGCTCCGATCAAATTTCACTATTCAGCAAAAATAACAGAATATTCATACGCATAAAAATTTCAAATATTCTCTAATCAAATTTTAAACGCCAAAGTTTCTGTCAAAATTTTCAGTAAATTTTTTAAAATTCAACTTTTAATTGAAATTTTAAAAATTATTCTGAAATACCTACAAAAGAGTTGAAATTTTTCAAAAGTATAGATACCTATTCAATTTCTACTTCTCAGTCTCAGTCCAAAATTGAATGTGAACGTTACGTTCCATAGTGAAGGGAACGAAAAAGAGCCCAGTATGAGTATGTTGGAGTCAGGGTTTCCACATGAATTTTTTTTAGGAAGAGGGTGGGCTTAAAAATATAATTTTGATTTCAAATAACGTACAAATTCAAAATCAACGGGTTTTTACCACAACAAAAAAAAATCCTGCTAAATATTGGGCTGGGGTGCAGCCTGTTTTTTCGATATCATTTAAAGACATATTTAGAAGACATTCGGAAAAAAATTGACCGACTTATGGATATTTGACTGACAATCTTAAGGTTTACCCCTGTCAAGTGTTTTTTTAGGAATGAAAATGAATGTTCAATATTTTTCACATCTCTGTTCGAATGAACTTTTCAAGCTTTGGGTCAGACTAAATGGAAGAAAAAGAAGGCAATTTGCTTTCTTCCCCCAGGGAAATCTGCATTTCTTAGCTGTAAAAATATTGCCCACAATTGGGTCGAAAAATTTGCAAAAGTGATTACTTTTTTTTAGACAATTTTACATTTCAAGATTAGTAATTGAAGAAAATCGCAATTAAGTTGAAAAATTCAAAAAATCATAGGTAAGCCTAAAAATTTAGCTCCGATTTTAATTTTTGTAACGGAAAAATAAGATGTGCTAAATTTTCGCATTTTTTCGATCAGATTTAAATAAATAGTTGATTTTTTTCAAATTTTTGTTTCAGCGTAGAAATTTCATCAAGCTTCAAACTTCAAAGTAGAATTCTTAGTTCTTAGACTTTGATGAGACACTTTTACGAAAACCAATCCTAATAAAGTGGCGAGGGTGCAATTTTAGATCTTCAGTTCAATGTCCATAAATCAATAAATATTTTCAAATTTGGTTTAAAGTTATCCACCCTCAAATGATAATTTTAAAAAAGGTAACACACCTCTCATGATTGATTCTGGTGGAATAAAGAGGAGCAGGGAAAGAATTTTTGAGACAACCTATGAACCAAATAATTCGAGATTCCTTGTGCTAATAATATTAGGACTAGAAATTCTGTCAAATGGCCAAATTCGACCATTTTTTGGGGAGGAGGAACGTTTTCATTAAGTCGAACCAAAAAAGAACCGATCTCGCCCTCACTCATTCTTTCCCATCCTATGGTAACAAAATTGCTGCACTTTTAGGTTGAAAATTTTGGTTCAAGTTGAATTTTTTTTTGAAATTAATGAATATTTTTGAAAAATTTTCTCTTTGAGAAAGAAAAACTTGGAAAAATTAATTTTTGAATCTTCCCCTTCCCCCTCCAGCTGACTCCGATTCGTCCCTGTATTTTGGCTTGACTATTCCTCTGTTTCCAAACATTCTGGAGTCAGGTATCAAAAAAATTTCAATATTTTTCCAGTAAATTCAAAAAAGTTTTGAAATGGTAAAAGTTGCTCGGGACCTATTTCAATTAATTATTTTAAAAACTCCAATTCTGTTCATTTCCATCCTCGCTGTACAATTTGATTTTTAACATTCACCCTTCCTCGCCCACCATCTTCCACGCTCGGATGATTTCTTTCCCATACATATACGATAAATTGCAGCCTGATATCTCAATAGGCGCACATTCGATATCTTTTTTAAAATTTCCAACGAAAAAATCAGATAAAATGGTATTTTTTCGACGAAAAGGAAAACTTTACCAATCTAAAGTTTTTTTTACATATCGCTTCTCGCTCGTATTCTATCTATTTCGATAAACTGTCTACGTTTATTCATGCAGCGTAAAAATATATCTAAATTTCGCAAAACATTCCAACTTCGCAGAGTCTATATCGAGAGTATTGTTCACATAATTCAATACGATTTAAATTTCAAAAGAATTGAACGTTCTGGAATATCTAGATATTTGGTAGGTAGGTATTTTTCCACGCGTAAAAATATAACTGACGTGTTTTCGTATTTCTCGGTACCTGAGAGTATCATTTCGATTTTTTTTGCCAATTTTTAGGTACGTTGTGCGAATACTGTACCCACGTTTTATCGTGTCGGCTTTTTTGGAACAAAATTATAGTTTAGTTTTCCCAATGGGGAAATTATGTGCTGAATTGCTGATGAATTTTGTTAAGTAATTACGTAATTTGAATGGTGCTTAAGTTAAGATGGCTTTGGATTAAAGCGAGGATTATTTTTTTTTTAAGTACGAATTATAAAATTTGAATTAATTTGAAGAATTTGTAATAGGTTTACGTGATATTTAAATTAGAAGGGAAATTATCATAGAAATTAAAGGGATTGGTAGGGATTGAATTTTTTTTTTGAGATGTCTCAAGTAGACACCTATTCGGTTATTTTTTCAGCAAATAATAAATGGAAATTTTATTTATCAAAAAAAAAAAAAAAAAAAAAAAGTCAGAAGAAGCCAATTCTGCCATTACATTATAGCCTGTGTAATTTTTATAAAATAAAAAAATCAAAACTCTGCCAATCCAAATTTTAAAAAATAAAAAATTGTAATTTTTTAAAATTAGGAAAAATTTTTATTTTTTTTAAATTTTTTCTCCATTTATTCTAAAAAAATATGCTACTTATTTTTCAAAATTCAAAATTACGAATAAATATTTTTCTAAAAAAAAACTACTCGAAAAAATTAAATTAAAAAAAATTTTACGAAAAAATTCATACTCACATCCACAAACTAAACGTCATTTTGGTAAATGAACTCGCGAATACGTTATACGAAAAGGTACTTCATTTATTTTACGAATTTTACAAAAGATTTAAATGGTGAAACATTTTGTTGAGGGAAGTTGAGATACTTGTACGGCTACGGAATGGAAATAGTAAATAACTGAAGGCGCATGCGGATGTTTTTTGTTTACGCTATGAACTGTAACAAAACTTGATACACAGACCGCATAAACGTATACCCGAAAAGTACACTTTTATTTTTAATTAATTTCATCGTGTAAAAACAAAAAGTTTCGAACGAGCGTGTAAAATAATCCCACCACGGTGCGCCATTGTAATAGAAATATAATACGAAATAAGCAAACTATTTCAAGCACCCTACAGTCTGAACTTTGCCAATAGCGAATCGCGATCTCGAATGAGCAAATTTGTTTACCCGCGGTTTTCCATATCAATAAAATCTTACATATAAAGTAATGTAAACATACCGAACATAGGATTCGTTCAAACGAAATGCCTACAAAAATTGACTTTTTTATTAGGCTTTGATTTTCTCATCTCGTTTTCCAGATACGTCTCGGTCTTGGGCGATATTTTAATTTTAAATCGTCGTCAAAGAGAATTTCCAGTTCACACTGGGGTTTTTACCACGTCGTAATAAAAGTATAGACTTTGAACACGAATCATTTTTTCGCCTTTGCTTTATTTTGCAAATTCCGACCATTTTATTACTTTTTTATGGGTAAATTGCTCCGGTGCGTTGGAGTAAATTTATCCTTATTTTTTGTCAAAAGAAACTCGTGTAAGTTGTAAACTTTCGCGATTGCGAATCGCTATTGTATCGAAATAAAATTTTATTTTTGGTAAAAATAAAAACGAAATTAGCCTATTTGGAAAGTGGAAAAGGAGTAATATTGGGGTAAAAACACGAGGTTTTTCCGTTGTTGGCATCGTTTGCGACGATGAATGTTTATTAAATTGGAAAATTTATGTTGTAGGTGGACGGTTGTAAAGGGGTAATTTCAAAACGTTTTAATAATGTCGACTTTGTTGTTGTTTTTTAGGCGAAACAAGTGTTTCTTAATTACGTAATATAGGTAGGTATAATTATGTACATCTACCTACGCAGTTCGGGGTATTTGGATAATTTTTTATTCATTATGTTTATTTAACTGTAAGATTTTTATTAATTTTTTAACTGAAAAAAACAACGAGCAGGCTGTTAATTTATTATTTATGGAAGGAGCTGATTGCGAACAGTTCGTTTCAAGATTTTTTTAAAGAATTTTTTTTGTTTCGATGTCAGGGGTGTGTTTGCTTACTGTATTGTGAAAATACGATAATTATTGGTTTTAAAAATAAGGTAGTTTCAGGGAACATAATTATTATATTTTTTTCCGACGTGGAAATTTTTTGTCAATTTTTAGATAATTTTAAATCTGAATGATTTTTTCCGTGTTTTAAATTTGTTTCCCATTCGTAGAAGATGGCTAAAATTATGGAAAATAATCCAGTTTTTGGATAAGTAATTGTTCAAATTTTGAAGAAATAATTCAATTTTTGATTGGCTTTCCTTTTTTTTAATTTCAAGTTTTAGATGACAAATCGACATCAACTATCGCAGATTTTAAAATTAATTTTCAAGTGTAAATTAAAAAAGATGTCCAGTTCTTGAAAAATTAAACTATTAAACATATTGTGGAAGATCGTTCAATTTTTGTAAAGTCGTTTCGCTTTTTAAAAATTGTCCAACTTCTGGAAAATCATCCCGTTTTTTTGAAAATTGTCTAAATTCTGAATAAATATAAAATTGTTAAAAAATTGCGTAATTTCTGGGGAAATTGTTCAATTTATGGAAAATTGTTCAATTTATGGAAAATTGTTCAATTTATGAAAAATTGTTCAATTTATGGAAAATTGTTCAATTTATGGAAAACTATTCAATTTAGATTCCGACAATTTGTTCAATTTCCGAAAAATTGTTCTAGTTATGCAATGGGGTTTTACAAAATCGTTAAATTTTTTCAAAATTATTCAAATCGTTTAATGTCTAGAAAAGCGACGAATTTTCGAAAAATCATTTAATTCCTGAATAAAAAAAAACGTCGAAATTGTTCAACTTTAGAAACATCAATTTCATAAAAATTGTTAAATTTCTAAAATTCCTCCAAGTAGATATGGAAAAATCAATACAACTTTATGAAAATCATGCCTACAAATTTTGGAAATACGTATACTAAAAAAAACATTCAATTTTACAGCAATTCGGATTTTTCGTAAGATCTTAAACTTTTCACAAAATTGTTCAACAATGTAAAAAATTATGAATTGTCCAACTCTTAAAAAAATGTCCAGCTTTTGAAATTGCGAAGTGACTTACTCAATTTTGGAAAAATTGTTCAATATAGGGGAAATTGTTCAATTTTTGGGAAAATTGTCTAATTTTGGGAAAATTGTTTATTTTGGAAAAATTGTTCAATTTTGAACAAATGATCCAATTTTATGGTAAATCGTTCAATTTTTGAATAATTTTCCAATTTATACCCTTTGGAAAGATTATTTTAGCTCCTAGCCTAACATACCGCCCAATTTCTAAACAGTTTTAAATTTATAGACTGATGTTTTTCCAATTTTTCCGAGTCAAACAAATCTTGTAAAATCTTAATCGTGTAATAACTGAAAATTTGCCCTCCAAAAAAATATAAAAATTGCCTAATTTATTAAAAAAAAGAAAAAAAACAGTTTACTTACTTATAGGAAACCGTCCGAATAATGAAAAATTGTCCCCTTGAAAAACTGTCCAATTTTTAAAAAATCCAATTTCTGGAAAGTTGCCCAATTTTTAACAATCATCTAATTTCTCAATATTGTAATTAAGTACTTACTTTCTATTTTTAAAGAATTATCCAATTTTTGCAAAGTCGTTCAGCTTTTGAAAAATCATTCAAGTTTTAGAATGTCGTTTAGGTAGTTATTCTTGAAAAATCCGCCGATTATTTAAAAATAGTAAATTTATTTTGGAAAATTGTCTCATTTT
The DNA here is from genome assembly GCA_033439095.1 of Pseudococcus viburni. NCBI lineage: Eukaryota > Metazoa > Arthropoda > Insecta > Hemiptera > Pseudococcidae > Pseudococcus > Pseudococcus viburni. The sequence goes on from JAVBJF010000149.1 coordinate 121,546, forward strand.
TGAAAATAATTTTATAAAATATTTTATCTGTTTCCAATTTTAAAGAAAAATGTATTCGAAGTCCACAATTTTGATGAAAAATTAGACGATTGGAATTTGGAAACTAGGAACATATGTAGAACGCCGATCCATAATTTTTGCCTCTTAAGTATATTAACTCTTTCTATCCAAATCCAAATTTCCAAAAATCGTGAACCTTGATACATTTTTCAACATTTCCCCCCTTTTCAAATACCATTTGTTACGTCAAGACTTAGGATGAAACTACGACTAGAAAATTAAAATTGCGTCATGTTAAAATTGATCAACGTTTTTGATTAAAGGCGAAGCACTTCGAAGCTTTTTAAAGTTCAAAGATCAAGTCGAAAACGATGGGTACGATCCAGTAAAAGAATTGAAATCGTGAAATTCGAACAAAATGATCGAATTACATTATGTAGTATACTTGAATGTAAAATGGCGAATCGGCCCCAGAGATATTCAGGGTTGACACTTTGGTGGTCTATAGGTACCCTAAGATATTTTTTCCTCTAAAATTTTGAACCTCAATTTTGAGTAGTTCATGAGTAATTACTCAAAATTGAAAAATAATTTTTAATTTTCATCTCAAGATTGCTCAATTGATGATCCAATTACAACGATTGATTTCAATCGTAAACTCTGTTGAAATATTTTTTTTAAAAAACAAATAAAGGTTATTTAGGAAAATCACAATTCAAAAATCGAAAAATCACTCCCTTTAAAATTTTTGGTTTTTGTGAAATCAAAAAAAAAAAGGATAGAGAATGATTCTTTAAAAAAACTTGCCAGCTCTTTCCTCAAGGGAAAAAACGTAAAATAAAATCGAAACGTAAAATTCAACGAAAAAATTAAAACAAGAGAAAACAAGGTATTCATAATGAAAAGTAATGATAACATTAGAACAGGAAAAGTCACTAAAAAAAACATACATATTTCACATAGGTAATTCACACAATTCACACAATACATATTAAAATTGAAACAATTAAAAACATACAAAAAATTACAATTTGACATTTGATTTTTTTTTAATAATTACGTTTTGTACCATGATTAGGATTACGAACCATTAGTATTTTTTTAGACACAATTTATCCAATATCGATTTCTTTTTACAATTTATTCACACATTTTTTGCAGGTTCGGTTACTTATTTACACGCGGTAGAATATCAAAAAGGAAAAAAAAAGACGAAAAGATTCATCAAAAAACAAAACGAAGGAAAAAAAGATAAAAAACACAATGCAAAAGAAATAAGACTTGATTAGTTGATAAAATGAGTATTATTATCACGAACCTTGAACATTCAAGATTCTCTCGACGGTGATTCCAAATAATCTACGTTTATTCGATACGAATGCGGTAAACTTGATCCGGATATGGGCTCATTATTCTGATCGAATGCTCGTTGAATTCGCCCCAGCTTTTTGGCCAGTCGTTTTTCAATTGGCTACTCTTTCAACCAACTCGTATACCTGGATGAACAGGAAAAAATTTAAATTAATAAATGATGTACAAAATAAGAATTTTTCGAAGTACAAACAACTTTTAAATAACTGTCCAATTGAATCGAATCATCAATTATGGAGAAAATATTATTAACGATTGCTCTCTCTCCACTTTCCTCAATTAAGAAAAAATTGAGTAATACTATCAACTGAAAATAAGATTGTTTCCAAACTCGATAAGTTTTACTGTTACGTCGAATTAATAAAAAAATTTCAGAGGGTATTTTTGGGTAAGAATTATGAGATTTTCAAAATTTTTATTGAATATTGTGAGATAACTCAAGAAAAATTCATTTTTTCTTTTCTCCCCCACCCACCCCTCCCCCCCCCCCGAACAATGGCAGAGAAAGATGTTTTTAGGAAAAAAAATTGTTTTAACTTTCACCTATATTGAAAGAAAAATTCTGATTCTACCAAAAAAAAAGAACAAAGGAAGCATAATACACATATGAAAAAAAAAATTATAAGAATTATGCTATTTCACGGAAAATTTTCAATAATCATGCCCAACCTCGAGGTAATCCGATGGTCGACAGATGAGAGGCGATATTCAGTCTTCTACGGTGGTAAAGCTGTTCTCGCATTTGGTTGGATTTATACGTTCATAGAAAAATGTACTCTTTTTTCTCGAAAAAAAATAATTTTTTTCAAAATGTCTTCCGAAGTTCTAACAAAGTTGTTACTTTGAAAATCCTCGTACCGTTTTGAACTTTGGTTAAACAATACTTGCATTTCTAGCGTTTTACTCGTATCTGCGTTCAGCTTCAGATCGGATACCATTTGTGCCGAAAGATGCAAGTAAACGGTGTTTTCACCTTTGACTTCGATCAGAGCTTCGTACACTTGTTTTTTTTATCTGTTTCGATCTTCGAACTGGAATTTTCAAAAAATCACGTAGAAAATATTCGAATGGGTTTCAACGAAGAAATAATTTAGTTACTTTTTTTCTCGTGGGCTAATAAAACAGTGGTACAGTTGTTTAGCACCAATCGACCTCCAGGACTGTCTTCGGAGACATCTTCGTTCAAAAAGATTATTGCGAATAGCTCACCGCTGGTGGAAAATTTCGCTATGATGGTTCCGAAAACAAGCGGTGATAAAATGTACGAACTGACGATCTGGACGCTGGCTCGAACGCTGTATTTTGCCACCTAAAAATAAAAATAGGAAATTTAAAGTAATGAGATGTAAAAAATAGAAAATTATTCTATCACAGAGCTGTCAACCTGAAGGATAGCTTCTTAAAATGAAGGATTTTTAACTTCGACAGTAAAATTTGAATGGTGAAGTTTTTTTTTGTTGAAATTTTTCAAAAAAAAGAATAAATCAGTGACATTTTTGTGTTTTTGCCCAGAAAATGTGAGTTTTTTTAAATGTCTTTTTTCGCTTTAGTAATATTTTTTTCAACTTGCAGCAATTTTTTTCAAATTTCATGCGAGAAGAAATGCATTTTTAACATTTTTTAAAAATAACGTTTAAAATTTCTGCATTTCATCTTGAATAATGAAAAAGAATTATAAGAAAGAGAATCTGTTTCCAATTTAATCCCAAATTTATAATAAAAACTTGATAACATGAGAAAAAAACAAAAATTTTCTTCGAAGATTTTCTGAAATTAATTTTGGACGATTTGAGGATTTTTCCATTCTTTTTTGGTTAGCAACATTGTTCTAAAATCCTTGAATTTATTCTCTACTCACGCAATACGCTCCACTGATTGAACCTCTGAACAAATTTTCAAAAAACCTTCCCCCAGTCTGGGGCATTTTCTAGCCCAAAAATAAGCACCCTTTGTAAAATTTTAAAAACAAAACTTAAAAATAAATAAAATACCGGGAAAATGGCGAATGAAAATTTTTCACCTGCAAAAATTATGATGGAGCTCCGTTGGCGGTAGCGAAATTGGCGGCAGCGGCAGCGCTGAATATTCGGAAAGTGAGTTGACGGTTGAAAAATATTGGCGATCGCGAAAGGAAAAAGGAACTTAATATAATAAATTTAAAAAAAATTAGCTTCTAAATCTATTTTCAAACATATCGTCGGGTCACAAATTTCGATTATTAAATTAATCGTCGCGAGTGATTGCGTTTAGGAGTTACTGCGCCGCTCCTCGGCTCCTTCCCCACCTCAAACCAATGAATCCTATGGAAGTAAAACAAAATAGATTACTTTAAACAGTTTCATACCTTCGACTCTAATATAAAATTATTACTTACATTTTACGATAAAATTCCGTTTCAAGGCTGAAAATTAAGTCGTTATAAGCCCAAACCGCCGCATACTTTGCTTCATTCGATCTCTTAGCTTCTAACGTAGGGTCCGATAAATCAGGTATGGCATCATATTTTTCATATACCGTTCTCGGTTCTGACTGTCCATTAATCATTTCGTACTGCAACAAAAAATAAAAAAAATAAATCAAATGCTTAATAAACAATAAACATATTTGTAACAATAAATACTCACAACTAACAAGACAGAAACGCCAGTTTTCTCCATTCGTATTGTGACGAAAAAACGATAGTTTTTGTACAGCATATCGAATCGTTTTATTTTAATCCAGTCCGTAGGAAAGGTTCTGGTAGTCGTATTCGGGCTCATAACGAATCTGCAGCCTTTCAACACAAACCACTTTAACACAATAAATTTATAACAAAATTTATTATTCGGGCGATTTTCGAGTTTCAATACTCGGTTGATCAATGCTTTACACATTTCTGAAACATATGAAGCAATTATCAAACATGGCACAACTTATGCCAACCGTCAACAGCAAATACATACTTAATCTGTCTTCGTATTCACGTAAAGCGTCGTCAAGTCTGATCGCTGTTTCTTTGACTATATCCATCGCGGATCTTTATGGAGAGCACGTTAAATATAAACAAGGATACTGCGTTATTTCTGGAAAATAAAATTAATTAAATACGTAATAACTTGAGCGCGGTTAGTGTACACCAACTGTGTTGAAATACTAAGAGCAAGTATCTTTACCCTACAAATTATGCCAAAACTTGAGAAATTGAGAAAAATGCATAAATTAATGGATTATTGGCAATTTGTTCAATACGAGACAACTATCAAAAATTCACATATTTAGTTTAGCTGAGCTATTCACTATTGGCTAGTCTGTTATGAATAAATTTTCGAAATTGCACTTTTAGTCTACAATCCAAACATGAAAAAGTACTCTAGAAATCGAATTCAGCGATCTTTTTTGAGAACCAAAAAAATTAGCTGCCAAAATGTCGGTACTATCCACCTCATTCGAAAAAGTGCAGTTTCAGATTTTTAACCTTGCACAATGAAGGGGGGTGGACCCCTAAAAAGGTGATTTGGGGAACATGGTCCGAACCGAAAAAATTCGACGGATTTGGGTTGAGGAACTTTTCCCGATACCGAATATGTAATTTTTTTCCGTTGCACCCTGCAGAACTGCATTTTATTGCACTTCAAGTGCAATTTTTATGCATTTTGGACGATTTTTGACAGTAAAAGTGCCATCTTATCCAAAATATAGGTGAGAACCAAAAAATACTCGTCAATTTTGTTGAATGAAGTCATTTAAAGTCTATTTCCGCAGAAATGGGCAAAAAATTCCTGCACAATGCGAAGTAATGAAAATGAACAGGTTTGTCACCCCATCCCCCCACCAAAATTAAGTCATGGAATATTTGCTCAAAAATGGCAATGCAAAACATCAAAATGGGTCAAAATTTCGCGCTGAATCCGAAAATCATCATCGTTTTTTAATTTCGACTCCCCCTCGGTGGAGTTCTGCCCCCAAACTTGAATTTGAGGGAGAAACTAAAGAATTTACATCATTTAAATAAAACGTAATTGGAATTTACGCAAATCAGACAATTGTGGTTGATTGATCTTAACTTTCAGCATACCTTAACCCCCAAAAAAATTTCCAACCCTCATCCCCCCCTCCTCCACCAAATTATAATAAAAACATTAATTTAAAAACAGCGATGCGGCATATCGAAATGGTTTAAAATTTCGCGCTGAGTTCGAAAACGGTAATCATTTTTGAATTTGACCACCCCCCTCACGGTGGAATTCTGTCCCCAAACTACAATTTGAAGGGGTAAAAATGAATAATTGACCTTATTAGATGAAACGTAATTGCAATTTACACGCGCCAGGCTGTAGCAGTCGATTAGTTCCAATTCTGCAGCATATATCGACTCAAAAAAATTTCTACCCTTCGCACCGCCCGCCCTCGCCGCATCATACCTGATAAAAACATTTATTTTATGACATAGCCGTGTGACATTTTAAAATGCCTTAAAATTTCGCGCTGAGTTCGAAAATCGTAGTAATTTTTTAATTTGACTTATCCTTTCTTTTTTTTATTTCCTAATACCTTTTCATTTTTCAAGAAAAAAATTGTTGTCAATTTTTTTTGACTGTTGAAAAAAAAGAAAAACACTACGCCACTGACAGACTTAAATGCGCCCGGCATAGCTTGAGCGCGAAATTTTAAGGCATTGTAAAAATGTCACACTGCTATATTATAAACTATAGTCCGTCCGGGTTGAGAAGACCGTGATTATGTTCCCTCTCACAACCAAAAATTCTCGTTCAAATCAAGAAATTCGCTCCGTTGAACTTCGGCAGAACTGTTGGAACATTGATGTTTCAGTGTTTCAACAGTGCTGCCGAAGATTAACGGAGCCAAACGGAGCAAATATACTGCTTAAAACGAGAATTTTTGGTTGGGAGAGGGAACATAATCACGGTCTTCTCAACCCGGACGGACTATAAATGTTTTTATCAGGTATGATGCGGCGGGGGCGGGAGGTGCAATCCTTGCTCCTTGGGTAATCGAGAGCTATGTGCCCATCGAAACGTACCTCGAATTGGGTTAAAATTATCGGATATATGATCGAGAAAATAACTCAACTAAGTGTAAGACTCGCCGTAGCGTTTAAGCGAAAGTGGTTTTTCAAAGAGTGAATTGATATTTTGTTAACGCCGGTCAAGTTCATAACAAGCGTTTGTAAAGATGTAAAGATGGTAATCCAACTTACATTTTCTTCAATGTTCGTTCGATCCCCTGGCGTGGATTGCGTTCGCCGTTCGGTATTACTCGGTGGTCGAGATCTTCCAGTTAATAACTTATTATTTTACAAATTTAATTAATTAGGAAAAAATAATGAATGGACATTAACGGCATTGACAGAAACTCAGAAACAATGAACAAAAAAAATCAACAAAATAAGTTGAGCGATAAGCTTGTGATAAGCCGATGAAGGAAGGAAAACCACAGATCAAAAACCAAAAAGATCACTTTTCATTTTCTATTTTGGGGTATTGGTAACCCTGTTCATAGATAATGAAGAATAATCTTATTATTCCACTTTTTTCAACTATCTTGAAATAAAATTACATAATTCATATAATTTAAAGTTTTTTACATTTATATTCGTCTAATAAATTTTTCAACATTTTTTTCACACTTCAAAAACATCTAAAAAAGTGAACTAAAATCACATTAAAAACAATTCCACTCATTTCTGCATTCTGGTTCCACACCGCGGAGCACCGCTCGTGCCAGTCAATCGCTTCATCCGCTATGCGTCACCGCTCTTCTGCTCTTTGCTCTTGAACGGTATCAATTTATTTATTTCAAATCGAGCAATAATTAAAATTATTAGGAAAGCCGAAATTACCAATTATTCTCGTATCGTTTGACTTTTACGTGTGCATCAACGTGGTTCTAAAGCAGTAATCGTATTATGAATATTTATTCCAAGTGGTTATAGCGTTGGCGAAACATCAAACAGTGAATTTTCGTTTGTGCGGTTTCTAGAAAAATCACCATGGAGTTCAGATCACTATTTCCCATTGTATTTATCCTTCTCCTGAATCATGGTCCGAACGCTGAAGCCGAATGGAACACCAAGGATTACTTCAAACGTGAACATTCGCTCATAAAACCTTATCAGAGTAAGTTTGACGATATTTCACGAACCAAGTTTTCCATTCAAAGATCATTGATTACGATGAATTCTGTTGATTCAGGTACTGGTATGACAATCCCTTATTGGGATTTCTTGGGCGGTACAATGGTAACCAATAATTACGTTAGATTGACAGCCGATGAGCAGAGTAGATTCGGAGCTTTATGGAATACAGTGGTACGTATTACGTATGACCATGATGGGATTTCCCCATACTTAGCCTAACATCATTGGTCGTATTTCAGCCATGTCATACCAGAAATTGGGAACTCCAAGTTCAATTTAAAATCCACGGTCAGGGTAAAGAGCTGTTCGGCGATGGAATGGCGATTTGGTACTCCAGAGATAGAATGCAACCTGGTCCTATATTCGGAAGCAGTGATTTTTTCAGCGGTTTAGTCATTCTAATCGATACTTACAGTAATCACAATGGCGAACACAACGTAAGTCTGCCGATCTTCTCTTTTTTTCGGATTTTTTTGATATTTATCCACGAATTTCTGTTCGTAGCATCAACATCCTTATATATCTGCCATGATCAACAACGGTTCGTTGCATTACGACCATGATCGTGACGGTACGCACACTCAAGTCGCCGGATGTGAAGCTAAAATGAGGAACGTCGATCACGACACCCACATTGCCATTAGATACGAGTACGATACTTTGACAGGTACTAATCTTTCGTTAATTCGTGTGCTTCAAATTCGATTAGTGTGACGATTCAATGCCAACCTTGATTTACAGTATTTACCGACTTCGAGAAGAAAAATTCGTGGAAAGAATGCTTCTCAGTGGCCGGAGTCAGATTACCGACTGGATATTATTTCGGAATGTCGGCAGCTACCGGTGATTTATCGGATAACCACGACGTCGTTGGGGTCCGAATGTATGAATTGTTCTCGGACGAAGTAAGCAGTAATATTTGATCATTAGGAATAACCCTGAGATCGAAATATAACCGAAATATTATTTTTACAGCGTGATAAAGAAGATCGATCTCAAATAATTCCTTCTGCGATTACGTTCGAGCCTCCCAGAGGTAAATTACCCCTCCATTTTACCTTTATTTCAACTCTTCAACCATCTAATATTTATTTTTACTCCGCAGAACACATCGATGATCCTAAATCATCCACCAGCGGTTTCAAGATCTTCCTTTACCTGATATTTGGCTCAATAGCAGCCGTCGCTTGTGTCATAGTCGGCGTAATGGTGTATCAAAAGCACAAAGAAAAATCACGAAAAAGATTCTACTAATACCCCACATACAATATCGTTTTCTAGTCTTAATTGGCGGGTATTCTTATGTCCTCTGCTCAGATTACTGTTTACCAAAATGCGAAAATTTCTATTCCTAGCGAATCTCTGCTACTTAATTCAAATGTACACATAAGAAAAATTTACGTATTTTTCGAGTGATATCATCGTTACCACCGTCACGTTTCCGAGATCATAATATTTCTACAAGTTTTCCGCTGTGTTGTAAAATTTGGCCATAATGTACATTCCTCCGGATCAACGATTGTTCGATTTTTTTCTACCGAGTTAGATTTTGGATTTTGTCAATATTTTAAATTAATTTTGTACATATCAATTTTAATTTATTTTTCAAAAGGAGGGGCCTATTGTATTGTAACTTACCATATTATTTGTGTAAAATTTGGCGGAAACTTTCGTTCTTTATAGTTATATTCATTATTATTGTATTACGATGTATATATTTTACGTTGTCTGTAATGTACATAACTTGTAATTATGTTGCTTTTGTGCGTGTTTTAACCATTGAAGTAATAAAAATCGGTGAAGTTTTTTTTTCCTATTTTACACTTACGTGTCTCTTTATTTCGTTTCGTTGTACGAATCGATGATTGTGTAAGGTCAAGAGTAGATAGATCTCGAATATCTACTGCTTTAAGGTCGTGACCTTTCCGAGTGTATTTTTTAATTGATACCGTGTCGTTGGTTATCAATGTCATCGGCTAGACTCGCATTTTTATTCTTGAGATGATTTACTGAATTTTCTAAACGGTGTACGAAGTACAATGTTCGTAGATCGTGTTGTTCCGCGTTCTATATTGTGCCTGCGGATTGATTGCATTGATCAATCTGAGTGTAAGTAATGTTCTAATTTCTTTGAGTTGAAAAATAGTATTTTTTGATCGAGCAAAATAATTGAGCAATTAAAGGGTTAAAATAAGATATTTCGAGGTTAATTGAGGTTCGTATTCAGTAGTTTGAATAACCAGACGAAAAAATTTAATATTTACCTATTGAAATCAGTAATATTTCACACTCGAAATATTTCGAAATGGGTACTTAAGATTTTAAACATCATTTCCACCTCAGCATTAAGTCGAATAAGAATGACGGTGGATCCAGAGGACTTGAACAACTGAGCCATGAGTCAATTTTTTTCGAGGGCAGAGTGTTTGCTATTTTTCATAATTTCCTGCCCCCTCCCATTGGCGGATTAAGGGGAATGGATGGGGGGGGCTAAGCCCTAGGTCACATCAGACGTTAATAAACAACAAAAAAAAGAAACAGAATGAAACGAGAACGACTGGACTCACAACTACGAAATTTTATATGCTAATTTTGAGTCAATTGAAAATCAAAGTTGAAAAATTTCCTAAAACTTTAACTGAAAAATATTTTTAATGAAAAAATTAATTGTGATTCAGGGTTTTTTGAGAGAAAAAAACATATTTTTATTTTTCATCAAATTATCACTTATCAGTCACTTTTTTGAAAAAAATTGTTCAGTGAAATGAGATTATTTTCAAACACTAATGAAAACAATGTTCAATGGAATTAAACACGGACAATTTTTGGAGGTTAATTTCACTTTTCGTCGCCCTAAGTCCAAAACCTGCTAAGTCCCAAAAATTTGAAAAATGGTTTTTTGATGGTTTCGGTTTCAGGTAGTCCTTCCGCATCAGTGTGACCACCAAAAGTGACAAAAAATACCTGCTAAGTCCCTCAAAACCCATTTTTTCAAAAAACTGCTAAGTCCATAAAAAATGCTAAGTCCAAAAACTGTATGTAAAGAAAAGATGAAAAATAATTTTGTATTGAACACTCAACGAAATACGTGATTTTGATTCCTATTATTAATAATTATTAAATAATTAAGATAATTGGAAGTTGATCATTTTTTGGCAGACGAAGTCCATCATCTCAATTCAATACCTTCGCGGATGTAGAAGTGGGAATGTTTTTTCACTCTCCTGTAAAATTTACTTTTATGGAGTTACCAGATTTTGGACTTAGGGCGACATTTTGAAAAGACTAAGCCCTCCCTTTAATTTTCTTCATTGCATTATTGCATAGGTACCTACTACCTAGCCACCTACCCTCCCATGCCATTGTAGTTTTTACGACACTGTTTTCAAATTTTTTTGGGTACCTAGCTAGTAGCTACTAGCTACCTACCTAATTTTCAAAAATTAGATCATTTTAAAGCGGTGGAAACTTCAAATTTCGAACAATTTTCAAAAAAGTAGGTACTTTTCCAAATATCTATTGAGCAATGTTCAAACATGGGATAATTTTCCAAAAATTGGATACTTATCCAAAAATTGGATACTTATCCAAAAATTGAATAATTTGTCAAAAAGTGAAAACATTTTGAAACTTTGGACACGGCACGACTTACCAAAATTGAAAAATTTTTCAAATAAACTTTTCTTTTTGAAGTGGACTATTTCTGAACGATGGGCGAATTTTTAATTAGACAACTTTCCCAAAATAAGACAACAAAAAGGGGACAATTTTCTAAATGTTGGACAATTTTTCAGAAATTGGACCACAAGGTAGGTAGGTATTCTAAATCTTAAGCGGTTTTCCTGAGATTGAATAATTTTCTTTTAAAAGGACAACTTTTAAAATATGGGGCTATATTCTAAATAATTAGAACTTTTTAAAGAAATTTGGCAAATTTTCCACATTAAGTACAATTGGACTGCTATTTTAAAATTGGAAAATTTTCCAAACCTTGAATAATTTTCCTAAAATCGGGAGACTATTTACCAAAATAAGAACAGTCATTCAAGTATAGACCGTTTTCCAAATATTTGATAATTTTCTTTTCAAGTAGGTATTGAAAGCGTCAAATTTCAATGAAAAAATTGAATAACCTATTATTTCAGTGGCGCTGGCGTTGTCAGAGTATTTTCAGTAGGCTGATAATACATAAGCAGATTTAAGCAAAGAAAAATTCGAAAATTTCGGAGTTTTTTGGTACAAATAAATAAACAATCAAAAAAATCCTTAAATCTGAATTAGTAAAATTTACCTGTTTGAATGAGTGAAATTAACTTAACTGAAAATCAGTGATTTTTCACTGATCTTTCAGTCAGCATTATTAATTTTTTTCAGGTAAATTGAAAATTGATTGAAAAATCAGTGGTTTTTGACTGATGAAAGATTAGTGAAAAATCATCAATTTTCAATGAAAATCATTTCACTGATTTTCAAAGACTGATTCAAATTTAGACCGAGCAAAGTAGGAACAAAAATTTTTTGAAAAATCATGTTTGAACAGCAAAAAATGCACTTTTTTCAAATTTTTGTAATAAAAAAATCTTTTTTCAAAGTTTACGGGGGCTCGAGCCCTCTGAACTCCTCTGGGAGCGCGTATGGTTTTCATAAACTACCAAATCGAATTGATACAATTATTTTAAGTACTTAGGTAGGTGTGGTATGGGTAAATCAGCAATAGGTATCAAAGTAAGCTTACGTCAATTCTTATGGAATTTTATTATTCGTATTTTTTGGAAATGACTGTAAATGACACGGAAGAGACGTTTTCTCATTGTAATTTTGGTCTACTGAACCTGAATTCCGTTTAATTAAGGTGAAAATGAAAAAGGATGACTAATACGTATTGGGTTGTCATGAAAATACAGAAAAAAACTTTCCAAGATTTACAAAAAAATTAAAAATCGGTACCGTAAGACGGGGTTACTTTGGGCCATACTGGGTAACTTTGGGCCACTCGTCGGAAAATGTTGCGCGCGCTTCCCACCGTAGCACACGTAATCATCCGGTGACGGGAACAATTCGTGTGCGTTGGTAACACTTCAAACAACATTTTCATAACCCACATCACTACTTTTCTTCCTAGTGCTGGGCAATATCGATAGTTTTGGACTATCGATAGTCGGACTATCGGGTAACCAAACTATCGATAGTTTACTATCGAAGTTATGAAACTATCGATACTATCGACGATAGTATCGAATGTTTTTCAAACTCCTAATTTACCACCTTTTATCGGCCATTTTTTGCTTTTTCCTCTAGTTTTTCCTTCCCCTTACCTTGAAAAGTGTTTTTTTATTGTTTTGGGTCAAAATTTTCAAGCTTTTTGTAATATTTTTCATCATGATGGAAGTAAAGGGTACACAGAAATGAAAACAGCCGTCTTTTCCCCCCTCCCTTTTCAGTTATAACTCGGATTTTTAATTTGGAGCAAGTATAAACGTTAAACTATGGAAAGGAAATCATAATTACGATTATTTCAAACAAAAATTTCATTTTTTCGAACGAAAATTGCACTTTTTACGTCAAAAAAACTATCGATACTATCAATGAAACTATCGATAGTTTTGACTATCGTCGCCAAAGAAAACTATCGATAGTTTTCGATAGTTGAAAAAGAAACTATCGATACTATCGACGATAGTATCGAAGATCGCCCAGCACTATTTCTTCCTCTCATTCATTGTTATACTGGATTTTCTTCGCCACTTTTTTTATCATTAGAATTTTACCTTCCAAACTATCATCTGCGGAAGTCAACTCAAACAATTTCAGAAGTTTTTTTTGCCCTAACTCTATTAGACATACACCTTTTGAAGTGATTTACGTGTTGATTGTCATTTATTCATTAAATTGTGAAAGATAATTCCAATTTCATGCAAAAACACAGATTTTGATTGATTTTGGGGTAACTTTGGGCCAGACTTTAAATCTCTTATTTTGCAATAAAATTTATCCAAAATTGCGACTCAGGTAAATAATGAATATAATATAATGTTTTGGGAAGTATTTTTACCATATTAAAGAGGTCTGGAGCACACAAAAGCAAATTTTGAATTAGTTTTATAACAAAATGACAAAACATGGTGTTAAAATGAATGTTTTATGAATACAACGAATTTCAATTTTTTTTTGCAATAAAATGACCAAATAAAGTATGTAAATGCTTTAGATTTTCATTCTGACCACAAAATATAGACTTTTCATGAGCCAGGAGTATGAAATATAGGATTTTTAATCATAAAAACTGTGTGGCCCAAAGTTACCCCATGGTTGGGTAACTTTGGGCCACAACTTTGAAGGTCTGTGAGGGGGAATGGTTTTGGCCAAAAATTTTGGTAGTCATGAAATTGGGTTCAGAATAGAGTCCTTTGTACATAGGAACCATTGATATTTGAAAAGAAAAAAAAATCTATACCTTATAGCTGGTTATACACAAAAAAGTGAAAAAAGTGGCCCAAAGTAACCCCGTCTTACGGTATACCGATAATACACTGATTTTTTTATTCGGGAGACCAAGAATTCGAGATTTTGGTATTCGGGAAAAAGTGTTTCGTGAAATATCCTACTCGGAAAAATGCCCGTTCGGGATCCAGGCTTCGGGAAAATGGTCGGGGGTTCACATGTTCTCTCAGAAACTGAATGATTTCCCAAAAATTGAACGATTTTGGCATATTTTCCTAAATTTAGACAAATTTTTAGAAAATATATAAACGATTCTCGAATAATTTATCAAATTTTTAAAAAATTGGAAGGATTTTCAATAATTAAATGGAAGATTTTTTATAATTTGAACATTTTTCTATTTACTTAGGTACCTACAGGGCTTTCCAGCCAATCTTCATTGGCTTTTGGCTATCGGCTATTTGCTGAATTTTTTCATTAGCTGAAAGCTGAAATAAAGCTGGCTATTGGCTACCTAAATTCATTGGCTGTTGTTTGACTGGCTATTGGCTGAAAAAGCATGTGACCCCTTGAATTACTCGTCACGATGTGTACATGACCATGGTAAAATCAAAACTTCATAAAATATCATTATAAATGAAAAATTAGAAGAAAAAAACGATACAAATATATTCATGGTTGAAATATAAGTATAAAATTTAATAATTTTCGATAAAATCATCGAGTAAATTGAAATTATAAACGACTGAAAATCGGAAAATCATTGGCTGGTCATCGACTGGCTACCAGCTAAATCTTTTTTATTGACTGGCTATTGGCTATTGGCTAAACCCCATTAGCTACCATAATCTATCGGCTATCGGCTTTAAACTATTGACTGGCTGGAAAGCCCTGGGTACCTATGTTGAAAGTGCATGAACAATAATCCAAAACGCAAAAATATTCAACAGTTGAGCAAATTTTCCAAACTTGAACTTTTCACCGAAAAATAAACAGTTTTTCAAATATTAGGACCATTTTTAAAATATTGAGAAACTGTTCAAAAATTTGAATACATATTTTTTGAAAATCTGGCTCATCATCCACAAATCGAAAGAATTTCTAAAATGGTAAAAGCATTTAAAATTTGAATAGTTATCCAGAAAATTGAGAGCTTTTTTTGAAATGTTAAACCTGTTTCAAGAAATTAAAAATATTTCAACACATTAATTTAATTTTTTTCAATTTTTCTTTTCAGAAAAATGTACGTCTTTCTAATTTGAAACCATCAATTGGTCATAATTCTTTAAAGAATAAATTAATGGCATGCCACGACACAAAGAGTACCTATAAAAATGAACCCAGCACACAATCAGTACAATTACAAAATACTCATATAATCCCCCCCCTCCGCCACATCCAAAATCAACACAATTCATTTAATTGCTTTTATTTCTCAAATAAAAATTACCAAATAAAATCACAAATAATAATAAAAACGGAACATAAAGAATCTAAAATTCAAATAAGAAAAAAAAAATGTAAAATAAAAACTTTATCAAATACTAGTTGAGCAATAAAAACACGGAACTTTTATCGCAGCTATTTACACATACAGATTAGAAGTACAGAATGGGAAACACAGGAGGTCTAAAGTAATCTCTAAATCGTTAAAAATTTCCAACCTTTCGCAGACTATTTCTTAATGTCAGGAAGGGGAGGGAAAAGGCAGACACGATACAAGCTGCCCGTTTCTGCAACGAGCATCATAGAAATAAAATTAAAAAACGCGCACAACAAGGTGTGATGTGATTATTCAAAAACAAAAGGTAATTCACACATATAAAATCTTGACACGGCCGTATTTTCACAACCTCAGCCATCGAATTAGTCCTAAGCGCTAGAAAAAAAACAACGAAAAAATTACACAAAGAACGAAAAAAAAAAATGAGAACAAAAAAATAAACAAAACTCACACATAACAATAATAATAAGTTTAAAAAATAACATAATTTTCGTATGTACTCATCGAATCGTAAAAAATTATAAAATTTTTATAATTGAGACGACGTTAGAAAAAATCCTCCGTTTTATTTTATTTAACGCGTAAAAATGATTTTTATTCGATTCGAAACGGTTTTTTATTTGTTCTTAATTTGTTGAAGTAGAAAAACAAACCTATCCTGAGAATTAATGTAATTTTTTGCCCGATTAGAAAAAAACAAAAGTAAACACACAAATACTGCTTCGTTACTCTAAATTAATATATAAATAATATATACGTCAACTAGTTGAAATTAATTCTTAATTATAAAAAATATTTCTCAACCACAATTACGAATGATTATAGTACAGAAAGGTAACAAAAAAAGTCATCTAAGGATACCTAAATTTAAAAAAAATTCAAAATACAAATAAAAAGCAACATTTAAAATGACTTGATAGTTCAATCGAAGGAAATTCTACTAAATTGGTAAAAAAAAAATGAATAAATAAACAATTTAAAAAATGCTCGCATTGTAGATCGTTGATTGACATTATACTAGATCAATGTTCTAGATGGCATTACAACTTACAGTGGCCACTATGCCACCGCAGTTGTCCAAATATGCAACATGATATAAAAAATTCGCAATTTTTTTTTTTAGAAAAGCGTAACTTAAGACGAAAGAGAAAAAACAACTACAACCGAACACACACAATCATATGTTGAAAAATTTATACACATTACAGAAGACAATATTTTTTATCACTCTTACGCAACACTGGCACAACGTCGTTTTCATTATCACGGCCTTTTCATTAGCATATCATCTCTCTCTGACACTGATCTTGCGCTACCGTGCACGGTCCAGTTCGCTAACCAGTTTTTTAATATAATTTTTTTAAAAAACGTTTTCGACTCGGCATACGTCGTCATCGAGTTGCTGTGCCAATGCGACGCCGAAACTAGTCCCGGTTTTCCGGATTATTCCATCGCCGAGTGTAATGACTCAAAAAAATGCATTAATATTCTACCACTAAAATTAACGAAGCTATTGCGTCTGTATTCGCAACATCACGATCGACTTCTTTGTTTTACAAAATTTTCATCGTCATAAAATACATAAAAATTATAAACAAGACTCATCAGCATTTTTTCTTTTCCATGCACATCGCACATACGATAAAAAAGATGAGAAAATTTTTAAATGCATCAAGATATCCGTATTCAATGTAGCTCACACAAGGAGTAAGTAATACACCTGTCAAATATGTCGAAACTGTTGAATCGAAGGAGTATAACGGAAGGGCAGGGGAAGGGAAGGGAAACAACCTTATCAACGAATAAGTACACACTACATAGGTATAAGTAGCAAGGTACCCATCGTTACTAAAAATTAAAATTAAAAAAAATTGCGCGTATTTTTATCATTTTTTTTCTTTTTCCGTTTTTTTTTCTTCTTTTTCAATTTTTTTTAAATTCGTGAACTAGACACGTCGATGAAGAAGCGCAATTTCAAAAGAAACGAACGTAAAACGAAGCGAGAGAAATGATAAGAACAAAACACAACATGTCTGAAATTATCGCGTTAATTATACACAAGAGACTACGAAACAACTTAAAAATTACGATTTCGCGCACAACGTATTGGAGATCAACTACCGCCGTCTTCGGTAACTTGTAAAGTTTTCAGATATTCGACCGGTATGGGTATGGGCTTGGCACGAGCGGGTATTTTTTTCTGAGAACAGAGTAAATGAAGGATATTTGGTTAATTAAATTGAGAACATAAAAATTCGAACGAAAAATTAACTGTATAAGATTTGAATAAAATCATATTAATAACTAACAGTAATTACCAAAAAATTACCGTAAAAACATCGAAAGTCAGGAAATTGCAGTAAATTACCATGGATCACGGTTATTTACTTTCTGATAACTTTGAGCTAAATGGTAATACTTTTGTAAAAATTGATAATGAACTTCAGATGAGGGGTGTGGAAGACCGAAGGACAAAATTCACCACAATTCTAGGTAAATTACGGTAATTTCCAGTGAATTACGGTAATTTCCAGTGAATTACGGTAATTTCCAGTGAATTACGGTAATTTCCAGTGAATTACGGTAATTTCCAGTGAATTACGGTAATTTCCAGTGAATTACGGTAATTTCCAGTGAATTACGGTAATTTCAAAGGAATGAGTAAATTGTGGTACTTTTGGGTAAATTACGGTAATTTTGAGTAAATTACGGTAATTTTGAGTAAATTACCGTAATTTTGAGTAAATTACCGTAATTTTGAGTAAATTACCGTAATTTTGAGTAAATTACCGTAATTTTGAGTAAATTACCGTAATTTTGAGTAAATTACCGTAATTCTGAGAAGATTGCCGTAATTCTGAGAAGGTTACAGCTAATGAGGAAAGGAGAAGAGAATCTATAATCAATTATAACATAGGTTAGGGTATCACCATTGAGATCACTGCTATAGGTACTTTTCAGAAAGATTGCAGTAAATTTAAAAAATTCAGGCAATTACAGAAGCTTTGGGTAATTTTTTAATGCATTGCTGTAATTTTAGTACCTAAATTTTTCGTGATTTCTGGAGAAATTTTGGTCAACCATGGTACATCTAAACTACAGAAATTTTGTGGGATTTCAAATATTAGCTGGATACGAAGCTGCCATTTTAAAATGTACAGGAAAATCATGTACGAAAATTCCAGAAAATCACAAATAATTTATGTCAGAAGATGAAGGCTCTGATTGGTTTGATTGTCAAGAAGCGAAGGTTCTAATTGGACAATTCATCAAGAGTTGGAAGATATTTTCAGAACGCCACCTTCAGCTTCGTATCCGGATATTCCACATCTATGCCTATGGTAATTTAAGAAAACGACGATTATTTTGACACACGGCAGTAATTTAGAAAAATAATGGCAAAGTTTATGAACCTAATGGTACCTAACAAACTATGGTACCAATGTTTGGAAAATTAAAATAAGTCTAATATAGATCAACAATTACAAGACATTAACAACATTCTGATAACTTATGCATTTTCAGCGAATTGGAGTAATTTTGGTAAATTATGCTATCTCTGGTGTTATGACACTTATTGTGATGAAGAATGGTGTAATTTTGGAAAAATTATAGTAATTCTAGTTTTGTAAAAATTACTGTAGATTTGGATAAATTACCGTAATTTCGGATAAATTACCGTAATTTCGGATAAATTACAGTGAATTCGGGTAAATTACCGTAATTATGGGTAAACCACCATAATTCTGAGTAAATTAACAAAACTTTCAACTTCGGTTAAATTAACGTCATTTTGACTTTTTGAGTAAATCACAGCAATTATTCATTGATGGTAAATTACTGTAATTTTTGCCATTTGGTAAATTACTGTAATTTTTGCCTTTTTGGTAAATTACTGTAATTTTTGGTAAATTACTGTAATTTTTGGTAAATTACTGTAATTTTTGGTAAATTACTATAATTTTTGGTAAATTACTGTAATTTTTGGTAAGTTGCTGTAATTTTGGGTAAATTGCTGTAATTTTGGGTAAATTGCTGTAATTTTTGGTAAGTTACTGTAATTTTGAATATGTTTCAATAATTTTAAGTACATTACAGTGCTTTCAAGTTGTGGCCTGTGGGATAAATGATTAAAATTTTGGGTTTCTGGATGAATTACAAGCATTAAAATTTTTTTATCAGCCAGATTAAATGCTATAATTTTTAATAGAAATAAAATAGTGGACCAGATAGTAATATCGTTAAATTACAATAAAATGTGGTAAATACGGTACTTTGAGGTAAATAACCGTAAGATTTAATAAAAACTTAAAAACTGTAATTTTAGGTAAATTGGAGAACAATAAAATCAGAAAGATGCACCAGAAGTATCACAATATTTGGTTAATACTAAAATTGTAGCTTGTAGCTACAGTGTGTCTAAAAAATTTGTTGAGCAAGAATTTTGACTTAGCTTGACTTTTTGCATTTCGACCACCCCGCCCCCAAGTTATGAGTCTGTACGCCAGTACCCCTCCCCCCTCTCCTCACCTATCTATATATCTGTGTGCTTGTAGCTATTTATAGAAAATTAAAATTTTAACAAACACATTAAATTCAAAAAAACGTAATTTTTAATAGCTATATTTTTGAAAAAAGATTGACCTTTTGAGTAAATTAGGGTAAATTGGTCAAAAAGCTTGACTTTTCAGGACCGGTATGGCCTTTCTGTTATACACCCTGAGCTAAATATAGCGATATTTCAGATAAATTACCGTAATTCTTCGTGATTTTATTTGGCCTAATTTCGCTCAGCGATGGATTATTAGTAAACTACCGTAATGTTTTCAAATATTTTTCACAAAAACTGATTTACCTCACGAAAATAAAAAGTGATTGGTAAATTTTAATCGATATAAATGTTATTTTCAATATAGCAGGAAACCAATATTTTCAATTTCAATACATATGAGATAATCAAACGCATAGTTATTTTTTTTATTAAAAAAGCACGATCTGAAAACGATTTTTCCTCGAAATGACGCTGCTAATGCAGGAATTTGATAATTACTTATTAATAATATCCCCGGTGTCATGGCAAACAGTACTTGACATTGGTAAATAATTGAGTAGAATATGATGACTACATCGAATCTGAGAAATTTACTCCCTCATTTTTTGAAAACATTCATATGATTTTTCGCAAGTTATTCATTAAAAATCACTTGTAACCAATGAATGACTTTCTTTTTTTTTCTACCCAGAAATAAACTGTCCACATTTCCACGACAATAACGCAATAAAGCATGAATCAGTTTCTTCTTAGCAGATATTTACACTCTTCGCGTATTCACTGGGGAAAAAACAATCATTCATCGAAATTGAACGTACCTTTTTCTTGAACGGGAAACACCCTTCTTCGGGTTCTTTTTCTGGCACAGCGTCGAGCACTAAATCCGGAGTCAGTGTGCGATTGGGTCCAAAAACATTTAATTCTTCAAAACAGCCGGTTTCTATCATCTGTAATTAAAAAACCAAAAAAGTCGATTTTTAAACACGCCTAGAGCTAAGTATATGCATATTAATATCGGCAAGTTAGATAGTTGACGCGATAAACTCGCAAGTTAGTTGAGTAATAGTTTGGGAAACGGATTAGAATCGAATTAGTTGGTTTAAGTAATTTACGTATGTTATAAATGTAGATAGCCGCAGATACACATATCCGCGTAAATCGTGTTTTTTCCCAGTAAAAAAAAAAAACTTTACCTCGTTTTGCCAAGGTATGGATACGGAACCGGTATTAAATTTCGAATAGAATGTATCATCGGTTGCATCTAAATTTACACCTTTAACCGTTGAAAATTGTTCGATATCGAGTACATCTTTAGCATATACGGCGTGAGGCTGTAAGGGGAACAAAAAACACACACGATGGGGATAAGAAAACACGTAGTAATTAAATAGCGCCATGTAATGATTGGGAATGGCCTCAGGCATTGGGCGAGAGGCGCAGAGAGGCTATAACCAGTTCGATTCAAGTTGGACTTACATCGGGCACGAACGGAGGTTCTTCCAAACCAGCTTCTAATCGTTTCCAATTAATGCATTTGAAAAAATCGTGCTTTTTAACCTCCCTGGCACCGTAGCGATTCGTATGACAACCTAATCTAGTTTTAGGCGATTTTTTCAATAACTGAAATCAATCAAACGAAGGAAAAAATTACGTTTGATTTTAACCTTAGAGGAAATCAGCTAGATCACTCGACGTACTAGTTTACAAAGCGATTTAGCCTCTTCGGTGAATTTCTGCGAATATTTTTCTTGATCTTCCTTCACCCGGCGATCGACTTCTTCGCGTTTTACTTTCTCTTTGCGCGCTCTAAATGGAGCCTGGCCTTCGATCATCTCGTACAATAGACACCCGAAACTAAACCAATCCGGACTGAAGGTGTATTTTTCATTATCTATTACTTCGGGCGCTGTTGTGGAGACGAGGCGAGGAAAAAAACCCAACAAAAAAACCATCGGATTAATTCGCTGAGCCGTCGAACGTCATCGCGGTCGGGATGCCCCGAACGTCGTATTTCGCGTAAAACAGCCAGAAAGTCATGTGCGTTTGATAAATGGCACCTCGTCCTCGCGCCATCGTTCGTAAGTTATTCAACTTAGGTTAAAATTTACGACAGTGGCGCGAGTTCTCGAGCCGAATTTAAAAAAGTTTTTATCTCGCGACGACGCCGACGATGCCGATAAGCTACTCGTACGCAGCTCGGATGTATACAGTATGACACAGAAGTTTTGGCCACTTGAAACTCTTTTCAATATCTCAGAACTGAGAAGAGATACCAAGATGGTTCAAATAATGGCAATATGTTCCTGGCGACGAGGACACTGAAGATTGATAATCAAACTTCTAGTTGTTCCTATAGGGTATCCACAAATTGAGAAACCGGTTTGGGTCAAAAAATTGAAGTCCGGGTTTTTTTATTGAAATAGAGTCTACACACTCACGCGATTAAAATGTGGTATATTTTTTTTGAAACCGGTTCCTCAGCAGTTTCGAACCAATTGTCAATAATATCCGAAAAAATGGAGATATGAAAAAAATTTGAAACAAAAGTTGTAGAGAATTTAAAACTGAATATTTTACATTCCGCAAATTTTTTCCCCATCTTGCAATAGAAAGAAGTTATGGTACGAAGAACTCGAGTATAATTTTTAGGGTTCCCGGCCTCCAAGGCCGAGGAGCCCTATTAAAATCACTCATTCATCATCATCGTCATCTTCTTTGCGATTTTCATTAGATCGAGTGAAGAATCTTATTGGCTTATACTTCGATGACGTCCTGCTGCATCGTGTTAGTAAACCAATTAGAAGAGAGGAAGTATGAATAACGGAAGTTTATTTTATTTAAACATGGGACCATTGGATAATTTTGTTTTGTGTGGACTGTGGACGTGTGGAGTAGTTCGTAGTTCCTTTTTCTGAAGTCTAATTTCAGTTTAATTTCAACAATTTTTTTCCAATTTCAAATTTTCCTGAAATCAGTGAAATGTTAATATATGCAATATTGCGTTTTCTCCTTTTCCCAACATTTTTAAATTTAAATTATTTTTCTCAAAATTTCCGACCCAGAATTTTTAAAAGAAATTTTCCAAACTTGAATTTTTTGAAAATTTTTTTCAACTTGAAGACCAATGCCAATAACCCCAAAAAAACCATATTATATGTGAAGAAAAGGGACTCAATTTATTTGAAGCGTCCGTTTAAAAAACAACCATAGTCCAGAATCTGTATATGAGAAAGGGGACATAGGTGTATCGAAAAAAAGGTTGCACCTGGGTCCCTTTTCTCATATACAGATTCTGGACTATGGTTGTTTTTTAAACGGACGCCTCATTTTCATCCCAGAAGCTTCATCAATATTAATTCGTATTTACTTCATACATTATACATTGATACATTTTTTTAAAAATTCAACTTCAAAATTTTTCCGAGTTTGTTGAATTTTGACAATTTTTAAAAAATAGTCAGCATCACTGAAAATCAAAATTCCGGGGACCCTATTGCCAGGTCGCCTGCGACCCTGCTTGTTTCTTTTTCAAGCCATAACTCTTCTCCACTGCGAGGTGAAAAAAAAACACAGAACGTAAAATGTTCAGTTTTTAATTCTCTACAACTTTTATTTCACAATTTTTTTGATATCTCTACTTTTTTGAAACCGGTTCAGCAGTTTTGAACCAGTTGTCAATAATACCCGGGAAATGGAGATATGAAAAAAAGTTTGAAACAAAAGTTGTAGAGAATTGAAAAGCAAGCATTTTTTGTTCCATAACTTTTTTTCCCACCTTGCAATAGAAAGAAGTTGTCGCATGAAAAGGTTTGAGTATAATTTTTTGTTTTTCAAGCCATAACTCTTTTCCATTGTTAGATGAAAAAAAAAAATACAGAACGCAAAATGTTCAGTTTTTAATTCTCTGCAACTTTTATTTCAAACTTTTTTTGATATCTCCACTTTTTGATAACCGGTTATCGACTGGGGGGGGGGGGAGGGGGAAAATCATACAAGAATCTGCCGGTTTCAAAAAATTGTAGATATCAAAAAAAGTGTAAAATAAAAGTTGTGAGGATTAAAAACTGAACATTTTACGTTCTGTAATTTTTTTTTTCATCTAACAATGAAGAGTTATTTACGGTATGGCTTAAAAAACAAAAAATTATACTCAAACCTTTTATGCGACAACTTCTTTCCATTGCAAGATGGAAAAAAAGTTAGGTATGGTACAAAAAATGTTTGTTTTTTAATTCTCTACAACTTTTGTTTCAAACTTTTTTTCATATCTCCACTTTTTCGGATATTCTTGACAACTGGTTCGAAACTGTTGAACCGGTTTCAAAAAACATACCACAATTTAATCGCGTCAGTGTGTGTAGACTCTATTTCAATAATGAAAAAAAAGGACCTCCATTTTTTGACCCAAACCGGTTTCAAAAACCCGCACCCCTATTTTTTTGACCCAAACCGGTTTCTCAATTTGTGAACACCCTGTAGGTAGGACTGAAAGCTTGATTATCAATCTTCAATATTCTCATAGTCAGGAAAACATTGTCGTTTGAACCATATTGATACCTCTTTTCAGTTCTAAGATATTGAGAAGTGTTTCAAGTGACCAAAACTTTTGTATCATACTGTATTTACATAGGTACCAAGTACCAACTACCAACCCATGTATCCTACGGTGCCTACGCGTCCTCGAACCGTATCTCCTTCGTTGATTTCGATGGCTAAGCCTAGATCGGAAATACGAACGTGGCCGAGATCATCCAAAAGTATGTTCTCCGGTTTACAATCCCTGTAAACGATACCTTGCAAGTGTAGATGCTCCAGGCCGCACAGAACCTGCCGAAAAAACCTTGGTATCAGATGAAATTACCAATTACCCGATGCACGATGCAGAATCACGCCTGCATTGGAAAATTTCCACCCAAAAAGGGCCAAAATGAATCGATATGGTACCTCGGCAGCGTAAAATCTTGATCTAGACACATCGAATCCGGATTCATTGCCCATATTATAAATATGAAATTTTAAATCGCCTCCGTTCATTATGGTCAACACCAGACACAAGAAATCTTTCGTTTCGTACGCATACGCCAAGCTCACCTGTAAAATAAAACAAAAATGTTGATTTTTAGCATTGTAGGTTCATAGGTAATGTCTATGGCATTTTATCAAGAAAGAAAAATAACTCAGGGAAGGAAGAGAATGGACGGGGTCATCTTTGAAACAATACACATGTGAAGCTATCAGCCGATCAATGTTCTATGTATTCTTTGCAGAGTAAGAGGTACAGCAACGTAATTCGTGCGGACTAGGTCACTTGATTATTTGTTCGCATGGTCAAGGTTGGCAAACTTGAAGTTGAAATGTTCGTCGTCTATGTCGATTTGTGAGCTGATTCTCTCGAGTTTTTTTTCGGTTGTTATAATATGTAATGTGTAATTTCGTAAAAATAGAAGAACTTTCGAGCGTAATAACGAGATAAAGTACACGATAAGTGACTGTTTTGATAACGAACCCACATAAATATGTAAATGCATATTTTGTAACCAACTAACGAGTTATTTTGGTATTCGTTAAGTGCGAAATGGCGAAGAAAACATTTCACCTACCTATGTATATGTTTAAAAATTTGATTTTTTTTTCCTCATTAGATAAAGAAATAGGTGCCTATTTAGAGCACTTAAGGATTCCTTTGTTTTTAAATCCTAGTGTCTAGTCTAACAAAATTTGTTGAGTAATATGCTTGACTTGGCTTGAACTTTTTGTTTAACTTTTTCGACTTTTTTATAGACCACCCCCTCCCCCACCCAAAAAAATCAATTTTCACGAAGAACTATCAAAAAGTAATTTTTGAAGCTCGCAAAATTTCCTTTAAAATTTTTGTGAACAAAACGAATATGATTCAGAAAAAAATCACAATGAGTTCTTTTTTTATTTAAATTATTTTATGAATGCGAATCAGGATATCCACAAAATTTCAGAAATAATTTTCCCCGACTTTTCCAGGTTTTCCAGACCAGTTTTTCCAAGTTTTCCAGAACTTTTACATGATATTCATGAAGCATGGAGACGGGGTAGTTTTTTTGGGTGATGTACTCACAACCTGAATTGCTGAAATTGTGCAGAAGAACGATTAGAAATGCATGGTGTCTAACGACTTTTTTTTTCAAAAAATCACTCAATCACTACTTCCCACGAGATTCTTAGAGCAGGCATCATAGCGAAATTTTTGAAGAAAAAGTAACTTTTTTTGGCCAAAAAGTGACCAAAAAGTGACCAAAAAATGATCGAAAAGTAACTAAAAGTAACCAAAAATTCAATTTTTTTCAGAAGGCAATTTTTTTTACAGTTTTCTGGGGAGGGGCAATTTCTTTGTAGTTTTCTGCAAATATTTTAAAGATGAATCAACTGAAAAGACGTGAATAATTTCATTGATGTATTAAATTCCTTCGTCAAAAGTCAAAACAACAAACAAACTAGCAAAAATCAGTATTTTATTTTTTTCTTGAAGAATTTTAAAATATAGCAATTTTTACGTGAAAATATGAATTTTTGACTGGAAATGCGAAGAAAAAGTAACTTTTGAGGGGAAAAAGTAACCAAAGAGACCTTTCAGACGTGAAAAGTAACCAAAAGTGACTGAAGTCGAGAAAAGTGACCCGCTATGATGCCTGTTAGACGTTCCCTTTTCTGGTCGCAAAAACGACTCAAATTCAGTTCTGAAAATTTTCAACTCTCTCCCCCCCCCATGGCACAAAAACTTGAGAACTTGAATTCATAACAGAAAAAAATTTCAAATAAAAAAGAAAAACGCAGAATTATTTATTTCAAAATTCTCCAACTTTTTTAGGTTTTCTAGAAAATGTTTTCAATTTTTGAAAAATAAGCCTGACCTTTGAGTCAAATGAGTCAAAAAGCTTGACTTTTGCATGGCTAGCTTGACCTCTTGATCAAAAGCCTGACTTTTCAGGACCATTAGACACTCTGTAATAACGATTTTGTCTAAAACAAATCGATCCAAGACTGGGGTCTTTTCGTTCGTTTTAGAAAAAAATTACAACAGTAACTTTGATCTTATTTACGACTAATTTATGGAATACGATAACGTTAGCCATAAAATAATATTATGTACATCGAAACACAGAAACAACATATGTATTATACAAAATTATATATTTTTTTAATTCGTAGAATTGACGATATTAAAAGTGATGCAGAACCCATTAATTACATTTTTTCCGAATTTCTGCCATTTCAAAATTATAAACACAGATTACTAATTAACCATTGCTCAATTTTTTGTAAAAATGAGTCATTTCGGCAGTAATCAACCGATTTCTGATTTTTGATCATTCATAATTCCACTAATATTAAAAAAAATACAATTTCTAAAATTTTATTCAAATATACCATAGTTTGATCTTGGAAATGGTTTTCAAAGGAAAAAAAACGATAGTCATTTAATGAAATCTATATTGTATCCACCAAGAATCAATATGAATCGATTTCATCAAAAATCGAAAGTGAATCGATTTTGCCGAAAATTAAAAGCAGGTCGATTTTACCGAAAATCAAAAGTAAACCGATTTTACCAAAAATCAAAAGTAACCCGATTTTACCGAAAATCGAAAGTAAATCGATTTTCTGAAAATCGAAAACAAATCAATTTTGCCACAAATTGACGAAAGATCGACTTCGCCAAGAGACAATGAAAAATTGATGGTAGATTAATTTCATCAGGAATCGACGCAAATCGATATCATCAAATTTGATAATGAATCGATTTCACCGAAAATCGACGTACGATCGACTTTACCAAAAATCGATAGTGAATCGAGTTCATCATAAATTGAAAGTAAATCGATTTTGCCGAAAATCTAAAGTGAATTGTTTTTACCGAAAATCGAAAGTACATCGATTTTACCGAAAATCGAAAGCAAATCTATTTACCAAAAGTTGAAAAAATCGATTTTACCACAGATTGATAAAATATCGCCTTCACTAAGAAACGATGAAAAATCGATAGTGAACTGATTTTTTATCAGGAATCGACGCAATATCGACATCACCAAGAATCGATAGTGAATCGATTTCATGAAAAATTAAAGAGAACCGATTTTACCGAAAATCGGAAGTAGATAGATTGTTTTTACCTAAAATCGAAATGAATCGAAAACAAATCTATTTTACCAAAAATCGAAAGTATAAATCGATTTTACCACAAATTGACGAAAGATCGACTTCACCAAGAAACGATGAAAAATCAATGATAGATTGATTTCACCAATCAACGCAAATCGATATCATAAAATTTGATAATAAATCGATTTCACCATAATCGATACAAGATCGACTTCACCAACAATCGATAGTGAATCGATTTCATCAAAAATTTATAATAAATCGATTTTAGCAAAAATCGATAGAAGGTAGATTTTGTGAAATACTGAGATGACAGTAAATCGATTCTTAAAAATAAATTATCTACCATTTTCCCAAATCCGTTTTCCCGAATGGCTGTTTTCTCGAATACGTAAATCTCGAATCCCATTTTCTCGAATCCAGAATCCCGAATACCTAAAGACAGTTTGTATTGAAAACGAGGCGAAATGTTTCCGAAGTTTTAAATTCCAGGAATAAAAATGGACTTCTTGAAAATTTTTGTAATTTTGTTTTGTAGCATTGACTGCAGAGTTCAGGGACGAAACTTGGACGGAAGTATCGGGTCGAGGGAGGGGAGAGGGGAGGGGAGGGAAAACCAAAATTCAGTTACCTCATATTTTTAAAAAGAGAGAAATTTTCCAACCAGTCGTACTGAAACCAAAAAATATTTTACGTGCTGCTTTTTTAAATCCCCCCCCCCCCTCCAAAAACTATATTCCTTAATGACTCCTTCTCTTCTAAAAAAAATGGGGAAAATTTTGAAAATTTCATTCAAGATCGCCACATTTGGATATTTCAAAACCTTTTTCACCCCTGACCTGTATACAGCGTTTAGTAGGATCTAAGTTCGAAAAACAGTTCTGCTTTATGTAAACAGTAAAATTTAATAAAAAATTGAAATTGTTATTCGGGAACAAAAGCATTCGGGAAAATGGATTCGGGAAAGTGGTAGGGAACGTTAAAAATCAATACTAAATTAATTTCACAAAAAAATTGACGATGACCAAATTATTTCATAAAAAATTTATAATACTCGTAAATGAATTTCGCAAAAAATTTTAAAAACAATACAAAATAAATTCGACAGAAAATCGAAAAATTATCCAATTTTTCTTGCAATGATGAAAAATTGATTTTGTAACAATCAATCGATTTTTATGGCACATTATGTTTCAATCAAATCTTAATTCAATATTTCTTAATCGCGTTTCAAACACGAATAATTTTTGTTGAGGAAGCCATTCATTAAATCAATAAGGTCAGAAAAGCTATCAATCTCTGAAAGATCGATATCAATTAATAAATTTATATTTAAATGCAAACTTCATCAAAAATCGTAAGATGAAATGGAAGAAATCTAATCATCCTTTTAAACCTTGAAATTAGATAGGTACTTAATTTAGAGCCAATTTTTTAATTCAAATTACTCGATTAATTATTCCAAAAATCAAAATATCTGACAAATTTCCAATTCAAAAAAATCACAACAAAATTACCATCTATAAATTATTGATCGACCTTACAAAATTTTACAAAATTTTATCACTCAGATAATCGATAATAATCACAGGTATCAATAAATTCGACAAAAACTCCAATTTCGATGATTGTTTTTCTTTCGCGAAACACCGATTAGGTAACACGCTTTGTTCGAGTCAACGAACGTTCCATCAAAAAAACAATTCATTTCAAAATATAACCATCATTAAAATTTGGCCGGCACGAAAATTTTGAAACCACTGGTCTATTAAATTTTCAAAATAGGCACGTGGATTTTCTATCTTTTCGCATCTGGGAATTGAAATCTCAATTTGAAAACACCGCTACGTAACACCTTTTCCCCTCTCCTATCTCATCCTATTACACATACGTGCGAGAATCGATCAAAATGAATCAGCCATAATTATGTACCGGCGAGTTCGTGAAAAAGCGTACAAATACATATCTTGAAACATCAGCAGACGACAAAGACGACGACGAATTTCAAATCAACTTGGCGGTTGCAGCGTAGACAGCATCACGCGTAATGCAGAGGTGTGATCACCTTGGCCGTGCTTTCGGATGTAATTATAGAAACGGCGAGGTTTTCATTTTTTAACTTCCTACCTCTTAATAAATTTGTGGTGGGCTTATTGGATCGGCGACCTTGTCAATAATGTCGTGTAAAACGTGTCCAAATATATAATTTTCTATGTATCGATTTACCTCTCTATCTCTATAAACTCAAAACTACAACTCGTGTCTGCACGTAGCATAAGAATACTGTACACTTGGTGTTTCTTATTCTGATTTTTTTTTCCATTATTTATTCTTTTTTAATGGTAGGTACGCGGATATAAAAGAGTACATCCTTTTATTTTGCTATACCGGGTCCTTTTTTTTCACATGTAAATTTTCACGTCGACTTGAAAAGAGATATTAGGGAAGATGCATGACGGGACAATTTTGACGTTTTAGGGATCAGGTATTCTCCCTAAAGAGGTAGAAAAAGCCTTATTTCGAAACGTACTGAAAAAAAAAACTAAAAAAAAAGAGACGAAAAGATGTATAAGTTAAACAATGCGATAGAAAGTTTCCTGTAAAGATGAAGATTTCTTTTGTAAAAAGAAAAAAAAAAGGAAAAGAAAACATTTACGATAAAAATTAGACAATGGTACATTGGATGCCCTCGTTAATGTATCAGGACTTAAAAAAATTCACAATGAGGGTACTAGTAACCCATGACGAATGTCAATACATCAGCCGGAAATCATAAATTGATAATATTTGCTGTCGATTGCGTAGGCATTTACGTAATAAGAGCAGGCATTGCAAATACCAAGTGTTTTCTTATCTTCTATTTTTAGAATAATGCGAGCTCGCTGTGTGTTTTCTCTTCGAGGTGAAATATGAACACAGCGATAGACGTGATAGTGAATTTAATGAATGAGAAGAAAATTTGGAAAATTTACATAGCCTTGGAATAATTAGAATAATGGCAGGGGAATCGTTGAAATTGGTTTTAAAAAAGATAACTCGGTAAAGGGGTGGAAAAGGGGAATGGAAATCCCCAGTGACCACTTATGGAGTCATTACAATGATAAACTAGATATTGATCTGGACTGAGAGCTTCAGAAAAAATAGTTGGAAAAATAATAATCTAGAAGTCATTTGAAAGGCTAAAAAAATTGGGAAGATGAAAAGGTCATTGTCCTCAGAAAAGAGAAACATAGATAAAAATGTACCAAAAAAACTAAAAATGTAAAATTAATCATATTGCAAAATTTTCTTGAAATTCTAGATATATTTTCATCGTTTTCCTTGGAAAAAATGAATTCGATATTTCATGTGATCAACAGTTTTTTCAATTTCAAATTCAGCTGCACAAAAATTTCATTTTACTTATCAAAATTTTATACAAGAATTATTAATATGAAAGATGAAAAGGTCATTAACCTCGAAAAAAACAAAAAAATTATATTAATGGCCAAAAAAAACTACAGAATATGGTAAAATTTGATCAATTGTAAAATTTTTCCAAAATTTCATTTTTTCATCTCTCTCTTCAAAAAAGGGGTAATTCGATCTTTCATGTATCTGTCGTCATTTATTATAGACCAATCGACAAGTTTTTCAAATTTAAGTCAACCATTCAGAAATTTCATTGCACATTCAAAAATTCTGGGTTAAAATTCACATGGTGTCTGACGAATTTTTTCTTTCAGAAATCACTGCTTTTTTCACTACCGATAAAAAAAAATTTCAGAAGCTTCCAAGGTCCACAAGAATGACATAAACTGAATCCTGATAATCCCACCCCTTCCATTCCTCCCCCTTCAAAAACAATCGAGAACTTGAATTTATTACAAAAAAAATTTCAAAAAAAGGACAACTATCTCGAAACAAAATCAGGTAAACATACTCTACAATTTTGAAAAATTAGACAAGTTATTTCAGGGGTGTCTAAAAAATCATGAGACTGAAACTTCGAATAATTATTTTTCGAATTTAAAATTTAAAATTTTTCTCGCAATTCATTGCTCACCCACACGTATCAAACTGATAAATTCCACGCATGCACGTGCAATTTTTCCCGCTTGCCTCACTAAATAAAAAAATTGACGAGAGGATTTTTCACATTAGTGTTTCGAAAAGCATTATTATTTTGCTAAACTTTCTTACAAAAAAGATCTCCATTTGAAATTTCATAATTTTTTTCATCATTTCAGTTATTTGAAAAAGTAATCTGTTACGACTTTGTATTTCTTACAGAGAATAGGAGTCAGCCAAAAAATTGACTCCTAACTCTACCTTGACTCCGGAGTTAAACTCACACCCTGACTCTTGACTCCACCTTTACTCCGGAGTCAATTTCAGACCTTGACTCCTAACCCCAGCTCCACTCCGGAGTCAATCTGTGACTTAACTCCTGACTCCGACTTGACTCCGGAGTCAAGGCGGAGTCGGAGTCAATTTGGAGTCAGTTTGACTCCGACTCCGAAGCAGGAAATAGAAATCAACCATTAATTAATGATTTATTCGAGTGCACCCCCCCCCACAATATTATGAATAGAGGGGGAGAAGGAGGTTGAGGGAATTTAAAAATTTTAAAGTTGACCCCGGACTCCTCCTGACTCCCGAAGTCAAGGGAAAAAGTCGACTCCTGACTCCACCTTGACTCCGAAGTCACTTTCAGACCTCTACTCCTGACTCCACTTTGACTCCGGAGTCAATTTCAGACCTTGACTCCTGACTCCCGCTTGACTCCGAAGTCAATCTTTAATCTTGACTCCCTGACTCCGGAGTTGACTCCTATTCTTTGATTTTTCTATTTTTTCGAATACGTTCACTACCTACCAGGGAATAGGAGTCAGCCAAAAAGTTGACTCCTGACTCGGCTTGACTTCAGAGTCACTTTCAGACCTCGACTTCTGACTCCACCTTGACTCCGGAGTCAATTTGAAGTTAGTTTGACTCCGATTTTGGAGTAGAAAATAGAAATCAGCCGAAAAGTTAACTTCTGACTCCACCCAACTCCCGGAGTCAAGGGGGAAAGTTGACTCCGGAGTCAAACTCCCATCCTGACACTCCTGACTCTAGCTCGACTTTGGAGTCAAACTCACACCCTGATTCCTGACTCCAGCTCGACTCCTATTCCCTGCTACCTACACTGCCGACGAAAGCAAAAGTGGGCCCGGTGCAATTTTACGAATTTTCCTCTCCTCAAAGAATGATGAGAATTATTTTTCCAATTCTCTTTCGTAAATTTTTTTTGGTTCTTCAAGGTTCTTCTCTTTTTGCTTCCTCTTTTTCAAGAAAAAAATGTCGAGGAAATTGCAATTATTTCAGAAAAAACGGGTTTTGGTCTTTTTTAGCATATTTTTTCAAAATAAAATGTAAAATTGCAATTTTGAGTTCCCTATTTATTTTTCACAAAATGGGGTCCGGTGCAAATGCACCCTTTGCACCCTCTTCCTCTCGCCGCCTTTGACTACCTGTTAGGTAAACCCTTATTTAATAATAGAAGTAAGTACCTAATGTAATAAGAAAAATGAAAAGGTTATTAACCTCCATAAAAACAAAAAATATATAAAAATATGGTAAAACTTAATCAAATTGCAAAATTTTGTCAAAATTTCATCATTTCACTTCCTTTTTCAAATAAAAGGCGAATTCGATCTTTAATATATCCACAGTGATTTATCACAGATCGATTGGCAAGTTTTTCAACTTCAAGTTCACCCACACACAAATTTCATAATTTATTGTATATTTAACAGATGTCTAAAAAAATTTGTTGAGCAAAAAGGTTGACCTAGCTTGACTTTTTTTGTTTTTTATGGGCCACCCCCTCCCTCCACTCGCAAAAAAGAAATTTTCACGAAAAACTTCAAATAAACATAAAATCAAAAAAACCAAAATGTGCTTCTAAATTTAAGTTCTTACAAAAAAATTCAAAGAAATATGATTCAAAAAAAATTGAGCTCTTTTTTAATTAAATTATACAATATTAAGGGTGAATGGAAATTTTTTCAATTTTTGAAAAAATCTTGACCTTTGAATCAATAATTTTGACTTATCTTGACTACCTTGCCTTAGGTTGATCGTTAGACACCCCGTTTAAGAATTCCTATCAAAAAAATATGTTAGATAATATCTCTGGAAATTTTGAAAAAAAATTGTAACCAAAATTGTTTCAGCAAATCCCAAACTTTCAACAACCTCCATTCCCCCTTTCTAAAATCTCGATTCAGTTCATCCAACTGAACCAAAAATAAATCAAAATTCAATTTCGAATCTTATTCACGGACCACGTGTACTTTTCCTATCAAAAAATTGAATTCAAACCCGATGCACGCAGCAAAGAAACAGAGATGGATCAATTTTTCAATCTAATCTCATCACAGATGTAGCTCATTATCGATAATTTTGCAACCTCCATCGGTAATGCTGCCACATTATCAATCAATTTCATAAGCAGTGATAAGACATCTCAACAAGCTCATTTCAATATCTCGAGCCACATGCACGCTTCAATACGATAAAAAAATATACTTACGACAAATTTGGAATTGATCTTTTGTAAAATTTGTTTCTC
Source organism: Pseudococcus viburni (assembly GCA_033439095.1). Classification (NCBI taxonomy): domain Eukaryota; kingdom Metazoa; phylum Arthropoda; class Insecta; order Hemiptera; family Pseudococcidae; genus Pseudococcus; species Pseudococcus viburni. The sequence goes on from JAVBJF010000149.1 coordinate 156,281, forward strand.
AATTAAAACCATCGGTTCTCCTTTTCTTTTCTTGATTCTCTTCTTTTCTAATTTCTTGCACGCGTACATTTTGCCGGTGGCTCGTACTTGGCAGGCGCATACCTCTCCGAAACCTCCTTTGCCTAGGACTCTGTACATTCGGAATGTCTTGTAGGTAACTGGTAGACTGTTGGCGGTTCGAATAATAGAACAGAAAGAAAAAAACCAACAAATATATTAAAATACTGCAGATAAGCCGGGTTTTAATTATTTCGTTCATTAACCATTCATCGTAAACGTGACCAAACCGCGAGGTGTTTTTTCCCTTCAGTTTTTAACTCTTTATAAATGTGTACGTAGTAATTATAGCGACCCGTACTAAAGGCTGTAATTTAAACTTATCAACGAGTCGTTTCTACTCAGCCTCTGCGGTTTGTCCTTCGTCCACTCGTACGCACGCTTTACCAAATGGCAAAAACTTTTAATACAGGTACGATAAACGACAAGCGATTGTGCATCGTGTATGTCTATGTGTGAGTTTGTGAACACACGGTAGATTCTAATCGTGTGCACGCGATAATTTGATTATTGTAATTAGCGTACTATTCATGTGTAAAATCGCCCAACTTAGACCTACACTCTTCGATACGCGTCCACGTCCAGCACAGATATACTTACGTTTAATCGTTATTACCTATATACCTATTTGGGGTCATTTCTTCGCGAAATATTTCCTACGTGCGTAATTTATCTTGTACATGTCATTGAGAAACTCATTTCTTTTTTTCCCCCGTGAATTGAGATTAATGAGATATGAGACTGTATGCGGTGTACTTGCGATGGCTCGAAGGAGAATGTTTATCGAATTTATAAATTTCATCCAAACGGTGGATTACTTTTGCAGATTTTTTCAAATAAATTTTCCGCGCGAAAATAGACGAAATCCTGAGAGGAAATTTGAGCCTTGACATAGACTTGACGCTGACGGTTATTTTCCATTAAAAAATAATGCCATAATTGTTTCGGGTCACGAAAAATATTTTAGGATTTCAGTCTCGATTTTCACCGCGTACTATTTTTCATTCTGGAAATTGATTATTTTTAGAATTCACGAAGATTTGAAATAATTTATTCAGGGTGTCCACTATATTTCAGAAATGATTTTCCCTGACTTTTTCAGCTTTTCCAGACTAATTTTTCGAATTTTTCCAAACCTTTTAAATATTTATGATGATATTCGTAAACCAAGAGAGGGGGGGGAGAGGTAATTTTTCACGTGATGTTCTTATATCCCGAAATTTTGCATATGAATGATATAAAATGCATGGGGTCCAACGATTTTTTTTTTCAAAATCACTAGATACTTTTTACGAGATCTTTAGATGCTCCTCTTCGGACTAAAAAAATTTTTCACCAGTTCTGAAAATTTTTGAACCCACCCAACTCCTCGCCATAAAAATTTGAATTCATTACCTACAGAAAAATTTTCTAACAGAAAGGAAAAACTAAATATTCCAACGCAAAATTAAGTTCTGAAAATTGAAACAAATTATGCCAGGGTGTCTACCAAACCAAGCGAATGAAAATTCGGATTTTTCTGGGCAGAAAATTCAGAAGTTTCTTCACATTCCCCAAATGAAAGATACACATGCCTGAAATTTATAAATTCACGTAATCCCCTGAAACTTTTTAGATTGTACCAATAATAAAAAAAATCAATGAGGAGGTAAAATATAAATCATTTTATGGAAATATATAAACGCATTGAGGGCGAAAATTTTTGCGAAAAAAGATCTTCAAAAGATAAAAAGTTACTACTTTTCCCTCATTCGTGCTTTTCAAAATATGGCCAATATATTTCGAATTCTGTTCCAATCCTTCCCCTTTTTTTTCAAAATCAAAATTTTTTTGAATAATTCATAATTTAATGGATATAAAGACATGCATTTTGAGTACTAATTTTATGGTACATTATGGTCAACAAAAAATAATGAATAAAAAAATCCAAAAAAAGATGTAATAATTTGGACCGAGCGGAACGAGGGCGAAATTTAAAAAAACATTATAATAAAATAAGCAAAGAAACACTTTTTTGAATGATTTATTCTTTTTTTGGATTTTCGAAAAATTCCAAAATTCCGTGACTTTTCTCGGTTTTCCCGAAAATGGACACCTTATTGAATTTTTTCATCAAGAGTAATTGAGGGGCTTGGTTCCAAAACTCACTTTTGCCACGAAAATTTACTACGTTTTCTTTGCGGATTTGGGTTCCGTTCTTAATGCTTCACGACTCTACAATCTCCATTTTCATGTTACGCTTCGACTTTGCTATAATAGACGTAAGAAAAGTAACTTTGGTGTCAAAACTCACTTTTGTCTAATCGTTTTCCGTTGTTTTCTCAAAAAGTATCTTTTTGGCAAAAGTGAGTTTTGGAACCAAGCCCCTCAATTATGTGTCAATTTTTTTCAATTTTCCTAATTTAAAGCTCTATTTAACCTATCAATGCAAAATTCAAAGTTCTATTGAAAGGAGAAAGTGAATGCGTTTCCTCTCCTCTTCCATTAAATAAAAGCTCATTTTTCTTCTCGTGCTTTTATTTTCCGTCAAATTTCACTGAAACAGTTACCTATAAGTGTATTTTTCCAGGTACATATTTATTTAATATTTTTTTGGTCATCTCTGCTGTTTTTATTTCAATTGAGTTAGATTTCTACAGCTCTACAATTTTATATCTACTCTGTATTATTATTTTCCATCTCTTTATTTTTGCAACTGTAACAGGTATTTATTGTTGATTTATTTTTTGACACTAGTAACCAAAACATGTTAATTTGTAGAAGTGTAAAATTTCTTAGACGTTTCATGGTCTTAACTTTTACTCCCGTCATCAATTCAATCGTGAGAGTATTTTCTCTTAATTTACATGTACGTCTCAAATTCAGACCAATAGTTATTCGTCAGTTGACCAATAATACTCGATAAACAGTTGAATAATCTTTTCGTCATTTTTTCTACTGTTTTTCAAATATGGGTCAACAACAAACTAACTTTCCCCTAAATTCAATTTCGTTCATTAAAAAATTATAAAATTCAGAAAAATCTGTCTACAATTGCAGGGTGTCCACTGGAATCCAAAAACCAAAATTCGTGCCATTTTCGTACTTTGATAGCAAAATTTCGTACTACGCAAATTTGAACCGGATTATAAATCACAGAAACTATCCCCCCCCCCCCAACTCAATGAAGCCCAGTCAATTTCAAACTGATGCAATGCAATTTTTAAAAATACCAATTATACATTTTATTGAAAAAATTAAATTTTTGATCCCGAGGGAAACCAGGGCGAAAATTTTTGCACTGAATGAATTTTGAAACCTAAAATTTCATTATTTTTTCCAAAATTTCAATCGTCAAAAGAAAGTTGTAACTTCGCAATTTCCTTCCTATATAAATACTTCTCTGTCCATTCATTACAAAACGAAATACTACAACTTTTTTACCTCTCCTTTCAATTCATCTGCGAGGGGAATTTTTTTTTAAAATAGAGAATTCTTTCAAAATGTTCATTTTTTCAAACTTTGAACTTCAAAAAAATTCTTCCAGGATACTTATTTAGGGACAAGAATGGTTCATTATCGATTTCAGAAAATGATTTTTTCTCTAAGAAATACATCTTTTGAATGTAAAACTAAAAATTTTTTTCAAAAATGATTTTTTTTCACTTTTATAAGTTTTTCAGGTCACATTTATTTTTTTTTAAATTTTCAAACATTCTGAAAGGGAGGGAAGGAGGAAAGGAGAAAGATAGAGAGGGAGAAGGTCTCATAATTATAATATTACTTGAAAAAAATTTTTCACATTTTTCAGTAATTAAATTCCGGGCAGAATTTTGGTAATTTTAAAATTCTTCTCCCCCCTTCCAGGACAAATTCTATCATTTCAAATTTTTCTGATACTCCCTCCTTTAGGACGAATTTTGGTAACTCAAATTTGTCTCGTACCCCCATGTAAGACTGAATTTTGGTAATTTTTCAATTTTTCTTTACAGTTTGGTACAAGAAGAAATTTTAGAGAGAAGTAATTTTCCTAAGGAATTTAGAACAAAAGTCATCATTGAGTAGAAAGAGATTTGAGAATTCATTCTCATTAAAGGATTTAGAAAATAGATGCTCATTTGTACAGAAGTGAAGGAATTCTGGAGATATGACCTTCAAATGGAGGAATGGCGAAAAATTTTGCAGAAAAGAATTATTCAAGAGCTGAATTTTTTCATACCTAGATATTTTTCAAAATTAAAGTCGCCTGCCCTACATGTGTTTCAGATCTTATTTTCCTGGGGCAAAGTTTAGACTTGGATTTGAAAATTCGATATTTTGTTGCACTAAAAAAATTCATGACCATGGAGCGAAAATTCCAAAATTCCCTGACATTTCCAGAAATATCAAGTTTTTTGACTTTTTCATGTGTATAAGGAAAATGGCGATCGTATCTTACTTTTTAAAAGTTTTTTGAGCTAGGGAATCCACTGTTCGGAAACAGTTAAGGAGTTAAAATCAAACGCTTTAAAAATTCAAAATTTCAAGAAATGAAAATTTAAACAAAATAATTTGAAGAAGAAATGAATTTTTAGAAAATGTTGGTTTCAAAATCTTTGCAACCAAAATTTCAGCTGTCCAAATTGTTTTTCGCTCATTCTGGAGAAATTAAAATTTTTTTGGAAAAATTAAAATTATGGTACACCGAAGGCTTAAAATGGCCTGAAATTTAAAATTTGAATTACAAACAGAAGCGATTATACTCTCAATTCAGTTCCATAATTTTCCGTTTCAATTAATCTTTGGGATTTTGGATATTGATCAAAAAAAATATTCAAGACGTCAACTAGAAGATTTTTTCTCAAGGTATTCTATTCAAACAAAGACGCTACTTAATCTCAATTTTTATCTGTCCAAGTTAATTTTTGCGTATTTTGAAGAAATTTAAAAACCCCAAAGAAAATTTAAATTTTTCGACTGCGGCGCAGTCACAGACGAATTTTATAAAAACACATCCACCCTCCTCTCACAATGTCTCACAAATGACCAAAAAGATGAGACTTTCTTTTTAAATTTACTAAAAAAAATTCTATTCCAGCTTTTTTTCATCTCCTGACACGCTTTTTCGATAAAATATCATCTGTAAATCTAAAGATTGGTCGAATTTGGTGAAATTCTGCTTCCTCGAATCAATGAAATAAATTTCACTGAAAATTAATAGTTTTTTTGTCAAAAATTAATTACTGATTTTTTTTTACAAATTAGAAAATTGATCGAAAAATCAGTGAATTTTGAGCGAAAAAGCAGAAAAAGGCCATTGATTCTCTGTGAGAATTAATTTCACCGATACAATCAAAAAGGTAGAATTTTACCTTTGACGGATTTTTTAGACTTCGAAAGTTTGCCTATAATTTGCCTAGGCAATCCTCTTTTACTTTTTCTGTATCATACTGAATTTGTTACAGGTGAAAATTATGTTTTAAAACAATCCCCTTCTTCCGAACGACCAAAAATGTCTGTTAAAAGATGATTTACTTTTCAAACGTCATTTTTCAAAAAATTTCTCTTTCGCTTTGTTCAGACGGTATTTCCCTCTACATTTACATAAAATACATAATGTCCATATTTTGAAAAATGTTTTCAAAAATCATCATTTTTAGTATTTTTTACCACACAAACCTCGTTTTTCTATTTTCGACCTTGAGAAAATAAAAATCAATTGGCGTGACAAAGTTCACCTCCAAAATTTTCGTGTGGATCCACAACTGGACTTGACCCTTCCTGGAAATCGAACCTAAACCCTCTTATGGGTTCATACTGTCTACGTCACTATTTTATGGTGGCTCCAAAATAGCTGGAAGGAAATTGTGAAATTCGGTTTTGAAAGGTCGATATTGGGAAAGGACCTTTAATTCATATTATTAAAAAATCATTTTTCTAAAATAATGTAATACCTGACATTTTTACATTTTCAAAAATTCATCAAAAAATTAATTTGGGAAGTTTATTTTTTGGTTACAGGATTTTCGGATGTGTTTTTTCCAGAAAAATCCCTCTTGCATTCGAATCGAAAAGAAACACTTCCAATAGTTCCCTTGTAAGAACTTCAACATTTTTCAAAACTTTTCTCCAAGATTTGGAAAAAAGAGCCCTCTTTATTGATCGACGATTTTCTCCTCAACACATATTTTTAAATTATTATAATTTTTTTCATATTTGAAATCGTCATTTATTTATCTCTAAACGCAAAAATCTGCGTATTACTATATTTTATCACCTATTTTTGTCCCCTGTGAAATTATCTAGCAACATGTTCGAAGATAATATTATTATCGCATTCATCCTCTAATCCTTTTCCACCTCGACGAAAAAATCTAGCTTTACTCTAGCGACCAACAACTGAAACAACTACGCGTTTCGAAGTAGTGGGAGAAGGGGGTCCACAGGACGGTAACAAAATTAAAGGATACAAGCTGTCCATCACTATCACGTAAAAATTCGCGCGCTTTTCGACGATGAAATTCTCTCTCTTTGAAATAATGATCCGGCTTTATTAAAAACTAAATGGTAGACATTCAAGATAACAGTATCGTAAATTTTACACAGAAAATAGGACGACGACAACGACTACGACTAAAAATAACAAAGCTAATTACATCGCTTTGATATAACTGAAATTAATTTCGTTAATTTATGTCGAGAGAGAGAAGAGGCAAAAACGAGAAAAAAAATTCGTTTTCACTTTTCATAAAACGAAAAAACAAATACCTACCTCATACCTCTGAGATATTTTTTAATAAAAGCAAATTTTTCATATTTTTTTACGCCCATCAACACGAATTGTAGGTTTGTTTGGGTCATACCAGAGGCTTGGTTGAAAAAATGAGTGAAGAAGTGAGGCGGTTGGGAGTTGATTTGAAAATAATTTATAATTTGATTATTATTGCTTTTTTTTAATTTTATTTTTTTGAGGTAGAGGAAGGGGAGAGAAGTTTTTGATTATTATTTTACATTTTCGTAGGTAGTTATATATTCTACAAAACAAAATGATTTTTTTTTTAAATATTGTGAATAAATTCCGTTCGAAAGGGAGGCTTTAAACGACTACACAATCTATTGAAAAAATTTAAATTTCACTATAAAACGTAGAAAATAAGAAACCTCGCAAGGAAACTTTTCATTTTCGTCGAGACGTCTCATTCTCACAGCAATTCGTGCATGAGATTTGTTCGCTTCGAAAAATACTCCATTTTTGCGGAATAATTCGACGAGTAAAAACAATCACCTGCAGGTAAATATTTTTATTTAAACAAAGCGATGAGAAAAACGAGATTACGTCGTCGACCCCTCGTGAAAAAAATTTTTCCGAAAAAAAAATTATCTCGTACCATTGGATTTAGTGCCTTTTCATTCGTATACGACAAGAACATCCATACGGCAATATCTCGAAACGATACTTATAATAAAGAATAACTCAAAATCTCAGCAACGACGTAATTTTCCGATGGAAAAAACAGACTCGAGCGTTGGTTAAGCACCCGAACCGCGTTGTCGAAACATTAAATATTGTTTTCTGAAATATCGCTCGAACCTTATATATATAAACTCTCAATAAAACTCCATTTCCGGCCATCTCATGTACATCGAACGTTGCGAAAAATAGTGATAAAAATTTTCCATCTTATGAGCAGAAAAACGTAATAAAAAGGGAAAAAATCGTCGATTAATTCGAATTAACGTCTGAGAGACGTGTTTCATATGCATATACATTATGAATACAGACACAGACGTAAGAAAAATATTTTTAAAAAAAACTGAAACCAGATATAACAGTATTTACGTCACCGAAAAGTACATTACAGAATATATTTGTACGTTTGAAATTCGCGCAGCAAACCAGAGTTTATTATCAATACAACTCGAATTATCGTAATGACGTATTTGGTTTTATTCTCCTCTCTTCTTCTCGTTAGCTCATCGTGGTATTTTTTATTCCTTATTTTTTTTTCTAAATAGAATATTCGAAAAATTTTATCAACCTTTAGAGCGAACTACACGAGGTGAAGTTAGGGACACCTAACCACGGTTTGGCCATATATCAGTATTCATAAGGTATAGAGTACGTATTTAATCGAGTACAATACCTTTCCAGCCATTTCCATTGAAGATACCGATGAAAGTACATTGATAAACGGAACAATGTGAACGGATCTTTTGATAGGAATGTTTTCACTACGTCTGCGCATTTTACGAATAATTCACGATCCCCGGAATCTAAATTTTTCTCGCAGTAGCTCAATATAGTTTTGCATTCGTGCAGCACGTCGATCATCTCCGAAGCCTGTAAAAATTACGAAAAAAAATTCAAATTATTACGAAAAATAATAAATTTTTAGCAAAAATTACACAGATCAATAGAGAAAATGCTGTTTGAAATGTAATAGGTAATTTTTCAGGATTTTTCGCGCTAATCGCGAGAAAAATTGGAAAAATTCCAGCACGTCAAAATTTTTCACGATTTGAATTTTGTGTTGAAAATTTTTTTCACGATTTTTGATAGCTTTTGACACTTGAAATTCATTTTGCGGACAAAGGAAGGGTTCTAAGAGAAGAATGAAAAGAACATGAATTGTAGAGTGTAAAATTTCCTTTCTGTAGAGTAAAATTGTTTTTTTTAGAAAGCCAAGCTTTTGAGATATTTTCAATCGAATGTTCAAAATTCAACACTTTTATCTCTTATTGAAAATGTCTCGAAAACTAAGCTTTGTAGAAAAAAACCAATTGAACTCAACTCTCTCAATTATAAATCAGTGAAAATTATCGAAAATCGCTGAGAAACAGTCAGAATTACAGCGCAAGAGAAAATCAGTGAATTTTTTTTACTGAAAACAAATCAGTGAGAAAAATCAGTGAGAAAAATCACTGAAAAATCAGTGAAATTTATGAAATTTGCTGAAAAATCAGCAAAAATCTGCTGGAAATCAGTGAATGTCGCTGATTTTTCCTGTGCTGCAATTCTGACTATTCATCAGTGACTTTTTACTGATTCAGAATGAGAGAGTACTGATAGAAAATTTCATGCTCCACAATTTACGTTCGGTACATTTTTTTTTTGTAGGACCTTTCTCGTACTCATAGAATCAACTTCAAGGTGTAAGAAAAATTTCAACAAAAAATTCAAATTGGAAGAAATTCTGACGAGATAGAGAAAAAATGAAATCATATTCGAACTCAACACTAAAAAGTAGGTCAAAATCACATCGATTAAGCAAGAAAAAATTGTTAAATTGCTGGCCTGTGATATTTCACACGTTACAAATGAGAAATGTTAAAAATGTGGTTCACAACAAAAAAATCAATTTTCTGGAAAAATTAAGCCTCTAAAAAAAATATGAATAGAACAAAAATTGTAGAACGTAAAATTTCCTTTCTGTAGAGTTCAACTTGTTTTTTCCTATGAGGCTTAGTTTTTGAAATATTTTCAATCAATTATAAAAGTTGACATTAGAACTTTCAATTAAAATAGCTCGAAAGCTAAGCTTCTAGTAAACAATTAAATTTTACGCTGTACAATTTATGTTCTATTCATTTTTTTAATAAGACCTTTCCTTTGCCCATAAAATCGACTCTCAAGTGTTAAAAATTGTATCAAAAAATATAAAATAAATTCTCAAAAAAAATTCCAGGCATCAAACACAGATTTTGGGAAAAAATAGTGACTTTACTGACTTTTTATGAGGCAAAAAGTGACATATTTTTCGAAAAAGTGACCAATTTTTTCAATTTTTTTTCTCATTAGTAAATTCTTCCCTATTTTTTTTATTGGGAAAAACTTTTTTTTCTGAAATTTTTTTCATTAATAAATCTTTGTCAAGGTATCAATAAAAAAGATTTGACACGATTTTTTTAAAAAATAAATATCAGTATTTTTTTAATTTTATGCAAGAGCGGTAGCCCGTTTGAACGAAAAAAGTGATTTCAGAATGAAAAAGTTACCAATATAGTGCCCTTTTGGCAAAAAATGTGACTTTCAGTGACCAACCTTGGAAATAGGGGGCAAGTAACTAAAAAAAAGTAACTCTGTTTAATGCCTGAAATTCAAATTATTGAAGTGATGGGGAAAACCTGAAATCATTTCGAGCTCAGCACTGAAAAATGGATCAGAATTACCTATCAGATAACGTAGGAAAAAGTTGAATGAATAAATTTTTAATCAAAATTTCAAAAATTTGAATTAATATTGAATTTTGTGAACATTTTTACCATCCAATAAGTATTCCAATTTTCCAGAATGACGTGAATATGATTTTTTTGAAATTTCGAAATTTTCAACATCCAGTAATTAAATATCAAGGATTAATAAAAAATTTTTATCACATTTCTTTAGGTCAAAGGTCAAAATAAATATACCATTAAAAAATCTAGTCAAAATATAATTTTCCACTCATTCTAAAGTTATTATCACTGCAGACACGTGTACTATCCACTCATCCGTCAAATTGTCGCCACTTCGGTACTATAATTTTCTCGAACTATAAATAAAAAACCATTACGTTTCGTTTTTCCTTCATTGGGATTCAAATCGAGTAAAATTTACTACGGTCAAAAACTAACCGAATGTTTAATTTTATCGATAATTTACATACGACGTAATTATACGTACATCTTTATACGCGTTGTAATGAGAATTCAAATAAGTACGAGAGTTACGAAGAATACCATTTTACAAAGACAAAAAATCTTCAGATAAACGTAAAATTACGAAGAAGAAAAAAAGTAAAGAAATGAATAAAATAAAATAAACGTGGGTAGTTAGGTCTAGGTACAAACTACAAAGTATCTAATATTTTTCCAATTTTTTTTGTACAGAAAAAAAAAGAAGGAACAAACAATATAAAACGTACGCAGTCATTTCATCGACCTTCGAACAGATTACCTTACGCCCATCAATATTTCGTAACATTTTAAATTTCAATATGATTTTTAAGAATTTTTGAAGGGTTTCTCCCTTTTTACGCGAATTTATCGAGAAAATAAAAATAACTAGAAATATCTACCTAGTTTTTTCTATCTGTGTTTTTCTAAAACTACGCCCGTAAAAAAAACTGGAATATGTACCGAGGCTGGGCAGGGGGCAGGGGATGACTTGCTCCAAAAGTAAACTCTCCTTTCCATGATATAAAAAATGGAGAAAAGATGCAATGTGTGGAAATAATCAAGAAAAATGCCATTTTTAGTCCTTCTTCTTGATTTTAATTTTGATTTTCCAAAAAAAAACAATTTTGAAAAATCTCATTAAAGTGATCCCTAATTTCAAGTTATTTTTACCAAAAAAATAATTTTGCTCCCTCCCTTCTTTTCTCCTTCCACAAATAGGATAATTAGTACCTCTGACCTTCCAAATTTGAAAAAAAAACAGTAAGTAGTCCATAATTGGCAGATTTTCAATATATATCTGGAATTTCTCGTTTCATTTTTCGAAATACATACGTAACTCAGTCGACTGACACCGAATAGTGCTCAAAAAATCCAACTTCTCGAATTAATAATGCAAATAGTATTTCAAATTGGCTGAAAAATTGCCAAAAAATAGGGACGAATTTCAAAAATTAAAATATTTTATGCACTCATAATCTTACGACGAGATGCCAACACGGTCTTGGTAGAGGAAAAATCAATCTGAAAAATATTAACATTCTCTCACGAGAAATCAGAGGAAACTGTAATTTCAATTTTAGATAAAAATTAATTTTTATGCATCGAGCTCAACAATTTTTAGAGCTAGTAAAACGTTGAATAATTGGAATGAAAATTTTCAAATTTTTGTAAAAATTTAGCCTATTTGAACTCAATACTTTCATTATTAGGGTGGATCTTTTTGCACTTTTTTTTCTAAATTTGAATAGGGAGGTAGCCAGGAAGTTGTATCAACTGTCAGGCCTCAAAAAGACCCTCTGGCTCAATCCTTACCTCCTCCCCTCTATTCAATCGCCCTTGAAAATTCTGTCTTAATCTCCAGGGCTCATATATGTAATAATCTTGTATGTAGTTTAGCTACCATATTTAACTGTATTCGAGATGTGTAATTAATAGACCCTTTTTTGCTATTACATTTTTTCTCCTTGGACTCCAATTTTTTCTGCTTAGTCCTAACCATATTTTTTCATGAATGGTTGAAAAAAATTATTTTTTATTTTTTTTAAATTTTCAGTAAAAAATTGCGAAAAATCTGTTGAAAAATTGAAAAAAAAACTTGAAACTGGAACATGTCTCAATGAATACTTAATTTTACCCGAATAATCATCGTTGGTGATTTTCCACCATTACTTATCCCAATTTTGGAAAACGAAATTGATAGTATGGGAGAAGGGTAACGGTGGAAAACTACTCTCTCATCCCGAATCAGTGAAAAATCACTGAAACAGTCAGAATTACAGCACAGAAAAAACACTGAAATTCACTAATTTTCAGCGATTTTTCACTGATTATTCAAAGAATTTCATTGATTTTTCAGTGAATTTTTATTGATTTCCAGTAATTTTCTTTCACCGACTTGCTCTCAGTGAAAAAATTTTCACTGATTTATCACATGTGCTCCAATTCCAGTGTGCCCATTATACTTCAGAAATGATTTTCCCTGACTTTTCCAGGTTTTCCAGACCAATTGTTCAAATTTATCCAGACCTTTTGAATATGATATTCGAAAACCAATGGGGAAGGGTGGGGGGGAGTAATTTTCCATGTGATGTACTTACATCCGGAAATTTTGCATCGGTAAGAATGATATAAAATTCAAGGGGGTCTAACGATTTTTTTTTCAAAATCACTATTAAGATACTTTTTACGAGATTTTTAGATGCTCCTCTTCGGGCCAAAAAAAATATTTAAGTTCAATTCTGAAATTTTTTGAGCTCATTCCCCCCCCCCCACCACAAAAATTTGAAAATTTGATTTTATTACCTACAGAAAAAAATTTAAATACATAAAAAGAAAAAACGAAGTAGCCCAACGCAAAATTAAGTTTTGAAAAATGAAATAAATTATGCCAAGGTGTCTACCAAATCGAGCGAATCTAAATTCAGATTTTCCCAGGCTAAAAGTTCAAAAATTTCAGCATATTTTATCCCCCCCCCCCCAATGAAAAACACATGCCTCAAATTTATAACTTCACGCAATCCCTTGACATTTTTTAGTTTGTATTTGTACCAATAAATAAAAAAGTCAATGAGGAAATTTATTGAAAATTTTATATTAAAATAAACAAAAAAACACTTCTCTAAATGATTAATCCTTTTTTTGGATTTTCGAAAAATCCCAGAGAAAATTCCAAAATTTCCTGACTTTTCCAGACCACCAAAATTCTCTGACTTTTCCCGGTTTTCTAGAGAATGGACACCCTGAATTCTGACTGTTTTTCAGTGCTTTTTGATAAATTTCACTGATTCAGAAATGAGAGAGTACCACCAGCATCAATGATCTTTTTGAGAGTAAAAATATCTATATTTAAGACCTCTCAAGAAAACTTTTTACAAAAATGAAGTCTTCAGATTTCAAACTTTCAGAAAATTCTAAGAACGTGAAAAAATCAATTTTTTATTAACACCTTTGAAAAATGGAATGAAGATGAAAATTTGAGTCCTAGTGGTATTTTGGAGTAAAAGTATCTGAATAAAGAATGTTTCCTTCAAAAGGGCTTTTTAGCTCCGAGGCCTTTATCCCGAGTGTTCTTCATAATCCAGATAACTCTTTGGAAAAATATCATATATCAGGACTCCAGGCGAATTCTTCCCCTCCCCCTCCCCCCATTTTTCCAAATTTCAAGTTTCAACTGTTCTCTATAATTTCTTAACTCAATTAAAAACTTCATTTCAATTGCTGTTTTTTCAAAAATTGATTTTGTACAAGACCCTTCTTCCGGGAAACTTTTCATTTACTTTAATACAATTCAAAACAATTTTTTTCAATGTACGCAGAATGTAGTCAAATTGAAAACCAAAAGTTTTTCAGTACTGTTTTCCTCAAAAGAAAATAAATTCGTTAAGGAGTTGAAAATCAAAAAAATTTTCAATATTTTTATAATTTCATTGGACTAGAACTCTTCTCATTAATGTAATGAGAGCAAGAGGGGTTAATATTTTTCCAACCTTGTTGAGGCATTGATTAATTTTCAAGAATAGAAAATTTCCACCTTTGAAGATTTTCAATTTTTGTATTTTTCGAGAGGAAGGGCTGTACCCTACTTCTGAAAACTTGTCGAGAGATCACGAAACATGAATCTTTGAGAGTAAGAGACAAAAAAACATCAAAATATCAGTACCCAAGAGCGACCTCAGCCCCTATCGCAATTTCGCCAAATTAAAGTTCCACAAACGTCTGAAAAAATTGCCCACATAAATTCGCCAAACTGCGGATTCTCTCGGCTCGAAAACGAAAGTGGTAAAATTTCGCGGTTTCTCTGCTCGACTGCTGGAGAAATCTGGTAGCACGTAAGGCGAATCACGAAATCGAAAACGCAAAATTGAATTACCACCATCCCACCAGTAAAGTAGTTAGGTACTACGTAGATCTTACGCGCCGTATACGACGTCCGCAACACACATCTATTTAAGTCTCGTATAACGGTCCGGGGCACAGTTCGGGGGCACGGCGGGCTCGGTAAACGAGAAAATTACCGCTTTTGCGAACGTTTTATTCGGCGTGTACTCGCTGATACTCATAGCACTCGTATTTCCGGCGATTTCTTAAAATGCCGTTAATCTTTTCATTTTATCTAGCCTGCTGCGGCACCGGCCCGGGCCCGGGCAATGCTTTTACGCACCGCACGCCGACGAATTAATTTAAAACTCGCCTCGCTTTTATTTAGACACGCGTCCGCCGCTGTACGCCTTCTTCGTTCTCTCATCGTCGCGTCGCTCGTACCGAACTCGCTTCTAATAGTTAAAATTTATAAAACGCGAAATTTTCCCAAAAATTAAAGCCACCCGGAATTGTGTTTCTTATTTACGAGCTCTCGGTACGAGCGCCGCGCCGCCTCCGATCCCATATAAAGTAGAGACATCGGATACGTTGCACGTACCGCCGCACCGACTCTTCCTCCTGCGCGTTTTCTCTCTTCTAATCTTTTGTAATTAGATCTTTTTCCTCGAGCAAAGGTATCTAACGTGTTTACTGAGCGTGAATATTTGTACATATGCATCAACCTTTGGGTAGAGATTTTCTCAATCAGGAGGTATGTATGAGATGATGGGAGAGGGCAGGTTCGAAGTTGGAGGGGACTTTGGGGTGCATATAATTAGCAGAATTTTCAATGGATTTTATTCTCGTAAACTTTAATATTTTTTGACAGATTTTTTAGCAGTAAAATTGAACCGTTTGTGAGACGAAAGCGGAAATAATACGAAAAATGTAGATACCATTCTGTAAATGGGAGGGGGTGTCAGAAAGTTGTATCCAGACTTCGAATTACACACACCCTGCCCCTCCCCCTCCAACCCACATCCAACATTTACCTCTGCCCAATTGCCCATAAAATTTGGTCCTACCTGTTCTCAAAAAAATTAAAAACAAATTGAAAACTTTTTTTTTTGGAAAAATGTCGCCTGGAATTATTTTAATGTACTTGAGGTGGTTTGTCTTCGGCGCCTACGTCTACTTTTCTCTTTTAGTTTACTTTTCAGGAGTTCATATTGGAAAAAAAAATCAAACCCATTTTTTAAATGTCCTCAAATAGTCCAGTTATTTTAGGATTTAACCCCCAAAAATCCAATCCTGATTTTTTTATACATCCTGGTAGGGTATTCCAAAAAAAGTCACCGCGAGAATTTCAACCCCTACCGGCCCTACCGTTAGTTATAAGGGAGGTTATTGAATACTGCATTTAAAAAATCAAGGTTGTGGAAAGAAAAAGTACTTTAAACGCGATGTTATTGCTTATTATTGGTGATACGAAACATTTCTTTGCGTCACGATGTCAGTCAAGTAGGTTAAGGGATGAGGGGTGAAATTCAAAATTTTGAAAATTTCTGTTTGGTGTCAAAAATTAGGTTTTTTGGCATGCCAATTACAATTTTGAAATTGTTTTTTGTGAAAAATCAAAAGGAGTTGTAAGACTGTGACCCAGAAGATATCGAATAACTTATTTTTAAAAGTTTGAAATTAAATTAAAGAAGTTGAAACAAAAAAATTACCAAAATTTTGAATTGTCCTCTGCAAGTCACCGAAAATTTTGAACCAAAATTATGTAAATTGAAATTATGACTTTTGCCTATGCCTTTCCGGAGCTTCTTTTGATTTTTAATTTTTTTTTCAACGTCAATATTTTTATTCATTTCAAACCTTTAAAAATAAGTTATTCTATATCTTTTGGGTCACAGTCTTACAACTACTTCTGATTTTTCATACAAAACAATCTCAATATTGTAATTGCAAAGTGTCTACCGATTTTTCAAAATCAAATTTTGCGACTTTTTTGCGACCTTATTCTGAAGTATTTAGTATCAACCTCTCAATTCCCCCCCCCCCCCCCCCAAAAAAAAAAACCAACGAGATCAAATTTATTACAGAAAAAAATTCATAAACGTAAGAAAATACGTTTTTAATTTTAAAAAATATAATTTTTCACAAAAAATTCCTAAAAGTGAGTTATTCTATGTTAAAAAAGATGAATAGTTACCTACTGCCCGAGCGATGGGAGGGTGAAAATTTTTACGAAAAATCATGTTAGAACGGATAAAATTGTTAGATGTTTATTGAGCATTTACCTAATAGAGTATTTCTTTTAACACAATGGAAAGTTGGCATGACAAGGGCTGATATAGATTTGGCGAATTTTGACCCTAAAATCGAGAAATAAATTCATGGGAAGTTTGAAACATTAGCAGATTATCAATATAATGACGTGATAATTTGACCCGAGCGAAGCGAGGGCAAATTTTTTTTAGAAGAATTTTATTTTTAAAAAAATAGCAAAAAGAGACATATTTCCAAATGATTTCTCCTTCTGAATTTTTAAAACCTCCCACTGAAAATTCCAAAATTCTCCGATTTTTTTAGATATTCCTGAGAATGGACACGATACTCCCTTTGAAAATCCCAATCGTGATCGCTACTAATCCCACAAGAACATATTTTTCCGCTTCAAAGTATTCAATTATGTGAAATAGAAGGGAAGAAGGATTATAATTTAAGAATGGATTTTGAAAATTTATGAGCCCGAGCAAAGGGAGGGTGAAAATTTTTATTAAAAATATTCAAAAATGTGAAATTTCTTTATTTTTTCTGTTTTGTATAAGGTGAAAAAAAATCAAGTAATTTCGGAAAAATTCTCGACTTTTGATGAATTTTGGGTCAATTCGCGACTTTTTCGCGACTTCAGCGACCTAAATCAAAATTTGCGACTTTTTCGCGACTTTCGCGAATTTCACGACCGGTAGGCACCCTGAATTGGAATGCCAAAAAACCTAATTTTTGACACCAAACATGAAAATGTTCAAAATTTTGAATTTCACCCCTCACCCCTTAACCCCCTTGACTGACATCTTTTTTTTAATCTTAATTATACACGTAGAACAAGATTGTTCATAACTATTTTTCAATTTTGAGGCTTATTTGAAGAGATATTCACGAAAAACCGGTTTTCAGCAGACATTTACCCCTCCCCTGGAGGTAGCGGAGGGTTATGGGGTGTCCATTTAAGTATGTTGTGTAGTGGACCATTACGAACGTAAAACGCAAAAAAAATCAGGATTGAATTTTTGGAACATTTTTTCTCTTATTTGTTTGGACTAAAAAATATTGAATAAAATGGTTTTGAAATTTTTTTTCATAAAATGGATAAAATGATCTTACAAGGAAGGTATCTCAAATCGAGGTAGAATTTTAAACCGAAACAAAAATAAATCGAAACATCATAGAAGTACCCCATACCCAAAATTTCAGGTTCAAAAGTTCATTTTTCAATTTTTGGCGAATTTTTGAAATTTTAAAAATTACCTCATCACTCCGCAGAATATGAAACTTTGATCTAATCAACGAAAACGGCTGAAATTTGGTATATACTGTATTTTTGCCCTCCTAAATCGATTGGATGCGGTTTCGAGACATTTCAGAGGCTCCAGAAACTTTTGGAATTTTCCAGCAGTGGAAAAAACTTCATAAAAATGATCCATATGAACTTTAGCACATATAATCGCGAATTACCCATATTGGTGACCTAATTGATCGATTAAAGCACAATTTTCCAAAATTTTTAACTTAAGAATTAATTCCATATTTTTTGGAGAAAATTTTTCTGGAAAAAATATGGATTTGAACTCAAGTTACGAATTTTGGAAAATTGTACTTTAATTGACCAGACAGGTCACCAGTATGGGTAATCCGCAATTATGTGTGCTAAAGTTCATATGGTTCATTTTTATGGAATTATTTCTAGTGCTGAAAAATTCCAAACATTTCTGGAGCCTCTGAAATATCTCGAAACCGCTGATCAAAAATAAGGTATATACCAAATTTCAGCTTTTTTGGTAATTAAACCAAATTTTAATATTTCACAGAGCAAAGAGGTAATTTTGAGACTTCACAAATTCACCAAAATTCGAGAAATCAACTTTTAAAATTTTGGTTATGGGGTTCTTTCATGACGTACTTTCGAATTATTTTTGTTTCGGCTCAAAATTTTACTCGCAAGATCATTTGAAGAAATTTGTTTCAAAAATGAGTAATTTTTATGAGTTTTTAGAGGGCTACATTCCCTAATGAGTTGATTTTTGGCATTATTTGAACATAACGTTTCGAATTTTTAATCTAAAAACAAGACCTTTGTTGGAAACACTCAACACAAAACATGATTTTCAGCTTCATTCGAGCTAAATTATAATAATTTCACGTCACGATTTAGATTGAACTGGGAATTTCAGCATATGTCATCTCATATATCAGCCTATTAAACATGAATATCGAATACTAAAAAATATCAACTAGTGATACTAATATCAAATAGCAAAATAATATAAGTATTCGGGGAAGACTATGAAAATGAGAAAAAAATCCAACATTACAGTCTCAAATATCAAACTTTTTAGATTAGAATTGTAAGTATTCTCATAACATGGGTTTAATAACCATACCACACCAGATTCCCAAATGAAGTACTCAATATCTGATAAAATAATAATTTAAAAAATACCAACGTTGAATTTTCAGAGTTCAAGTTAGTAATTCACCACAAAACATAATTTCTCGCTGTTACAAAAAAAAAAAGAAAGAAAAAAAAACCTAACGAATTATTACGACATCCCTTTCGCGTCGAGCGAGGTGAGAAAAAAGGTAAAAACAAAAGGTCATCCGAGGTTATCTCGGCACTCTTCAGGACTCGGTCATCGTCCGAGGACATTTTTTCGAGTCAACTCTAATTGCGTCACTATTATCATTTTTTAAAAAAAAGCAGGAAAGGGAAAAGGAAACGCACGCATAACACATCCGTACAATAAGGAAAGCGCTATAGGATACAAAGAAAAGAAACGAATGGGACACAAAGAGACGAGACGAGTATCGTAATCAGAAAACCACCGCTGAGGGAATTTTCAGCCTACGACGTCCGCGCCTATTTCTAAATAGGTAATTTTTACGTAAACCTACGAAGATATCCGGCTCCTCCGGGAAAACCTTTCGGTTCCCAGTTGTATCCAATCGAACGGCATGGCAAAAAGGGAAGATAAGCTGTGGAAAAATACCTACCCCGAACCTAAGGCTAAGATGCGATCGAGTCTAAACTCTAAAGAGAATAGAATTAAATAAAGGCGAACGAGAGGAAGAAAAAAAGGCCAACGAAAATATATATTCGAAATTATTTTACGGATTGTCGAGGTTAATAATACGAATCGATTTTTCTTCGCAAGACCTCGCGAGTCGCGTCTATACAAAAAGTAAACATCGGCCTCGACCTTTGAATAAAAAACAATTATTCGTGTTGATAAAATTTTCATGAAAATTTCAATTTCACTTCGCCGCTGCGTTCAAACGAATCGAAAATTTTTACCGATTCTTTATATGTAATAAAAAGATAAAAAAAAAACATACCTACAAACCGATATAATACAATGCACCTATTTCTGATTAAAATTTCAATATGGCTTTTTAAATTGTAGATAGCTCTATATATAAAAAGTACTACGTATTCTGTTTTTTTATCAAGGTTTTATTTCGCCATTGAAATCTTCGAACAGGTGGTATTCTTCTTCTTTTTTAAAAAAAACTGTTTAATAACGAGTGCCCTTACTCAAAGGGAAAATTATTCGGCGAGTTGACACGCGAGAACGCCATGATATACTATACTTAGGTATTTAGTACGCACCAGCATCTACCTACGTATATACAGGCGCGTATAACCCTACAGAACGGTGAAATTTTTTAATAAACGTAATTTTGTACCTCTTTAATCAAGCTATTATGTCGTAATGAGAACGTATCCGCGGGTCCAATGGAATTTCTAATCGAAATTACCAACACCCAGATATTTTATTAGAGCTGCGACAAATTGTACCTGTTCCCCGAAAGCGTTTCTATTTACCGCCTTTTAAGGCTTTTGTCGGATAAAGTAATCAAATTGATTTGAAGTTATTTTTATGCTACGAAGTAGAAGTGCTGGAGTTAATTCGATAGAAAGTGAAATCATAGTTTGACATGCGAAATAAATAAATGGATATTTAATCGATAAAAAGGCCAGTGCGATAGATTTTATTGAATAGGTAAAGGCATAGATGTGAAATTTTCGGGAAAAAAAGTAGGTAAGTTTAGTAACATTCTGTACCAAAAAAAAGGAACCAAAGGGATCAAATTTTTGAAATTCATTTACAATATTGATTATAAATTTCAGCTTCTGTTTTCGATTTTTTCCACTTTTTCGAAAGATTTTTCATGGGGGGGGTTACAACTTTTTTACCTCCTCTCTTCTCCCTCTCCTCAGATTAACTCAAATTCAATTCTGGAAATTTTTCAGGAAAGGGAAAATGTAAAATTCCTTGATTCAAAATTTCAGAAAAATTTAAAATCAAAACTATTTTTTTCAATTAAGCAAATTAGGTACCGCATATTTCTAATTTTTTAAAACTGCCGAATGAAATAGGATTGAATTTCAATATTTTTAAAGCAAAGAATGAATGAAAGTATTTGAGCCTGGATATAGAAAACACCTTTGGTGTCAAAAATTGGTTGTTGAATTGACACTGATTTTGAGCCTCTCAGATGGAGAAGAATCAAGGCAAAATCTCAATTCAAAAACCAATTTTTGACACCAAAGGATGGTTTCTAGTATATCCAGGCTCACATATAACGTTTGAAAAGCACAAAATTCAATTTTCTCCAATAACATTCAAGAGTAAAATTAAAAAAAAAATTGCTGATAGGAATTCGGTTTTTATTCGGAAGTGATTCAAGTTGGATGTTTTCTAAACACAAAAGTTACAGCAATAAAAAAATGAAAACGCTGCCCAAACAAAACGAAGTAAATTTTTTTGAAAAAATTATTATTGGGCATTCAAAAAAAGTTCCTTTTTTACGATTTTAATGAAAATTGAAATTGATTTTTTATGAATTTTGTCAATTGCTGATAAAATAGTAACTTTTGAGGATGAAAAGTGACTTTAGTAACCCAACATATGAAAAAAAGTAAGAAACTACTTTAAAAGAAACCTCACATCGATGCCTGTTGAATACGGTGTTGATTCGAAGAGATACCCAGTAGATGGGATTCAGTCGGGTCAGGCCAATGATGGAGTTAGGATGGGGGAGGAGGGTAATCATGACCTCAGAGGATTTCGCATTCGGAAATTCGAATGAAATTCGGTCAGATTTAATCTGAGTCTTTAGATGATAAAGTTCATACATGGACTATTTTTATGGACTTCTGTTCATTGTTGGAAAATTCTAAAATTTTCTGAAGTCTCCAAAATGCCTCGAAACCACTTCCAATTGACTCAGGAAGTCAGATTTTTTAGTTATTAGGACCGAGGTTCCAGGGTTCCAATGTTTCGATATTTCCATGTTCCGAGGTTTCGAGGTTTCAAGATGTCAAGGTTTTGAAGTTTCAAGTTTCTAGCTTCTACATAGCTTCTAGCTATTTCAAAGGTCATCATCTTATGCCCAGAAAAATCATGGGATGATTGGCGAAAATGTTTTTCATCTCAAAAGTCGTCCCACCCTCGGAGGCTTGTAAAAGCGTGAGATGATTTGTGAAAATGGTGATTTTCATTTCAAAGTCTATCTTATGCCCGGAAAAATCATGAGATGATTATAAAAAATGGTATTCAGCTCAATGGTCATCTCACCTCCAAAAGCTTGAAAAAAGCAAAAGCGGGATGATTTGTAAAAATAAATTTCATCACAAGTTTCAAGTTTGAGTTCAAGGTTCCGAGGTTCGAGATTCCGACGTTCTGATGTTTCGAGGTTTCGAAGTTTCAAATTTCTAGTTTCATTCTACATCTCTTCTAGCTTTTAGCTATCTCAAAGGTCATCTCACCCTCGGAAGCTCGGAAAAGCGTGGGATGATTTGTGAAAATGATGATTTTCATCTCAAAAGCCATCTCAACCCGGAAAAACCATGGGGTGATTTGTAAAAATGGTTTCCAGCTCATAGGTCATCTCACCCTAAAAAGCTCGAAAAGAGCGTGAGATGAATGGTAATCATCAAAAATTTCAAGTTTCAGGTTTGAGGTTCGATGTTCCGAGGTTTTGAGGTTTCAAGTTATTTGCCTCTAGCCATTTCAAAGGTCATATTACATCCGGAAAAATCATGGGATGAGATGAGCTAGAAAGCTGAAATTTAGATCTGTTAGGTACATCTTTATAAAGTTTATTTTATCAATGTCTAATTAAGTCTGATTTCACATACTGAGGTGCTTAGTCATCAGAGAGCACTAAGGCACCCCTAGAAATGCACAGCGACCCATCAATACCTTTTCTGTAGTCTTCTACCAACCCCGCATCATCACAATTTCAAATGTGTTTTTCTTAAAAACTTGTTTTTTCTCCTCGTTTTTTTTTTAAATATCCAATATCACATACGTTACGTGACATTTTTTGTATGATAAGTAACTTTTCATGTTACATAACATTTTTTGTATGTCAAGTGACATATCTCATTCCAAGTGACATTTCTCATGTCAAGTGACATATTTACATGTCAAGTGAGATTTTTTCCGTCAAGTGACATTGCGATGGACATTACTCATGTCAAGTGAGATTTTCTACATGCCAAGTGAGATTTTCCACATTTCAAGTGAGATTTTTACATGTCAAGTGAAATTTTCTACACGTCAAGTGAGATTTTCTACACGACAAGTGAGATTTTCTACATGTCAAGTGAGATTTTCCACATTTCAAGTGAGATTTTTTTACTTGTCAAGTAAGAATTTTTACATGTCAAGTGACCATTTTCCCCGTCAAGTGACATTTCTCATGGCAAGTGACATTGCGATGGACATCACTCATGTCAAGTGAAATTTTCTACATGTCAAATGAGATTTTTTTACATGACAAGTGAGATTTTTTACTTGTCAAGTGAGAATTTTTACATGTCAAGTGCCATTGCGATGGGCATTACTCATGACTAGTGAGATCTTTACATGTCAAGTGAGATTTTTTACATTCAAGTGAAAATTTTTACATGGCAAGTGACATTTTTACATGTCAAGTGAGATTTTATACATGTCAATTGAGAATTTTTTACATTTTAAGTGACATTTCTCCCGTCAAGTGACATTTCTCATGTCAAGTGAGATTTTTACATGTCAAGTGAGATTTTCTACATGTCAAGTGAGATTTTCCACATTTCAAGTGAGATTTTTACACGTCAAGTGAAATTTTCTACACGTCAAGTGAGATTTTATACATGTCAAGTGAGAATTTTTACATGTCAAGTGACATTTCTCCTATAAAGTGACATTTCTCATGTCAAGTGTCATTTTTAATGTGTCGATTTTTTTTACATGTCAAGTAGCTTTTTTATGTCATCTGACGTTTTTCATATGTCACATACATTCACTTCTTCAAATATTTTTCATTTTTGAGCGATGATTTTCAATGTAGTCGATCACCAAATCCAGTCAAATGTCATTTTCTCAAAAAATTCCGTCACATTTTTTTTAAGAACACTCAAGAACTCAACATAGTACATTAAAAGTCATAATGTAAGCTAACAGCTATAGAGGATCAAGAAAATAATTTGACATTGAATCCATTTCAGAAAGTAGCTACCAAATAGACGATTTTAAAATCATAGCAAATAGCAATCTTCAACAAACTGAACGCTACATTTAATATCGCAACGGACGGTATCGATCCATCATCAAACAAACCGACAAAAATAATCAGCGGCGATTTCGAAATCGACCAAAATTGTTCGATTTTTTCCTAAATTACCCACTTAGCACCTCGCTAATACTAAACACCATCCCATAACCGCATTTTAATAACCCCTCGGCTTCAATCATATATCACACTGCATCCAACGACGAATGAACTTCACACCGTTGATATTTTTCTTTTGCACAATTTGATATGCATATCAGGTGCTTCATCGAATAAGCCAGTACGTTTCCGTCTTAATACGACGTATTCGTCGTACATCTACATATCGAGACCGGGGAAGCCGTCGCTAGAGCGTCATCTACGATGTTTTCCCTCTTTTACAACTTCGCAACACGACTCACTCGGGTTCAATTTGAAATGGCTTGTATATTCGATTCGCTGTTATTAAATTTTTTTACTTTGGCAAAACATAACGCAAACTATTGATATGGCGTACGAATTCTTAAGGAAAAAGAAAGGAAAAAGTACACGTCAAAGACCAAAGATACTTTGACAGGCAATATCAAGTTCGTAGGTAGTTTTACAAATACAAACTATATAAATAAATATAGAAAAGCGTCGATCGGGTCGCCTGGCGTCTCCCAAGTTGGTCTTGGCGTGTTTATTCGCATACCGGGGCGTATTTAATCAACGCGGACGCGTTTTACCGCAACAATATTACGCCTCGTGCCATCGTAATCTTTTAATTATCGGTAAACAATTCGCTATTTATCTTTACCATTGGTGGTATAATTTAATACGAGGTTTATTTAATAAACAATTCATCCTACACATGCATGCCGATCGCGTTGTAATAAAAATTTCATCCGAATAGCCAAATCATAGGTACCCATGGTGGTGGCGCGGCGAGAAAAAGAAGCAGGGAGGAGAAATGCAAATTTACACCATTATAATTCAGCCAGTCCCTCTGTATTTGCTGGGGTCGCGTATAAAAAAAGGTACATTTCGCGATCCCGTCGCGTCTCGGCCACTGGCAGTGATTAATTTTATTTTCACGCTTTCGATAAACTTCCTCAATTAAACTTTTTATTTGTCGAGTGATCGACTCTTAAACGTACAGACACGCGGTTATATTTTACATACCACTACAAGTACGTACAATAACGTGTCAACACGCGGAATTCGGTTTACAGAGAATTTCAAAACTGATGTCATATTTCACCAACATCGACACAATACACTATTACACGCGTATAAACATCGTACACCATATCAAGCTCGAAGCGAACTTCATTTGGTATGGAGAGCTTTGGCGCGTATATTTTCAAAATAGAGACGAGAAACGGAGAAAAAAACGACTCCATTATAACGTAAGAATGGTCTTTTTTTGCTTTTTTTTTTTTGTTGTGTAGAAAAAGCGTGAAAGCAATACCTTTGATTTTTTCTCTTCGCCTTCCGGTCTCTGGTAAATATTCGTAGTTCAAAGCGAGACAGTACATTATACGATGTGCACGAAGTAATTTGAATTTCACCTAAACGAGGTAAAATAATTACCCCGAAGTTCAATGAAACCTGTCACGTGGAAACATTTTACCGCACAGAGATTCAGCTAGAGTAAATTTTTAATCTCATTTTCTCGTTTGATTTTATAATTAAGTCTAAGTAAAGGAAATAGACAGATGTGGAGAAGAATAAAATTGGGGCCAAAAAATAACACTAGATATTCAAACGAGGCTGAAAAAAAAAAATCAAAGAGGAAGAAAGTGAAGGAAAACTGACAGAAGAGTAGAATAAAGAGAAACCGTATGAAAATGACGAGCCTGTTTAAATAGTGAGCCTCTAGTCCTCCGGAAATTGAAATACCTATGTCAAAATCACTGAATCTGGGATGAGCGCAGCGAAAGACGTTCGTTCAGTATGAAGCCTCAAGTGGTACTGACGCGATTGCGACGCGTGTAAGAGTTCTGCGCATGCGCAATTACAACTGAGATTGTGAGATTTTTATTTTGAATCATAAGGACTTGTTTTATTATGCACAATCGAGATTATTCGATCGATAATGATGATTCGTCAAATATTGAAATTCGGCTTTACTGACATGTTCTGCTCAGGGACCGGAAGCCAGCTGTAAGCTTTATTTTTTCGGATTTCTAACAGCGTTCTTCAAAAATTAAAATTCAATGGTTATTAATATTGAACTGGGTAAAATTTGATTCACTTCATGTCAAAAATGATGAATAAAATTGTCAATTACATTAAATTTTCTTGAAATAAAATTCAAAAAACATTAATTTTTCAATTTTTCCCACCAACTACAGTACAGTCATTTGAAGCCAAAAAATTCTCAGAAACAGGAAAGTTTGTATTATAAGCTTTGTAGAGGGTGTATTTCAACATGGCCGACTTTCCCTAAAATCAGCTAAAATCGGGAAATGAAATATTTTGTCCCCCTGTTGGAGGATGAGGGGGATCAAATGTTGGTCTTATAACGCTAATAATTGCCAAAAATCGGGTTAATCGACTTTCAGGAGCGGCTTTTTTGCATAGTCCATCCTATTACCATTATAGAATAAGAAAAATGTGCAACCGATCCCTCATCTCAAAGTAGGGATGGACTCTCTGTAGAAAAATTTACATTTACCTCCAAGAATAGCTCAGCTAAGTATAGTGAGAAATTCGAAAAATTGGTTCAAACGAACGTTGTAGAGTGTTAAACGACCAATCATTTCCTTTTTATAAATTTTTTCCTACATGGTCTTAGGGCCGAACTATTGCAAAAAGAAAAAAAAATTGGTGCAGTGTTTGAAAATTTCACGCGAATTTTTAACTTCCTCTTTTGGGGCCCAATTCGGGTGTAGGGGTTAAATGATTATAAAAATTGAGTTTAGCGACCATGAAAACCCCAGAAACTCACTTGTTGGGCTATTAGTTTGCTTCATTTTATATCAGGTGTAATTAGGGACTTTGGTAATTAGGTATCAAAGTGAGACAAACTTAATGCAAAGCGTATACTTTTGTCTCGCTTTGATACCAAGCTCCTCAATTTATTGAGTTGATGCATGGTTGATGAAACATTTTCGAACGCCGCGTCGATCTTTTTATGTGACGTTAACGTGTGTTCTTTTCATTTTTAGAGCTTCTAAATTTAGATTTTAGGTGAAAAATTGAAACTTACATTGAAATTTGAAGTGATAAAAGCCAAAAGCCGAAAGCTGAAAGCCGAAAAAGCCGTATTTCCTGCCAGCCGAAAGCTAGCTTTAACAAACATGTAATTTCAAAAGCCAAAAACTGCAGCTTTATAATTTTTGTCACTACCTAAAAACTAAAAGCCGCAGCTTCATCTTTTGGCTTCCGGTTTCTGCCCCGGCTTGAGGAAGAAAAGAGGTCAATGGTCAGCTAGCTTTTGGCTGGAGGAGAATAAAGCTTTTTCAGTTTTTATAGCTTTTAGCCTTCAGTTTTAGCTTTCAGCCTTCATCTTTTAGCTTCCCAATTTTGGCTTTTATCATTTAAAATTTCAAAATATGTTTCAATTTTTCATCTAAAATCTAAATTCAAAAACTTCAAAAATTAAAAGAATAACACAAAAAATTAAAAAAACAAAATGATAATTTACCCGGAACCATAATTTGAAATAGAAAGTAGAATATTTTTATTTTTGAAAAAAGCTGTTGGAAAGCTGAAAAAATGAAGTTTATGGCTAGCTTTCGGCAGCTGAATTCAGGGACCGGAAGCCGGAAGATAAAGCTGCGGCTTTTGGCTTTTAGCTAGTGATACAAATTATAAAACCGCAGCTTTTAGCTTTTGGCTTTTGAAATTATACGTCTGTTAAAGCTAGTTTTCGGCTATACAGCCTTTGACTGTCAGAAAATACGGCTTTTTCAGCTTTTAGCTTTCAGTTTTTGGCTCTTATCACTTCAATTTTTCAGATAAAATCTAAATTCAATAGCTCTAATAACTCACCAAATTGCAATTTTCAATTTTTTACATAGATGAAAGGTTTTAAGAATATTTATTTTCAACATTCAGCTTCACAAATTTTTACTTATAGTTGGAAGGAAAAAATTGGAAAATTTCACTAAAAAATTTCGGGTTTATTGGATTTTATTTCAAGGAAATTGTTGAATTTTAATTTTTGGTAAAAAAAAAAGCTGTTAGAAAACTGAAAAATAAAGCTTTCAGCTGCTGAATCATAAAGCTGAGCTAGCTTTCAGCTTTCCAAAATTAGCTTTCGGCTTTTCGCTTTCAGCTGGCTTCTGGTCCCTGGCTGAATTATAAAGCTGAGCTAGCTTTCAGCTTTTGGCTGGCTTCCGGTCTCTGAGGGTAAGGACAGTTTCAGAATAACTTGGCGGGGAGGAGGTAAAAAGGGAAAATTGCCAACTAAAAATGTACCAAAAAAAAGCTTTGTCAGAATGTTTAATTTGCCGGTTGGGCACCGAATTAGACGACTGAACATCATTTTCACGGAATATTTGCTGACTTTAAAACACGTCGGGCGGGTGTAACACCCTCCTCCCACAGCCTTTCCTGGTGGTGTGAAGAAACCACAGAGTCCATAAGATTAATCAAAGTAAATTAATTGTGAAGTAACGTTCTGCCCAGCCCCTTTAATTCTGAACTGTTTGCAATGGAGCTGAAATATGTAAAATTTCATGAAGAAAAATGTAATGGAGGTACCAGTAGAGGGTAGAGATCCGTGTATACTAAAAAATTTTATTTGTTGTCACGGTGTCCAAAAAATGTCAATTTTAATTTAATTGCACATGATTTTTGAAAATTCGTTAAAAATGGAAGGTGTACGAAAATTATTTTGATTTACGTTTTTAAGGTTCAATACAGATGAAAAATGATTTACAGAGTTGTTCCGATTTTAAAATCGTACTGAAAGCACATAAAAAGAGATGGAGCTTTTGCAAAACACATCAAAAAAATGAAAAAAAGTTTCCCAAAAAATTAAAAAATGCCCCTGAGAAGGTTTTCGAAACTCCTGAATCCATTTCTGCAGTCATTTGACATCAAAACCATTGGTCAACTCTCGGGAGGTGGGGCGATGAACAAAATTGAAAAATTTTCAACCTTGTTGAGTATCCGAGTAAGGTATCAAAATCCATGGTTTTTTGACCATCTGAATCCACTCTTTTGAAGTTATTTCATTCCCAAAACCCCGAAGTTGACCTTTGGGGGTGGAGGTAGGATCAAAATTTAAAATTTTTACTATAAATGGCTCTCCATTGATTCAATCCAATTTATATAAATTCGAAAATTCAAAATTCAAAACAAGTCCAAAGTGATGGAAAATTGACCTCATACAGCTGAAGTTGGCGGATGAAGGAAAAAAATATTCGAATAAAAAATTGCCTCCTGTAATTTTCTACTCCCTGAACTTCATTGTCCCTTCCCCCGAAAAAACATAAATTCTCGCACTTACAACATACGTTTCTCTACAGTGTAATTGAAAATCTCATTTGAATGCAATTTCCGGAATCCAAAAACCCTCTCAACATTCTACAAGTGCTTCACTTAAGGGGACCAAATTTTCATAACTATAAACACCCCTCCCCCATCAAAAAACATTGCTGTTACTTACTCCTTCATGCGAAGCTAATCTTATACAAAACTTTTATGTGCTTTTTCGTAAAACCGCTATTTTTTCCAAAGTAGCCTTTCAATTGCCCTATGATTGCTGGCATTTCATTTAGTCAACATAAAACGCCCAATCTTCGATGGGTTGAATATTAATTCACATTTAAAAGTTGTTTTCGGAGATGAAGCGATACAAACTGATTCATATATAATGCAGAATCCGCCATCCCTATCTTTAAGGTTACTTTTTCTTAATGAAATAAAAGCGAAGGCGAAACGAGAATTGAGTAGTTTTAAATGTAATTACTAAACTTTTAAAATCAATTTTCAAGCACAAGTTTAGCAAACCCACTTTCATCCTTTTTCCCAAAACGTATTAAAAGAGTTTACTTTCCAAAATGGGGATTTTTCGAAAAATGTTTACGTTATTCGGCCAAATCGTCTAATTTCTATTCCGCAAATTTTCCAATCACTCAAAAATTTATTAATATTTTCCTAGGAATTTAATACTCGTCTATAATTTTATTCAAAATCGCGCACATATTTTTTTACAACTTTCAATAAATTTATAGCAACCTAGGAGGAAAAATTCGCGATCCAGATTGCAATTTTCTCGACGTCCATAAAATTGAATTTTTCGACCCAGCGGAACATTCATTTCGCAAAGTTATCAAGATTTTTCTCAATTTACACAAAAATCAATACCGTTCACTTTATTTAGCCTAATTGTCGAAAGGGTTGTAAATTTCCATTTGAACAAGGAAAGTTTTTTCGTCGATTAAAACCATATTTTCTGTATTCGAAGCTCGAACAAATGAATTTTCCGGCCTTATTTGTTTTCTTTATTAACATTGTAATTGTCGTTTTTCCTCGTTCGGCTTGTTTTATAAGAGAGGCGAATTTTTGAAATTTTAGAACTTATGACGACAAAGCCGTAGACTTCGGACGTCACCAAACAATTATGACGCTGGAACGAGTGACTCTTTGAATAAGTAACCTAAATTCAAGTAGTGTTTCGAGTGATTTTTTTTCATTTCAATTGCTGCGTTGGCCCGCTCCCCTCCGACCCTTAGGCTTATTAAGATAACCGAGTAATTATTTTAATATTTTAAAACGATCGAAATGCCGAGCACCGGGGGCAAAGGGGCAGGAAGTGAGAATAAAAACTGTTTAATTTTCGAGATTTGTTCAAACAATTAACTTAATAGACGTCGTTCAAATGCGAATTTTTTTCGAATAGAATTTACGTCAATTTAAATTCAACGAACGGCGAAGAACAATACGTCAGAAAACTCGCGAGTTCGATTCGATTTCTTACTAATCGCGAAGCGGAATTTCGCGATGGGAAAAAATAACTCGATTTTTGACACATACGAGGGGTAGGGATGGGGGTGGGGGTTCGATTAATTTGATAACGGCGGCATTTCGAGCAAGTTTTAAATAACGAATGCGCTCGTAAATCATTTAAAGTAAATAGGAACTAATCTAGTGTAATCTTGGCAATCATTCAAAATAGCAAGCTATAACAATTATTTTAAAACCGGGTAAACTTATGATGTAACTAGCAAATAAAATCGTAAATAACCGGTTTACTAAAAAGAATCCTCGAATACGAAAAATTAATACGTACCGATGGTTGCAGAAATCGGCGGTATATTGAGTGTGCAAGGCCAGCTCTATTTTCATTCAATTCCAATTCATATTTTTCCTGAATTTATACACAAAAAGAGAAAAAAAATCCGAATGACATTTTGGCAAAGTTTTCACTTGCAATAAATAAAAGCGGTAAACCGTTAGTTTTTATGGCGCTTTTATACGAAAAAATGTGCTCGAAAAAATACGAATACCACGCGCCGAGTAAAATTAAACAAGCAAAGCGATGGGTTTTTTCAGTTCAAATATTTTATCGGATGAGTGCAGTAAATACGACGATACATGTAAACGTTGTGCATAAAACAGTGCCCAAGTGTTTCGAAGGAATTTTTCACCAACAAAATTACACGTCGATTTACACGGAGAAGCGAGACGAGCACTGGAAAAGATGAAATTTTACTAAAAATAACTCGATACTTACAATAAAATCTAAAAAAACATTATATCGATGAAATTGAGGTTGCAACTCTTGACAAAACTGTCGAAATAATAATCTACCGATAGGTTGTTCATCAACTATGTAAGTGTACGTAACGTCTGAAAATTACATTATTCAAATTTGTAACAGAATAGCAGAAAACACCGACAGTGTAGGGTATCTATTCAACCTCACACATTCGAACCTCGCTTGAAAATATTCCCCAAAGATATTTTTCCAATACATTTAGAACTACTTGAAAATATACACAGCATTGGAGCAATAAGGCTCAAGTGATAGTCTACCGACTACAAAAATTGTGTATTGACTACTTTGTAATAAATTATTATAGGAGGTGCAAATGTGTTCGGTTATTGTGTGATAGTTGATACGTAAAATTCGACTGGCAGCTTACTTATTTTCTGTATGAGATCGAGGCACTGGGTAACATGTGGAAATTGTAGAATTCTCTTCCATTTTTTACTCTTGCCTTTGTTGTTATCTGAACCACCTGTTTAAAATACACGTCAAATTAGTAAGAGATACAGATATGTGTTTGTATATGGTGATGGATGCAGTTGATGTGAAAAGAACAGATCGTGGATCCGATAGGATTATGATTGGGATGTTTATTGTAATAGCTTACCTTCTCTTGCTTTCAAGTACACAGTATTCGCAACGATATTTTCCAATTCCATAACAAATAACATCCAGATAAATATATTTCCCGATTGCGGGTCGGTATTGACCACTTCCCATTAGACGATTTATTTGTAAAATAACACTGGCGGGTGCATTTTAATTACGATCACGAGGGATTATTTTTAAAAATACAACTAAGATATTTCCATTAGCGTTACGTAGAAAAGAACTTAAATTAAAACTAAAAATATTACTGTAAAAACGCGAACTTCATTGATCAAGAAACGCAAATTACATTCGGATAAATATTAGATTATCGTTCGGTCATGTTCGGCTCAACTCGCTGGAGAATTAAAAATGATAGATAGATAATGCCTAGATTGAAAATTATTTTTGTTTTGCACGAATGTCTGATCTGAATTATGAAGTCTGTGAATAAAACGATTGCAGTGTTGCCTTTGGAACAAAACTAAAAATAATTATTATTTTTCAAAATTTTCATTTTTTTTATTTTTTGAAAAAAATTAACTTTATTTCTTTTTACCCACCCCACGACTAAAGTTACATGGAATGCATTCAAAATTTTAATCTTTCAACACCAATCAACTTTTCTCTCGACGTCTCGACACTCTCGACTCAAACATTCTTTCCTCAGCATTTTTTTCTGCTCCAAGATTTCCAACATTTTTTTTCCATTTGCCAAAATTTATTTAAACTCTAAAATTTTTGCATTTTTGTTGACATTTTTCTCAACTTTCAACTCCAAAATTCCATTCCTCTATTCTTTGACCTTAAAAATATGTTCTAAAAACTGAAATTATTTCATCTCGACTCTCGAGTTTCTCAAAATTTCTTCTAAAAATATTTTTTCTCAACTGCCAATTCTAAAATTTCATTCTTTGTTCTTAAAATTTTCAAAAACTTTCAATAATTTTCAATTTTTTTGAGTTTCTCAAAAATTTTTGTAACCCTAATTTTTTCAAAATTTTTTCATTCTAAAAATTTTAGAGTTGGAAAATATAAATATTTTAAAATTACACGTAGGTAGGTAGGTAGGTAGAGGTACCTAAAGCATGTTTAATAAACACGTTGCTGGAAAAAAATCATCAAAAACTGAATCCGCTCGACAGTTTAATGTGGAAATATAACATACACAATAAGGGTAGAACTAGAAAGTTCCAAAGTTGATGTAGGCATGGTGTAATTCGCGGGGGGGGGGAGATAAAAACAAAATCCCATTGACTTTGTATGTAAAGTCGATGCAAGATTCACGTTGGACGCGTTGAATTTTCGTATCGATCGCAGGCACAGGCAGGGAGGCGCATCAATACACAAATTTGTCATGCGGACACTTTGACTAACTTGATGCAAAAACAAATCAGCCAGGGTAACGAAAACCAATTTTATAACTCAGCAGAACAGTTATACCGAATAACATATTTTATATTTATGGTATATATGTCGATCGAGGATCGATTTTAGCAAAGGTAGGTGGCTTGGTATCGTCGTCCATTAAGGTTAGAATGGAAATACGTGCACTTGTACGAGGACGTTGAATGCAGCAGCGAAAAAGATACCGTGATCACCTCCGAGACGAATGTTACAGAAATTCCTCAGATTACTGGAATGATCCGTCGTTGGATATTGTAAATTCCTCACGTCTGGCTAGGTTGTTACCACGTGGTTAGGTAGGTAAGTAGACAAGGACATGTAACCCGCATTTGTGAAGAAAATGCAAAATACGACCAACCAAAAAAACGTGGTAAGTAGGAAGTAGATACATAGTATATGGAGAGATACCTAACATCTATTTTTGGGCCAGACCGCGAGAAGCGCCCACCAGACACATTTTCAAGTCTCTGGCCAAATAAGACACGTTGACTACGCTGTTGACCATGTCTTGAACCGCCACAACACTAGGAAATTGTACAGCAGCTTTTTTAATTTCGTGAACAGTCGTGGCGAGAGCTTCGGACAAAGCGCCGGACAATCGTCCAACTCGAGCATTTATTTCTACGCACGAAACGTTTCGATGAACGGTGTCGCCGATATAAACCAGTCGATAAGCACCGACAACCACCAACTTTCCGTGTGTCAAAAATACCTTGGGCGGCTGATTACGTTCCACAGTACTTAGAAAAGCGTCGATCGCTTGCGTCAAATGCGCTAAATGCGTGCAGCATCGAGTCGCATAAAACGACAATACCTGAAACCAGAAACAAAAACGGAAACTGGCTTAAAGGCGGAGCCCGCAAATCGTGCAAGTGATCAAATAAGGTGAGGGAGTTTTCATCAACCTGCTTATCGTGCTCATTAATTTGGATGGAACTGTTAGGCTGGACAAGATTGCTGTTTTCGGCGGCCTCTGTAATCGACGAGTCAAACGGTTTTCGCAAATTGTCTAACGGACTACCAGCTTCGCAATTTGGCCGATTCAACGTAGTACACGATTCCGAGTTGATATACGAGTAATGTTCACCTTGGTTCGCTTCGTCTTGCTTATTCGAAACCAAATCTTCGCCAACTGTCCGATTCTTTCTGAACAACAACGTGGCATTTCCCTGGAAAATTTTAGTCGTGATTTCGCTGGAAGCACAACATTGTGAAAATTTGTAACGATAGGCGAAAAGCGAATATTCGATATGCGAATACGTAATTGTTCGAAAGGTATTTGAATTATTCGGAAACTAATTCGAATTTGAAAATAATTTTTGGAATTTTGATTGTTTGGATTTCAGTGAGGTAAGTGGCACCTTATACTAAAATTTATTTTCAATAAGAGGTACCTGGTGAAAAAATGAAAATCGAATTTTTAAAGCAGCCAGAAAAAATATATCGGCTGATTGAGACTTTTTAACGTAATTACGCATTTTCTGGAAGAAATTTTCATCAAACATAATAATTTGCTGATGAATACGGAAATAGAGTGAGGAATCGTTGGCACTGTTGTTGAACAACTCACTTGTACAAACGACGAGAATCTTCTTACATCTTCCGTCAAGCTTTGAGCACATATCACGAGTCGACCCAACGAATTCGAGCCGCAACTTATTTCGCTATCCACATTGGCCAATGAAGCTGGTTTCGTACCCAACACCTCTGAGGACCAGCCACACTTTTCCAAACGATTGACGCATTCTTGAACCACTTTATTTGTTTCGAATAATGCTTTTGTGAGAGGGCGAAGCTTTTGGACTAAACCTGAATCAGACAGACAAATAGATAAATACAAGTCTTCCCCTTCATCAATACTCAAGAGAGTCAGCAAGAATCGAGCTTATTTTCTCGCCTCGCGCAGAGCTCTGGCACAGACACATTACATATACCTACACCTATTTTCCTATCTAGAATCAGATGCCAAGCAGCTCTACCTACCATCTGTCTTCTCAAAAAATTGAAAGTACTCGCTTTGTACCAACCTTTATCCGGTGCGTGTGAAGCATTGGCCAAGACACCGACACCAAATTCTGATAAATCGTGTAGAGCTGATCGCAGTCGCAATATCGCCAATTTCATGCCCATCAATTCAGGTTCAAGTTGGTTAATTTCACTTTCGCGCCAAAGCGGCGCAGAGTACGACAGGAATGTATTAATAGCGTCGGCGATTTCGTTTTGTAATTGCTCCAAATTCTTCACAGCAGAACACAGTTCCAACGGTAATTCGCGACCAACACGAAGAGGAACGTCGTAACACTGCACAAAGATTAAATAGGTAAGTAAGTGGTTGTATGCTAACTCTTCAGTGTTGACCATAATACATAATAAGTAATAAGTATATGTGTATCTCCGTATCGAAAGGGCCCATGGTCGATCCAGGAAACGGAGATACAGCCGTTTTTGTGAAAAATGGTCAAAAATGTCAAAAAAAAAAAGTTCTTGTTTTGTATACCTGAAGGCCTGCTCTATCAGCTGGTTTTGAAAAATTTTCGATTTCGCAATTTTTAAGCGAGATATCGCGAAAAACATCACGGATGAGAAAGGGCCCACTTTGTCGATACCAAGTTTTCAACGCTTTTTTCTACGTACGACTGAAATCCGTGACAATTGAAAGGGCCCACTTTGTCGGTACACCTATTTCACTGCATTAATAAAAATAAAAATCTTCGTTTCAATTTCGTGATAGCTCCCATAGATGCACTCAATAAATGCACTTTGGTGCATTTTTCAGCTGGACACCTTCTCTGGACCACTTTACACAGTGATCAATCAAAAAATTTCATTACCCCCCCCCCCAAATGGTTTTATCAGCAAAAAACATTTTTGAAACTTTAAAATTCGTTTTTCTCAAAATTTTGATTTTTCAACTTTTCAGTTCATCAATTTTCAAAAATTCAAAAAAAATCGAGATTTTCACCAAAAGACATATAGTTTGCGCCATTGTGACCGGAATTTATCCTACTATTGCCCCCTGGTTTTAACTCCATACCGACAGAATGGGTCCTTTCGATGCGGAGGTACACATATAGTATGTACAGGTAGGTACAGTCGCATATACCCCATACTTACAATTTCTATTCCTACTTTCTACCACAGTCTTGCGGCGTAGAGCCCACAAATAACGTAGCTGAATGTACGTAGACGTAGGTAGGTAGGTACCTAACCTACATACAGGATGACACAAAAGTCTAAAGAGATACCAAGATCAAACGACGATGTGTTCCCGGCGTTCAGGACGTTGAAGATCGATAATCAAACTTTCAACCCGACCTATAGGGTGTCCACAAATTGAAAAACCGGTTTGGGTCAAAAAAATGGGGTCCTTTTTTTTATTGAAATAAATTCTATACACTGACGCGATTAAAATGTGATATGTTTTTTTGAAACCGGTTCAGCAGTTTCGTACCAGTGGTCAATAATATCCGAAAAAGTGGAGATATGAAAAAAAGTTTGATACAAAAGTTATATAGAGAATTAAAAGCAAACATTTTTTAATCCACAACTTTTTTTTCATCTTGCAATGAAAAGAAATTGTCGTACAAATTTTTAATCCTCTACAACTTTAATTTCAAACTTTTTTTGATATCTCCACTTTTTGATAACCGGTTATTGACAGGGAGAAAAATCATCCAAGAAACTACCGGTTTCAAAAAATTGGAGATATCAAAAAAAGTGTGAAATAAAAGTTGTAGAGGATTAAAAATTGAACATTTTACGTTCTGTAAATTTTTTTCATCCAGCAATGGAGAAAAGTTATGACTTGAAAAACAAAAAATTATACTCAAACTTCTTTCCATTGCAAGATGGGAAAAAAAGTTATGGAACAAAAAATGTTTGCTTTTCAATTCTCTACAACTTTTGTTTCAAACTTTTTTTCATATCTCCACTTTTTCTGATATTATTGACAACTGGTTCGAAACTGCTGGACCGGTTTTAAAAGAACATCACATTTTAATCGCGTCAGTGTGTAGACTTTATTTTAATTTTAAAAAACGGACCCCATTTTTTGACCCAAGCCGGTTTCTCAATTTGTGGGCACAATATAGATCGGGATGAAAAATTGATTATCGATCTTCAATGTCCTCGACGCCAGGAATTCATCGCTGTTTGAACCGTCTTGTAATCTCTTTTCAGTTCTGCGATATTGAGAAGTGTTTCAAGTGACAAAGACTTCTGTGTCATACGGTATACGAATACGTAGGTATATATAGGCAGAGACGTCGTCAAGGGGGGACCGGGAGGCCAGGCCCTCCCGAAAAAATTCTAGCCCCCGTTTGCCGCCCCTCAAACTTATGTTGTATTTATAAATTTACATTACACTTAATCTGATCAGATTATCAAAGCATTAAAACATGAAAAAAATGTCTTTTTAAGGCATTAAAAATCCAATTTTTTCAAAGCTTCGCTCGGGCATGAATAAAATTACAATTCTATGATCTATCTGAGACAAAAGGGCAGAAGAAGGCTCTCTTTTTACCCCTTTCCCATTTTTAGCAGGTGAAAAAAGTCAGTCCCCACTCCCCTCCCTCTACCATTTCGAAAAAGCAAAAAAAGTTGTCCAACACACGGCCCCTTTTGTACCCCCTCCCCCCATTTTCGATTCTGACGACGCCACTGTATATAGGTAGGTATGTATACGTAATTACGTACATGTACACTTACATGTACAATAGGTACATAACATATCTCCCTCTTTTTCACTCTACGTTTCCATAAATACATTGTACATGAAGCACCGTAGTGAAAAGTAAAGTAGGTATTTCAGCATACATACTGTAAAACTCGACGCGACTTCATCATTTAGCAGCGGTAACGTTGGAAGCCTCGATTGTGATGTGGAAATCAGACCGGATATAGGAGCGGGAACATCGTAATCGGCAACAGTGCCGGATCGATTCGAATCAAACAGCCTTTCGCAAGTCAAATTGTTCGACGAGCCGATTGAAAAGGTTGGCGACATCGGTATGATCGAATTTATCGGTCTAGGTATGTCGTACTTTTGGTGCTCGTCGCTCTTAGATACGGATGTGTTACATTCTTTCGGGATGGCGTACGTCGGAAGCGTGTTATTTCTCGCCTTACGTTGAGGTTGTCGAACATCTCCGCAAATATTTCCATCTAAAGCGCAGCGCAGCCATGCACATAAAACAGCCGCAAGTATCGGATGAATACTAGATATAAATTAGGTATGTACGTGTTGCGGGTATAAGGTAGAGAAATACCGATAATTTACACCAGGGGATAGGAGTCAGCCAAAAAGTTGACTCGAGATTCAAGGGAGAAAGTTCACTCCTGACTCCACCTTGACTCCGAAGTCAAACTCATATCCTGACTCCTGACTCCACGTCGACTCCGGAGTCAATTTCAAAACTTGACTCTTGACTCCTGCTTGACTCCGGAGTCGGAGTCAAATTGGAGTCAGTTTAAGTCCGATTCCGGAGTCGACTCATATTTCCTTGTTTACACACATATTACGTATAGCATACTCACAGTCGCCATTCGTAAGCACCGGAATTGGTTCACCAAATCGAGGAACGTCGTACCTACAATCGGCGTCTTCGCTGCCAGCATCGGGATCAGATTTACAAGCGTATCGGTTACTTTCTTTCTCAGAAGTTGTTACCTGCAGTAGCAACGTCAATGGTATCAAGTTCATTGTAAAAAATTAATTCGAGTTCGACTCAAGATTGGGTTTGTGAGGAGACTCGACTTGTCGACCACGATAAAATAATTACAGACGTTCGTTGTTCGCAGTTTACTTTTCTAAACCGAAACTATGGCGCTGAACTACTCGCGTAAGTCTACTTAATTTTGGGTTTCCTCAATAATCGCGTTGGCCTAGTTACACATCGTACCCCGCCAATTTTTTTCCATTGGAGTATGTACACGAATGGATTTCGACTCCTACTACTTACACCTACTGATAAGTATTTGCTAAGGCATCCTAATTACACAACGAGAACCTATACCTAAGCGCTGCGCTTGAGAAATATGGGCAGTGTGAAGTTACTTAAACCTGAATGTACTCCTGCGTGCTCGAAGGTATAAAAATATGAAGGCAGGATATTAGATAATCGTTACGATATCGTTTACCTATTTTAGATGTAACGTAAGAGCTTACTCTATTTGATTGGAACTGCGCGTGCCCGCTCAGATGACTGCTCTTCTGTCGCAAACTATTTGTATCACAAAGGCCTCTTGATTTTTGATCTGCGTTGTGAACGCCAGCCACTAATCGCAACCGATTTCCGGGACAGATACCCTAAAAACAATTAAGGTAAATTAGCGTACATCGTATCAACCAAGTTTTCAACTTAGAATGTATAATCGGATAATATTCCGAAGACGACGCGATAATGAAAGGTACGTAGTAGATTATTCGCTCGCATCGTCAAGATTCGATAACTTTATCAAAGAAAGTCCGACGAAATTGGAAATTTTAGCTGAAGTCTTTTTTCATGCCTTTCATCTCATTTTCGCAATAGAATATACCTAACCATGCTTATACATGCGACAATTACAAACATCCCTCTGTAACTTCTTACTATTTTATTGCGCCCTTCAACATTGGTTCTCCTACCTATACCTAAGAGTTCTACACGTGAAATTACATACGTATATGCATACAGATATTTAAGGTCGATTTACTTGTCTGCCTTTGAATGAACATAACCACCATCCTTGTAATCCTCCAGTATTCTGTTCCAATACGATTAATACATCCCCTTTTTTGAATGGCAATTCATCAGGAGATTCGGCGATATTATCGTATAATGCTTCGGCCACGTAATTCTAACCATTAATCAAAAAGAAAGAAACATTGTACATGAAACAAATTAGGGGTAAGTACACAATCACTTAATAATAATGTAGGTATGAAACGAAGGGGATAAGTCTACTAAAATTCATGTTTCAACGATAGCTGCTGGCTAGGCTAAAAAGAGAATAAAATTGCCATTAACGAATAAGGTTACTTTCGACGACGAATTCGTCGATATCTCATACAACATTGTTTAAAGCGTACGAAAAAACTGCCACCCTGAAGTAGTAAATGGAAGTATTGTTTTTGTTCTTTATACGATTTTCAATTCCAAGCTTCACTACTGTTGAACCAACAAAAACAAATGGTTCAAATCAATCTCACACACTTTTATGTACCCACAGATACTCAACGATCATGCTTTGTATTGAACGTCCAACAAATGCTTAGTATAGAATTATAAATATGCCACTCAGTGAATACCAATAGGGTACCTGGAAAAATGTCGACTCATCAAGAATTTGAGGCATCGTCCGAATAAAGAAAGGGCACGATTACGTAATCAAAATCACATTATGCATTTTTTCACTAATCGACGATTCGATGTTGCACCCGCTAAAAGGAAAATAATGCCGCCGGAAAAGTAACTGAAACAGAGTAACGATGATTAGATTACGCTTCAATAAAACATCGTGCTAAATTAGTTTAGTGTGCAAGTACGTAATTCTGTAGTTACTAATTTGAAAAACAAAAAAAAGAGGTAGATTGTAATCGAATGTGAGTGCAGCGAATTACTTACTGTAATTTATTGAATTGGCATTTCATAAGATTATATCTTGTTAGTTACTCTACAGATTCCAGATGGGGATGACATTGTGAATGCGAATGCGATGATAATTAATTAGTGTATAAATTTTGATTGCGAATTGTTCGCAAAATTTGTGAAATCATTTTTAAAATTCAAAGGAACAAGAGAAACACAGTAGACAGTACACATATCGGGTAATGGGTAAACAAACAGCACAAAGCGTCTTTTCTCATACCGCAAAAAAAACACAGGACCCAAATTCTGCCTTCTGATTGGTTGTTCCACTTATCAACACACGCCTCCACACTGTTATCACTTTCGTTCAGTTGCTGTCCATCTATTTTTGTTTTACACTCGTCTTGATCTCTTTGTAAAAATTTAGTGATTAAATTTATATTACGCCATTAAACTGAAATTAATCAAGCATCACAAATAATTTTATTACATAGAACACTTGTTAGTTGTATTACAAGCGTCAGTAAGTTATTTGCCGATGCACGGTCGCTTCTTAGTTACGAACTTGTCCAAAAATTCGCCTCTCGTTAAGTAGCGGTTTCTGTCTGTTAAAATGAATCCTGTAGAACCCTCACTGTCGTCGGCGGCTACAATCGAAGATAATGAAGTACTTACGGAAGCATACGGCACAAGTGAGATATTGATACTTCTATATGTTCTGAAGTTAGGACTGTTAATTGAATCATTAACTCTAAATTATTTATTCTTGATACTACAGATTACAAAGAGCCAACTCTACTCCTTGCCGAGGACAAAATCTTGTTGTCAGCTAAGAAAAGTGAGATGGAAACCTGGTGGCGCGAAGAATTATGTTCAATTACTAGGTCCTTTCCGAATTTCACCCAAAGAAGGTATTTTGTGAACAAGTGTACATTTATCGAAAAACTTCTTGAACTGGATTCGTCCTATAATGTCGCCATCTTCATGCCAACTGGTTGCTCGAAGACCGTGATGTCTTACTTCCTGGAGTATTTTTTCTCGTACA
Source organism: Pseudococcus viburni (assembly GCA_033439095.1). Taxonomy (NCBI): domain Eukaryota; kingdom Metazoa; phylum Arthropoda; class Insecta; order Hemiptera; family Pseudococcidae; genus Pseudococcus; species Pseudococcus viburni. The sequence goes on from JAVBJF010000149.1 coordinate 198,897, forward strand.
AAATTCCAGTTTCGGAACGAACTGAGATGCGGCCACTTTACGACGGATCCACCGAAGAATTGAAACAGAAAATATTGGCCGAAGAAGCACAGTATTATGTTCTCAGGATATCATTCAGAGATCTTTTTTACAGACCGGATATACCTTTCGTAGACAATGTGGCTGATGTTCTTCGCAATTGGGTTCTAATCAACGAGCCGGCTCTGCTGAATAAAAAACAGTTTAAGGATAACATCCATTCGCCTAAACTGTTCGAGGTTATTGCAACGATGCTGTACCAGAAATATAAGAAACGAGTTGTCGTTATAATCGATGAAATGGATTATCCTTCGAACGCTTATATCATAGAGAACGCCAGTGAATTGCAGATAAAAAACATGGAATGCGATTATAACAACATTCTGACGGGACTTGCGCGTATTTCGTCAATAGATGATAGATTCCCTATTGCTCGAGTGATTGTGTTTGGCATACATTATACAGATAGCATTTTACGTACTCGTTATTGGAATATCTTCTCTGTGCAACAAAAAAGCATTGTGAACTTCTTCATGTTTACTCGAGAAGAGGTTGAAACGATTTTAAGAAACTACAACTTACTAGACAAGCTGGCCGAAGTTGAATGCCACTACGGTAAATACTGCGGTAATTTTTTCTCTCCAGCTTCAGTAGCTGCGTTTGTCAATCATCGTAAATTATTGATGTACAAGTGGTGTCGCCGAAGTCATGATGTATTGGATATTAATATGAGAACCGCTGAAAGTAGGTTGTTACCATTTATCCAAGAAAAGGAGGTTTCTAAATTCGTTAACACTGATTTCACTGCTCTGGCACGCGTAGAAGATGAGAAATGTATGCTGAACCTTTACATATCAGCTGGTTTATTGTGCGTGTCAGATCTATCGAAATATCCAAACTCTAGAGAATACATGTTGGGCTATGGGAATCTCGAAAACTTGAATATTATCGCTTTTTTCTTGGAACGAGTTATTTGTAATGGCAGATCTGATATAGACCCGGATAAAGTCTGTAAAGCGTTAGAAAAGTCCGATTTTTCTACTCTTGCAAGCCAATTGAACTGCAAAATGAACGTTGTTACCAGAATCCTATGAAAATTTATCTTATGATGGTGCAATTTGCCGGCTGGAAGGTAGATTCGGAACAAGATGAAAGAACCGTGAACAAAAAAAGTGGGCTCAGTGGTCGAACAGATATCAGATTAGTGAACAAAAGATTGAAGTATCTTCACGTTTTTGAGCTGAAATTCATCGAAAGGCAGAGAAGTCACCGCGAAACCTAATACGACGCCACAGGATGTACGTGAGGGTGATTTCATCAAAATGTTAGAAATCGCAAAGTATTGCGAGTAAAAGTTTCTTTTTCAAATTTTGAAGAAAAAAGTTCGAAATGATCGTTCAGTTATGCTGTTGCAGTGTTATTTAATCACCGAATAAATAAAGATTTTATATTCGAGTTTTCGTCGAAAGAATTTTTTTTTAAATGTAGGCATGAAATTTTATCGTGCAAATATTTGAATTTGTTTTAGATTTAATCTCATTTCCTTATTTTGTATAAAATGTTCGGGATATCGTAACTTGTAAGTATAAATGAAAAATATGGAATGATTTCTTTACAGTGCTTAATTATTATCAAATACCTAATTGTTTTGTTTTTGTTTTTTTTTTAGTGGAAAAAACTTTTAAATGAGAGTTATTCGAACATTGTTGAAATAGTACATACATTGGTTCATGGTTCCATTACAAATAAATAAGTTTAAAATGCGATGGTAATGAAATGGAAATGAAAACAATGGTTTATTTGTCTATCGTATTTCAAACGAATAAAGTAACTGTACTCGTACAATGATAGGATTACAAAGGAAAAAATATCACAATTAATTATTTTACAACTTATTTTCAAATGAATTTATATCAATACGTTTATTCTTAAGTACGAACTTGAATAGTATAACCCTGGGAACCGATCAAAAATTCAAAATCTAACATGATTACGACGACAGCAATTAAGTTACAAAAAACCATGGCAATTGTTTTCTGGAAACTGAAATTCAATAAATCGAGATGAGTACAAAAAATATTAATATCATTTAAAAAAACAAATAATGTTTCATTATGAATTACTTTTTCCAAATCTGTTCAAACGTTTTAAAACAAATCTGAAAAAGAAACAGAAAATTTAGGTAGGTACAAAAATATTTTTGAATTTATAATACCAATATGATACATATAAATAGTAAAATGTTTACTTTGACAGAAGAACAAAATACAATTACAGATTACAAAAAGTCGAACGCCCAATAAAAGTATTCCAGCAATTAAAAAATAATTTATCTGAAAGGAAGAACAAAATCTGGTGATATTAAAGCAAGATACTTATTCAGTACCTTTTCGTAATAATAATTATTTACTTTTGCTAACAAAAAACGATTCAACTTTCAAAAAAAATACAAGAATAATACAATACAACACGATATAATTGAAATATTCAACAAAATTATACAGTCTTTCTCACTTTCTCGAATAAAAATAATGAAACAATATGTTTACGTATTTTGTCATGTACTAAATTTAAAATGACTAAGTATGTAAATAAATATGATAAATACGTCAAGTTTTTAAAGACTAAAAGAACAATTAGGAGCTCTTCAAAAATATGCATGAGTATGCTAAAATAAAAAATAATAAGTTTCTAAAATGGTCGACAAAGTATCTAGGAATTTCATTTTGAAATTCGACGAATCAGATAAGAAAAAAAACTCTGATATGCTCAATAGGGTGATCGTTTTACACTTTTATTCGAAAATTAAATAAGAAGACCAGGCAGGGAGTTGTGTCTAGATTTCAGATCAGAACGGTCTGACGAAAATTTCATCTTCTGACTCCACCCTTGAACCATTACCCCATCCCACTCGGCCTTAAGATCTGACTATGGTTGAAAAAAAATCAAAAATGGTTTTAGTATGACTATTTTTTATCTACAAAGAACCATCGAGATTCATTTTTCAACTTCATTCCACTTTTCTGGGATCCTTAAAAATAATACCACTTTTCTCAAATTTTTCAGACGTTTAATAAAAAATTGAATAAAATTGTTTTTGAAATGATGTCATTTTCAACCTGTAAACATCATCAACGGTAATTTTCTCCAATTCTTGAAAAAAAAATTGTAAGTACAATACCGTTTTCCTTTTTCTTAATTTTGAAAAAAATGGTCTGAAGGGGAAAGGACACGATAGACAACTTTTTCATCTGGCGTTTTTATTTAGCTTGATACCCACCTTACGAAAGATTTTTTCATGGGTTAAAATGATCTTATTAACATCTTTGCGAGAAAAATGCTTTCAATCTTTTCGATTTTTTCGGATCATCTAAAATTGCATAAAAATGATGCAGATTTGGATATGTTACGGGTGGAAGGAAGAGGGAGGGGAGAGAAAAATTCTCTATAAAAATTGGGCACCCAAAATTCGACACGATCTAACATTATAATTTTTGATTTGATATATGTGCTTGATGGCATTTTATCAGACTTGAAAAAACTCGAAAGGAAAATTTTTAAAATGCTTGACAATTCTGAAATATTGACATATCAACAGCTAACGATTACCCCTGATGGTATAAAGGGTACAACTAGCAGAGAAAACAAATGCTAATCCCTCAAAAAAACTCGCCCTAATTTTTGATTATAATCAAATGCCCTAAAGTGCGTAATACAAAATTGCTGGACCTAAGCCAAATAATTACGATTCTTTCTTCAAATTTCGCGATTTGATTTCGGGACAAGTACACCAAGGTGTAAATTTGCGATCACATACCAAAGTAACGTTGAATAAAGATACAGGAAATTCATCAATAGTTAACAATTGCACCGAGGAAAGCACATAATTTACATCATGTAATCCACTTTTACGATCACGAATCCGCGACTCATTTCGTTGGTTGAAACATCGTTGAAAATCGCGTTTTCTGGCCGGTCCATGGATATGTCTGAAAAATGAAACAGACATTTAAAATCACCTCGATGAATATTAACATCAAAATTCAATTTTTTAACCATTACCTGAATGTATTTGTATGATTTGTAGTCAGCAACTTGGGACGTTTAACTTCGATCAATTTTTCTTTCAGTCGAACATAGAATTCATCGTCTTCCATGCCCCAACCCCAATACTTGTTGCTTAATCCATTCACTCTCTTGAATTGCCAACTGAAACATTCAATAAAAATAAATCAAACCGCGCCACTGAAATGAACTCATTGGTACATTTCCAAATTACTTCGATATTAGTAAAATTCCTCCGATGAATTTCGGGTAATGATATCTCGGGTGAAGTTCAGGAGATGATATGTGAAAAGCTACATCATCGGGGTAAGCATACGGAAGTTCTTCATTTAAAGGTAACAGATCTACATCATGCATTGCCATATAATCACATTCTGGATATTTTTTCGAAACCAATTGAAATCCGACGTTTATCAAAGAACCTCTATTGAAACGATATTTATCTACCTGAAATTAATAGATAAAAAAGTCAGTAAAAAGGACATATTATGACGATGCTGTAAGTAGTAAATATTACTCACTTGATTAATAACATTGATACGAAAATTGATATACTGTTTGGTCAAAAATTTACTAATGTGAGGCACAAATTCATGCAATTCTTCGAATCTATCCCGAAATGGAACAACCAAGCACAAAGTATGAGGAGATTGAATACGATGACTTTCCAGTTTACCTGTAGTATAAACATGATAGCATTATTTCGACGACTTCGATTAAATTCAAAAAAATATAAATCAAAATGCAAACTTTTTTCGAAACGTGAAAGGTAGACCACAAAGATGCCGATGAAAGTGAGATAGCATAAAATATAACAACGTTTGAATCTTAAAACATTCTTAAATAGCTTTATCAGAGCAGCAGCCATTTATGTAGAGGATTTATGAATAAACAGAGCATTTATATGTGAAAAAGTAACTTGAAATATGAAAACAAATCGGTGGAAAGTTACACTGCATAGCGATTATTGTGAAATAATTGCTTCAAATAGGAATCTTTTCCATTACTTTCTGCGATCGACGTACTCGACGAGACGACATAAATTCGCACATAATTTAAATTCGGCATTAAATATAATATTTTTTCCTACTAAAAAATAAATTTTAAAAATCAAAAATCTTTTTCTTATCAATAAATTTTTGTAAACATTCAGCACCACACAAACAAGCAAAACAGAGCAAAAATTCAAAAAATTCCGAGAGCTTACTTTTTTCACCCATAGGATCGCTAACATAGATGGTGACTCATACGAACTACGAAATTTTACCCACCCCTGTTTTTAATCATTATTCATTCTGCGCTGTTTGGTTTAACCCGAACGGTTGCTATAATGATCGTGAGCAATACGAACACGCAATATACTTTGAAAAATTAATAATTTTAAATTCGAGTCTGTAGAGACAAGTGTCGTGTGTTCTAGTATGGATAGTGTCGAAAATGTGATATCATTTATTATACGTGGGAATTATGAGACCGTCAAAAGTAGCTGTGATATGTTATAGCTGTACGTTGATAACTATAGGTATACTTATAAGTAAATTTTTATTTTTTATGAATGCGCTCGACGATGATGTTTCGTACGTGATAAAACAAAATTACAGCAGTTATAAATTTATCGGAGGTGAATACCAAAATATACAATGGATGGTGCAGGTGAGAATATTTTGGGCATCTATGAAAATAACCTATGCAAAGGCTTTATCAGTACTTTAAAAACTCATCATGTTCTATAGATTTCAGATTTACATCTGAGTGCTTTTCGGGACGAAGACAGGATCAAAGAGCTGGATGTATTCTGCGGCAGAACTTTAGACGCTATAAAACCACGTGTAGTCTTTGCCAGTGGTAAGATCATCAATTAGCCTAACGCGTTTCAACATGTTAATACCGGTTCTTCCTATAACGTGATTTCCTTCTGCAGGTGATCTAACTGATGGAAGATCGCGAAATAATAGAGAGTTTACCGAATTTGAAGAAGAATGGCGAAACTACAGGGATATTTTGAGAAATAACAGTGTTACGAATAAAACAGTTTGGTTGGATATTCGCGGAAATCATGGTGAGCTAAGATTGCACCGATTCGCGTAATTTCGGATGGGCGTTTCAAGTGGGCATTGTTTTCAGATAATATTAACGTGTTGAGTATAAATGCGCCTAATAACTATTTTCGAGAGTACTCGGTTCAAGGACGAGATCACCCGCGATCGTATTTCTATGTGAGTCAGATGGATAATGGGGAAAAAATTGGATTCATCGCGGTCGATCTGTGTTTGACAGTGGGTCTCAAACTCCAGTACAATTTTGCTGGTAAATTGACAGATGAAGAAGAACAAAATATTCGAAAATTTGTTCAGCAAGCTCGCGATTACGATGTAAAATATTTATTTTGGTTTGGACATTATCCAACTTCGACTATACAGTATCCTGGATCGAAAATTGTAAGTGGGATTTATTTTTATGCCTCCGTTATCACGTAGTATTCTTATCGAACATGTCTCTGTTGAGTGGTTCAACTGATTGCGTACCTGTGTGTAACGAAGTATTGTTTTTTATTTTCAGCTACGTGAACTTATTGCCAATGAGGATACATCTGTTGCTTTTTTCAGCGGTCATTTTCACGAAGTTGGAGGCATGGCACCCAAAATGTACTCTTATTTGAAAGAAGGGTTGTTTGAATTGGAGCTGGCCGATTGGAGATCCAATAGAATGTATTGAATTTAATTTTTGGGGTATTTTTCTCAATTTTGTTTTAATTTTTGATAATTTGTGTTTTAGGATTCGAATCATGGCTATTGACCATGGACAGTTTTCTTTTGTCGATTTGAAACATGGCGAATGGCCGATCATCTTTGTTACCAATCCTAAAACAGCAATATTAGTTCCTCCGATTAAATATTCTTTTATACCAGTTTCTAGTCATATTAGGTTTGGAAATTTTTGAAACTTTTTTTTCAGCTGTGATGCGAATTCTAATATGAATAATTTTACAGATTATTAGTATTTTCACCATTTCCTATATTAAAAGTAAAATTAAAAATAGACAACGGAGAATGGAAAGACTGTATTCATATCAATGAATCATTTTACATTTCTCCATGGAATCAAAACGAATATCAAAATGGTTTGCACAAAATAACAGTATGTAAAATTTATTTTCAAGAGATTATGTACCTACCTATTTCTGAAAATTTAGTAATTCGATTGAAAATTTTTTCATTTTACAGGTAGAAGCTGAAGATGGAATGAAAAACATTCGACAGCTTGAACATAATTTTTCTTTAGATGGGTCTCGTTTAGATAGGAGATTCTCTTCGAGATTTTTTTTAATGCCTAATTTAGGAATTTTTGTAAGTATTGCATAATTAATGGTTTCCTTAAGGTATTCTGTAATTAATGAAATTTTTATTACAGTTTCAGTTTTTTTTCACCAGTTCAGTGCTATTTTGCGTTGTACCCTTATTGATATTTCGTTATTTGGTATCAGTTTACAAAGGTATGTAAAAAATTATATTTAGAAAATGTCGATAAATTGATTGATTTTGAATTGTATTTTCGTGTAGTTGAAGCTGAAGAAATAACAACAATTAAATTTAAATGTTTAATGCGCTGGTTCAGAAAATTTAGTATTTTGAGCAGCATGGATCGATTTTTTTATCCTTTGGTGTTGTATCCTATTTATTTGTTATTTGGTAAGGCAGTTTTCAAGTTGAAATTTTGAATTACTTAGTAGTCGAATAGAGTTCTCCAAGTTTTTTAAATTTTTTTTTCAGGTCCTTGGATAATAACTCATATGGTAGATAATAAAATCGGAGTTCTATTTTCTTGGGGTATTCTTATCGATGGTGGATTTGAACCAGCATGGAATTTGCTTGTTTTTGGATGCAAACAAGTAATAATATCGAATACCTATATTCGTAAATTAAATACGTAAAATTCAAGTCTTGAATTTGTGGAATTTTTTGTTTCAGGGATTGGTGCATTTATTCCTTATCGTGCATTTAGCCAGTGAAGTGGATAAAAAGTAAAATTGTATAATTTTAGTTTATTATTATTTTTTTGAATGGCTTATTAAATTTTATACGATTGCAGGTTCTCTAGAATGTTGAAAAAAGAAAATTACTCGTCAGAATTTACAATCCTTAGATGTTTAGGTCTTGTTTGGGATAATTTCTTTTATACTTTGGTCATTTTGCTGCAAGTATTACAAACGTGTTTGCTCTGGTATTTAATTGGTAAGCATATCTATCAAGTGAAATTACAAGTCGTAAGATTATGTAGGTATAATTTATTGGGGTTTTATCTATCAAAACTATTGTGTTTTTCAGGTTTCACGACTATAGTTATTGGTCCACTTTCTTCGTGGTGGCTCTTTATCGCAGTCTGGCTGAAAAAAGAAACTATTTATTTGAGCCAAGATAAAATATTACGTTTAGGACAAAAATGGCGTCCTGCTTTTTAATATAATGTAATTAGACTACTCAATCATCATCTTCGCTGCGCGATAACTTACCTACATATTTTTATTTGTTTTATTTTATTCGATTGTGATTTATTTATTTAATGTTTTGCTCATGTATTGAGGATAAATGTTGCATTTGTTTTAATTTTGGGTGTTTTAATGTTGAACGAATATTTTAGGTACCTAATTAAGTAGGTAATTTGAGTAATTTGGTATTAAGAAACTTCGTATCCTAGCTGCATCGGTTTCTGTTCTCAAACTCCTTATATGATCATCGTAGGCAACTACGTGCACATATAAGCATAATAAATTGCATATGAAGGATGAATTTAATAGCCCCCCCACAGACCTTTGAAAGTTCGTTGCTTTCGATATTCAAAATTGAAATTTAGAGTTCATTGGACCAAAAAGCCCATTTGTGAGGCACTCTCGGAGTCCCAAAAATTAAAAACTAAAAATAATTTTAGGAACCACTGAGGTATTGATTGGCCTTTTTCAAATTTTTACGAAACACATATTTTTCAAAAAAAATGCAACCTAATCATTTCGTATTTATCTCATTGAACATCAATGAAAAATTTTATCCCGATGTTAAATTTCGAACGCAATAAAATTGTTCATTGAAAATCTAAAAATTCAATGTAATTATTTATGATAGTTTGAGAATCTAGAAGGTTTCGGTTTGGAGCAAAAAAACATAGGAATTTGATGAATAGGTAATCACTTGATTGAGTCAAAATGTTTCATCTTCAACTATGCCAATTTTAGAATCTGAAGTCCTGAAGCAATTCTGAATTTTTCTTTCCCCCTTCGGATGTCCTTGAAAAAATACAACTGCTTATTTTGAAAAAAATTGTGGTTTTACATAAAAAGTACCTACATTTATAACAACTGATCATTAAATAATTTAATACAAACCCTTCTTTTTTCACGAGGCCTATCAACGACTAAGTACTCAAATTTTCAATTTTCAAAAAAATTAAAAACTGAAATTTCGAAAATTTGCTTGTAAAAACATTGGTTAAATAGGCAATTCAATTAATGGGCCTTCTAACGAGGAAAAAAATTTAATCCAAAAATGGAATTTCTTGAAAAAATGGTGAAAAATTTCGTAAATTGTTCCATATCGATTAGAAACAGTTGGATGAATTTCATTGCCCTGCCCAATTTTTACCACAACAATTTTTTCGTATATCTGGCAATGGCTTCACTGTACGAAAATATCGACAATTTTTCGTTACGATACTTCGATATCGAAATCGTTGTATTATCGATTAATATCGACAACACAATTTCGCGCTGCGTACCACAGTAATGCAAATTATTTTTCAGACAACATGTTTTAACTCTTTCATGCCAATCGTACAGTGCAGTTACCTTTTTAACGTTTCAGCGTTATTTTTGTAAATAAAATACTATGCCAAGCAATTTTAATGCCTTTACCTCGTCATTATTAGGTAAGTGATTCCGTATTACTTATTCAAAAATAGTGAAATTATTAGGTTTTATTTTAATATAATTTTTTTTTGTGGTGTGCTTATGCCGGTGAAGTTACGTATATCTACATTGTTTATATGTACTTACTTGACCCGGGTAACATTATGACATCAGCGTGAAAATTCTCTTTTTAGCTATCGCTCCTCCTATGTTCGTGGGTTAATGCGAAATACTTCATACTCATTTTAGGCTGTAAGTTGTAGTGGTTATCTGTCACGGTAGGCTAGTGACTGCGCGATGCGAAGTGTGAATTTTAATGTATGTACTCTGGTTCGAGTCCACGCAAAGGCAATTTTTTCTACTAAATTTTTTTTTTAATTTGGAATTTTTTTTGAATTGTTTTGAATTTTTTGGTGTGTTTTTTTTTAGCGTGAAGGTTTACACTTAAGAAAGGCGACAGCATGATTTAAATTTTTTGGCAGTTATCAACAATATCAGTAATTTAACATGATTGACATGCTGTTGACGTAAGCAGTGTACCGGCGGTAGTTGAGTACCCTACCGGTGGACGGGCGGAGATGTAATTGACGTGTTTCATATTTTAAATTTTTTTAAAATTGATCCAAGTATGGATATTTCTTATTCGTATTTTTTTTTCGTGAATAGGTTTTTTTTTGTATACTTATTTCTGTCTTCTCAAAAATGTTTTAAATTCAAGGACAGAGAGAGTTAAACAGTAAGCGTTCAATTACTGAAAAAATTAATGAGGCAGTAATGCGTAGGTATCTAGATTTTCAAGTACCTACACAATTACTCTTTTTACATACTTTTGAAAACGCTGATTCTCATTTTAATAGCCATTTCAACCTCGACCCCAACAGAGGCCCCAAACTAAGCAGTCTAAAAACTAAAAAAGAGCCAAAATTTTAAGAAAGTGAATAAGAATATGAGCTATGTAGGCACCATAACAGTGAGTTTTGAGGACGCTAATTTTCATTTTATGATAATTTCGGTTTCAACCCCAAAATATGGTTCTGAAAGGGGTAATCGGGATTCAAAATTTTTAAAAAAATTTACACAGGGACATGGATATCAAAACGAATATTTTTGGAAATGTTGATCCTTTTTTAATAGATACCTACCTAATAAAAAAAACGAATCTTAATGAACCCTCGGAAAGGCTGAAAGCAAGGAGGAGAGTCAGAGTTCAAAATTTTGAAAAATTTGTTTTTCATCAATTTTAAGTATTTTTTAAACTTGGAAAAATGTAAAACGATCAATTTCAACAAAATCTTAAGATTTTAAATTTTGTTGAAATTGATTTCAAAAGTTTGCATCTACAGAGACACTTTCGAATAACAGATTTAAAAATGGTTGAAACTGCTCAATTCAATTTTTTAAAATTTTCAAAAATGACTTTTTTTTATAGAAAATTTTTAGACATGCAAAAATACCTTTCAAAAAACTATTTGAAAATAGATGAGTTGGGTGAAAATCTTCGAACCCTCTGGGTTACTTCGATGATTTCGTCGAAGATAGGTGGACGGGTCTCCGACTCAATACCTCGAAGTCTGAGATCACTCAACGCATTTCCGTGTACCTGACACTTTGCTTGGACTTTTCTCGTAGAAATAAGAACACCAATTCGCGATTAAATACGTGTAATTCAACTTTCAATTACACACACGAATAGAACAAATATAAAAGCTCAAAGAGCACACGAAAAAAGCACAAAGTGCAAACGAATAAACTCGTACACGTGAGTAATAAAAACGATGCGATATGCTTTCGCTCGCGATATACGTATAGGCTAGTAAAAGTTCCGAAGAATACTAGACCGAGCTTACGAAGCTCGAGTGCCTCGTACTCCGTAAGCACCGGTTGCAAGACAGGAAGGGATGAACTTTTGTAGGTCTGTCATTGGTTAAAGTCGATGGAGATAGGAGAAAGTTGACTCGTATTCGTCAGAAATGACGGCATACGAGATGAAGCTTTTCCCCTCGGTCGAAAGTTCGAAAGTCGTAAACAACTCGCCGACAAAGCAAGTTGTTCACGATAAGCATTTTAGATAGGCATCTCAACGTAGCCGAAGCTACGTTGGGCCTATTGTACCGTACGTCGCCAACGCGATAACCGGTACCATAATTTGAAAATATCCATCGACTAATACAATGGACACAGAAATAATTCTCGTATACGTATACGAATAGGTACCTATTTGCCGTTGCCGACAAAAGGGTACGTATCAGTGGTGTGCACGAGCCGAGCTTTGAGCTCGGCGAGCAGGCTCGGTTACAAACGAGCCGAGCCGAGCCGAGCCTACGTAGCTCGTCGAGCCTAGGTCGAGCCCACAAACCCGTTCATAGGATTTCGTTGCCATGCGGTAGCTCCTATGTGACTCATTCAAATGCTGGACGAGGTGGGGTCATCCCTGCATTCTTATCGTTTCCTAATCCTTAATGAAAAAAGTTGTGGGCTCGGTTCGGTTCAGGCTCGTTCAGTGACTAAGCTCGGCTCGGCTCGAGCTCGTTAGTACCTGGGCTCGGCTCGTTGTTCGTGAACAAAGCTTGGCTCGTGCACACCACTGGTACGTATTCGTCTACGCAAATACGATGTCCAATGGCGCAATTTAGGTAGGTATTAAAGCTACCGCTTCATAGAGCAGAATAGAATGAGGCGATTAAAAAGAATTCTAAGACGATGGTACTTTTTCCATTTTTATAATATTTTTGAAAATTGCCCATTTTTATGAAAATTTCAAAGTTTACAGAGATATGTGGTAGCGAAATCAAAGGAAAAAATGCATAGGTAATATTAGTTGAGGCTTTCCGAAAAATAATTGAAAAAGGATCGAAATAGTGTAACTGTTGAAAATTGGAGAGCTTTGGCAATTTTTTCTGTTTTGATATTTTCAAAAAATGAGGTATTCTTCGAAAAATTTGGTCCAGAAACGAGTGGATTAATGTGAAGTAGGGGTGATCGTTTCGTATTTTTTAAAGTTAACGAGGAAGATAACTAGGAAAAATTGTGTCTAAATTTCACTCTCCTTAGTTGCGTTAAAATTTAACAATGTTCAAAAAATTCTGAAAATTAAAAAAATCGGAAATGGTTTCAGTGTCTACATATTTTTCAGGGGTCCTTAAAATATCTCTATTTAGAAGTTTTTTTAGATAGGTACTATAAAAATGGGGAAAAAATTAACGATTTTTTTCTGAAAAGATGTTAGAAAGAATATCTTAACTCATAAAAAACATCAGTTGCGATTTTCTAACATCTCTCCCTTCATTGAACCTATTTTTTCAAAATGAAAGAAAATAGGGAAAACTAAGGAAAATCGTCGCCGATGATTTTTATGGATTGAAATATTCATACCGTCATAATTTCTGAAAAAATTCGTTTAAAAAATGCTTTCAAAAATTTATTTTCGTTTTTTACCAAATATTTGCTTCGGTACCTCCTACCTACTACCTATGTACCTAAAAAACGGTGAAAATTATATTTTTTAAGGGCCCCTGAAAATGGGTTGAATTTGAAAAATTCGTGTCAATGGTATTTTTGAGTTGAAACATTCATAGATATGTACCTACTAAAACCATTTTCAAAAAATTTTCCCAATTTGTTTTATCCGATTTAAAGGTCTAAAAGAGAGAGGTAAGAGTGGAATCAGGAGAGGGGGCAAAATTTTTATTAGATTATTTCAAGATTTCGTAAACTTTTCCCATTTTTTACAATTCTGCAAAAAAATTGCCATTTTCACTTAGTTTTACATGGTTTGCAGAGTTAGGTACTATTCAAAAAATCTATTAAAAGCGGGTCCTTGACCCGGTCATCACGCTTGCAATCAATTGAGAATTGCAGAACACGAAAATTTATCAAAAAAAAAAGTACATACATTCAAAGAGATTGAAAGTTGTTTGGACGAGGTGAGAGAAACAAAAGTTTTATAGCAGGGTACTATAAAATTTGGACCAATTAGTTTCAAAATCAGAGTCCTTTCTACAAATTAAAAAATTTTAGGTAATCAAAGATTCGATAAATAGGTACCCAATTTACTTTCCAGTTGAAAACATATCCCCTTGAAGGCCTATCTGATTGTGCCACTGTAAAGAAGCCACGAGAGTAGTAATTTTTTAATACCTATTTTACATTTACAGTAAGTTTAAGTGCCACTGGAGTTACCTGTGTTTTATCATGGAGCAACCCTACATTTCCCCTCATAACCAAGCCTGGATCAAAAATATTTGTCACCCTCGAAGAAGGAGCATGCCTAAGCTCATTACCTGCCCTGGGAGCCAGTTTTGGACCCTTCATCACAGGAAGGATTGTCGATCGATTCGGAAGAAAGTGGACCCTTATATGGGTGATGGTTTTACTCATCTTATCGTGGGGTGTAATGTACTTCAGTAATGCTCTGATGATACTATACTGCTCAAGATTTGTGGCTGGGCTGGCTGTGGGTTGCGTTTATGGGACTTTGCCTATGTATATTGCAGAAATTGCTCCTGTAAGTGTCCAATTTACTTTATCTTTTTATGTAGGTAGATAAAGGTAATAATGGATTTTTCTCTTTTGAAACAGGTGGAGCTTCGAGGGACCTTGTGTTCGCTTCTGCAATTTTTCGACTGCATCGGGTATTTAATCGAATATATTGTTGGAGCATATGTTTCATACGAGAACTTAATACTGGTCTCAGCAACAATGCCTTTGATTTGCATTTTCACCATCCTTTGGATACCCGAATCACCTTATCATTTACACAACAAAGGTAAAAAAGAGGAAGCAATTCGAGCTTTGCAATTTTTCCGCGATAATGCTGACATTTCCACTTTGAAAAAAGACATCGCAGAAATGGAGGTAAAATTTTCAATTATCAAGTGTGACGTTATACAGGGTGGCTCAGTTAAGGTGTGAAATATTAAAACCACGTATTCTACTTATCATTTGGAGTAAAAAATGTTATATACATGATGGGTCATAAACGCTTCATTACTGAGTTATTCACCTTTAAAGGGGGCCCAGATTTCACCCAAAATTGACAATTTTTGCTCTAGTAGTGAAAATTTTCGGGAGGTAGGTGGTGGAAAAAGTGAAAGGAGGTCCATAGAAACGTATACCAATTTTTTTTTTTTTTTGGTTCATAAGTAAGTGTTTTAAAGTAAAAAATGTGTTTCTGTACCAGAAAAATGGTCGAACAAAAACAAAAAATCATTTTTTTGAAATTTTATTCACTTTTAGGGGTAGTACTACTTATTTAACACCTATTAACCCAAATTTCTGTTTTTTTTTATTTATTGGATGCTGAGTAATCAATTTATCAAATTTCGACCATCCCACAAAATTACAATAAAAATCGAATTTAATGATTTCTCATGATTCCTCATTATTATAAAAAAAATTTCGCCTAAAATTTTTTTCTAAAAAATCAAAAAAATGGAGGGTATCTCAGCATAATTTATTTTGTGGCAACGCTGTAATTAACTTCCGCGTAAGTAACCCCGACGCTCGTCTCGTTAAACGCAACATTTTACGGGCGTCGCGATGCGCAACGTTGCCGAATTTCAAGTTCTTTACTCGGCAATATCTCAGAAAGAAAGCGTTTTGGGCCCATGTTGAATATGACATTTTTTGTTCGTATTGATAAGTAGAATATGAGGTTTCAATATTTCACACCTTAACCGAGCCACCCTGTATACTTAATGGCAATGGAAAATCCATTTGATTTTGATAGGCCTCAGCCAGAAACATGGAGGCACACAAAGGATCATTTAGAGCTTTATTCACGAAGAGAGGAAACTTGAAATGCCTTTATTATTCGGCTGCTTTGGTATTTTTCCAACAAATGTCTGGAATAAACGTCATAACGTTTTATTCGAAGACCATTTTCGAAGAATCTGGATCGTCGTTGGATTCGAGTTGGTGCGCTATTGTTGTCGCAATAGTGATGACTTTAACTTCCATTCTTACTTTGGTGCTAGCAAAGATGTTCAGAATTAAATATTTATACGCATTTTCAGCGATCGGAGAAATTTTCAGCTTGGTACGTTATAAATTTCTTACTGAATTCATAGGCCTAAGTAATGCCACCTCAACTTCATACTCGTACGTACAAGTTGAAGTCCTCGAATGTTCATTCTTGTTTCGTTTTCTTCCATGAAGTTAACTGTACGTAGGTATGAACTAGTAGTTTTAATGCCATTTTCATCACAATGAATTATTATTTTTTAATTTCAATGATAGATTAGATATTTTTTTTCAACTGAATGAAATGATAAATTATCCATTGAACGTTACAAATTAAAATATGAATATCGAAGTACCTAATTAAGACGTATTTCCGTAATTTATTCGTCGTAGCTAATTAATGGTCAAATTTATGCTCATTAATAATGGCAAATGTTTTGTTTATAATTTGCAGTTTTCCTTAGGAGCGTACTTTTATATCAAAAGTAGATCAAATTTTACATCACTTGATTGGCTGCCATTAACAAGTCTGGTGATATTTATCTTCGCTTATACTGCTGGTAATATATCTCTATATGTACTAATTTGGCTCCGTCATGTCGGCGTCGCTTCAGCTTCTCTAAAATTGTGAAGGAAATGGAAAATAGGTTCAATCGTTTGAGCTCCTTTCTCTATGGATGCGGTCACTCCATCACGCTTGAACCAAAAATGACCCTTGGTTTTCGATTTGCTTAAAAATTTTCATAATTTCCTCATCAGCACTGATTGCAGAAGAGGATATTTTTTTTCACTTTCGATAAAATTTTTCCAAAATGAAAATTGAGCAATTTTTTTCGAAGACCTCAAATTTCAAACATTTCAACAAGCCTGGAAGACCTTTCTAAAAAAATGTGTTCAAAATGCATCAAATAGGTAGATCTTACCATTGTTATAGATGATCGATGATTTTCGTTTTGAGATCACTGGCTCCTAGAGGATGATGGTGGCTCAAAATTTTGAACAAAATTCAAAAGCGTTGAAAATTACGTCTGGAATATCGTTTATTATTCTTTCTGGGATGCTGAATTCGAATATTGCTTCCTATTTTTGGTACGATCGCGACCCCACCACGGTCTTTTTTTCTTTACCTGGCTGCAACTGAAATAGAAAATTCAAAGCAATGGAAAAGTTGCACGAAATTTGGAAAAAAAATTCGTGCAACTTGTCCATCATGGGAGAAAAAGATTTTGGTAAAATTGGACCAAATGATATACCACACAATATTTTTGAACAACATTCGACGTAGAATTCAAATGTGTGGGAGGAGGGTGAGGGGGTAGTAGAAGAGATAGTAGAGAGTCGGAACCAAAAATGACTCGATTTTAGAACTCACCACAATCTAAAACATAACAAATGACTGGCTTCCTGAATTTTCAATTTTTTTTTCACTTTTTAAACCAAAAAATTTGGAAACCATGGAGGGAATATGGGAGCTCGATTCCAAAAAATCAACTTATATTCGAATTCAGTGCTAAACCAGCTAACCAGTCACACATAATTTTAATCTGTCACCTCCCCCCACCCCACCGCACAAAATGAATTTTCAAAATTGTTTTTTCAAAAACATTGTAACAGTGGAAAATGGTCATTAATCATCATTTTGTGTAAAAATAGTAGGTAGCTTCAAGATTACCTATTTCACTGAACATTTTTTTAAAAATTACTTTTTATCGATTTTTAGCGGAGGAATCAAAACCTGTGAAAAAATGGGATTTTTCTGGTACACTTCGTAGGAGGGATAAGACGAAATCGAAATGTCGAAAACTGTGTTTTTGAATAGCCACATTCTATGTTCAGATCATTTATGGTACACACTTTTTTCATTTTTCTATCAAATTTTTCAGAATTTGAATTTTGAAGGAAAGTGGAGAAAGATAAAAGTTGTGTCGAAGTGATGAAATTTTCCCCAGGTTATTTTGAGGTCAGTGAGGTCTACTCGCATTCAACTTTCAAAAAAAATAAAACAATCACTCTTAGTTTATAATTTTTTCCATATGAGGAATTTCTTCACCTTAGCCTACCCCAAAACATTTTCAAGTGGGTACTTACTTTGTGAAAGTAGGGGGGACAAAAAATAAATTTATGAGGTTACAAATGATTGAATATATTTTTCACCTCCCTTTTTCAATTAGGAGAGGTTGAAGCGAAGATTTCAAAGGTAGATTTAGACATAAGCGCACCCAGAAATTAGGTTGATAATTCGTAAACGGATTTGAGCCAAGTTAAGTTAAAAAATAGCTACGGAATTTCAGTTATTTATCACTGATTTTTCAGTCAAAATTATTGTTTTTTTCTGACAAACTGGGAGTTGATTGAGAAATCAGCGATTTTTGACCGAAAGATCAGTGAAAAATCATCAATTTTTAAAAGAGAAGGGTTAAAATACTGCCCGAGCGAAGTGGGGGCGAAAATTTTTCAAAAAATCATGTTTCAAGAGCAAAAAATTCCCTTTTTTACATTTCTGCCATAAAAAAATCTCCTGTCCGAGCTGGGGGGGGGGCTCGAGCCCTCTGAGCCCCCTCCCCCTTGGTGTGCTTATGGATTTAGACCAGCACTCATAAGTACCTAGGTAATATAATCAATTAATCATAGGCCTATAATTTTCATTCCGATGATTCGCAGGTTTTGGTCCATTGGTATGGGTGACAACATCGGAGATTTTCCCATCGCATTTAAAAGCTCTAGGATGTGGTTTCAACGCATCATTTTGCTGGTTCATGAGTTTCCTTTTGACGCTATTCTTTGCCCCTTTTGCCGAATTTTATGGCAAAGACGTGGCGTTCTGGGGTTTTGGAGTTTTTTGTGTATTTGCACTCCTGTTCGTGATTTTCCAGTTACCTGATACGCATAGAATGACATTTCAAGAGATTCAAGACTTATTACAACCAGGAGAAAAGAAAGAAGTAGGCCTGAATGCGGAGGAGCATCCTACTACCGAAAGAGACACATTTATATGAATTAAGTATATGTATCCTATAAAAGTGGAAATAGTGCATTATACATACACACGAGTCCATTTTTAAATTCGTTTATTCTCCATTCAGTTCAAGTCTACTTTTCATGGTAAATTAATATTATGTAGACTGATCATACCTATCTACCTCTTATTATATTTCGAAGAAATGTGATAGTTTTTAAATATCATTTAAGTAATTTTTAAGAAAATAACGAAGTCGCGATTTTTGCGTACATCGAAAAAATTAGAAAAATAGCTAAGTACAGACAAGTAGGTACTAAACTAATTTTTCAATTTCAAAGATATTTTTCGGTTTGTATCTATTTATTATCGATCGTGTAATTTTAATTTTTCTTAACGTTATCTATACTTCGAAAAAAGTACCTATTGTCTCTCAGGTAGGAAAAGAACCACTTTTTTTCTCGTGAATATAAGACATTACAATTTACATTCTCTCAAAAAATTGCATACGATGAAAAATTTGCATTATTATTCGGTATCAACCTCAAACCTCAAACTAATCCTTATTCAAAATACATAAAACCAACTAATATCAATAAATTTTTTTAGATGAGGATAGAGAGAGGGGTTATACGAACAAAAACATCAACGAGACTGATTTCTGAAGATTCATTTCCTGTTTTTTTTTCAAGTACTTACCTATCTATTTTGAAAAATTACACATTTATCAACTTTCAGAATACAATAAACACAGACTTAAAAAATGTAAAGAAAAGCATGATGCATCCCTTATCTGCGTCTTTCCTATTTCCCAGTGAATAAATTTAAGATGAAATTTTTAATTCTTAGGTGATACCATACCTAATACTTACATATATTACCTAATTATTTTTTAAATAATCTGTTTTTAAAATTGTTTTACCTAATTTTTTATCAATTTGCAACTAAGTGCCTATTTTGTAAGTAATACATATTTGAATTTTTTTGAATATTGTTTATCTGCCCATTGACTTTAACATCCATATTTTCTTCAAAGAAAAAAACCAAAAAAACAGACTCATGAAGGTAGATAGGCACCTAAAGATGTAAATTTTTTACTATTCAATAAACTGCTCAAATGGTAATTTGATTGTTTAATGGATATAATTTTGTCAATAATAAGCTAATTCGAAAAAAACTATACCTACCTATCCTTGATTTTGTAGAAAATTGATGAGGTAGGTAGTTTACATTGAGTGGAATACCTACCTCCCAAAAAATTTTGCATTCTTCGCCACAGCCGAAAGGGTAACGGAGTTAGGAGACCTCGAAGTGGAGTTATTTTCGGAAAACCCCGGTTGTCTGACACTGCTGGGTAGTAGCGCCTGCTGGGAACCTTGGTTACTCCAAAGGGGTGGATTGAGTTTCTACGCCTCCCGGAATTACTGACCTCCAAAATTAGATACCATTTTTGATCCTCTACAAGAAGAGTAAAGAGTTGCAGAGACTTTTTGATTACGTTTTTGACATTGTAGGGCGGGGGGGTCACTAGCGTGACCCTAGATTTTCACCAAGTTCAAATTGCTCACCCAAATACCTCAGGACCAGGATAGTAGGCATTGAACCTGACCACCTGGAGTAATTTTTTTTATGATATTTTTCATTCTAGTTACCTATTCATTCAGTGGTTCAAAAAGTTAAGTCAACATTTTTTTGGTTATTAAAATAAAAAATTATTGTTCTGGAAATTTTTTCTAGAAATGCTGCCAACTGGAATTTTGTAAAAAAAGTAAAAAAATAAGTAAATAAATCAAAATGCATTTAGTAGCAAATTTTAGGAAAAATTGCATCCAAAATTATTCTAGGTAATCAAAAAAATGGGTTGGCTCAATTTTGAAGTGTTTGAGCAAGCCATTTTAATTTAGTAAAAATCCAAAAAAAATTAATTTTAAATTTGCGATCTGGAACTTTTCAAACTTTTTGTAGAGGGCAAAAAGTGGTGTTCAGTTTCGAGGTTAATGATTCGGGGAGGGGTAGAAACTCAAATCGCGCTTTTTTAGGTGACAAATTTTTCCAACAAGTGCCATAAGAACACGAGTTATTTGGATTTTTGTAATTTTTCGGCGTATTAGGCGATTTCTCGAAATTCAAACCCCCTCCTCCCCACATCAACTTTAGGGGCTGAAATTTTGGCTGTGGAAGTTTTTGATGATACTCTATAAGTCGGTGAACAATTTTTTTCATTCCGTGTTTCCGACCTCGGGTAGCTCCCTTGTGAGTTGAGAAAATTAGAAGAAGAAAATTTGAGTTGAGAAAATTGGAAGGAAAAAATTTTGAGTTGAGAAAATTACGTAAAAATTTGAGTTCAAAAAATCATAAGAAAAAAGTTAAGTTATGAAAATTGAAAGAAAAAATTTTGAGTTGAGAAAATTGGAAGAAAAAATCTAAGTTGAGAAAATTATAAGAAAAAACTTACTTATAGTTGAGAAAATTGAAAGAAACAATTTGAGTTGAGAAAATTGAAAGAAAAAAATTTACGTCAAACACTTGGAAAAAAATCGTGTCCTCTCATTTCCGACAACTCTACAATGAAACTATAGACGCTCGTTTTTTTTACGATTTGTCATTTTTTATTTACCTAGGTAAGTACCTATGTAAAAATCGAAACAGACAATGGTTTTTTGAAGATACCAATACCACCACTCAAAAAAATCGGAAAAAATTCAGGAGAATGCGGAATTGGTATACCTAACCTTGTAACCTATCAATTCAAGCATTTGTAATATTTCTTTTGATTTTTTATATTCATAAGTCATAACTGATATTTTTACGGACTTATAAAATTTTCAAAAACCCATTTCGAGGTCTTGTGAGCTGAAAAAAAATCGTAAATGTTCATATATTTTGTTCAATGTTCTCTGCTTCTGTCAGTTCTGTCCAAATTTCGCTTAGTCAACTGAATAATGCCTGAAACTGAGATACCTAACTAAAGTTACTAAACAAAAAAAACAACTGATTTTCCGAAGTAACGCCGGCCGCTTCTAATCGGGGTGAGAATGTCAATTTCAAATGTAATTTTCGGGTCAAATCGATTTTTGGAAAATTAGTCAGAATTAGGGGCTCCTAAGTCTTAGATACCTACGATTCCTAATCTATGCTCCTAGGCACTAGAAATATCATCTACAGCTCAGCATTTGGTGCCTCGATTACGATTTTCTATCTTCGATTTCATAGGCAACTGCGTAATAAGTATCGATGATTATACTATCTCAATTTCAATTTATTATAATCTGCACTTTTCGAAAATAATGATTTAATTTCAGAATATCATTCACCTCACCCACCAACCATTTCACGATATCACGCCACTTTGTAGCCCGTCTCCACACCACCGTTATGACTCTGACTCACCATTCCTCCCTACTTACAGTTTTCCTGTTTTATTTACACATTTGTGTCTGTAGACGAAAACGAGTAAACGACGATATCAGTCCATTATGAAGCCATCGAAAATAGCTGTTATATGTTATGGTTTAATTTTTGTCATATTTGTTTCTTCTTTTATCGGAATTTTATATTTTTTGTACACCCTCAACGATACTATTTCTTATAAAACTAGAACTACTCGTAATAATTATGAATTCATTAATGGTGAATTTGAAAATGTTCAGTGGATGATACAGGTATAGAGTTTTCTTATCCTTATCAATATTTTTAAAACACCTCGGTATTATTATGAATCATTGCAGATTCATAACCTTTGATTGTTATTTTCAGATTACAGATTTGCATCTCAGTAATTTCAGCGATCCTACGAGGATAAGTGAATTCGACGAATTTTGTGGAGTTACTTTAGACGTTATCAAACCTCGTCTAGTTTTAGCCACCGGTATGTTATCTTTCCAAAATTTAATTGTATAGTTCTATATTTGAATTTTAGCAACAATGTGTTTATTTTAGGTGACATAACGGATGCTACACTCCCAAAAATACTAGACTCTACGCAAAACGAAAACGAATGGAGAGCTTACAAAAATATTCTAGATAAGAATAAGGTAACAAGTAAAACCACATGGTTAGATATTCGCGGTAACCATGGTAAGTTGTTTAATTCTGAGTTCCCATGTATTTACACAGCTTATCAAATTTTCAATGTATCGGATTAAAACTACAAATTACGTTTTTAAATCGCAGATACTTTCAATGTGTTCGATACCAATTCACCCAACTATTTCTTCGAAAAATACTCAATTCAGGGTCGAGATCACCCTCGATCATATTTCTACATCAGTCAAATGGATAACGGAGAAAAAATCGGATACATCGCTGTCGATTCTTGCTTAACCGTTGGGCTTAAAGCGTTGTATAATTTCGCCGGCGAAATAACCAAAGAAGAATTTGATGTAATTCGTTCGTTTGTTGAAAAGGCTCGCAATAACGACGTCAAATATTTAATTTGGTTGGGACACTATCCTACGTCGTCTATACAATATCCAGATTCCAAAATAGTGAGTAATCAAGTAGAGTAGATAAGCGAATCGCTGATTCGTATCATTTTAGCACGTTCGTAGCTGGTAATATCTGATAATGAAATGTTATTCTATTTTAAATATAGTTACGCGACTTAATTGCTAATGAAGATACTTCGGTTGCTTTTCTCAGTGGACATATGCATCAAGTTGTCAATATAGCTCCGAAAATGTATTCGTACATGAAAGAAGGGCTTTTTGAATTAGAACTAGCTGACTGGAAATCAAACAGGATGTAAGTTGGAGTTTTAACGAGAAACACCGGCTCGCCTTATACCTCTTATCACTTTTCATTATTATTTTATTGTTTCTAGTTTTCGAATCATGGCTATTGATCACGGTCAATTTACATTTGTCGATGTGAAACACGGTAAATGGCCGATTATTTTCATTACCAATCCGAAAACAGAAGTGTTAGTTTCCCCGGCGAAGAATTACTACAACGTTCCACCGAACTCTAGTCATATCCGGTACTTATTGTTTGGAAATGATTCATTATATTTCTCAGAATACGATGACGACGTTTTTATTGATAATGCGAATAATTTTGTAGATTATTAATTTTTTCACCTTTTCCAATAACCAAAGTGAAATTAAGAATAGACAATGGAGAATGGAAAGACTGCCTTCAGGTCAATGGACCTTTTTACGTTACTCCATGGAATCAGAACGAATATCAGAATGGTTTGCATACGATAACGGTAAATTATCTTAATAAATTGTATATTTAAATTCACCTCGAGGTACTGATTTCTCGAATGCTGATACTTTTCCAGGTGGAAGCTGAAGATGATCATAAAAACGTACAAAAAATTGAACATATCTTCTCTTTCGATGGTTCTCGTTCAGAGAGGAGATTTCTTTCAAAATTTTTTCTCCTGCCGAATTTAAACCTTTCTGTAAGTATTCAAAGGTTTAAATGTGTAACGTTCAATAATTATTTATTTATTTATTTGAAATGAAATTATGTGTTTGTAGGTACAATTTGTGATGATCTTTTTTGTGCTTATTTGTGTGATGCTGCTGGTAACATTTCGGTATTTGGTAACTGTGTACAAAGGTAAAATTGAAGCTTAATCATCGCATCGTTTAATAAATTAATGGTCAAATTAAAATATTAATGACGTATTATTTTTTTCTTAGTACAAATCGAAGAAGTATCGACCATTAAGTGTAACTGTTTGTCACGTTGGTTTACCAAGTTTTGTATCATGTGTAATATGGACAGATTTTTCTACCCTTTGTTGATTTATCCGATTTATGTATTATTTGGTAAACAAATTTATTTTGAGAATGAACGGAATTGGCTTTTTTTGAATTTTAAACTGTTATGTGTGATTTTTAGGTCCATGGGCGGTTGTTTATATGCTGGATAGTAATTTAGGCGCACTTTTTTCCTGGGGTATTTTCATAGACGGCAAATTTGAACCAGCTTCATTGACTCTAAATTGTATTGGATTGAAACAGGTAGAATACAGTTTATATTGAAAAATAGATTTTATATTAAAAAGTGAGTTAATACTGGTAGATGTATACTTAATGGGAGACTTTTCTGTGTGTTACAGGTCTTGGTCCACTTGTTTTTGATTATACATCTTGTTAATGAAATGGACAAAAGGTATACTTAATATTAAATTAATTATTTGCTCAGAAAACTAAGTACATATAACGATCATTATGGTTAATTTAGTAAATTGTTACAGATTGTTGAATTCGAATAACTTTTACAAATGCAGTCCAAGAAAATGTTTGCGCCTTACGTGGGATAACTTTTT
Source organism: Pseudococcus viburni (assembly GCA_033439095.1). NCBI lineage: Eukaryota > Metazoa > Arthropoda > Insecta > Hemiptera > Pseudococcidae > Pseudococcus > Pseudococcus viburni. The sequence goes on from JAVBJF010000149.1 coordinate 224,076, forward strand.
TTTCGTTTTCATCGTAGTGGTTCAAATAATTCAAGTTTTCCTGTTTTGGATATATTTAGGTTAGTATAAAACAGTGACAGATTTGTTGCTACTTTATGATGTTCGAAGGACCTAATTTTGATAAAATTATCAATCAGGCATCCTAAGCAAATCCTTTTTTTTTATCAAAAATTTCCCAAGTCTGTACAATTTTTCTAGCTATAAAAAAAGTTCAAAAAATCTTAATTCACTCCAGATGAAAAATCATCGTGAAAAAGTTTTCGCTTTTTTTCTTTTCGTTCTTTTTTTATTTGATTACTTGAAGTTTCAGTAGATTGCATTTTGATTTTAGATGGAAAATTTTGCGAACGGTGACAGCGTTATCAATATTTATTTTTATAGATTCTGTCAAGAAGGGGAAGGTATGAGAACTAAGAACTGAACCGAGTGAGGATCAGAGTAGCAACGGGTGAAAAAAATTGAGTTTCAGTGGGTAAATGAGAAAAAGTATAATACCTATGTAGTTTGTCTTTTGTTTTGATTTGGAAAACGAAAAAAATTGTATTTTTGTTTGAAAAAAATGACATTTTGATTCGTGGAAATCAGAAAAATTCAATATGATTTGGATATGTTCTAATTTTTATAGACCGCTGCCTCCTCAAATAATTTTTATAAATTATTGTGGAAATTCAGTTGAATGTAGGTAGTATTTGATACTATTGAATATTTGAACTTCTCCTTGAAAAAATTAAGCTGTTTGTAATTAGAGAGAAAAAGTAGAATCGTCAGAATTTTCAGTTTTTAAAATCGAAACTGAACGTATGAAACACAGAAATTCAATTTTTCTAGTTTTGATCTAAGATTTGATAGACTTTCTAAACGAGTTTTAGTAACACGGGGGGGGGGAGAATTGTTAGGTACCTAAAAAACCTAAAAGTTTAAATTAGAAATCCATGCTTATAAAATTAAACTGCTTACAAATCGTAAAAATTTTCTTCAATTTCTCTATTTTTTAAGATTGAGGATTTTGAGAATCGGGGCTAGTCGAAAGCGTGGCTATTTATACCAAAAAATTTAGTGAAATCTTTTTTAGCTCTGAGTAAAGCTTGTTTTAAAACAGATTTAATTACACTATAATACACTTGCAAGAAAAAAAAATTGAAAATAATTTTTGCCCTTCTTTTAAGTGAAAGAAGGTTCCTAACGTTCCTTATTCAAATAAAATATTGTTGAAACCTTACTTTAATTTTACGTTTTTTACTTCACAGGTATTTCAACTCTGTTCATTGGTCCTCTTACTACATGGTGGCTTGTAATGGCAATTTTGTTGAAAAAAGGTATCATTTACATTAACGAAGACAAATTACTACGCTTGAGAAGGAAATGGCGTCCTGTTTTAGGAAATACGTCCCTGTGATTCGTCGTAGGCTAAATTCATTATTTCTTTCAAAAGAGAGTTCCTGATTGTGATTATAGATTTTAATTTTTAGTTTTATTTTTCATTTTTTTCAATATTTTAAAAATAACGGCAAAACCAAAGAATAATCATAATTACCTGTTAAGATTAAGAAGCGATTTTTTGTGATGTTTAATTACTTTAATTTTCTGCATCGTTGATAAATTTTCAGTTTACTTTCTAAGTTACATTTTAACCAAACCAAAGAATTTTTTCATCTTTCGCCCAATTTTTCACTTTACTAAATTTTAATCTTCCAACCTGTAAGAATAAGCAAAAATAATGTAGTAAGTAAGTAGTTGGCGAACACATTACTATTTAGTATTTATTTATCTACTATTTCTGGAAAAGACTGTCGCTAACCTGCTGTGGTTTTTAGAATCGTGATATTGGTGAAATGAATAATAAAATTGATGGAAGACTGATAGTTTAAATTAGATTACATTTTTCTATTTTTTAAAAAAATAAAAAATATATCAATTTTCCTTTCATTTTTTACCGTTTTTTTTACGTGTGTCAGTGTTACCAGTATTTATATCACGAACTGAGGGTAACACTGACAACGTAAACAAAAAACAAAACAAACCGGAACTCCGGCTCCGGAACTGAAGTAAGAAAATTTGAGATTTCAGTTAAAAATTGTAAATTTGTAATGAATGAATTAATGAGTGTTGAAGTAATTATAAGTGATTAGGTGAATGATCATGTTTAAAGTCGGTTTTTTACGAAAGTGCTTCGATCATTGGAATCCGTATTCCGTAAACCAAAACATGGCGTACCTACATCTTTCCATCACCTTATCGTTATGGTGAGTGATTCTATTTACTTACTTTAGTATTAAGATGAATTGGAAATTAGAAAATTTAGAATAATATGCACAATTCGTTTGAAGGCTTCAAGAACGAAACCCCATAAATAAATTAGTTTATAAACTCCCGCTTATATGAGGTAAACACTCAAAATATTTTTTATTTTACACAGTTTTCAAGTGACATATTAACTAACAATCGTAAAAAAATATACAAAATATACCAAAAAAAGTAATATCTACATGGATTTCATATTCTCAGAATACACAGACGACAATATCTACACGTAAAACAAATAGTATGTTCATAACTTTGAACCATTATCTCGACAAAATATGAAGTCACTAGCAGGGCTGCGAGAACGAACGAAGAACAAGAACAAAGAACAGAAGAACAGAGCTTTTTCTCAAAGAACGAACGAAAGAACGAACATTGAAAAAAAAGATTTAAAAGAACAGAGAACAAAAGAAAGAACAGAAATTTCAGTTGTGGTTCGCGAACAAAAGAACGAGAACTGTTCTCTCTGATCTTCAGGTTCATTCTCGTTCTTGTAAATTTTTGTTAAAATTCCGAATTTTTCATGTTTTTTTTTACTTAAAATTTTTTTTTTTTTAATTTTATTGGTTTGAAGTTGTTTTTACGCAACTCTACCTACAAAATTATTGAAAAAACATCAAAAGAACGGGAACGGGAACAAGAACAGAAGAACAAGCTTTTTGAAAAGAACAAGAACGAGAACGGAGAACCAGTAGAACAACTAGGAAGAACGAACGAACGAACGAACATATGATTTTTTTTTGATTTTGGGAACGAAAGAACCGAGAACGAGAACAGATTTTCCTTGTTCTCGCAGCCCTGGTCACTAGAACGATTGATAAGCAGTACATAACCGCTAAGTTGAAATTTCCTTATTGCAATAATTTTACGATGTTTTTTCTCTAATTAAATATGTACATAGTTGCATTTTCAACTCAGGAAACAAACAGAACGTGCGTTATCTAGCTAAGCAGCTACTTGCCCTTTATAGTTTTGTTTTTCGGTGATATTCTTTTCTTCACTTTTACCTTGGATCAGTTGTTGTATTTCTTGGAACGTCATTCGATGGGTGTCTGGTAATTGGAAGATAACGAAGAAGAACGCAAATATACAGAAAACTCCGAAACCCCAGAACGCCACATCTTTACCGTAAGTTTCGGTGAATGGTGTGAAGAAACGAGTCAAGAGGAAGCTCATGAACCAACAAAATGATGCATTGAAACCGCATCCGAGAGCTTTCAAATGCGATGGGAAAATTTCCGAAGTTGTTACCCATACTAATGGACCGAAACCTGAAAGTAATCGTGATGAAGATTATAGTTACCGATAGTAACTTTCGAATGTTTATCTCTATCAACTATAGCTGTTGATCTTACCAGAAGTATAGGTGAAAATAAATAATACAAGACTAGTCAATGGCAGCCAATCTAGCGAATTTACATCTGATTCTTCCTTTAAATAGAAATAAGTTCCCAATGCGAACTATCGAAATTCAAAACAAAACATTTACATCATTAGTGAACATGGATTAGTCAGTATGACGAATTTACTGAAATTTGTTTCGTTCAATGCAATATGCATTGTAAATGACTCGTAGACAAAGGTACCACCTACTAAAATTTTCAATTATTAATTTTAATTTGTAAAACATCAACAATGAAGTAGTAATCCATTATCTCATTTGGTTGAAAAAAAATTATCTTCGGCGTTGACATGTGGTAAAATATTCCTACGTCATGGAAGAAACCGAACAAGAAGTAAACATGAACTTCAACTTGTGACTTCGAATACCTATCGAAGTTTATGGAAAGACCACCTATCTACGTTTTTAAAACTTTGTTGTGGTGATTGCTGAAGAAGGTATTTGGATTTATTTGCATTATTTTATGTGGTATTGTGCAACGATACGTACCATGCTGAACGTTTCTCCTATGGCTGAAAACGCGTATAAATATTTAATCCTGAATATCTTGGCCAACAGCAAAGTCAAAAGTGAAGTGAAGGTCATCACAATGGCTACAATAATGGCGCACCAGTTTGCATCCAACGAGGATCCAGATTCTTCGAAAATCGTTTTGCTGTAAAATGTGATGATATTTATGCCACTCATTTGTTGGAAGAATACCAACGTTGCCGAATAATAGAGGCATTTCATGTTTCCTCTTTTGGTGAATAAGGCTTTGAATGATCCTTTGTTCACTTCCATGTTTCTGGCTGATGCCTGTAAAATCACGAAGAATTTCCCATTACTATCCAATATACTTACCGAGGAAAAGATTACTAGACACCTACTCGAAGTTATGATTATTAAGAATGAAAAATCTCACCTCCATATCAGCAATTTCTCTTTGTAAAGTGGAAACGTCAGCGTAACCTCGGAAATACTGTAATGCTTGGAGTGCTTCTGTTTCTCTACCTTTATTATGCAAGTGATAAGGTGACTCTGGTATCCAGAGAATGGTGAAAATGCAGATCAAAGGCATCGCTGCTGATACTAGAATTAAGTTTTCGTACGAAACGTATGCTCCAACTATGTATTCTATGAGGTACCCGATGCAGTCGAAGAATTGCAAAAGTGAACACAGCATTCCTCGAAGCTCCACCTGTTTGACGTGGAAAAATTTGTAATTCAAGTGTTTGGCTTCTCACAATCAGTTGAAAATTTGTAAATTCAAAATTGACGCAGAAAATAAATGATTCGTAAAATTTTCTCAAGGAAAAAATTCAGCATACTTAATATGTAAAAAGAATAGCCCGAAGATAGAATTTTGAAATTATTTCTTACAACGAGCATCGTTGGCAAAAATCATCCCATGCTTGTTACGTAGATTACTAAATGGGGGAGGGTAGTAGGGAGTGAAAAATTCGTATCAGCTAAAAAAATACAATTTTACGTTTTACACAAAGGCATTTTACTTTTAAATTTGAAGAATGAGTTTTTGAATTTTTTAATGGGTACCCAAAGTTGAATCCACACCAATAATTGACAACTTCAGCCAATAATCTCTTGAATAAAATTTCAATTTGAATTTCGACCTTAAAACGTAAATATATTGTATTGAGGAAGAATTTATGAGCCGAAAATGTCAAATTTTTAGCTTTTCAGAGGCTTCTTAAATATTAAAAATTGGAAATGTTGAACATCGAATTTTTGAAACCAGCGAAAAGTTAGTGGATTGAGCTTTATTTTTGGTGGAATGAAGGTACAAGAATATTATTAATAAACCATAAAAAGCTTTATTGTGAGCATCGATGAGAACAGTGCAATTTAAAAATTTACCAAAAATTACTCTCTCCCCCCCCCCATTCTGCTCGAAAAATGTCAATAATCAGAAATTGAAGTGTTCCTCACCACGCAAAAAAATAATAATAGAAAATGTTGAAAAAATTATTAAATTTTATTTTAAAAAATAATAACGGGGCACCATTCAAAAAGTTGGCAAAATTTAATCTAAAAATAATAATATTTTATCAAGATATTTAGTAAAATTCGTCATTCAATAATAAACTTTACCAAGTATTTGGTAAAATTTATTATTGAATGATAAATTTTACCAAATATCTCCACTTCATGAAGTTTTAATCCAGTGAATGGTTCCAAAAATTTTCAACTTCGAGGGTTTATTAGTATTACACCCATAGACATTTCTTCTTTCTGTACTGTTGATAAGTAGGTATACCAGAAATATGCACCAGTTTATGGTATTTTTTTCGAAGTTTTTCATCGTATTCTAGTCGAAATCATAATTCGCAAGTAAAATCTTTGAATTGCTACAACTCTGAACCAAATTGTATATAGTATAAATTTTTTCTTTTCAGAATAGGTACCTATTTTTAGAAAATTCAATTGGTGGGTCGGTCGTGATTAAAAATTCAAAAAACTCTTGAAAATTAATTTTATTTCCAATAATAGCAATTGGGCGAAAAATTGATAGAAGTGAATTATTCGAGATGAAATTTTATAATGAAAAATTTAGCTATATAGCGCATTACCTTAAAATCAAGAATGTCGGTTTGAAGGGTAAAATTTTAAGAAGGGGCGGCGGGATGTCAAGCCTGAAAATGAACGCTGGATTCATGTTCGGTGTGTCCAAATTAGTCAAGAACATTCTTCTGAGGTCTTGCATTAACAATCGAAGAAAATAAAACAATTTTTTTAAAACTGCGATTGACCTTGAATAAATTTTCAACCGGAGCTGGTGAGAGTGGCAGCGAAAAACTTATCTTTTTTCCTTGAAAAATTCAAAATGAATTTAACGACTCTCCCCTCCCCTCGCTACATTTAAAACGTCACAAAAATGATATCCAATTTTCATTAATGATAAGTGGCCAAAATTTTGAAAAATTATAATTTTTTACCAAAAATCTTCTTTTTACGTTTTAAATATATTTTTCAAAATTGATAAAATTAGATTTTTTTTGCTATGTATCAAATTTGACAATTTTTTTCAAATTTTCCAAAATGTCAAAAATTTTACAAAACTTTGATTAGTTATTCCAACAATTTTTTTCAAAATTTTCAATGTTTTAAAAACCTCCAAGAAATGTCGAATTTTCTCAGAAATTCTCAATTTTTTAAAATTAATGAATGATAGACCTTTTGATCTTGATATATTTAACTAATGCTGCAAGGGACTCTGGGCCAATTCTTCGAAAAAATATGAGCTCCGGACAGACACATCTTTCGACTCCCGAACCCATGTTGTCGTGGTCCCTGTTTTTAATTACTTTTGTGGTTCACTACTTTCAAAGCAAAACAAATTTATTTCTATTCATTTGGCGTGAATTTTCATAATTTTCATCAGTTCTAACCGGGGGGGGGGGGGGCATCTCTTCCTTCCCATTTGGAGAAAAATTGCATTTTTATTCAAAAAAATTAGGTTCGAGTTGGATCTTTTGAAAAATTTTCATTCGAAGTCAAAAAAGTCAAAGAAAAATCCATTTTAGTCAGAAATTTTTGATTTTTTGTCCCTCTAATAAGCCAACATCGGTTCATTCCTGATTCTTAGCAAACTTACCATGACAATTGTTTCCGATTAATTTTAAAATATTGAATTTTCCATAATTTAAAGCAATGAGGAAACAGGAATCAAGTTCGAAAAATGTGTTTTACCTCATTTTTTTCTAATTTGTGCTATCAATTTAAACTAAACTTCAAGATTATCTCTCGAATGGATAAATTTTACCCTAATCATTCAATCAACTGAATCAATCAACTAGAAAATTCATAAATAACGAAAAAATCACTTACAGGAGCCATCTCAGCCACGTACATGGGTAGAGTCGCATAAACGCAACCCACTCCCAATCCAGCCACAAATCTTGCGCCATACAGTACTGTTAGAACATTACTAAAGTACATCACTCCCCATGCCAATATGAGTAAAACCATAACCCATATAATGGTCCACTTTCTTCCAAACCGATCGACAATTCTTCCTGTGATAAAGGGTCCAAAACTGGCTCCCAGAGCTGGCAACGAACTCAGCCATGCTCCTTCTTCCGTATTGACGAATATTTTAGCTCCAGGTTTCGTTATTATTGGAAGGGTCGGATTACTCCATGATAAAACACATGTCGCCGCAGTTGCACAAAAACTAGCTGCAGAAGAAAAATAGAATAAATTTTTTTCATCAATGGATTGTCAATTTTAAGCCAGAATATAACTTAACGTACCTATTAACGATGCTAGGTAAACGTTAAACTGAGTTAACGCTGTTTGTTGCTTAACTACCATACTTTAACGATGATACCACCGAACAAAATACTTATACAGATATCCTCGTATTTCTACTAGGAAAAAAAAATAGTATGCAAGTGTCACCAGAAACCACGTGGTTTTAAAAAAATTGATAAAAATTTCACCAGTTACGTAAATAAGTTTTATTTTTCGCCAAGTTCAGTTCTTTTCAAAATTATCAAGTTCAACGACGATATAAAAACGAATGTACTGTTTTTAAGTCTTACGAAGCGCAGCAATTATATAAACAATTAACCGTCCAATACCACCACAATATATATTTTTCCGATCATAAAACAATAAAAAAAAATTACTGATAAAAATGAAAAAAAATGTGAGAAATATTGTGACTCCACGAAGTAACCATAATATGTACTTGGGTATTAAAAGCTCAAACAGATCGGTCTTCAAATGAAGAAAATAAGCTCACCGACGCGAAAGCTAATATAGGAAATTTCCAATAAAGCACTTCACTGAAACACTTTTTTGCCATCATTCGGGCATCGTATGCGAATCACACTTTTTTGGAAACTGTTCAGTCGTATCTGTAGGATGTTTAGAGTCTACAATGGCAATGTATGACTCTGCGTAACCTTGCAGATTAGGAAAAAAAATCGATGAATTTTCGATTCGATAATAAAAAGCGTATTTAAGAAAAGTGTGTAAAAACATAATACAATTTGCGAAGATTAATTTTTTTAAAATGTTAATTACTCGATTTATCGCATGCGTGTGCTTGTAAAGTTAAATGATTAGTCTGCCTTGAGTAACGACAAACAAGCTTGTGGAGGTTTCGGATTAACTTATAACACCCAAGATTACAAATTGAGGAATTTTTTCACCAGTGAACTAAATGTCTCGATAATTTAAAAGTGAATCGAGTTTATTTACCTATGTCGAGTTAATTGTGTGTTGACATTTTAAATTATTCGTTTTGTTTTCGTTTTTTATTTTCCTTCGCATTAAATACCCGGTGGTAATTGTGTTTCGCATCAGCACGTGAGACCGGCGTGATAATTATTAAATGTTGGAATTGGAATGGGTTGAATGGTAAACGAGTTTTTTTTTGTTGATGGTTTGTGTACGAATCGTAAAGGTGGTTTTTGATATTTCGTAGATATTTTGATCAATTATGGCTTTGGTTTTATTTTATTTGTCTGGTCACTTTTTTTTTTTTTTTTTTGAAAAAATCGAACTCGTTGATTGATTTTTGAATCATTTTAATTTTTGGATTCATTTTGAAACTGTACTCTGATCCACTGCACTAGTTCGTCAATTTGATGCATTTATTGGCCCTTCAAGTTACACGTGTGTTTTTTTTTACTTTTGTAGGATTAGATTTTATCTTTATGTAATTGGAACGAGAAAAATTGAGTCACGTTTGTGTAAACTGCAGTAAAAGTGCGATTACTGACAATGTAATTTATGAAAATGATTCATAAAATGCATTCGGCAAATAAATCTTGAAAAATTTCGAGATAAAATATAAATTATCGCATCCAAATAGGTGTTAAACTTTGGATTCGAAAGGAGTGGAATCTAAATACTGCAATTTAAAAATTTAAGCCATCAGTCAACATGAGATTTTCAACTCGGTCGATTGCTGAATTTAAATTTGAAGGAGAATGCATCAAATCTTGGAATTTTTTCGCAGTATGTATTTAATTCGAAATTTTAAGAAACATTATTCTCGATGTTTAAAAGAAATCATTCCGAACAGAATTTTCCGCGAGGATTTATGAAACTCAGATTACAAATTATTTGTATCGATTTTGCCTTAAATTTTGTCTTGTAGGTACGGTATATTGAATAATGTGTACTTTGTGATTGAAAATGAACCGAGTGCAGTTAATAAATTGGATTTGAGCCCAAAATGCAGAAGCCTCAATTTCAAGAATGGGGGGGGGGAGGGGTTCAAAAGTTACAAAAGTTGTGCATTGGGATTAACATACGTTGAAATAAAAATCAAACGAATTTGATTCCTTTTTTAAATTTTATTTACTTATTTCATTTTAATGAGATGAAAAAATTTAAAAAAAAAATTATTTTGAATACTCATTACATTGAAATAGTAATTTTTTGATTTTCAAAAAATTTCCTTTCTGGGTGTTGGAAGTACTTAGTCGTTTTGCGCTAATTATGTCTAGATCTTAAAACGACATTCCCCTCCCTACTTGAACCTTACCCGCTTCTTAAACAACCATAAATAGCGCCCTAACATCGTGGAACCAGTTCCAGCGTTCGGGCATTTTCTAAGGCACAATATGGCTGACCAGCATACCCTCTTTTATAGCGCCCTAAGTGTGATTAGCTACATTTCGCCCATATCAGTGTTTTTCTGTTTTTGGTTGCTTTAGATTGTCATCTTTTCAGAATTTTGACATTATCGGTTTCGGTGTATTTACTAAAATGAATTGTGAAACTTTTTTCAAACATTTATTACAATCGAAGGAAAAGCCAACAATTCCTCGTAGTGTTCTGTATATTACTTTAAGTAACTCTTCAGACATTGTGAAAAGGTGTCAAGAAATCGGCGAAAATTTCTCCTTCCTTACGAAAAACAATGTATTTCTCATTGCGGAGACTGGTGTTATTAATCAAGATATATTGAAGATCATGACCCAAGATTTGTCTTACACACGAAAAATGAAAACTGGCGACAATGAAGGCACCAGTAAACCAGAAATTCGAATTATGTTCCAAAGGCATGTGTTCTATCCTAGTCTGGAATTGCACAATATACCAGATCATACCATGGCAGGCATAAGATCTTTCAAGAAAAACATAGATTGTGTACGCAGTCAGAGGTTAACGTACCTAACGTCTGGGTATGGGACGCTAGTCGATACTTCGGATTCCGAAGATTCTTCGGATATGGAAGTGGAACAGTCCAGTACATCGACGAGCTCATCGCCCAGAGTAAAGAAGGGGAGAAGAATGGTGCCTTTTTCGCATTTACAACCATGTCAAGAAGCCAAAGTTATCCCACCGGAGTTCGCGGTGTTGGCAGGAGCACATGCTAATAATACAATTATTCTGAAGTCGATTATAGCTCTTCAAGTAGACATATTGATATATGTTTCCCCTGAAGTACAGTTCGTAGGAGCACTAGCCAAATTCTTGGGTATCGTGTTCATTGACGAGTTGCTAGGAAAGAGCGTTTCCATGACGAATGATGTTTTCGAAGAAGGACTTTCAAATAAGAATGCTAAATCGTGGAGATTACTCCAACTTCTATTATCATATCGTTTAATGAGGGGTTTCAACAACATCGGAATAACCAACAAGTTACTTATCCTGAACAATTCGACAGCTAATTACAAAGGAGCCATTCAAAGCAAGATTACAAAAGAAAAAGAGTGCGTATCAATGGGGGAGTGTCTACTATTTACTACGGATCTTCCCGTGAATATCCTGGTTTTCATCAACGAAGAAGCTAACTTCGTCAACTACATCGAAGCAATTTCGGTAATATTGGAAAAAGCCATAGGAATGAAAGCCAGCGTACCGAGCTTCTTTGAGATCGAGAATAAGATTTACGAAGCTAAACTACCAATTACAACTGTTATTCCCATCCATATATATCGTTATCTTTCTCAATTGAAAATGTCAGAGCTTGCCGAAAATGAAGATCCTTTGGAAAAGCCCATTTCTGGAACTTAATTATCTACTTCCTACTTGCCTTCGAATAACAGCTTGTACGGACCGTATGACGTAGATCTTGAGTTCGACTAAATGATTACAATTTTCATTCTTCATATCAGAAGTATATTCGATTGCTTGCCTGTTGCAAAATGCGAAGGAATTTTTATATGCTTTCTTCTTTTTTTTGTCAGTTTATGTTTTTATAGGGTTAACATGTCTATAATATTTTGTGTACAATTGTAATATTTTCTAATTTCGTCCCGTTTATCCCCTTTTTTCTTTGTTTCTTTTTTTTTGTTTTTTGACGCAAAGGGTATAGCCGGGTTTTTGGTGAAATCGGCCCCCTCTCCGATTTTCGATCTAACCCCCTCAGGTGGTGTACCTTGATGAAAAAAAAATTCAGAAAAATTTTTGACCCCCCCCCCACCCCCTCCCTTTTGGAGTTATGGCCATTTCATTGCATTATTTTCAAGAATTTTTAATTTCAACGGGAGTGAAGGAAATTTTCTGTTTTTTGGCACAAAGTTGCATCTCGTAGAGGTGTATTTACGATAATTTTTTCAAAAATTTTGGTGCACTCCTTCACGTTGTTTCGCCTATTTGAAGTTTTCAATCGTAAAAAACGTCATATAAACGAAGAGCGACCATTTTTTAAAAATATCCCAAAAACGTGTTTTTTAACGTAGATTCTCGTCACGCATTCACTTTTGGCGACTTCGATGCACTAAGGGCCAAAAATCGCGAAAAACCGTACAAAAATGTTGTTGTTTTAGCAGATTTTTCAAGTTTTGAGTGCTTTATACGGAAAAAAACCATCAAATAAAGAAACTAACGTCGGATTCGTGTTTAGCGGGTCAAAATACCCCGATAAACACCCTTTTCGCGATCGTTTTGCGTAAAGTCTCAAAATTCACCTTTTTCACTGATTTTTCATGACAAAAATAGCGAATTTTGAGTCTTCAAATAAAACGACCGCGAAAAGGGTGTTGATCAGGGTGTATTGACCCGATAAATACGAATCCGACGTTAGTTTCTTCGTTCAGCCATTTCTCTCCTTACAAAACGCTCAAAATTTGAAAAATATGCTAAAAAAACAACATTTTTGTACGGTTTTTCGCGATTTTTGGCCCTTAGTGCATCGAAGTCGCCAAAAGTGAATGCGTGACGAGAATCTACGTTAAAAAACACGTTTTTGGGATATTTTTAAAAAGTGGTCGCTCTTCGTTTATATGACGTTTTTTACGATTGAAAACTTCAAATAGGCGAAACAACGTGAAGGAGTGCACCAAAATTTTTGAAAAAATTATCGTAAATACACCTCTACGAGATGCAACTTTGTGCCAAAAAACAGAAAATTTCCTTCACTCTCGTTGAAATTGAAAATTCTTGAAAATAATGCAATGAAATGGCCATAACTCCGAAAGGGAGGGGGTTGGGGGGGGGGGGGGTCAAAAATTTTTCTGAATTTTTTTTTCATCAAGGTACACCAGCTGAGGGGGTTAGATCGAAAATCGGAGAGGGGGCCGATTTCACCAAAAACCCGGCTATACCCTTTATCTCAATTTTTGTCATAGCTCGATGATATTTTTTTCGTCTTCGTGATAATACGCTTGAAAAACTGTTTTAGTTAATAACTATCGATACCCCAACTTTTTTCATCTTTCTTTTTTTTTGTTTTTTGACGCAAATTTATCTCAATTTTTGTCATAGCTCGATGATATTTTTTTCGTCTTCGTGATAATACGCTTGAAAAACTGTTTTAGTTAATACCTATCGATACCCCAACTTTTTTCATCTATGTAGTAGGATTATCCGGTTGTATTGTATATTTTTTGTTGTTCCCCGCATCGCGTCCCTTCCCATGTTTTTTTTGTCAGAATCTTCGCCTTTTTTCGGTGTTTTTTTCTGCGAGGCCTAATCATTTTTCCTAAAATTTGGTCAGGTATGGTGGTTTCTTTCTATTTTTTCGAAAAATGTTTTTATTTAAAGGTTCGATGTATTTTTATGGTTTAAAGTAATATACACGTTCAATTTCAAAAGTATACCTATCTAATTATGTATAAGTTGTGTAAAAATATAATTTACTATTTCGTGCTTTCTTTGTGTATCCAAAATCAGTATAGTAGTAACGAATTTATCGACATAAAATAAATAAGTACTTGATTATTACAATAGGTTCACTTTCATGATTGATTTATTTCGATTAGTCAGAACTCAGAATGTAATAACGAAGTTCAACTTATGACGTACCTTCAAAAAGAAGAGTAATGCGTACTTCTTGCTCCAAGATTTGACAGTAGGTAAGACCTGTGTTCGATCTTTGACTCGAAGTCTTACACTTGGAACACATTTTCAATTTGAATCATTAAATTTTAGGGGAAAAAATGTACTGAATTAAGAAGGTACCTAGTTGTTTTCCCAATTTTCCAAGAATTGTTTGATTTGGTATTCTTTTGCAGTTTTTCGTTTATATGTTTCGACCAATCACATTTCGTGTAAATGTGTTTTACTTCAAAAAATCTCCGGATATTTTTTCCGAATATCCGGATATTCAAATATATTCGCGATATCCGAATATTCGTTGAACATTGATTCTTCGCAACTCGAGAGTTTATAGAACGAAAATCCTTCAAAAAAAACCAGTAGTGCCTCACCCGTAACCATTCCAAAGATATTTGAAACGTCCAGTTAGGTACTGCCATCGATGTACTCAAATAAATTTACTCGGAACGTTCGCTTTTGATAAAACTGTCGATAATTTCAATAATTGATGCTGTCGTACCATGACAGACCAAATTTTTCAATCAAAACTTGAGAGAGAAATTCTCTCAAACTTTATTATATTCTGAACACAGAACACGAGTAGAAAAATGAGAATATTTAAAGCTGAATGTCTCGAGGGAATTTATCGGAAGGATTATCCGTCATAGAACCGAAAAAAAAAAGACTCAACATAGTCCTCTCATTTTTAACTCATTTCCTTTCAATTATTCGCAAAAACACTTGGTTCAAGTCCTCCTTTCAACCTTCAACCAAAACGTAATCATTCACTACCCTCCTCATTCGTCCTAAAATTGATAAATACCAAACTCCAATTACCTGTACGTCGACATTTGAAACGGGAAAAAGAGAAAAACATGTAGCAAAAGGCGACGACCTAGAGGTAAGCGCGACAATCGCGGCTAAAATGTCATTCGGCTCCGCACGTTCGACAATACCGAACCCGCCCTTCGTTCGTGCCGGACTTGGCAGCCGGGCAATTACGAGCGATGTGGCACTTTTATAAAAATCTCAGAGCCGGAGCCGGAGCTGGAGCCACTTTTATAAAAACCTCGGAGCCGGAGGCACTTTTTTAAAAATTCTGGAGCCGGAGGGACTTTAATCAAAAATCTTAAAGCTGGAGACGGAGCGGAAGGACCAGACCCCCTTCCATCCGATTCCTGGTTCTACACCATCTCCTTCCTTTCTCCAAATGAGTTGCTTCACATAATAAGATAAGTTTCAGAATGCTTGAAAAAGTATAAAATTATTTTTGGATCGGAAAAGTATCTAAATTTCTTGGAATTTAGTACCTATTGTAAATTTGAGAAGTGATTCGCGTCATAGAGTTTCAGTTTAATCACGTATGTACACATATCGAGAAATTTATTAAAATCAATGTTCCATCAATTTCAACGAATTATTATGCTCTGATTAATCGAATATTCGATCACCATCTGTGTCTAAATATAGAATCATTTTCAAAAAAAAAGAAATCAATTATCGAGCGATGGACTGCTTTACAACCAAACAATGCTGAAAAGCTTTAATTTTCTCCTGGAAACAAAGGATTTTCGAAAACATTGTCTCAAAAATTAAATATGTAGTAAATGACGGAAATCCTGTGATAATTTTCACCCATATCGCCAATATTCGATTAACCTACGAGCACAGTGTTTCATTGTAATTTTCCACATGAACTTGACTCAAGTTTCATTGAAATTGATTGAACACTCTTGAGAAGTAGCCTTACGACGAATCGCGATTCATTCATTACAATTTACATTACGAATGGAAAATGAAACTGCATGGAAAATTATCGCGACACAATATTTTATTACGCGTATTAAATTTACTAATAACTCGAATTTCAAATCACATCTAAAAAAAAATTTGGTCGTAATATCGACCATTTCCACGTACACCGATTATGCGAACTGCAATTGTAAGAAAAAGCCGATATTTAAGTACAATGAGTTGACAGAAGAAGGCATCACTTTGCAAAAAGCAGAGAGAGCGCGCCAAAACCCATAAATTTATAGTAAAAAATAAATCATTTTTATTGAAAGGAGAAGTGAATGACGCAAATAGCGTAATTTACATTGTCATTGCTAAAAAATTCGTTCTGTAACATTTTCAGTTTCTTATTTATAAAATTAACCCAAGTATTTTGTTCATTAGGTGTAGTTAAGAATTTTTACATGGTAATCTTTAAAATTTGAAAATTTTCAATTGTCTTATCATTATTCAGGCAAAATGGCCCTAAAAATTGAAGACTTTAAAATCGAATAAGTGAACGGCAATATTTTTGAAAATTTTAACATGGAATTTTACAATTATTAAGGGTTAATCAATAATACTGAAATCAAAATGTCAAGAACATTGACTTTTAGAAAAATTGTCCAAGTTTTGCTTTAGAGCAAAATCTTTCGAATTACAAATGCTTCAAAGATGATTTTTTATTAAAATGTCAATATATTCATGCTTTTTTCTTCTTTTCAAAAATTTTCAAAGTGGCTAAAAAAATTCGTCAATTTTTGTTATCATTTTTCATTTTATTGAAATTGCTTAGAATGTGAATTTTAAAAAAAAGAAAAACGTTTAATCAAATCGCTAAAATTTTTTCAAGTTTTTTCAATTCTAATAAAATGTCATATCAGTAATCTTAAAAATTGGGTATCCAAAATTTGATCTTGAAAATTTGATTCTCTATTTTCATAAATTGACCTCTAGCATGATAACTTATCCATGTTGAAATTTGAAAAAAAAATTGACAAATTGGTATAATGATTTTTTTTACTTGAAGAAAGTAGGAAAATTTGCCAGAATATCGAAATTTTCGACGAATCGAAAACATGAAAATAATTTATTTAGGTACTTAAGGGTATGCTCTATTTTGTTATCAGTGAAAAATTTAGGATCGAGATATCTTAAGTATTATTGAATAAAATGTTCTGAAAATTTAATGAGTTTCGGAACATTATCTTTTGAGGGCTTTTGAGATATTTTCAAAATTTTTCTTGGATTTAAAAAAAAGAAAGAATTTTAAAAAATACGTTGGACAAAAAATGTTGTTTGTCCAATTTTTTTCATTTTTTTTTTCAAAACTGGAAGAGAAATTTTAAAAATATCTCAAAAGTCCTCAAAAGATAATGTTGTTCCGAAGTACGTATTAAATGTTCAGAACATTTTATTCAATAATTCTTGAGATATCTCGATCCTAAATTTCTCACTGATAACAAGGTAGAGCATATCCTTAACGTTAAAAAGTAATCTTTAAAGTATTTATGATCTAAAAGGTTTTGTCTCTATCAAGTAAAATTTCTAAATTTTTCGACACAAATATGTCTTAGGCTTGGGGGTTAGTTTTTGAAGAGTGTAACATTTTATGAACGTGTAATGTAGATACTTGACGTAACGTTTTTAGGCAAATTTTACTCACCACTGACATATATTTTGTTAAGACTTCAAAAAACTTGGATAAAATTAGGATGATCGCTGACACGATGGCATTCTGTTGGACTTGACAAAAAAATTTGACATTTCAATAACTTTTCAACCTTGTTTTTCAGCATTTTTGAAAATTAGAAAGAAAAAAAAACATAAATATCTTGCATTCTATTTTTTAATTTTCAACATTTGTCAATACTTTTTCCAATTTCTTCCTATTTTGAAGAATATTTTCCATAGATATCCTATTTTTTTAAATTTAATTTTCCCTTAAATTATCGAATATGTGGAAAAAATAACGAAAAACTTACCAATCGAAGCAGCAAAAATCACATTAAAATCACGAGGCACTTTCGTCGTAAATTGTACCATTTTCAAAATCTCATTATTTTGATTTTTGATATTTCTTCTCACAAAATTCGAACCAATTTGCACTAAACCGTCTACACTTTTCAGTCGAGCTTGAATGAGGCCATCGTTCAATTTTTTCTCTGCAAATTGTGGTGATGGTATCTTCTTCGAAAATATCGAGATTTTTTTTTCTCGAGGTTTCTAATTAATTGATAAATTAGATATCAGTTGATTCATACGCTTAAACGTTAAAAAATAAATTGAAAATTGATTTCGAAGATGGGTTAATGATAATTGTTTATTATGATTAATGTTTTTACATTTTGAAAATCATCTCGTAACGAAAGATCATATTGGAATGTATTTATACGAAATTACCTTCCTGGCTCGATAATTCGGCGCTGAAAAGTGCTATAGGTAGAGATGATCATTCCACGTAGTGTCAATTATTCATTATACCGCGAGCCTGACTTATTGTTTTTTAATACGATTAGACGCACGTTGCTTCGTTCTTCTATCAAACTCTTTATATACTGCCGACAATGGAATCGTTTGAATCACGTGGAACACTCCGCTGGCACGTGCCTCGAAATCGCTTCTGTAATACGAGTTTCAACTAGTGTCGTCGTGAAATCGCCGCAACGTATACGAGTAGTTTACTCTTTTGACATATTTTTCGGTAAATCTCGAAATCGCTGTTCTGTGATCCCCAAATAGGGTCAATTTTTCGCAAAAATTTGGTTAAAAAAAATAATCAGAGTCGTATTCGAATCTCGTGTATATTTTATGCAAACAATAAATAAGTAAACTTTGGTAATAAATTAAACTTTACAAGTAAATCTTGTAAAATTTCAACAAAAATCGAATTTATAGTTTGGAAAAAAATGTAAAAATATTCCTGCCGTTTTCAGCGATTGAAAAATACACTTACGATCGCTTTATAAATAATGATTTTAATAAATAACCAAATATTTTTGAATTGACATGAAAAAATACACACTTTTTAATTCGTTTAGTGCGCGATGCTTCTAGTTATTCGATAAAAAATTGAAATGCGGTGAATTCAATGGGAGAAAAATACTTATGTGAATTTAAAAAATAGTAATAATAATGGAGAAATCTTACGTACGAATAAAAATCATCACATGATTACAAACTTGAGTGAAAATTACGTCTGATAAGGAAGCATAATTAAAATCTACGCTCATCACATCGCATCACTTATCCATGATTTTGATTACAAAAATCAAAATATCAAAATATTTCGAATTATTAAAATACTTTGTACTTTCAAACTTTCACTTGAAAATGACGAGAACCTTCATTTGAACTAATAATGAAGAAGTGAAAATAGGTGGACAATAAATACATTAAAACTAGGTAATATTAAAGGCTACATTCTTAATTTCAACTTATGGTCTTTTTCTCTCATATCGCATTAGATACAATTATTATAAAATAACTAAAAAATAAAAAGAAAGAAAATACCGAAAAAATTACAATTAATTATAAACTTTCGGAATGCTAGGCTTATCACAGTCGTTAGTTTTGGTTTTTTGAAAATTCTCTATAAATCTAATTATACTTTCGGTTCGGAAAATTCGAGTTTTTTTTTACCGTGAATTAACTCTTGAATCTCGTGGAAACTTTTATTCTCCGTATCTGGTAGCTGGAATACGACGAAGAATAGAGCAACCACGCACAATCCTCCGAACATCCAGAATGCAACTGGTTCACCGAAATTATCGGTGAATACTTTGAAGAACCGCGTCAAGATGAAACATAATAACCAACAAAATGAGGCAGTTACGGCCGAAGCTATTGCTTTCAAATGCCCTGGGAATATTTCAGCCATAATTACCCAAACAAATGGTCCGAAACCTGTGGAAAATTATTTTGATATCAGGATTTGCTGCGACGAATTCGGTCGATAAAGGAGCTTTTTTACTCACCAATGGAATAATTAATGATGAAGAAAACCAAACTGGTTACTGGTAACCAACCCAGAGAACTCAAGTCTTCTTTGCTATCTTTGAGAAAGAAATAGAATCCCAACATACCCTGAAAATATGAATAATTGTTAATTTCTTCGATTTGAAGGCGCGTAATACAGAATCAAAAGGAATGGCGAGGAGGGAGAACAGAGAAAGCATTTGTATAGGGATGGAATTTTTCGAGAAACTGGACAAAGTCTTTCAAAAATGTACTAAATGTAAATCGTACTTGGACCAACGTCAAAAAGTCTCAACTTGACGAACATTTTTTGAAATAATTGGAAAATTTCAAGGAAAATATGCAAATTTTGAAAAAAAAAAGATTCAAAGAACAATATTTTGAAATTTAAAAAAAAAAACTCAATTTTTAAAAAAAAACTTTTTGAGATAAAATCATTTTTTGAAAAAACAGCTTTTTGAGAAAAAACACCTGAAAACACAATAATTCTTCTAAAAGCAATTTTTTACATATGACGATTTTTTGAAAAAAAAAATTGAAAAACAGCTTTTTGGGAAAAAATAATTTTTTGAAAATACAGTTTATTGAAAAAACAGCTTTTTGAGAAATATTTTTTGAAAAGACAATTTTTTGAGAAAACTTTTTTTTTTAAATATTGAAAAACAGCTTTTTTTGAAAAAATCAATTTTTGAAAAAACAGCTTTTTGAGAAAAAGAAACACCAGAAAAAAATTCTTCTAAAAGCAATTTTTTATGACTATTTTTTGAAAAGACGATTTTTTGAGAAAAAATTTTTTGAAAAAAATATTGAAAAACAGCTTTTTGAGAAAAAATTATTTCTTGAAAAAACAGCTTTTTGAGAAAAAACAAATTTTTTAATTTTTTGAAAATACAGCTTTTTGAGAAAAAATCATTTCTTGAAAAAACAGCTTTTTGAGAAAAAACACCTGAAAAAACAGCAATTGACTATTTTTTGAAAAAACGACTTTTTGAGAAAAAGTTTTTTGAAGAAAAATATTGAAAATCAGCTTTTTGAGAATGAATTATTTTTTGAAAATACAGCATTTTGAGAAAAAAAAAACACCTGAAAAAACAATAATTCTTCTAAAAGCAATTTTTTATGACTATTTTTTGAAAAGACGATTTTTTGAGAAAAAGTTTTTTGAAGAAAAATATTGAAAATCAGCTTTTTGAGAATTAATTATTTTTTGAAAATACACCATTTTGAGGAAAAAAAAAACTGAAAAAACAATAATTCTTCTAAAAGCAATTTTTTATGACTATTTTTTGAAAAGACGATTTTTTGAGAAAAAGTTTTTTGAAGAAAAATATAGAAAATCAGCTTTTTGAGAATGAAATATTTTTTGAAAATACAGCATTTTGAGAAAAAAAACACCTGAAAAAACAATAATTCTTCTAAAAGCAAATTTTTATGACCATTTTTTGAAAACACGATAAGAAAACGTTTTTTAAAAAATATATTGAAAAGCAGCTTTTCGAGAATAAATTATTTTTTGAAAATACAGCATTTTGAGAAAAAATAATTTTTTGAGAAAAAAAATACCTGAAAAAACAATAATTCTTCTAAAAGCAATTTTTTATGACCATTTTTTGAAATCACGATTTTTTTAAGAAAAAGTTTTTTAAAAAAAATATTGAAAACCAGCTTTTTGAGAAAAAACCATTTTTTGAGAAAAAAAAATACCTAAAAAACAATAATTCTTCTAAAAGCAATTTTTATGACTAATTTTTGAAAAAACAGCTATTTGAGAATAAAGCACCTAATAAAATAATTTTTTATGACTATTTTTTGAGAAAACGTTTTTTGAAGAAAGTAGTCTTGAAAAACATTTTGAAAAAACAGCTTTTTGGAAAAAAAAAACATGAAAAAGCAATTCTTTTAAAAGCAATTTTTTATAACACAACTATTTTTTAAAAAGACGATCTTTTTTTAAAAAAAGTCTTTAAAATATTTTTAAAAACAAGTTTTTGATAAAATTATTCAAAAAAACAAGGTTTTGAAAAAAACACCTCAAAAACAATTCTCTTGATTAAGGCAATTTTTTATAATCATTTTTTAAAAAGACGACATTTTGAGAAAAAGTTTTTTGAAAAAAACAGTCTTAAACATATTATTTAAAAAACAATTTTAAAAGAAAGGAAAACTTATTTTTTGAAAAAACTTCAATTTTTTGAAAACCTTCAATTTAAAAAAACAACTCAATTTTAGCAACATAATTAAATTCAATTTTAATGTTCTCAATTTCACATTTAATTTGAAAAAGGGAGATAAATCGTAAAAAATAAATTCTTTGCTGTTTTCATTTTTATGAATAAAAAATTAAGTACAATTTTTGACATTTTGAATGTAGTGAGGAAACGGAAGAAAGGTGCTCTCGTCACTACTGAGACTCATTTCATATAATTCCAACTTACCAAACTCATTGCTTCTCCCAAAGCAGATATACATAGCAAATTCCTAATTCCGAATATTTTAGCAGCAGGAGCCGCAATTCCTGCAGCAGATGTCATCACTAATCCAATAATGATTGTCGATACGCTGGGAGGAAGAGCAGAACCGGTTGCTTCGAAAATAGTTTGCGCGTAAAAAAGCACCACATTTATGCCACTGGTTTGTTGAAAAAATGCCAAGGCACAGGAATAATACAGAGCTTTCATATCTCCTCGACTGGTAAATAACGCCTTCAACGAGCCTTTGTTTCGTCTGGCTTCGATAGCAGATGCCTGGAAAAAATCATTTTTTGAATTCGAAATCGACGCGACGCGACGTGGAGAAAAAATAAAACAGCAATTACTTGAATATCTGTTATTTCCGCAGTCATCGAGAGTGTTTCCGGATACCCTCTTAACCATTGCAACGAATTCAAAGCCGCTTCTTTTCGATCTTTACTCAATAAGAAGTGAGGACTTTCCGGAATCCATGAAAATATCAATATGCAAAGAATAGGTACACTTGCGCATACGAATATCAAATTCATATAAGAAGTGTACGGTCCGATTACGTAACTGATTAGGAATCCGATGCAAAGGAAGAATTGCATCAAAGAACCCAACATCCCCCTTAGCTCCATCTGTAATAATAAATTTGATTTTGGATTAGTTAACAACAGCTGATTTGATTTTTTTTAAGGTACTTGTGTAAAATAATTTACCGGAGCTATTTCCGCAATGTACATTGGTAATATTGTGAAAACACATCCAACTCCGATGCCAGCTATAATACGGGCTGCGTATAGTACATAGACTGACTTGAAATAGGCTAACATGGACCATGATATCAGGAAAATAAACATATCCGCCAAAATCGTTCCCTTCCTGCCCATTTTATTCACCACGCCACTGGCAATGAATGGTCCTAAACTGGCACCGACTGCTACCAATGAGCTTAGCCATGCTCCTTCAGCTTCTGTTACGTAGATTCTTTCTCCTAATTCTGTAATCTTTGGTATTGTTGGGGAACTCCATGTTAGTACACAGCCAGCTGAGATGGATGCTAGATTAGCTGCAAAAAAATTACAATTTCGGTTAGGTATTATTTATAATTTTTGGGAGTAACGAGTGATCTTAGGGACAAATAAATAATCAGATTATTAGCAGTAATGATAAGTCATGATTAAGGCTTGGATTTTTAAGTACTGAAAACACGAAATAGATGCTTAAAACAAGTAGTTAAAATGCACAAAATTTTTTTTAAAAAAACTATAAACATGGGTGTCAAAATAAAGGTCTTTTCAAACCGAATATGAAAACCTTTTTGAATGACAGCTATTTAATGAAACAAGAAAACCATTGGTAAAAAAATTGGTTGTTTTATAAAAATTGAAAAATTATTTTTAAAGTTTGGAAAAATGTTTTGTAAATCGATTTTTTCACTTACAAAAAATAAAAAAAGACAAAAATTTCAAATTTTTCGTCCCTCGTTTTTTCGAAAAAATCACAATTGACTTGAGAAAAGCATGATTTAAGAAGCATTTTCATTTTTTTTTCTGCAAAAATAATTTCACCATTTGACTCAAAATGACCTGAATTGTAAAAAAAATCTGATGTATGCTGTAAGTATATACAGCAGAAACAAAAAAGCGCTTAAAAATCTAATTCAACTCAGAGCTTTGGACCAACATTTTCTAACTTCAAAAAATTTGAAATTTTATACATCCGTAAAACTGTTTTCAAAATTTTACGTATTTGTAAAACTATTTTTGAAATTTTACACAACATTTTTCTGGGACACCTGTTTTAAAAAAATCATTTTTAAGTATCTACGATGTTTTCAAACTTCCCAAATTAATACTCTTTTTGAAAAAGAAGAAATAAAATGAATGCGTTGTGTTTTTTCTTTTTCCAAATCTGAGGAAATGGATCGCTGATTATTTGGGTAAAAATGATCGGTAAAATAGTCTGAGAGCATTTTAAAAATTATAATTTTGGATATTATATATTTAATTAGGTAATAGGTACTGATATTTTTGAAAATGTTTGATTCTCAAAATCAAATTTTTCATCAAGTTAAAAATTTCTATTCAATTTTTTACTAAGACCATGTTCATGAAATTTTAGCAACACCTTTGCAATTTTTTTCACTTTTTGTGTTTTTTTAATATCGAATTTTATGGACTCTATTGAGAGTGCTCTTGTTTGATTTTTTCAGTTGAATATTATTTAATCAGCTGTACTGCTGTACACTAAGAGCCAGCGAGAGCCCCAATGCAAAAATTTATGGGCTCTCTTTTTTCCTAAAAAATTTCCTTGAAAATTTCCATGCTAAATTTTCGACGCTCTCTCATCACCATTTTCAAAACATCAAAAATAGTATTCAGTTTTATTGAATTTGCGGGGAAAAATTGATAAGATTTCAATTTTGCCGAAAAGTTTTTTTTTTACGATTTTAACACATTTAACCAAATAAAAATGTAAAAATGAATTCATTTTACCGTTATCTAGCTTGACAATGTTTCCAAATTCTGAGAATTTTCAATTTTTTTTCAAATTAGGGCCAAAATTTTGAGAATATTTCTCCATATTTGATGAAAATTCAAATGTTTTGAAGTATTAACGCGGTCGATCAACCATTCGAAAAAGGGTTGAAATATTATTTTGGTACCTATCTATTTTTTGCCTGGATTTTGAGAAAAGAGATGTAGATGGAAACAACGTCGATGTCGTCGATGTTTCTTATTAAAAAAAAACAATGAACGAGATTAAGCTATTGAACTATTGGGGGAAAAATTTAAAAACGTAATTTTTGAAAAATAATTTTGAAATATCTACAAAAATATACTTTGCAAATGAAGATTTGAGGGCAAAATGTTTTGAAAAATTGCATGTATAAGGGTAAAGTGCCCTAACTTCGACCACTTCCTAATTTCGACCACACCGGCCGATTTCGGCCGCTATGGACGCAATCTACACGAAAAAAAATTTTTCATGTTCCTTTTTCATAGATAAACGATTTGAGACCAAAATCACAACTCTACAGGAAAAATTGGCGGAGAAAATTGAAAAAAACGAAATCGCATAGGTGAAAAAATTTTTTTACGTATTCTTTGATCTCAAATTATGAAAAAATTTTAAAATAAATTCTACCAAATAATTGTGATTTGTAATGGGACATGGTGTCAGATTTCGATAAAATCATCGTTTTTGAAAACAACTGTAGGTACGTAACAAAAATTTTCACCAATGTTGAAATTGTTTGGGGTGCCCTAATCTCGACCAGCTATACTATCTTATGTAATCTGTTTTTTGAATGCGATTTTGTTTTTTCTGATTTTCTTGGCGAGTTTTGGCTGTAGGGTTGTCGTTTTGGTCTCATTTTGTTTATCTGTGAAAGAAGAATATGAAAAAATTCTTTTCGGGTAAATTCGGCTCTATGCGGGCGAAATCAGCTGGTGGTCGAAATTAGGAACCCAAAATTTCAAAATCGATTTTTGAGTTCCCTCACAAAAAAAATCGCAAAAAATGATTGTATCGGCTCAAAATTTTAGGGAGTGATAGAGGAACGATCAAGGTATTTTTTAAGCCATTTTCGACGTTTCTACCTCGAAAAGTCTTCGATTGGTGGAAGTTTGAAAAAAAGTGGTCGAAATATGGCAACCTTACCCTTATGTAGATTCGAGACTGATAGTCTACAGTTCAACCGGTAAAAAGTGCTTTAGAAATCGAAATCAGCGTGCTTTTGTGCGGGACAAAAAAAAAACAGTTGGCTTTTTATGTGTATGGGCCCCACAGTCCTAAAAAAGCGTATTTTGGATTTTTGCCCTTGCACAATAGGGAGCTGGAGCTTAAAACCCCCAGTTTTTTCTCAATTTTTAAAGGCCGGGGACCAAAATTTTTTTCACAGACTGGTAGCGGACACTCCTCTGATTCCGAGTATACGTCAACTTCCTTGTATTGGGCAACGTGCAAAATGAGGTGCCTGCGCCCCTAATGTGGGATTTTTTGCAAAATTTGGCCATTTTTGGCTCAATAATGGCTCCTTAGGCCTCATATGGTCTACGTGACAAAAAAAACCACCTCAACACATGCTTCGATTCATTCCATACCAATCAAGCCAAAGTTTATGGAAAACGGTCAGTACAATAGGTTGCGTTGTAGCGAATTTTTAAAGTTGCGAAAACGCATCATTTTCGCCCTCTTTTGTCCAAACTGAATTACCGAAAAAATTCCGGTAACTGTGGTTGCGACCTATCAAAATGCGTTAAAATTTTACGAGCAGCGCGAATATACAAGTGAAAATGTAATTTGAGCATTTTTAAGCATTTTTGAGCCAAAAATCGAGTAAATTTTCAAGTATTTTCAAAAAATTTACGTATGACATGACGTATGGAATGGGGGTAAAATTTCACCAAAAACTTGGAAAAGTTGACCAAAATTTTATAGAACAATCTTTGAAAATTTTGAGCACTGACCAATTTTTGAGTAAGTATTTTTAAATAATTGACGTGTGACTTATCAAAATAGGGTTAAATTATATGTACGAGCAGCAGTAGCAGCACGAATACATATATTGGCTGAAATGTAATTTGAACATTTTCGAGCCATTTTAAGCCCGAAATCAGGTCTATTTTAATTTTGAGAATTTTGAGTAAAGGCCAATTTTTGAGTATTCTCAAATAATTGACATGTGACCTATCAAAATGGATTAAAAATTTTGAACCAAACAAGAATGAATTGAAAGTACATGATAAAAGAACGTAATATCTGCTAAAGTTCATTACTCGAATTTATTGCCCTGCAGAATGTAAAACTTTGATCTAATCAACGAAATAAGTTAAAATTTGGTATATACCCCCTATTTTCGACCTCCCAAATCGATTGGAAGCGGCCAGTTCAAAGTTACTAATATAAGTAACTCGCGATTATTAGGTGCTAAAGTTCATATGGACTAATTTTATAGATTTTTTTCTGGTGATGGAAAATTCCAACAACTTTTTGGCGCTTCCGAAACGTCTCGAAACCGCTTCCAATCAATTCGGGAGGTCGAAAATAGGGTAAGTACGTACCAAATTTCAGTTTTTTTTTCGTTGATTAGATCAAAGTTCCGTATTTTGCAAGGCGATGAGGTATAATTTTAAAATTTCAAAAATTCGCCAAAATTGGAGAAATGAACCTAAAGCACTTGAAATTTTTGATATGGGGTTCTTTTACGATGTACTTTCAATTCATTTTTGTTTTGGCTCAAAATTTTACTTCCAGTTGGGATATCTCCCCTGTTAGTTCTACTTTGAATCAGACTGTACAAAAATCAAAATGAATCGTTATTTTGGTTCAAATCCGAAACAGACATGACTCAAAAAGTTATAAAATTACAAATTTTCTGGAAAATCAAGAAAAGCTGGTAATTTTTATTTGAAAACGTCATTATTTTGATTTTACATTGAAAAAACTCTCGAAGAAATAAAAAATATAATGTTACAAAGAATGATAAATTTTATCCAAAAAAATGAATTTTATCCAAAAAAAATGAATTTTATCCAAAAAATATATTTATTGCAAAATTTGGTAAAATTTATTGCATAAAAATAAATTTTACCAATTTTGTAAATGGTGCCCCGGCCGTTATTATTATTTTTTTTGATAAAATTTATTATTATTTTTTTGAGTGTAGAATTATGAATTCAAAAAATGGGTCTACTTAATTAATATTGAACCTGTACCTATTTTTAATTTTCGCAACCTAATAAACAATTCGTAATAAGAACATCGATATAACGTTTCCAAGCAACTAAACTCGTACGTTTAAGTTTTTCCTCTCTTTTTTATTGATGATAAGTCAATAAATCAAATATGATTAATTTCTTTCCCATTGAAGCGAATTATTGATCTGAAGTGTATTTAAAAAGGTCTTCTTTTTGTATAGATATAATATACCTATACTTGGGAAGTACACAATATAATAGATACAATTATCAATGCCAATTTCCGGGCGGAATAAGAGCGAACCAAGGTTAAGAGAAAATATACTTAATTCGAGCGGAAGTTACTTATCAAAGGCTCCGCTGTATTTATAAAAGCACATTTACTGGTAAAAGTGGCGATTTCTTGATTCTACTGTTTATATTATCGTTATAGTAAATTAACCATTGTCACATGACGATTGCTAAGTAATGTACATTGATAAGTTGAACGTTGCCAATGATAATTTTTATTTTTAATGGTCTTTCAGTATTGCATAATAAGTATTCCACTTAGGTAAATATCCAAAATTCCCCCTTTTTTTAAAATGCTGATAATTCATAAATAATGAAAATATCAATACAAAAGCTCGAATAGCTGAAATTTATGACTAAAGCACCCAAAAAAAGTATCAAAGTTATTGTTTACCTTTACAAAATAAGCGTATGATTGATTTAGAATTTCACAGAAGGTCGCTTATATTGCGACCTACGCGATGTATGTACCTAATACACACGAGGAATTGGCATTGAATTTTATGTAATGATTTATTAATGCGTATATGAAATGAAAATTGTAGAAAAAATATACAATGTTGAATAGAATACTGAAACAGTAATCGATGTATTGATCGGAGTCGTACTTTGGAAAATGCCTGCACAATTTTTTTTAATTGTACTTATTCTATATGTGGGAGTATGAAACTGGTACAAAAATCTTACCCACTTAAGCTTTTATATACGTGTCGGTTTTTTTTCAGCTGTTTAGAGTGTAATAAAAAAACTTCACAGAATGAGTACAGGTTTTAGTAAAACACGTGCTTTGAAACTGAACCTCGGAATGAATATAATTTATTAATGATAGAAAGCCAATTAAAATGCTTATGGTTGTAATGGGGGACAAAATAAATTACTATTTCATTTTGAGGTTATAAAGATATCGTTGAATTGGCACGAGATATGAAAATGCTCGAAAACACCACAATTTCACCTCTAAAATAGATTAGGTCTAAAAATCAAGTTCAAGTCTAAAAGATAATATTGCCTGGGGTTTCCCTTGATCACGTAGTTTAAATCTTGGCGAACTCTTGGATGAATTTCGAGGCAGTACTGATTCAGAATTTGTGTACAGACATCGATTACCTATTAAAATGTTTGTTATCAAGAAAAACAAGAAAACTCAAAAATTAACGAAAATTTTGCTTTTGTAGCCGGAAAGCCAGGAAATAGCCAGAATTTTGATGATTTTACTGCGAAAAGCAAAAATTTTCTACATTTTACTCTTCTTTGGATTTTTTAATCAAAGGATAAATACGAGCGTTCTTTTTTGGACAAATTTGAAGCGAAAAAAATGGCATGAAAGGGGCAAGAAAAATCCGAAAAATAACAATAATTTTCATTTTTGAGATCTAGTAGATAAGTTGATTGTCCTCAGAAAGGGCATAGTTAAAGGGAAAGATAAAGGGGGTGGTTGCCTTTTACACGAGGAATATCAATTTTGCTCTTCTAACATTATTCCAGGCAAATAAGAGAAAAAATGTACCAAACCCCAAAAATTCAATCCTGATTTTTTTTTGCGTCTTACGCTCATAATGGTCCACTACACAACATACTAAAATGGACACTCCCATAACCCTCCGCTACCCCCAGTGGAGGGGTAAATGTCTGCAGAAAACCGGGTTTTCGTGAATATCTCCTCAAATAAGCCTCAAAATTGAAAAATAGTTATGAACAATCTTATTCTAGGTGTAATTTCCTATCAGAATGAAAGGGTGCGGGAGTTTTATGTCCCTTACTCGAAGATATAGCTAGGGCAACGTATTCGGAATAAATATACACGTCATAACGGTCACTGTCTGTATTAATTAATAAACACCACAATAATTAGTCAATACCGAACACTATACGATTTCTAAGCACTAAATATTATAAGCAATCAGTAATTATTAGCATATTACACGTTGTTCAGCAAAAGGAAGGTTTTAAGCATCATAGCGTTATTAGCAGGTAGGTTTTCACGCTTACGCGTCGCAGGAGTAGTAGAATGTAGCGTTATCTCAATACTCACGTTTCAATGTTGGCGAGATGTAGAATTCGCCGTAGGTACGAGTATATGAGTCAGTGTCGCCTGCATAATGGCGCGAAATGTAAGTACCACTCAGTGGTTTGGCCATAATGTTCCGTTACACTATGCCCCAAGACGATATCCGGCAGCATGAAGGGATCGGCGAATCCTCCAATAACGGAACAATTTCGCGCCACATCCTAAGGGGTGTATCGCTATCTGCCCCTTCGACGATAACTCCATGCTTCATAGCGTTACCGGTCCAACTAAAAAGAGTTCGATCTGTCATCTGCTCTGGTACTTTTATGAATCGTAATATTCAGTTAGCCGGTTGTGTGATGCGCGCGCAGCGTGCCGCCTCCTTCTTGTTCGATGCCGCCTCGTTCAGCTCGTTTTGCTGCTACAGTTATTACAGCGTTATTTCGAAAATCGCCTATTCTGATGGAATGAATCGATTTGCCCGAGCGTTATTCTTGCGTAAAATATGGTAATTACGTTGAGAATCCGAATCTTGATTTTTCTCAATTGCGCAAGCACTGCGGGACCCCCTCCAATAGGGAAGTAAATGGTAATGGACCATTTTAGCGTGAAAAAATGACGATTTTATTGCCGGAGAATGTACCAGGATACCAAATTCACCATGGTGTCAGTGAGTTTTGACTGTTTCTTCATCCTGTCCATAGCTGTTTCGTCATAGTTCACCTCCTTCGTAACCCTTCCGCTTCTAGTTACGTAGGATGGAGCCGATTGAGCTGATGGTTGGTGATTCAGTGGTATAGCGTTAGTAACTCCACTGGCGCCAGGTGTGGCTTGCTCAACCGGGTTATAAACGACTATTCTAACATCAGTATAGGCAAAAACTTCGTCAATCAGTCCTTTTACGTTAGTCCAGTTCAACTGGCCGAGTCCGCAACCGATGCGAGGTATCGCTAGTTTTTTCAGGTTATGTCTTGTACATCCATCTCGAAGTTGGATCAGCGAAGTTTTTAGCGTGTCCAACGTTGGTTTACCATAACTGTGTTGCTTCGTTACAAGGTAGAAAATGAAGCGATCATCCTTTTTTAACACAGCTACTTGCCCCACTTTCTTGCGTTGTTCGATAAGTTCATTGATCGAGCCAAATTTTTCTCTGAACTGAAAGGCAATTCCAGCGTTCATGCGTAGGTCCTTGGAAACACAATGGGCCAACGCGTAATCAGCTGGAGCATCAAAGAGATCGCCGTTTGTTTCTCTTAGCGAATATGCTGACGCTGATGGTATTATGACGCCAGGATTCTGCTGCGTCATTTCTTGAAACATCTCGTTGCTCAAAATCACCGTGGTCGTTCTTTTCATTTCTTTGGTACCAATTTGGTGATTCTCAGTTGGAATTTGATCAACCAAAATCTCCCGAATGCCCCACTCTTCGTTAGGCTTGATGTTAAACTTCTTT
Source organism: Pseudococcus viburni (assembly GCA_033439095.1). Classification (NCBI taxonomy): domain Eukaryota; kingdom Metazoa; phylum Arthropoda; class Insecta; order Hemiptera; family Pseudococcidae; genus Pseudococcus; species Pseudococcus viburni. Next base: position 255,664 of record JAVBJF010000149.1, read on the forward strand.
GATGTGTTGGTTATTTTCTCAATGATATTCTCCACATATTGCTTCCAACCGTTATGTGCGTAACCTTCACCAGGGACTTGCATGTTAATCTTTACCCCTAGTTTCTCGCTAATTAACCACATCATCTGTTGTACTGATGATCCATGTGGACAATACGGAGATGTGGGCGCAGCCTTTATTCCAAATGCCTCTGACACAGTATTCCAGACCTCCGAGGTAAATTGTGCCCCATTTTCGGAGATTATTTCGCGCATTTGCACACACATGTGCAGAATGTCGGTGATAATGTATTCCATACACTCTGCCACTGCTGTGAGGTAGCGCTCACTGGTAGAATCCTTGACGATTTGTTCAACATTATCATGTTTCACCGTGCAATAGTTCTTCTTCGGTGGTTTCTTGCGCGTACGATCACGGTTCTGCGTATATTTCCAGTGATCGCTGCAGATTTCCTTGATAACATCTGACTTCATTTTTTGCAACGGGTAGTGGCGACGATAATGACTCGACCAATAAAAGCGATCTTCGCGTGGAATTACCTCTTTATGGTCATTGACCTTGAGCTGCTTTCTGTGTGTTTCTTTTCCGTCTACTACTTTAGTTTCAAGCTCCATGAAAAGTAGTGCCGGATTACGCCAAACAGAAACATTCTCGTGTTTTGTTAACCTCAAAAACATGTTCAAATAAGCGTAATAACGATTTAGGCTAACTGTATCTTCACCATGCCTACGCGGTTTTATGAGTGGCATTAATATCGCAACATGTTTGAATCCTTTCGATAGGAGTAAGCGTACAATTTTATTGATGGTCTGTTCAATGTAGCTGTTAGACTTTGATGAATAATTAGCCTCGTATTGGCACATTGACACAACCGCGTGTTCAAGGTCAAACTCTTGATTTTCCAGCGCCGAAAATAAATCCTCCATCTTCATCTGCTCGTTTAAATATGGGCAGGCCTGGAGCTCCGGGTCTGGATTGTTGTTTTTACGCGCCAGAAAATAGGCTAGCGAATCTCCGATCAACTGGTACCTTACTCCGTTGATGGTTATTGTGTGTTCGGGGTTGCATTTATACGCAGTTCCATTCATAGCAGCGGCTACGATGTTTTGAGCTGAGGTGCTCGCGTCAACTGCTAGTTTAAAGTAGCCGTGGTTTGATTTGGCTCTTCGTTTCCTATATCGCTGATCGTTACTCCGGGTACATCGTCCTGTGGCTGCGTTTCAGCATTAATATGGTTTACGTTCGCGTTAACGTTTGGTTGGCCATTTTGAGCGCTGTTGAATCGACTATTTCCTCCGGAGCCGGCTTGATTTCGTCTAGGGTTGTTGTTTTGGTAATTACCGCCGTTATTACCTCCCTGATTACCAGAATTACCCTGATTACGGTTCTGATGTTGGTAATAACCGTCCGCAGGCACAGTATTTGCCCCAGTATTGGTAGGCTTAGGCTGACCATTTTGATGCTGGTTATTCTGGTAATTGCTGGTATTTTTACGCTGTGGTTCATTTTCTGGAAACCAACCAGGTAAATCACGAAATACAGATGGTTTATAGGTGACGTTCGTGTATTCTGCGTCATCTTTGAGATCTTCGATAAATTCCATAAACCTTGTATAGGACGTACGTTCGCGTTTCGTTATTTTCGCGTCTACGTTCGGTGGTAGTTTTGAGCGTAATTTAGCGATGACTTCTTCTTTTATTGCACCGCGACATCTACGCAACGTAGTTTTCCATTTCTCCATAAATGCAATGAACTCACGAACACTTCCGGAGAAAGTGTAGTTGTCAAAGTATCGCTGGGCCTGACGCTGGACATGTACACTCCAAAATTCTTCCAGGAAGTCCTTTTCAGCCAATTCGTAACTGGTGAAACGTATCGCATTGTTTCTCCACGTTATGGCCTGATCGTACGTAATACAGCCTCGGAATAGCGTTATTCTGTCTTTTTCGATGACATTTTCTCCCTCCAGGTGCTGCTGGAACGTCTTAACGAATTGGTGGGGATGAAAACGTTCTTCAAATCGAAATTCGACGCCTATATTTTTCAACATCTCAGCTGTAATTTTGCGCGGACGTCTCGCTTCAATTACTTGGACTGGCTGCGGTGCTGCTGGAATTGGTCTTGTTTCCAGAGTAGTGACCCTTTCGCCTAGGTCTACTATCAGTTGGCCTGCCTGATAGATTCGATTCGTATTACGTTGAACTGCTTGGTCTGTATACTGGCGCTGGGCTGTATTCTCGCGAACAAATCTAGCATCAATATCTGTCGAATTCTGGGCCATTTCATTTCTTACTGCTTGCACACTGGTAGTTAGGCGTGAGTCTATCGAATCGGCATGACAGATGGCAGTTTGATGAGCTTCTAGGCCTCGCCTATCTATCTGATCAATCGTAGTTGCCAGTGTTTTTACCAATGACTCCGTTTTTTGGGCTATTTCAATGGCTTTTGCTGAATTAGCCTCGGCGGTTTTGATTTTCTTTGACTCAAACTGCATCCAGCTGAAAAAATCATCTTGGACTGCGTTTAGGTCCGAATTTAGGGCAGCTTGATTTGGATTCTGCTCCCTAAATTGACGTGCGTTATTTTCTTCAGGTTTACTGGATCCTGATGCAGTTTGAGTCGCGTTGTTGGTTTCATTTCCTCCAGCCATGTCAAACGTTTCGGTTTCCGTTTCTAATATAGCGTTATTTAGCGAAATATTCAAAAATTTGTCCGGGTAAAATGTGGGAGCAGGATGGCGTACGTATTTTCGCTTCTTCAACTGCTGTTTTATCTTTCCGGTGGCTTCTAATTTCGCTTTTCTAGGCGGAGGTGTTGTTGGAAGCTCTGTGTAGGTCCAATTTATCGATGTACGTGACGTTTCCGGCGATGAGAATTCTGGAAACTCGATATCGGACATAAAAACGCGTTAAATATTCGTCACACTCGCAAACGATCGTTTTAAAAATTGTTTATAGGCGCGAACGTGAAAAATAAAAATAGGCTTAGGCACAGAGGTGCGAAAAATAGATCGCGATTATAGTTACACAAAATAAAAAATTCGTAGCTAAAAAACCACTCGTTGAGAAATTAAAAAGTACAAGAAACGCATAAAAACGTATTTAAACACAATAAAAACACAAAATATTTAGCCTTTGGCTCAAAAACGAACGTAAAAATCGCGTGGTTTCAAAGTTTTACTTGTTGGATGTTGAAAGCTTAATTTCAAGCTCCAGCTTGCCACCTGGCCACTTCACTGGCTGTAAAGCGTTAGAATAGCGAACTTTCACCTGAATTCTGGAAAAATGGGCTGCAACTGGGTTCGAAATCTTCTCCAGGTACAGCTGTCGGTAGTTTTTTGTTCCGGGCGCCAAAATGAAAGGGTGCGGGAGTTTTATGTCCCTTACTCGAAGATATAGCTAGGGCAACGTATTCGGAATAAATATACACGTCATAACGGTCACTGTCTGTATTAATTAATAAACACCACAATAATTAGTCAATACCGAACACTATACGATTTCTAAGCACTAAATATTATAAGCAATCAGTAATTATTAGCATATTACACGTTGTTCAGCAAAAGGAAGGTTTTAAGCATCATAGCGTTATTAGCAGGTAGGTTTTCACGCTTACGCGTCGCAGGAGTAGTAGAATGTAGCGTTATCTCAATACTCACGTTTCAATGTTGGCGAGATGTAGAATTCGCCGTAGGTACGAGTATATGAGTCAGTGTCGCCTGCATAATGGCGCGAAATGTAAGTACCACTCAGTGGTTTGGCCATAATGTTCCGTTACAAGAAGGTTTTTTGTTTTTTCAAAAACACTCATTTCCTTGACCAAAAATTAAGAGTAAAAAAAAACATTTTTCAACAATTTACAGCATGTTTTGAAAAAATCGAAACTTTTGTGAATATCTCCTCAAAAAAGCCTCAAAATGGAAAAATCCGGTTCGTTTTTTTTGAAAACACCCACTTCTTTGCCCAAAAATTAAGGGCGGAAAACTCCTATTTTTCCAATATTTACAGTATTTTTGGAAATGATGGAAATACGAAGCTGAAAATATCGCTTTTGAATCCTTACGACGACGCAAAGAAATGTTTCGTATTACCAATAATAAGCAATAACATCGCGTTTAAAGTACTTTTCCTTTCCACAACCTCGATTTTTTAAATGCAGTATTCAATAAGGTAATTAACGATAGGGGTTGAAATTCTTGCGGTGACTTTTTTTGGAATACCCTACCAGCATGTATAAAAAAATTACTCTTCACTGGTATAATTTTGGGTACTTTCAGCTTCGTATTTCCATCATTTCCAAAAATAATGTAAATATTGGAAAAATAGGCGTTTTCCACTCTTAATTTTTGGACAAAGAAGTGGGTGATTTCGAAAAAAACGAACCTGTCTGATAGGAAATTACACGTAAAACATGATTGTTCATAACTATTTTTCCATTTTGAGGCTTTTTTGAGAAGATATTCACAAAAGTTTCGATTTTTTCAAAAAATGCTGCGAATTGTTGAAAAATAGGTGTTTTTTACCCTTAATTTTTGATCAAGGAAGTGAGTGTTTTTGAAAAAACTAAAAAACTTCCTGGTTCCTGATAGGAAATTACACATAGAACAAGGTTGTTCATAACTATTTTTCAATTTTGAGGCTTATTTGAGGAGATATTCACGAAAAACCGATGTTCAGCAGACATTTACCTCTCCCCTGGGGGTAGCGGAGGGTTATGGGGTGTCCATTTTAGTATGTTGTGTAGTGAACCATTACGAACGTAAAACGTGAAAAAAAATCAGGATTGAATTTTTGGGGGGTTAAATCCTAAAACGACATATTTTTTCTAAAAAAAATTAGTCTTCGTCGCGTCGCCTTCCAGAATTCTGCTTTCATTTAAATGCATTTATATTCTTGAATTTTGAAACATTCTTTCAAAATTTATAATTTTTTCATCGAAATTTAAAAAAAAATAACTTGAGAAATTATAATCGAACGTTTCAAAAATTTTTTCCAATTTTCAGATTTACTTCCTCCTTCCTCCTTTCGCCTTCGAAATAGAAATATAGGAATGTGAAGTTAGATAAGGGAATGTCGTCTCATTGAAAATATGTTGCGAATATGATGACAGATCATTGACAGTTGACATGGTACGATCATTGTGGCAATTGGTTATTCGTAAGATCGATCGGGTAAATACTGTGAAATGAATAGCAACTAGTTTCGTTCACCTTGCCAATTTAGTCTTCATTATGAGAAGTAAACAAACAGCAAATGCGAATTTTGTGCTAATTATGTAAATTATCCATCAAGTAGAGGTCTATGATTTTTTATACGATTATAGTTATCACAGCTGCCAGAAATATAAGTATTTGTTGAATATAACTATGTAGTCACTTGCCAATAATTTTTAAAACCCCATGACAATGGAATGTTCGATTGACCAATTTAGGTATAATTTCAATTCAATACTTTGGCTTCCTAAAGATTGCAAAAATCTTCTATGTGGGTTTACATTTGTATCTATTATTTTCATTAACGATTTCACACCTTTTGAAATAGGTAGGTACCAATTAGAAAGCAAAATTGCGGCGACATATCAATAGAACAGATTGCGATGTCATAAAGTGATGAATTAATTTATCTTTATCATTACGACGATCATCGAAGCAAATCACACAGCTTCGATGTGATTAGTAGGTATGTGAAGAATCGTGGGGTATGAATTGAAACTGGAACTAGACGTTGGATAACGATAACAACGTTTTGCGTTTACTTTTTACAAAATAGTAACTTTGACTCGCCTTGACCAAGAAAGGTTTCTTATTTTTCCACTACTCGTATAATTTCAGATTGATTGATGCGAACATGTAGGAATCTGGATAAAGTATCGATTCCTTTTGTGTGACGACCTTCGCATATGTCCAGAGATTATAAATTTTTTCGAGAAGTGTTTTTGGAAAAATTATTAAATTATTGAAGATGTAATTTTTCAAAAATGTTATGTATTCATAAGTCCATCCAGAAATTATTTAAGGGAGGGACTGAGAATTGGAGAAAAAATAGAGGGGGTCAAATCTCAACGAAAAAATTGAGTAACTTGTTATTTCAGTAGCGCTGGCGTAGTCAGAGAATTTCAGTAGGCTGAAAATACTTAAACCGATTTAAGCGAAGAAAAATTGGAAAATTGCGGAATTTTTTGGAATAAATATTCAATAAACTCCTTAAATCTGGATTAGTAAAATTTATCTATTTGAATCAGTGAAATGAATTGAACTGAAAATCAGTGATTTTTCACTGATCTTTCAGTCAAAATTATTGATTTTTCCTGACGAATTGGAAATTGAATGAGAAATCAGTGATTCTGACTGAAAGATCGGTGAAAGAAAACCCATTAATTTTCAATTAAAATGATTTCACTGGTTCTCAAAGGCAGTATTTCATCAAAGACTGATTCAGATTTAGAGAGTTATAATTATGTTCATTCAAGAAGCGAAGGCGAAATTTTTTTGAAAAATCATGTTTGAAGAGCAAAAAAATGCCTTTTTTCACATTTTTGTAATAAAAAATCTCCTTTCCGAATTTAAGGAGGGGGCTTGAACCTTCTGAGCCCCCTTGCGTGTGCTTATCTATGTAATATTGTTTAATAATTCTTTTTTTTTGTCTAGGATTTGCATTAGCTGGATCGATTCGAAAGGCTTCAAAAAGGTAAGATTTATTAAACTTTGCTGGTTTTACTACTTTTTTAAACCGTAATTTCTAATTTAGTTTATTCTGTATAATTTGTGAAATTATTCAATTTTCAAGTTTGAACAATTTTTTGAAAATTTTTCTCCTTAGAATCTCAAAAAAGAGAGAACAAATTCTTGATCTTGCAGAGGGTCAATTTTCTAGAAAACTATAAAAAATCAGGAAAATTAAGGAATTTTCTTCCAAAGTCGAGAATTTTTTTAAAAATCCGCGTGATTTTATTTGAATAAGCCAACGATTTTTAAATCGCATTCCTTAAAAAAAGTACTTTTTCAATTTTTGAAAATATAATTTTTTTTAAATCTTTAAATAATTTACAATTTTTGCATGCGTTTCCCTCAGAATTCATTCATTTCGTTGGCTTGCTGAAAAACAAATGTAAGTGCCTAATTATTTTTTGGGAGGAGGGGGTGGAATTGAAAACTTATTTTTTGAACAGTAAGCGATGCTTTGACTTTTTACACCCTATTCGTTTACCTTACAAAAAAAGTAATGAAAGAGTCGATTGAATATTCACGGGGGAGGGAGGGGGAGAAGGGTCAAATAAGCTGAAAAATTGGCATTAAAAAAATCAAAACCAAGAATTTTTTTACAAAAAATTTTATGAATTTTTTTGGCGGAAATCTCCTTGGTGTCATTGACTGCCTATATCTGTAAGAGTAAAAACGCCATATTTCGATCACTTTTTTTTAAACTCTCATAATAACCAAAGACTATTTAAGGAAGAAAACATCGAAAATGGCTTAAAAAATACCTTGATACTTCCTCTAACACTCCCTAAAATTTTGAGACAATACGATGATTATTTATATTTTTCCCGAGGGAACTGAAAAATCGATTTTGAAATTTCAGGTTTCTAATTTCGACCACTAGCTGATTTTGTCCGCTATGAGCGGATTCTATTCGAAAAGAATTTTTTTATGTTCTTCTCTCTCAGATGAACAAAATGAAACCAAAACGACAACTCTACAGCCAAAACCCGCGGAGAAAATTATAAAAAACAAAGTCGTATTCAAAACAACAGTTTATATAGGTGGTCGAGTACCCAAACAATTCGATCTTTCGTGAAAATTTTTGTACCTTTAATTGTTTTCAAAAACGATGATTTTATCGAAATCTGACACCATACACCATCACAATTCACAATACGGTGTAGAATTCATTACAAATAATATTCACAATATGCGATCAAAAAAAACGTGAAATTTTTTTTCCACCAATGCGATTTGTTTTTTTAAATTTTCTCTACGAGTTTTACCTGTAGGGTTGTCATTTTGGTCGCTCTTTTCAATTTCAATTTTTTTTTTTTTGAACAAAGCCCCCTCCCAATACTTGAAATTAAAATGTCAATTTGCTCGTGTTACAACCCCTCTCCTTCTGTCTAGTGTTCAAAAATATTGAAAGAAAATTTCTGCAAATTTCGTGTAAAAATCTTGCTAAAATTCTGCTTTTTGATTTTGAAATTTTGCTTGGAGCATTGATAAAGTAAAAATTTTAAAGAATTATTGGTCTGAAAACCCAGAAAAGTCGGGGAACCCCATTTCTAAAAAAATTGGGACCCCTTGGGCCATTTGAAGTAATAAGATGTCGAGATTAAATTTTTTCAAATTTAATGTCATTTGACCGATAAATTTTGTCCTTTAAATTGGCAATCCTGATTTAGCGTCGAAATTCCTTTGAAACAAATAAATCAGTGATTGAGATTGGAAGTGATAATCAATCTGGATATTAAAAATCACTGAATTTTATAAATTTTATTCTTGTTACGTTTCAAAAATTTGGAGATCAAAATATCTATCTGCGTCAAATGAGGAAAAATTTCGTGACGTTTGACGTCATTTAATACAAACATTAAGTATAAATATCTGTTTCAAAATCTCACTTCACACTGCATCCATTTTTAGACACAATAAAATAATAACAAACGTTGTCATATTTTCGTAAAAAATCCAACCATATTTGAATCAAGGTATTCCCATTATAAATTATTGCCAAACAATTGATAAATTACATTTTACACCTCCCTGTACGTAATTTAGTGCGTATTTCTTCGCGTTTTGAGCTTTTTTCCAACATCAATTCGCAATCACACGATATAATATTCGATTACAAAAACCTGTGCATGTTAAAACAATAACTTTCGATTAATTAAAAAATAATCGAAACGTTTCCTCGATGTTATAATTTCTCCTCGCGAGTAAAAATATTTTATCTGAATTTTATCTGCCCTTTTTGAAGATAAGATTCGAACGGCTGTAACCTCTGCCCCATAACATATTTCAAGCCCTAATTCAATTAAGCGATCATTAAAATTATTTATGAAAATTATCAAACCATCCCCTCCCTCTTGAATCGATAATAGACCAAAACAGTTCATTATTTCGCATCCCTTTCGATGATTTCGGATACGAATGAATTCTTAATGAAACACGTTTGACGCACGTGAGCGGTTAATTTTATACACTTCCTCTTTATCAATTGTCTACCTTCGAACGGCTTAATCATTGCGAATAATTTGAAGATACCTGTTTCATCGCAGGTAATCGTCAATTTGTCAACAACCTTGCAAATTGACGAATATTTGATTGTCAAACTGTCTTATTATGTTTCGTTCGTAAACAACATCGCGGTTGCAAATTTTTGAGAAAATTTATCGCCAATTGTTCGGGTGTTCGTGAATTCGCAATGCACAATGGGAATTTTTTTCCCTCGTTCGAACCAAAATTACGAGTACGTATTTGTCTAGTGTTAAAAATGTCCACTTAACCCAATTTTACAAGAACGGGTACGCGGTTGAAAATTTATTAATGCGTTCACGACCGTGAATTTCACGCTGTGTAAATATGAAACTTCAAATTGTCTATTACCTATCTACGTAAATATAAGGCGATTAAGAGAACCAAGTGGCAAGCCAAATAAAGGAAATTATAGGCTGAATTATTATGTATTATTGTAAGGAAACGCCGCATATTATGGTATTTTTTCACGTGATAATTTAGGGTAACGAATATCATCGGGTTGGGTGATTTTTCACACGTGAGTGTAATTTCGGTTTAAAAGTGGTTTCATAAATCGTGAATTTTGTTGTGGTCGAAAATTATCAAAAAACAGCTCGTTGAAATGATATTTTTTCAGATTGGAGGGTGGTGAAAGAGGGCGAGGGTAAGAAATGTGCATCCAAATTCGATTTTTGGAAAAATTGGTTAGAAAAGTGAAGGCTTGGCTTGGCAAAATTTCAAATCAATCAAACATTGGATCCTGGGTGAGTTACTCGGAGTAGTAGAAAATTACAGTGGAATCCGCTTATTATCAAGTTTTTTAATGCTATCATTTGGGTAATGTTATCAACATGCAACGATCCCGATTTCTTGTCTTTTTTACACGTAAATTACTTCGTCTAAAAAGATCAACCTTCCGGACAGTGGTGGGATCCTAAATTTTTTCCGGATGTAGCAAAACCAAGATTTTTGGAGGAGAAAAAACCTGAAATTATTCTGGGTGTAGCAAAAATTTCCAAAATTTAGTAACCCTACCAAGAAAGGTCGGCAATATAAAAAAAACTTCTTGAAAAAATGCGTTCAACTGTTTTCAGTCTAAAATTTAGCGTTGATTCATTTTCTCCATCACACTAAATTTAAAACTAAAAACAGTGATCAAAACGAAAAAAAGAAAATGCTGTTTGCAATGTAATAAGTAATGACTAATGAGTACCTAATGTTATAATATTTTTCGCTCTGATCACGTGAACAATAATGAAAAAATTACAGCACGTCAAGATTTTTCATAATATTGGAATTTTTTGTTAAAAATTTAATTTACATTTTTTGAAGTAAATTTTGACCCTTAAATTCGATTTTCGGGGTAAAAAAGGGTCCTTCAAAAAAAAAAATGAAAAAACCATAAATTGTAGAGTGTAAAATTTCTGTTCTGTTGAGTCCAATTACTTTTTTCTTAGGAAGCTTAGGTTTTGAGATGTTTTCAATTTTTAAAAAAGTTGAACTTTGAACTAAAATATTTCGAAAGCTAAGCCTCCTATAAGAAAAAACTAATTGAATTCTACGGAAAGGAAATTTTACGACCTTCAATTTATGCTCTATTCATTTTTTTCGTAGATCCCTTCCTTTTCTCAGAAAATCGACTGTAAGTGTCAAAACTCATCAAAAAAAGTAGAAAAAATGTTCAACAAAAAATTCAAATTGTGAAAAATCCTTGGGTGATGGAATTTTTTCACTATTTTTCTTGTGATCGGTGCGAAAAATACTATAAAAATCATCCATTAAACTTCAAGCAGCATTTTCAACTTCGATCATTAACTGCCACATGCAGTTGTAACAACCTCAATACCACACATTTCTGTTCATCTGAATATATTTCCAACTTAGCGTAGAAAATTTTTTATGGTATTATGTATTTGAAAAAAAATTGCGTAAAATTTGTAAAAAATTGAAAATTTTTTGGGTGTAGCAAACTCTTTTTTCGAGTGCAGCGAGGTGTAGCATCGTGCTACATCTGCTATGTAAAGGTTGCCACCCCTGGTTCCGGGTATTGTTATCGCAATTCGAGAAGCTGGAAGCTGGAATTATTGAAAGGGTTACAAAATTAAAATTTTTCACCTTTAGTGACATTTTTTCTGATTTTTTCGCCGTAAAATACAATTTTTTCGATTCGAATTGTAGATTTTATGAAAAAGTTTATCACTTTCCCAAAATTTTCAACTCGAACCTAATTTTCTGGACACAAATGCGATTTTGTGACAATGAGGGAAAGAAATAGCAGCCTCTTTTGCCCTCTTTTTCAGTCTGATGGTACCTATACTTGTAGTATGAAACGTACTTTGTGATATTTAAAGGTAGAATTAAGTGTAGGTATGTGTAAAAAAATAAAGGGAATATTTTTCTACGATTTCTTTTTTCGCCTAATGTTATCAGCCGGTTAATGTTATCAATATTGCCTCAGACAGTTGCGATCACATTAAGTGGATTTCACCGTGATTAGTTATTGGAAGAGGATGCAACATCTTTGAAATAAAGTAATAATGAAATAATCACGTCCCATTGTCCCTTTAAAGGACTAAAAAAAGTGATGGAGGAGCAAAGGGTTTGGGCCAAACTCTCCAGAAATGTTTGAGAAATGAATTATACTTTTATAATTTGTTAAATGATGGTCATTAAAAAAAATTTCTTTGAAAACTATTTGAAAAACCTATAACTGTGAAATCTAGAATGGAGGAGGGAGAGGGGCGAATTAATCAAATAATCGTTTTAGAAAGAATGATTGTGTAACGTGTCTTAAAAATTAGTAAAAGTAATGAAAATATAGTGGTTTTAAAAAATGGCAATTCAAAATTAGTGAATTCTGTTAAAATTTTAATAAAAATGCAAAAAATTAAAAAAAAACACACAAAAACTTATCTATCATTGAAAAAATGAATTTTTTTCTTTTTGAATGTGGAGTTAAAAATTTTATCCCATTTTTTAAATTCGATTTGCAAATTTTTCTATAATAAATTCCAGTTTTTATTTTTTAGAACAAATTAGAATCAATTTTCTTTGATTTAAATAGCTTTGAAAATTAAATTTGAGTTATGGAGGCATGAGGAGGGGGAGGGCTTGTGAAATTTCTATAAAAATGAAGAAAAAGGGTAGGAAATGAAAAAGTGAAGTGATTTTGCAATTAGAAAAGTAGTTGGGTACAATGTTACAGGATCCAGATAATCAAGCTTTATTTGATCCTCTCCCCCTCTTCATGTATGTACCTGTCCTCCACTTTCTACCTAATCCTGAATTTCATAGTTTTTTTAAAATTCGAAACACTTGAAAATTTGAAAAAACTTAAAAATGTTATTTGATAAAAAAAAGTGAACCAAAAATATACGTAATCGAATGCAATTTTCATAGGAATTAAAATTTGCGCACATTATTTTTGAATTTAGTGAACTTTAATGTGTTTTTAAAATAATTTTTCAATTTTTAAATAGGTACCCAACTTGAAGTGTTTGATTTTTCATAAAATTTTAATTTGGTTGAACTTCGATACACACGATTTTTAGCAAAAATTTTTGAACTATGTAGGTACTTCAAAATTCCCATAAACTTTCATTTTTTATGGTTTTCTAAATAGTAATAATTTCTACTGACATTTTTATCATCCCTATTGACCTACTTTCAAAAAATGTATTCTCATCAGGTAAAAACTGACGAATCACGATTCAAAAAAGAAACCACCACAGGATATCAAATCTTACAAAGTAAACAAATACGAGCAATTCATCCAGATAAGTCGAATGATTACTGCATAGCATATGATTACGTTTGTGAGACATTTTTCAGTTCATTCACCCGTTTTCGGCCGAATTTCTCGTAATTTCTCAACACTAGAAGGTTACAAGGGCGATTCTATATTTATTTTTTTAATTATCCCTTCATTCGCGAAACTTTTCTACCCTTTGAACACTAGGTACTGACATTGGAAGAAATATAATTAAAATAATTAAAAGGAATCTTTAAAAGTTACGATTATCGATTTTAGAATTTTTCCATCGAGGAGGCTTTTAATAAATTATTTTGTGAAAATTACGAGTTAAAAGTCAGTGGTTAATTTACTTTCGTGATTTAAATTTAATTATTCACTCGGATATATTTCAATCTTCGTGTTATCAGATATGATTTTCTCCAACGTCAATTGAAAAAGAACGAAGTACCTACGTGTGATTAATAATCAATTTACATGACTCGTAAAATTATCGATAATCAGTGCAACTCATGCAATGATGATTTGTGAATCGTGATAATATATCCGGAAAGATGCTGAATTTTGAATCATCCAGCTCCAACAGTAATTTAAAAATTTGTGTAATAAATTCTTTAAAAATTCTAAATCAATTTTTTTTTAAATTGTGCACTAAAAACTACCACTCACGAATGCAAAATTTAAACTAAAAAAAAGCACAAAAATAAAAATCAAACTACGAATACGACTCAATTAAAATAATCTAAAAAACACTTCGAAATCGAGAAAAATACGCGAATATCGAAAAAAACTATTTATTTTTACTCGTTTAAAATTTACGTACCCGCGCATGTGGCTATAAAAACGTTAAATTTCGACGTCGTCCTGTCACCGCTCACGATCATATTTGACCGACTGCACAGATTTTCGTCTCGATTGTCGAGCGAGCTCGTACTATCAATGTAATCGCAATTAATGCTCGTTCCAAAAGAATCTGCACCTTTTTCATTAGTCCATTCCACCGCACAAGGAGCTATCAACTCCTTTTTCTCCTCGTCGTCTAGTACCATCTCCCCACCAACGTTGCGTTTTCCTTCCGTCATCTTCGGTCGTCCTTCGTCGGGCTATTTTCTCAAGTTCGAAAGCTTCAACACCTGGTAACGTACAACAACCCCGATTATTATTTTCCTGGTGAGGTATTTTTTACCTGGTGAGAAAATTTTTCTAATTTTTTGCATTGTATATTGGTTCATTTACCAGGGTGTGGTTGAAAATTTTTAATTAAGTATTTGTGCTTAGATTTTTTTTCTAAAGTAAATAATTAGGTACTGTGAAAATTGGGAATTATAATTTTTGCAGTTTGTTGTAGATAAATATAGGTTACTGGGTGTGTATAACTTTAAAAATATCTATTTATAATTTTAACTGCATCAAAACAAAACGTGCTCGTGTAAATTTATTCAATGGAAAAATACTGATTTATGGAGATGAATTTATATCGAGTTAGCTTGATTTGAATCTGTGATTAATATGTCGAAAGTTCGGTGAACTTTGAGAATAATGAGACCTTTGCAACCATTAATTGCATTATGTAGATCATTTTTCTTTTTGAGCTTCATTTATTTATCATTTGTTTAATCTGTATCATTTTAAATTGAATTCGCTGTAAAAATTTAAATTGCTTGATTTTTTTTAATTAAGGAGAGAGAATGAGGAAGAGAAAAGATATCTGTGTTTGGTACTCTTTGCTCGACTAATTCGTCATAATGAAGAAACTAAATTAAGTAATGTGTCGTAAGAAAAAAGAAAGATATGAAAATGCAGAAAAAAATTCATCCAACGAAGGAACTACTCAAGTATTCAAGGCGTCTCTCTCTAATTTGAACGAAAATTGAATTTTTAGAAGCATGCTCCTAAATTCTTGTATCGAACCAAAATTTCAGCTATTTAAATTCATCTTTTGGTTTTTGGCTAAATTTTGAAAAATCAAAAATCGTGTTTTTAAAAAATATTTTTGAAAAAACTTTTCCCTATAAAAATGAGAATACCTACATTCAGATTCTTATCTAAAATTGACTTCTCAAAATAAAGTTTTATATTTCGAGGCATTCTAGAACCTCCAACAAGATTTTCTACTTCTACGAACACAACCCCCCGCCCACCACCCAAAAAAAATCAGAAATTCAAAAACATTTTTTGACAGTGATTTTTTCAAGTTTCTAGAGTATGGTTCTCCCTTGATTCTACTCCTTCTGATTTCAGAAAAAAAAAACACCAGTATAAATATACCTTGGGTCGTTAAAAACTCGGATTCTTGCCTCTTTTGGAACAGTTTAACTAAAAAATTCCATAGTTAGGAATTTCAGAGAGATACTTCAGTATGTTTTTCTGATCAGCTTTCAATTTTAATATTTGAAATTTGAATGGTGGTTAAAAAAAACTTCATTTGAACTTGAAGTGTTTTATGGCTCACTGTTCGAAAGGAGGGCTGAACTTTATTTAATTGTCGCTGCGAAATATTAATTTCGAAGTCGTTTGCAAAAATTCAAAAATAAATAATTAGAATCTTACTGAAAGCTTAAGAATAGCTAGAAATATTGAAATTCGATTTTGGAAGGTCGATCTTGGGAAACGACCTACTTTCCTAAGCGCCCCCCACGGAGGGAGGAGCTCAGGGAGCTCGAGCCTCTCCCTAAAGATCAGAAAGGATATTTTTTATCACAAAAATGGCAAAAGTGCATTTTTTTACTTTTCAAACATTTTTTCGAAAAATTTTTGCCCTTGCTTCGCTGGGGCAATATTTTAGTTATTTAATTAACATTTGATGAAATTCTGCTTTTGAGAATCAGTGAAATGATTTTCATTAAAAATTAATGATTTTTCATTGATCTTTCAGTCAAAAATCACTGATTTTTCATTCAATTCCCAATTTGTCAGAAAAAATCAATTATTTTTACTTAAAGATCAGTATAAAATCACTAATTTTCAGTTAATTTCATTCCACTGATTCAAACAGGTAAATTTTACCAATTCAGATTTAAGAAGTGTATTGAGATTGTTTGTTCCAAAAAATTCCACAATTTTCCAATTTTTCTTTGCTCAAATCGTAACTACGTCAACGCCACTGAAATAACAGGTCACTCAATTTTTTCATTGAAATTTGACCCCCTCCCTCCATTTTTTTGGAATTCTCAGCCGCTCACTTAAATAATTTCTGGGTGCACTTTGAGCATTTCAAAAAACACGTTTTTGCTAAAATGCAATTTTCAAAAAATTTTATGAAGCTGAAATTTTGGTTTTTTGAAACTTTTGAAAAAATACTGTCTCTAAAAATTTATAATTTTGAATATTTTACTTATGATTCCATTTTTTATACTTGAAAATTTAAAGTTTGTTAAATTTTAAAATTTGAATCAAAAATTTAGACTAAAATTTCATATTGAAAAATCACAAGTTGGTTATGATAATTTTTGTTGGATCGTGCTCTCTGCTCCGTTTTTTGGTTGTTAAGTAATTGATTAGGTTGGTTTTTAATTTTAAACAATTTTTAAGAATTTTGATAATTTTTAATTTTCTTCCCAAATCCACATTTAAAAAATATTTTCAATTTTATTTCTTGCTCCACTTTAAAACATTCTAAAAATCATCATTATACGAAAGAATAAGAGGGAAAATACCTGCATATCACGTTAGAAAGTGACCCCCTTCTTACCTATTAAAAATAAACCATTGATAGAAAGTTGACATGGATTTTCACCCACTTGAAATTTTAATTTCAAAACACAATGAAATTTCTTCGCATGAAATAAATAAAGCTTAACTTATCAATACTTGTTAACACATTTGAGCCAAATCTTTCCCAAATTATTTCCCCAGATCTCATGTAATCCAAGTATTGGCCCTGAAGATGTTATAATTTTTATAAATCCGAAGGTTGCGAAATAACGAGACGCCAATTTATTTATTTTGATAATGTCCAAGTAATTTTGAACATATCAAGTACGCTGATTTAGAGTAGATTTCGAAAATAAGGAAAACCCTGAATTAAATTTCCACATGGATGTTCCATGTGCTCGAACACGCGACTAATTTTTCTTATCGAATTTATTCGCTCGAAAATACATTTCATACGCGTGTTTTTACACCTCTAGTACAGATGTAACTAATAAGGAACCCCCCCCCCCCCCCCCCTCTTTCTTCGGTGTTAATTATCCGTCGATTGTTTCATACACTGAATTTCTTCTGCTAATTTATCTGATCTGAATCAAAGGTGTGAATGTACCTTTGTTATTATTACGAGATGTTTTTCTTTTTTAATTCAATTAAGAAGCCATCTGCTTTGCACATGGGTCTCTCGTGCATATATTGGCATGCTATTCGTAATTCACAATTGGTTTGTGAGGGGAGGGGAATTAGCACTGCACTCGGTATTGCCTGACGAGATAATATTCAAACGAAATCGTAACGAGATGAAATTACACAGTTGATAATATTTATTTTAAACCCTCGTTTATTTCTGCTCATGCCCTAGGAAAAAAATTTGTAAACAAAATTATTATTTTTCGTATCGAAAATGTATCGAATTTAAAAAAAAAAATAGGTACGAAAATCAGATCGATGCGGTTTAGAATTCGAGATAATTTTTCAATTTCACACTTCATCGTTCGGTGCAATTTGTATGTAGTGATCGTGTCTTTTTCGTCGCAGCCTTGAACTTTTTTATTTCCATTTTCTGATGAAAATTAAAAAAAATTGATATCTCTATGAACTTTTCACTTTATTAAGTGTCTAGCTCTCGTGAATATCACTGTTATCGTGACAAGTCTGCGGCTCAATCAAATACGAAAAATAATAACAATAAAGATAATGAATGAAAGGTGTGTTGCACCTTGTCCCCATCAAGAATGCATCATTTTATTACGTTCAGACTTTCAAGAAATTGTGATTATTTTTAAATACGATAACATTTTACCTTCGTGACCTTTTTTTTTCTGTATCAAAACGAGGAAAATTTTTCACAAAGATAAGTAAATATACATTCGACAATGTTTTCCTCGTTTTGAAAAAAAAGTACTCAGGTAGACTCGATCGAGATGATTTTTTATCGACTCGTGAAAATTTTCCACTCTTGCATCAATGTCAATAAACCTATACCTGTTACCATACATCCAAATTTGTTAAAGGTGACTTTGATGAATTTGTTTGATTTGTTCATTTCAATAATAACGAGCGTTTTGTTACATGCAAAGTTTGATAATGATTGTTGAATGACAGATGACGAATTTTTACGCAGTATTGTCACATGATGAGGAAGTTGTACTCGTTTATCATTTCAATTATGTGTGCTTTGGTTTTTTCTTCTTGGAGTTTTATTCGTATTTTACTATACCGCCTGTTTTAAAAGAGATAAAGTATGAATGGAAGAGTTGGGTGGGTGGAATGTTATTTAGTTTTGGGATAATTACTGATTGCGATAATTATGTAGTCGATTATCACTGATGGGGCTGCTGAAATTTTAGTTACTGAGGTTTTAGAAGGTCCTCTTTCAGGAAAATTTCACTCTTGTCCAAATTAGTGACTTGAACCTTGAGTAGTTTCTTTGTAAATCATATTTGTGGAATAATTTATTGATTATGAATTGCTTTGAAGCTTTTTTGGCAGTTTCTTACGTACATACTTATAATTTTTTGGGGGGAGGGGCAGGAGAAGGGGATTTTATGTTAATTTTAAATTTTTAAATTGAATTAAAACTGAGATTGAAATAAAAGAGTAGTCCCTCCATTTTTAGAGATTCATACGAAGAACCGCAATCACAACTTTTTTTAAAAAAATAAATTTGAAAAAAAATCAATAAGCCCAAGATTTTGATTAAAAAAATTACTTAACGCACTTTTCGCTTTAAGGTAAAAACCTTAGATCATGGATATGTTTAAATATATTTTAGAGATGGGGCAGTGTTTCTTATTTGTGTAAAAAGAAACAAAAACTTTATAACTTGTTATTAAAATATCAACGCACTTGGAACTTTTTTTCAACATTTTAAAATACTTTTTCCAATTTCTTTTCTTATGTTTAAAAATCTTTTCTCTTTTTTTCATAACATACCCTATTTTTTAAAAATAAAATTCAATAATTATTTTAGACATTTTTACATTATGTTACAGTTTAGAGATATTGTGTTACCATTATTGCAAATTCAAAACACTTTTTTGAAATCAAACTTCATAAATTCATAAATTCATAACTTTACATTAGAACTTCATTGTGCTTCAAAAAAATAATAATTTTTACATTTTTACATTATGTTCTAGCAAGCAGTATGAGTAGTGCCAATAATACAAATTTAAACTCATACCAGCTCCTAAATCATTTTGACTCAAAAGGAATTTCGACTTTCGACGATTCGAATTTAAATTTAATGCTAAGTTCAAATTTTTTCAAACTCTTAAATTTTTTTAATTTCCTTAATTCTAATTATTTTTCAAAGCTGTATCTAATATTGAAATTTTTCCATTAGTGGTTTTTTAAATTTAAACATTCTAAAAATTTATCCAATTTTGATTTTTTTGAATTTTTTTGAATTTCATATTTTTATTACTTTTAAAACTTCTTCTAATTACTTATCAAGTTGGAAGAAATTTTTAAAAACATGGAGTTGAAAATTTCTTTAAATTTCCAAAGTTGGAAAATTTTTTTAAAGATTTTCAATTGGAAAAATTTCATATAGGTAGGTACTTACCTAGTTTTTCTCACTCAAAAATTTTCCCTCATATTTCTCAATTTTTAATTTTAAAAAATTCAACTTCATATTTTTCAAAATGACTTCCAACTCAATAATTGAAAGAAATTTTAAATGCTTAAGTATGTGAAATTGAAAAAAAAATTATAAAATCAAAATTGAACAAATTTTGAGAAAATTGAAGTTTAAACTGCTGGGATAATTTTAATATTGGATACAATTTTCAAAAACATTTAGAATATTAAAGAAATTGAAAAATTTAGAGTTGAAAAAATTTGAACTTGGAATAAACTTGGACTTGGATCGTCGAAATCCTATGTACCTATTTGCGTTACAATGATCTAGGAGCTAGTCAGATACTAACATTACTTTTTTTAAATACTTTTTGGTAACGGTAAAAAAAAGTGATGCCAAAACTTCACACAAAAAGTCACACTTTTCAAAAATTAATCTCTAGAGACCTTAAAAAACATATCCATGTCAAAATTTATCAACGGAAATGATTAATAATACAATAATAGGTGTACATACTTTGTATTCACATGAAAAAGAATTCCATAAGTACCTACTTAATATCCATTTTTTGTTAATAAATGAGGTTCATTTTTTTGTAGCTGGTTTAAAATTAATTGAATGATTTGTAATTGGTTTTTTTTGGGGGGGAGGGGTGGTCAACTTGAAAAAAATCTCGAATTTATGATTTTCAATTCAACGAATCTTCGTAATCTATTTATAAATCAGTGAAAATTATCGAAAATCACTGAGAAACACCCAGAATTGCAGTACAGTAATAAATCAGTGAAAAAAATTTCACTGAAAGCAAACAGTGAAAAACATTGTTGAAAAATCAGTGAAAATTCACTGAAAAATCAATAAAATTTCTGAAATTTTCTGAAAGATCGGTGAAATTCTGTGAAAGATTAATGAAATTTGTTGAAAAATCTGCGAAAATACGCTGAAAATCAAAGAATTTCGCTGATTTTCCCTGTGCTGCAATTCTGACTATTTATCAGTGACTTTTCACTGATTCAAAATAAGAGAGTAGAATTTTTTCAAATTAGAAAATTTTTTCCCGATTTCTCTTGATTTTCACGAACATAAACAAAATTTGGATATTCTTACAATAATTTTGAAAAAACCAACGCATTCAAAAGTTTTGAAAAACTGCTCATCTCTGACCAAATTGAAGCTTTACTCATTCTCTCCCCGTTTCCCTTTCACCAAAAAATCCATCACCGTCATTGATAAATTTTTTGATTCTGGAAAATTATTTTTCTGTACATAAATGTTTAATCTTGTTTCGTCTTCATTATCCTGTATCATCATTTTCTTCAAAATTACAAATTTCATATATTTTACCAAAAAAAATCGTTTTATTCATCTCAGTTGCAATTTTTTGTTGTTCATTGTAAAGTGATTCATAATTTTAATTCAAACTTCTCATAAATTTTTCTGTAATTGTACCTATCTAATTGGCAATTTTAGTGACCCAAAAATTCATTTAGGTATTTGGGATTTTTTTTCTCGATTTTTTCAAAATTATATAATTTTTCATCAGTGAATAATTTAAGGCAAATGCACTTCTTACGAATTCTTTAAATTACAATTGAACTCCTTCGAAAAATTCAACTTTAGGAACGCCAGAAGTACCAATCTCTCTGATTCTTGCCCTATGTCTATTTTAGATTCATGAATTTTTATGGAATTTGATATTCCTTACTAGAGAAAGATGAAAATTTCACTAGAAGACAGGTGCACTATTTAAAATTTTTTTCCACACTTTATTGCAGAAATTAATCAAATTAATTGAAGATTAAAAATTTCTTTACTTTAATCCTCCAATTTTGGGTATCACCTCATCTCATAGCTCTATTTATATATGTACCTATTCATATCAAACATGAAAATTATACTTTTAAACTATTGATGATGGATCAGAACTGAGCTTACCTAGACGATCTGTTTACGACTGGAGAACAGAACTTCTGCACTTTACACACCACATCTGTAGCTCGACCATAGATATCTGTAGAGGTGAAAATCTTCATTCATTTACATCTAATCACTTTTTTGAATTGGAATTTTCCCTCGAAAACAACACTTCAAATAATATTTTTAATTTAATAGTGATTACTGAAACTTGGCCGATTCAAAAAAAACTGTACTTCGTTATTCACGTGTTACATACGAATTTATGAGACGAAAGAAGAAAAATGCTTTGTACTTAACCCATTAGACTATATTACCAAGAGAAGCTGACCGAGAAACTGTTCAAGATATAAACAATCATAATGCGTGGAAAAATTAATACAAACGATAAGAGTACCGTATTTCGAGAAACTGCGCTGATATTTGATGAATATCGTATAGTAACCTTGTAAATACGACATATTATAATCTACGGAAAAATACCGATTAGAATATCGTCGATGCATTAATTTTTGCAACGAAATTCTCAACGTAGAAAATTTTTATGCTATATTTAGACGTGCGAATAAAATTACGTAGGTGCGTTGTGATTGACTGAACGAAAGCAAAACGTTGTTTATATTAAAGCTGGACACGTTCGAATGAAGGATACCCCAGAAGGTGAAGTAGACCTAGCAAAAAAATTTACAGGCATATTGAATGAAAACCTAACGTTATATGAGCAATATGAAGGGATATCACGTCCGAGTTTACGATAATTCAAGTCTAACAGCGAATTTCCAATGCTGAAGACCCCGAATGGAATGAAGAGTGTATCTCTGTGTCATTGAATGTGAAAATCATGACCGGATTAGACTTTTCTCGTACAAGATTACGTACCAGCTGAAAACGGAAGCTAAAAAAGTGGTAAGGTATTGACCTTCAGCTATAGCTACGTTATTCATACTGAAACTTTATATTCCTTATACGTTTTAACCCATTGCGATCGTAAATCGAGTTGAATTTATGGTACACCCGGTGTCCCATAAATGCGACGAAATGTAAACAGCAATATATGTTATCACGTGTCCAGACGATGCATAGACAAAAAAATTTATCCGTTTAAATATAGTGTTCTTGTAAAGCATTGAGAAAAAAACTAGACAAATTGATTCAATTATGATACGTAACGTGACTGAAATTTTTTTACCATTGCCATCCGCATCGAGGTAGGCATCTCCTTTATTAATTATTTACAAAGTAGCTAAATGGATACGAAAATTTATCTAAAAAGTGTACGTAATTTTATTATTGTGCGAATTGGGTTCATTTTTAAATTATTGTGCTTTTTCGTAGTAGGTTGTCTAATAAGCACTTTTCATTACAAAGTTGAGTCGGTTGTTTTGAACAATTTTTTTTACTGGCCAGCGGAAATCTTAATAAACGTGCAAGTGGCGATTTTTTTTCTCATTCTTTAATGAAGAAATTCAACCATAGAATTGAAGCTTTTTATTGTTCGGTGGAGCGTGTGATGAAGAAAATCTCGTTTGTATGGGGAATGGGTCAATTTTATTTATCGAGTTTGTTGCATTAGGTTAATGCATTTATACTTGAGGATCAATTGAAATGACTCGCATTTTTTGATTCGTTTCTTTTTGTACATCCATTTGTACGAGGTTAATGGTGAGTTTGATGTCGTGATCTGAAATACTAATGGATGGAAAATTTTATGAAAATTGGTTATAATTTTCACGATGAGAAGATAACTGGGGTGAGATTTTTCTTCGAGGGTTTGTGATGAGTGGTGTGGGGCGAAGATGAATGTAAACGTACAAGAAGAGGATCTGAAATGAAAAACGACCGAGGGAGGAATGCTTCCTGGAAGCTTATGAGCAGGTGGGGTGTTGAAAACTCGAATCGTGTACTTCTTTATGTATAATCTGATGAATAATTGATGACAGGTCAAATTTTATTTGTAGAGTAGGACATATTGTCCAATAGAGTGAATTATATTTTATTAATTGCTGGACAGTGGACAAGTCCTATGTGTTTTTTCATAGTTTTTTAGAAGGGGCCGGGAATGATATTTGGAAAAATTTATTCAGTAAAATTATATTCTGACCGGTGTATTATCAACAAATGGAGAATTTCACCTTTTTTGTTGAAAATTTTAAGATAATTTCCAACGGTGGCAGCCTAGATTTTTTCAGAGTGTTGCCAAAATTTCAAAAGTTTAACACAGTTGGAAAAAGAGATCATTCGCAAGTTTTATCCCCCCCTCTGAAAAATTTTGCCAAAGGAAGCTCTAGATCGGCTCAAAAGTTCTTACCTTTACAATCGATTTGTGAGATCGAATTTAGGATGTATTACCCATTTACAGGCCTTTACCTTGATGAGGTCAAATTTTCATATTTTACAGGGCTGTGTTCAGAAAATTGAAAAAAAATTGGAAATGAAAAAACCTAATCAGTCAAGTATGCAGTTGTAACAACTTTTTCAAAATGAATTTCACTAATTCCAGTCTCAATATGGATTTCGCTCATTGAGAAACTATTTCGTTAGGCCAATATAATGCCAATTATAAATTATTCATTTTTGCCACGCTTTTTTCAAAGTGGTGCCAGCTGATTGCAGAGTGTTGCCATTGGCACCACGTGCTATAAAAAGGTTGTCACCCTTGATGACTAAAATTTTGAAAAAAGAGTGCTAGGAAATTGTGAAAAGTGAATTTTGACTTGAGAAATGGGAAATTGGGAGAAATGAAATTTGAAATTTGAATTGACCTGATTAAGTTTGAAAAATGGGTTTTGGTTAAACTTAGAAAAAAAATTATTTCAGTCGAAAATTTGAAAAAATTATACATCATGAAAATATGAGCCGGAAAATTGGGTTGATAAATGAAAAACGTGACTGACAAATCGAGGAAATTAAATTTTGATCTCAGAAATTTGATATTGAAAAAATTATCACCTTTTTCAGAAAAATTAAAAAAATTAAATTTTCGTGATAAATATTGAAAAACTTTGCATTTTCGTGGAAGAATTTGACCAAAGTGCATTCTGAAAATTTCATGGGTTGCTAATTGAAAAAAATATTAATGAGAAACTGAGGGGAGTGAATTTTGACCTATAGAATTGGAATTGAGAGAAATGAAAAATTTGAAAAATTATTAATCATTGGGATGTTGAAACATTAAAATTCTGCATTTTTTATAGCTGGAAAAATTAGAATTGTACTTTGAAAATTCAACTCGAGAATTTGGAATTGTACGTAAGTAGTAAGTACCTAGTATTGATCATTTTTAACCTTTATCATCTTCATGAGAGAAGATTAAGCACAAATTGAACCATTTAACTAAGAATCTGAAAATTGAGAATTTCTATCTGAAAAATTTGAAATTGGAAAATAACATATTTAATTTTAAAAAATTGATCGGAATGACTTTTTTGAAGAAAATTTATTAAATCGCGTTTTGGTTGGAAAAACAATAAAGAACTATAAATTTTCCACTCAGAAAATTGGAAAAAATTACAATTTACGAGATGAAAAATTTAGATTTATAAACATAAGTTTAAATTTAAAAAATCTGATCACATCGTTACTTTTTTTTACAATAATTGAGAAAATCGAAGAAGTATTTAATTTAAGAAAGAAATTTCGAGAAAATTGTGTTCGAATTTTTCAAGTTAAAAACTTCGATAAATTAAAAAAAATCATAAAAATTGCTTTTTAATCAAAAATTTAAATTTTGAATCAGAAAAAATTCAGTAACTATGTGAGCTGTTAAATTTGAGAGAAACATTGTATTTTGAAAAGATGAAAGTTCAAATCAAAACATTGTTAAAGTCGTATTCTAATGTCAGAAAATTTAATAAAATCTTATTTTGGTTGTAAAAAAAAATTCTGTAAGTATGAAGTAATATTTGAAAGAATTGGAGAAAATATAATTTTTTTATTTTTGTTGAATTAAAAAAATTAAATTTTGATCAAGTTATAAACTTTTTAAGAAAAACTGAAAAAATTTCATTCCGATTGAAAAAGTTGGAGAAATCTAGTTCAACTGATGAAAATTCATTTTGGATTTATTGAGTTGAATATGTGATAAGGTGGTTATCTGTTTCAAGAACATTAAAAAAAAATTTAACTTGGATATAGAAACTACCCTTAGGTGTCAAAAATTGGTTTTTGAGTTGACGCTGATTTTGGGCCTTTCAGAAGGTGTAGAATCAATGGAGAACCTCAACTCAAAAATCAATTTTTGACGCCTAAGGGCGGTTTCTATATCCAGGATCACATATTTATTTGCATTCTAATTAGAAAATTCAAGTAAAAAATTGCTCAATGAGGCGTGTAAAAATTATAAAATAAGAGAAAATGGCAGTTTGAATTGAAAAATTAAAATTTATTAGGTATGCTTCTTCTCCGTAATTTTAATAATATTTTACTAGTGGGGCATTTATGATACTTCCAATCAATTAAACAAGAGAAATCAATCCCCTCCCTAGATAATTCAATTTAAAAAAATACATTTTAGTAAATTTTTTAGCTTTCGATTCGAGTTTCGATCTCTCGACTATCTAATCCAAACGTTAAACACATCAACCTGCATTTTCAATACTAACATTACTAACACATTTCAAACAAAATAAACTTACCTTACATCCAGATAAGGTGATAAGGCTCACTTTGATGTTCCTAATAGATATAGAAAAACACGCAAATGAAACACGTTTCACTACTCTTATTTATCGACGCGATATGAAAGAAAAACGTGCGACTCGATGATGGCGTCAATGAATTAAAAATATTTATTCGGTGCAAAAGCTAAATCTTATATACCGAATAAATCTGTTAAGATTTAAAACTCAACAATGGCGTACGCAATTATGATAACATAATATAATTGGATGTTTCCTTGTATGTTCGCAAAGATATAAAAGAATAAATGAGATAAATTAAAGTCGAATATTTTCACATTAATAAAATGCATTTTGGCGCAGTGGTTCAATATTCTGCAAGTGGTGTGGTCAAAAATTCATATTTTTAGTGATAATTTCAATACCTGATTACCTATCTACAATATTTTACTAAAAAAAAAAATTATTCACATGTCGTAATATTGCTATAACCTTGATCTAGTTTCTTTTTTCAAAGTCTAACTCAAACAGGTATTTACCTATTCAACTCGACAAGTGCATTTTTAACATTTTTCGTTGTCGAAATGTATTTACGTTGTATCACGAGATAGAGGTTGAACATTATCGTGAAATTCCACCATTTTTCAGAATTACGCAGGTCGAGACTTCGATAGCTGGTCCGGGTTATTGAAACCAATCCTACATACTTCGGAATGGTTAGATTTCAAGTAAATATTTGTGATGCGAATATAAGCACCTTTACTTCTGCTGATAATGTAACTGAAGTGCGATAATGCCATAAAACATATTGGCACTACAATAATACATTGTATCCTTTTAGTTTTTCATTGTTCATATTTCAATTCATATTGGAATCTTTTCAAGGAGGAAATTTCTTCTGGAAATTGCTCGAAAAGAGAATTTTTAAATTGAGGCTTGAAACTGATTCGATCAATTCTTTTTGGAGAATATTTGGTAAAAATGATAATATTTCGTTAAATAGGTTCCTATTTAGTATTCTTCCCCTAAAATTTGATTCCTGCAAAAGTGCTCCAAGAAGAATCATTTATTTTAATTGAACATGATTCACGAAATGTTTTTCTCACTTCTTTAGTACATGATTGTTATTTTTTTTTTCAAATGAAACTCTGTTCGTGTGTATAGGACACAAATACGAACAAAACACTCATTTATGTACTCCTACAGAATCAAAACAATAGTTACCTCATCTGCGGGAAACTTGGATGGGATGAATGTGAGTTTATTATAATTAAAGTTCAGACTTTTAAGTAGCAGCTTTCTTCATTTCTTCATCATCGTCGATACTTTTATTCTTATCATCAATCAAATCTTGTATTTCTTGGAACGACTTACCTTGGGTATCTGGCAATTGGAAAATCAAGAAAATCAACGATACCAAACAGAATGCTGCGAACAACCAGAAAGTTCCAGAGGAACCTAATAAATCGACAAATGTTGCGAAAAATCTCGTGATGAGGAAACATAGAAACCAGCAAAATGCCACAGTGAATGCTGACGCTATAGTTTTCACCGATGGATGAAAAATTTCCGCTACGATGACCCAGGCGTAGGATCCAAAACCTAAAACGAATGAAATCGTCGAATTAAATGATTCGGAATAAATTTCAAAGGCAATTAGAGGTTTTGAAGAATGAAATTGGGTTTGAGGATTCAAACGAATCTTACCAAGGGAATGAGAAATTATGTAACCAACAACGCAAAGAATGGGAACCCAGCTAAAACTCTCGCTAGCTTTACCCTGTTCAAGAATATTGAAATAGATTCCCAAAATAATCTGAAATAGGTACCAGAATTATTTTCAAAATTCCCATTCGTCTTTGACTTTGGTGCTGGAATTCAATAAGATCTCAGCATTACTCACTAAAGAAAAAAAACATCCGCTGGCTGAAAAATATAGAACATTCTTGATCCTAAATAATTTTCCCATGAAAGGAACTGCAACAGCAGCACACATCATTACTACACCGCAGATGATGGTTGCAATGCTCGATGAAATAGATGACGATGATTTTTTAAATATGGCTTCGCTATAAAATAAAACTGCATTGAAGCCTGCCATTTGTTGGAAGAAAATCAGGGTGCAGCCGTAGTACAGAGCTTTTAAATTCCTCTGTTGGAATATTTGTGAAATTGATGATTCGGTGGGAGACTTTTCCAGATGCGATTTATTCAGCATTTCCTGAAAGTAATCCACAGAGGTAGAAGTTTCGGTCAATTTCCAATGGGGAAACGAGTTTTAAAAATTTTTGACAATAAATTTTTAATTTTTTTTTGATTATTGAAGAATATTTTTGCTGAACATTGATCGTCAAATGTTCCAAAAGTGGTATTTTTTGTCATTTGTAGGATGGTTTTAAAAAAAAATTGCTTTTGCAACTTAGGCATTGAGTAATTTTTCTTATGTTTTTAAGCTTGATAAATTTTGTCAAAAATCTTGCATTTTTTGATTTTTTCCACCTTCGAACAAAGTTTTTTTGAATTTTTTAAAGAAAAAATGTACCTATGTATAGGTACAATTATAGCCCAGTGCATTTAGACATAAGTACAGGATAAAATCCGATCAAAGGTTTTTTTGGTTCAATTGACTCAGAATACCACACTGAACAACATTTCAAGACTTCCTTTATCCCAAAGGGCGAGGAAGACCATGGGGGGGAGATGGGTTTTTTGCTTATAACACGACGAAAACGGAATTTAAAAAAAATAGTTATGTACAATATTAATCTACGTTAAATTTGCTACAAAATGGCTATCTTTGTTTTATGAGTAAAACGCGGATTGAGCCCACAAACACCCCCGCAAAAACCCTCTATATGTACAGCAAAACAGTCGTAATGACTGGGCGAATTGAAATTTACACCAAAGGCATACAAATAAAGATAGAACTTTCTGGTTTGCTGCATTCGATTCCTTGAAAAATTGGGACTCGGAAAAGCTATTTTTCAATTTTTTTGCGTCCGTGGGGGGGAGGGGGAGAGCCAAAAGTGTGAATTTAAAAAAAAAGAAGCAAAATTTGATCAACATATTTCAAACAGATTTTTCGGGGGGGGGGGGGGGGGAATTCCAATTAGGTACCAGAGAGTATTCAGAGCTTTTAAATCTATTTCTGGGGTCATTTTGACCTCAAACTCAACCCAGGTCCCTCAAGGGCGAGGGGGAGGGTCAAGATTTTGAAAAAATGGAATCGAAAAATACAAATAGTCCCATGAGAGGGGTGGTGGGGAGAAGCCAAACTCAAAATTTATCATAATTTTTCCTGTATAGGGGGGTTTTGTGGGGGTGTTTGTGGGCTTGATCTGTGTTTTACTCAGAAAACGAAGATAGCCGTTTTGTAGCAAATTTAACGTAGATTAATGTTGTACAATACCTAATTTTTAAAAAAATTCATTTTCATCGAGTTATCAGCAAAAACCTCATGGAACACCCCCCTCCTCAATGGCCTTCTTCACCCTTTGGGATGAAGGAAGTCTTGAAATGTTGTTCAGTGTGATATTCTGAGTCAGTTGAGCCAAAAAAACCTTTGATCGGATTTTATCCCGTACTTTGCCACTTTTGTTTGTAATTGCACTGGGCTAATAATATGTGGGTATTAAAAATTATACACGAGAAAAAAATATCGATTGAAATAATTACATTAAGTGCTATAGGTACCATGAACTAAAAATTTTCTATCAAAATAATTATATTCTCCCTTCAGCGAAGGCATTTCGAAAAAGAATTATGGATTCTCAATCTTTTCCTGATAGTACAGTCGCATTATGTAAAAAAAGGAGTTCCGCTCGATCGGAATGTTAAAAGCAATTTGATGATTGATCCTTAATCTAGACTGTATAATGAACAAATTTAGCTTGGGTGCCATTTTTTTAACCCCCTCCCCTCCCGAGGATCCACCCCCTATTCTTAAAATCGTTCTAACTCCGAATGATTTCATCCGATTTCGATTTTTTTCGACTCTAATGATAGTTAAAAGGGTTCTGCACATTTTTTGTTATTACAAAAATTTTGAGAAACCCATAACCGGATCGTCAAATTTCCAAAAACAGTCATTAGATTAGGGATCAATCATCAGATTGCTTTTAACATTCCGATCGAGCGGAATTCACTATGCGACTGTACTAGAGCAATAAATTCTTGCTCCTTAAAAAGTTCTCAAAATTTTTTCAATTTTTTTTTACCGATTTTGATAAAAAATTTACGTAGGAGTTCTAAAAAGTTAGTTCACAGGTCGAATCGTGTCTCCAACAGTCCACAAGTGCCCAAAAAAGGTCCCAGAACTCAAAATTTTGGATTTTTTAAAAATTTGAAATCTCGTGAAATATTTGAAAAAATTGGTGAAAATGGCGTATCATTCCTCAAGTGTTCCAAAACAGACTCCAAATGCAATAATTTAAAAGTTTGAAAAAATATAAAAACGAGGAATCAAATTACCCAAAATTTTGGGATTTGGGGTCTTTTTTGGTGCTTTTTAGGGTATAATACAGCCCATCAAACTAATTTTTTCGAATTCCTGGTAATATTTTTTGCCAGAAAATAATCATTATTTTTTCAAGATTTTTGTAAAACATCAACCTTTTTCAAACACGTTCTTCTCAGAAAATTGATTTTACAGCTTGAACTTCCTTTTTTAAAAATCACGCCGAAAAAATTATTTTTCAAACTAACCTGCAATTCATTCATTTCTTTTTGAACAACGCTGTCATCCGGATATGTCCTGAGTTTCTGGAGAGCCTTATACGCCTGGTGTTTTCGTCCTTTGCTCATCAAATAATATGGCGATTCTGGTATCCAAGTGAAAAGCAAAACTGTACACATCGGTATTGAAACCACTACCAAAATTAACGTTGAAATGGACGTGAATGGTCCAACAATATAAGGAATATTGCAACCAGTGAAAAGGAATAACGTAAACAGCGATCCTGTTAATCCTCGAATATCGTCCTATGAAATTAAAATGTCAAAATTCGTACATTTCTTCAAAAAAATCTCGATAGTGCCTAGGAAATTGATTTTACCGGCGATATTTCCGCAATGTAAACTGGAACCAAGTTGAAAACCGTTCCCACGGCCATTCCGGCGATGAACCTAGCTGAGTATATCGCCTGCAATGAGTCGATCATTGCGATTATTATCCAGTGCGAGAGGATCATCAAAGTGCATAAAAGTAACGATAACTTTTTGCCAATTTTATCGACAACTAGGGTAATCAAAGGTGGTCCAATGCAAGCCCCTAGAGGAAGCAGAGATCCGATCCAGGCCCCTTGTTCTTTGTTTATCGTTATTCGATCATTTGGTACGAATAATTTTGGCAGCGTTGGGGATGTCCAGGTCATTGTACAACCGGCACCTAACGTCGCCAAATTGGCTGTGAAAATAACCAAATTAAGTAGATGTCAAGTTCATGGATAGGTGAACGCCCAAGTACCATAAAATTAATAAATATGAGGGAAACAGTTACAAGATAAAGATAATTCATCAAGCAAAAAGAAAAATTACTATGCCATATCTAGTTCGTTAAACTCCTAAACTTATCGGTTATAAATTAAAAAAGTAATTTTTCATCTCTAAGATAGTAAAAAATAAAAAAACAATTTACCTGCACATGTGATCAAGTAAAGATTAAAATGAGAATGGTCTCGTTGCACCATTTTATCCATTTTTCATTGTACACGTTATCTGCGCAAATTTTAGCTCATCAATGATCGAAAAATCACTCAAAAATAAAAATAGAAACATTTTTCAATGTTTTACAACACACGAATCTGAACTTTGAAAATAAGGTAGAATTTCGTTGACGCGTTTTCACGCCAAAAATTGCGAAATTTCGAACGTCAAGTGTTTATGGCAAGTGACACTAATTTAATGGATCGTTTGCCCATTAACTAATTACGAACCCACTTGAGAAGAAAAAATTCTGCGAAGGTGTGTTTTGACTGTAACTTAAGGGGAACATGCCTCACAAGTATTATTATTTTCATTAATTTCAATGATAATGGAAAATTTATCAAAAGATGGTATATGATGGGTTCGTAGCTAACGGTTCGTTTGTTATAGTTGGTTATTTATGTAGATTTTTCCATTTTAGAGTTTATGGATTTATTGTCAGAGGATAATTTGACGTGTAAATTGAGTTTCTTACGCGTAAGTGGAACTGCGATCTGTAAGTGGAATGGACGATTGGGTGATAACGAAAAGTGGATGGTCGTAAAAATCATAGGAAGTCTTGAAATCAGCCAAAAATTAACTTATAAAAACGAAATAGGCCTAGAAATAGGACATTGATGAAAAATTAGCCTAACAAATAATTTTTGGTAAACTTTTTTTTCAAATATTTAGAGGATAGAAGAACTTGAATAGGTATGATAAAAATGTTTTCTCATCTTTCTGATACCTAGCAGACACAACTCTCTGGCTCTCCTTTATCCTACTTTTGAACGAGGAAAGAAAAAAATTCTATTCTAAAATCTACCTGGAGTATTTCATTATTGAATTACGTATAAATGTAATACTTACCAAAAAAAGAGAAAAAAAAGGTCTGAACCAACTGAAACCAAAATGCAAATTTTACTCGAGTAAAAGTCATCAATTCGTGAACATTTGTAGAACGAATAAATGGTTGGGTTACCATTTTATAATTTAATTTCAGCCATAATTAAATTTTTTTTTGATTTATGAAGTATTCTTCAACACGTTATAAACTTTGATACTTATATGGTAATTTTGTTAGGTAGGTCTTAGCAAAAATAAATAAACACACTTTAACGTGAGTTATGATTTATTTTTTGTTTAACGAACTACAACCCGATATATCAAAAAAATTTTCAAATTATAATAAATGCCTGCAAATAATGGATTTAGAGAATAAAATTTAATTATGTATTTAATATTTTTAAGTCAGGGACATATACTTTCCGAAAATAGGGAGAGGGGAGGTAAGAAATCTGTGAACTTGATTTTTTGCAAATAATACATACTTTTTTAGACATCAGGCTACTTATCTAAAAAATGGTCAAAAAAAGTAGGAATGAATGAAGAGTGATATTGAAAAGTATGTGCAGGGAAGAGGTCTAGGAATCGAGTCGATAATCTAAAGTACTTTCTTTTTGAAAAACAACTATTTTTCTATAACTACGACCATGTTTTTTGTGCGCGATAAAATTTACGAGCGGATGTAGGTATTTTTCAAACTATGTAAATTCGATTAAAAATATAATTTTAAGATGAATGGAAAATTTTCTTTTATATCACACCTCACCTCTAATTTTAAAACTGAGTTGGTTTTCAAATCAGATTAAAATCCCGTTTACAAAAAAGTAATACAGCCTTGTAAAACAATTTTTCAATTTTTTTCAGCTTTTACCAGTACCTATCTCGTTGATTATTAAAATGAATTGAAAAAAGAAATCTTAAATTTTGACGAAAATTAGTGAGGTAGTTTACCCTGAATGGAAGGCCTCTCAAAAAAATTCAAGTTCCATACCCTCAAAAAAAAGCGGAGCTACCGGGTGCCCGAAAAATTCTGGATTTTCCTTGATAATTTTGCTTATAAAGGCAACATGTAAAGTGCAAAACATAGCAATAAATGTGATAAAACAAATCGAAAAATTTTGAGTCCCCGAGAGGCCAAGGGAGGGGAGCAGAAGGTGCTCAAAGTGCACCTCCTTTTGAAAAAAACGCTGTTTTTTGCGTTTTTTAGCCAATTAAAATTGTGTGAGAAGCCTTCGTAGCACTTAAAAGATGCGATTTGAGTTTCTACACTTCCCTTAACCATCGTCATTCTTCTCCGATCAAAACTCAGACTGCTACCAGGGGGTTGAAAAATTGCAGATTGCAATATTTCAATAATATGAAATTTTCACGAAGCTGGAATGATTTTTTTTATCGAGTAAGTGAACAAAAAATTTTTTCAACCACTGAAAGTGAATTTTGAAAAAAAATGAAAATTTTATACACCAGTGCAGCCAACAGCAAATTATAAAATTCCAAAATACGGAATTTATATAGGCTTTGAATTGATTATTTTTTCGCCTGAAAATATTATGTATTTTTTTTTTTCAATCACTGAAAGTATATTTGTGAAAACTTTGTATGTCAGTGCAGCCAGTTACAAATCGTGACATGCTACATTAGAAATAAAAAATTTAAAATTCTTTGAAAATTTTGTACGTCAGATATTCTGATACTATGAACTAGAATGCATTATTTTTTCGTCAAGTGATTGAACCAATTTTTTCTCCCGATCAATAGAAGTATGTTTTGAATTTGAAGACATCAAAATATCACAATTGAGTACCGTTTTTCCAAACTGAGCTAACTTCAAAAACCGTGCATGAGGAAAGGGCCTTAGGTGCCATTTTTTTCAGAAAGGGCCTTGAGTGCGATTTTTTCTGGGGAAAAAATTACACCTAGGGCCCTTTCTGAAAAAAATGGCACCTAAGGCCCTTTCCTCATGCACGGTTTTTGAAGTTAGCTCAGTTTGGAAAAACGGTACTCAATTAGTAACTGGCTGCACTAACGTACAAAATTTTCAAAGAAGAATTTTAAATTTTTTATTTCTAATGATTGAAAACAAAATTATTGTAAATTTTTCAAACGATAAAAAAATTAATTCGAGGCCAACGTAAATTCCATAGTGTAGCATGTCACGATTTGTAACTGGCTGCAGCGACATACAAAATTTTCGAAAAACATTTTCGAAATATACTAAGTAATTTTAGTGATTTGAAAAAAAATACATAATATTTTCAGGCGAAAAAATAATCAATTCAAACTTCAAAGTCTATATAAATTCCGTATTTTGGAATTTTATAATTTGCTGTTGGCTGCACTGGTGTATAAAATTTTCAATTTTTTTTCAAAATTCACTTTCAGTGGTTGAAAAATTTTTTTGTTCACTTACTCGATGAAAAAAAAATCATTCCAGCCTAGTGAAAATTTCATATTATTGAAATATTGCAATCTGCAATTTTTCAACCCCCTGGTAGCAGTCTGAGTTTTGATCGGAGAAGGATGGCGATGGTTAAGGGAGGTGTAGAAACTCAAATCGCATCTTTTAAGTGCTACGAAGGCTTCTCACACAATTTTGATTGGCTAAAAAACGCAAAAAACTGCGTTTTTTTTTCAAAAGGAGGTGCACTTTGAGCATCTTCTGCTCCCTTCCCCTGGCCTCTCGGGGACTCAAAAATTTTTTGTGAAGTCTCCCACTCAAAGTAAACCACACCACCAAATTTGGTGAAAATCCAAGATATGTTTTTTTTTTTCGATCCACCCTAACCTACATACATACACCAATTATGAGCAATGTACTGGGTCCTTTTTTCTGTCATGGAATTTCACATGGGGCAGCGGGCCAAAAAAAAATAGGCAAAGATATAGCAATGCAGCTGGCAGTACTATTCTGAGATTTTCTCAAAAATATCATAAAAAATGATTCAAGATACCAAAAAAATTGTACAGCTTGATTTTCACTTTTGAGGTGATTACGTGAGCGA
The DNA here is from genome assembly GCA_033439095.1 of Pseudococcus viburni. Lineage (NCBI taxonomy): Eukaryota > Metazoa > Arthropoda > Insecta > Hemiptera > Pseudococcidae > Pseudococcus > Pseudococcus viburni. The sequence goes on from JAVBJF010000149.1 coordinate 291,434, forward strand.
TTTGGATTTGATAAAAGTCAAAAAAGGTTACAGGTCTTTTTCCCGAATCGAGATTCCCGCCCTTCAGTTTGGCGAGATGCAACTTTTTAACCTCCCCTCCCTTCTTGTAGAGGGCAAAAAGTTATTAGGTACCTATCCAAGTTCATGATCAATGGTTCAGGAAGGTGTTGAAACTCAAATCGCATCTTTTTACTGGATGACCGAGGATCTCAGCACTCCCAGCTGGTAGAACTACCCAAAAGTGGATTTTTTTTTTGAAATGACTTCATTTTGAAATCTCCTAACACTAGCTTTCTGAAGGCTGAGAAATTCTAATTTTTTTTGAATTTCTTCCACTCAAAATAAACCTGGTACCTCACCAATTTTCGTCAAAGCCTAGGATATATGTTTTTTTTTTTAATCTGCCTTATTGATTATTCTATCATTTTATTCAAAAATTTCATTATTTGTGGGAGTTGAAAATTGAGATTTTGTGTTTCCCAATGCTTATTATTTGTAATTTCGTATTATGCTGTATCTAAAAATTATACACGTACGACAAAACATTTTGAAAAAAAAAACTCAGTGAAAATCATATTTTATAAATTCAATCCCACCTGCAATATGTTCTCAAAAACCAAACTCACGGGCTCACGGTTTGAAATACTCCTTTCAGAATTGGTCGTACAACTTTCATGTTTCGAGGGTATTGCGTTTCTGTAGTGGTCAAAGGCTGTCCTGAAGAATCCTTTATTGATCCAAATGTGTCTTCATACTAGTTTTTAAATTCAATTTTTAATGTTCAATGTCGTGAAAATGAAACTGTGTGAAATTGGCGAAATAGGTATTTACAGTGCATTGTAATAGGTTCTACATATTGTACATATTTCATTAAGGTTACTTACTTGTTCTTTACTTAAGCACGCTAGAGGCAAATCCTGGAGAATTAAAACTGTTGCGCAGTAATATATTTTGCCAGTATCTGGATCGAGGTATGATCCTGGGTAAGCGTAATAAGGAAAACGACTCACAGGAATTATTATCTTTGCATACCAGCCAATTGCAGTTCCGAGAGTGGTTGTCGCGTTTGATCCAGCTTCTTGAATTTGTTTCAGTATTTCAGCGTAATCGTCGAATAACGGATTTGGTTTTTGGCACTGCATAGGAAGTGTCAATTGTATTTATAAATTGGTTACTATGTATCGTTTTTTACGATGCAAAACTTACAATCCTGATGGGAAAATCGAGTATGGCCAAACCGTCTCGTTCAATCAAAGCGTCTTCAAATGATTTATATTTCCGATTCCGAAATACCGCTTTAATTTCCAAGGGATATCTTTAATAAAACACGAGTAGTTTTGTAATGAATACTAAAAAGTAAAAAAAATATACTCACTTATGCCTTATGATTGAATTGAAAAATTTTCTTACCCTTTTGCATCGATTGTGGTAGCTGCCGATCCCTTCGTATCGTCAGTCCAAACATATATCTTTTCATAGAATTCAAATACATCTTTTCCAAGTGGACCTCCAGTGACGGTGGTCCCAGTGGTTGGCTGGTCCAGTAACAATTCGACTGTATCCGTCAAAATAATTTTTAAGACGCGACCATTGTATTTTGAAAATTAGTTTGAAATGGTTTTTACCTGATTTTCCAGTATTGACTAATTTAACTTCATCTTCGAGATCTCCATGTAAAAAAACGAAAGGTAAAAATACATTTTTGACTTTTGATGTGTCAATATTTATCGGATCGGGCGTTTTCCTTGCTATTTTACCAAAAATTGATTCGGAATTCTCTGAAAATAAGAAATTGTTGTAATTGAAAGGAATTCTAAATTTTCTCAATAGTTTAATTTTTCTTTTGTTGAACAGTCAAACATAATTCAGAAAACCTTTTATTAATACTCACCTGATTTAGATTTTAAATAGACTGATGGTAAATGGCTTACTCCGATCAATATGCTCAACAAAACTATTTGTAAAAATTGTAGCATTTTCGTTGAAATACCAATAAAAAATTATGTAATAAACAGGTACGTGTCAACTGAGCATTGTGTTGCTCAAAAACTTGTTGGGCTGCTTGCATAATATGTTATTGGTAGCCATTGTGGAACTTTTAGGTGATAAAGAAAACTTAAAACCATTGTTTTAAATTTTACCCACCATTTATTTTATCTTTACATATTGTTGTGTAGAATTTTCAAAAAGAATTAGGTAAATAACTTATTTTTTTCGTGACCTCGTGTACCTACGTCAGTGGCGTACCGAAGGCATTTCGGGGAGGGGGGAGGGTGTTGATGAAAATACCAACTCAAATTCTTAAAATTCCCAACTACATTTGATATTTCAATTTTTAAAAAAATGAACCGGTGATTATTAACATAAAATTGTCCATTTGTCCTGAGCGAAGCAAGGTATTTATCTAGGTTGAAACGAGTGTAAAAAATTTCAAAATAATTATAATTTAATTTGAAAAAATTTGTATTTCAATGTGAATATGAGAAAAATGAATTCGGCCCGAACGAAGCGAAGGCGAAAATTTTTTAAAACTCCCAATTCAAAGTGCAATAAAACCGTGCTTTAGATTAACAAACTTAAATAAAAAATTGGTCACTTTTACTTTGAAACTATTTAAGAATAAATACAAAGAGGCCAAACGCAGCGAAGCCAAAGCTTTTGAAAAATTGGGTTTTAAACATCAAAAATAAGTTCTATGGAGAAAAAATATAATGAATATTAGTTGTAATAATTTTGAGGAAAAATACGAAAACATGACTTCTCTAGGATTTAGATTATTTCTGAATTATAAAAAAGGAAAAATATGAGTACAATCAGGCCGAGCGAGCGCAGCGAGGCCAAAGTTTTTAAAAAAATTAGATTTGGGAGGTCATTTCACGGATGGATCGGATTTCTAAAAAGGGACGTTCTCCACCAATTTTTTTTTCGAGGACTTAGAATGAGGTTTCTCGATACCCCTGATAAGCTTAAAATTTACCTACTTGATTTATCGAGTAGATACAATGACATCGGAAGTTTTTTTTCGGAGGGTGGAAAGTGAGTACAAAGACTTGGAATAACAGAAAGATTTTCAAGGGAGGAAACTTTTCTTGCATTGTTGATTGAAATAATTTATATAACTGTAATTTTGTTAATGCCCGAGCGAAGCGAGGGCGAAAATTTGAAAAAATTATGTGCTTAATGCTCAAAAAAGGCTTTTTTCATCAGTTGGGAAAATGACAAATTTTCCCAACTAATGTGTTGAAATGTTCAATTTTCCCAACTCACAAGTAAAAAATTCCGTCGGGGGGAAGCTCCCCCCTCCCCCTATCGGTACGTCCCTGACCTACGTAATTTTGTATTTTGTGACGTAGGTACTGTTTTTGAAGTGTTAGAATATTTTTTTTTTAAATTTCCGATATTTCCACCAATTATTTTACTTAACACTTTTTAAATTAGGTATTTCATTAGTTTTTACCTAATTTCATCAATTTTTTATCAAATTTTCCCAAATTTTTAAAATTATTGCTATAATTTAACAATTTTGTGGATGTTACAGCTTCGTTTATAATAGGAACTTGCTGAAAAATGAACCGGAAAACTTAAATTCTAAATCCCCCCTTCAACTCACCAAAAATATTGAGCACCTAAATAGAAAAATGCAAAACTTTTGTCGAATTGGGATAGAATGGTCCAATTTCATTTTTGCTAGATACCTTGTTTGCATAATATTGCATCTTATTGAGGAAAAATTACAGAAAATTCTAAATGCTCACTGAATTTATTAATAATTTTTTTTTAGAATCCATGGTTTTTCAAACTCTAATTTTTTAGGCCTCATGATAAACTAATTATTGTTGAATGTGTAAGCCTGGGTATAGAAACCACCTTTATGTGTCAAAAATTGGTTTTTGAGTTGACACTGATTTTGGGCCTTTCAGAAGAATAGAATCAAGGGGGAACCTCAACTCAAAAACCAATTTTTCACACCCAAAGGTGGTTTCTATTTCCAGGCCCAGGCCCACATATTAAAATAAACATATAAATTAAATTAAAAGCATCGCAGTCAGCAATATTGCGTTTGAAATCATTATGTAAAATTCAATATTCCAATAGGGATACGTTTTCAAAAGCTGATGATTTGCACTATCCCAGCAGATTTCACAACTTGAACTCTTCGATTGTATCGTGATGCAGTATTGGACAGAGGATTCCCTGAAGAATCCTTCAATGATCCCCATGTTTCTTCAAACTTCAAGTTAAATTTCAATATTAAATGTCGTAGAAATGAAATATGTGTGTAATTTACGATTCATAATGTACTAACAAAGAAACCACTTTCAGTATCCGCGTTCGATTTAAACAAAAATGGGATTTGACAGTCAAAAATTTAGATGTTCAAGTTGATTTCTCAATTTTTGACGAATTTTTGAATTTTGAAAATCACAGATTTTTCAACGAGGTGATATTTTTGAAAAAAGGCATTTCGTAGTAAACTTGACGAAAATCGGGTACCTATCTATGATTTTGTATTTCTTAGTCGTTCTAGAGCTGCCAGCGTCATTTCGGGTTTTTCCAGAATTTTTAAATGCTTTCAGAAAGGATATAAATCAATTTTTCTAGCTAAAAATCTAATTTTTGGTCTCATTTTGAGTAGTTCAACGAGAAAATCGACCTTGGCCTTGATTTCCTGGTGGACACCTCAAATATTCATTTTGGACCCGCTTTTAAAGAAGGCAGGAAAAATCGAAAATTGGTAAATTTAGTTGAGGTGTCTACCTGGAAATCATGGAAAAGGTACATAATTTTTTTTTGTTAAACCACTTGAAAGGGTGCGAGAACTTGATTTCTTTTTTTTAAAAAACTCCACTCTTGTTCAAATTTGAATACGGATTCTTTGAATGATTCCATTGTAAGTAATTTACCTGTTTTTCGGATAAACATTCTAAAAGTAAATTTGGAATAACTATGGCTGTTGCACTGTAATATATTTTGTCTGTCGTTTCATCGTAGTACGATCCTGGATACGTATAGTAAGAGTCGGATGGAAAAAGCAATCCTGAATACCAAATGAGTGCAGAACCAAGAGTGGTTTCTGCGCTTGATCCGACATTTCGAACTTGTTTCAATTCTTCGGCGTAGAATATGTCGAAAAGTAGGTTTGGAATTGAGCACTAATAATTTCATATTTAAATTGAGTATGTAGATATTCGTTAAACCCTTGTGTTTATTTTATTGATAACTTTACTTACAATTCTGATAGGGAAATCGACTTTAACCAGACCGTCTCGATAATTCAGGGCATTTTGAAATGATTCATATTTCCGGTTGAAGAAAAACGTCACAGCATTTAAGGGAGTCCTTTAATATGTAAAACCCCATTAGGTTTTAGTTCAAATCAAAATATATCTATCATACCTGCGATCAAATTTGAATATTTACCCTTTTCCATCGATGGTGGTAGCTGCGATTTCACTCGTATTGTGGGTAAAAAAATATATCTTTTTAAAGAATTGATACTTTTCATCTCCAAATATTCCTCCAGTGATGACCGATTCAGTGGTTGGTTGATCAAGAAGTAACTCAACTACGAATAAAATTGCTTTTAAGCCATGGCGTTGGCGTTTTTTAAATTATTATCGTATTTGAAATATTTGTATACCTACCTGATTTTCCATTATTGACTAGTTTACATTTATCGTTTGCGAAGCCATGCAGAAATATTGGTGGTAAAATTTTACTGATGACTTGTGATGTATCGATATTTATCGGATCAGGAGTTTCCTTTGGTATCGGATTGGAAATTGATTCTGGATCGAAAATTGATTCGAAATCTCCTGGAAATAATTGCTTTAATGTTGAGAAAGCTCAATCTGAGATAGACAGTGATGGGAAACTGAAACTGAAACTGAAATGAATTTCAGTTAAGTTTCAGTTTTTTTTAATTTTCCAGTTCATTACACAGATCGACTCGATTTCACCGAAAAATTTTACTTCACATTACTTACTTCAGAATTTTCTTTAAAATTTTCACACCTAGATTTTTTTTTCATTGACATTTTTTAATGGAGAAATTTATTCTTAATTTTTTTTCGTATCTTGATTTTTTTTCGAAATTTTTAGCAAATCTTGATTTTTTGTTGGCATTTTTCAACTCTTAAAATTTTTTCTCATAATTTTTTCCAACATCGAATTATTTTCTCAAACCTCCTACTTCGCATGAATTTTTATTGTTTTCACTTGAATTCAAAATTATTTTTCCAACCTAAGACTTTTCTCAATTTTTTTTAACTTTGAATTAATTTTTCTCATAAATTCTGAATTTTGTTTCCCACTTTCCCATCCAAAAGAAATCTTCAATATAAATGAATGAATGAAATGAAATCGATTTCTTTTGGGTGGGAAAGTGGGAAACGAAATTCAGAATTTATGAGAAAAATTAATTCAAAGTTGAAAAAAATTGAGAAAAGTCTTAGGTTGGAAAAATATTTTTTAATTCAAGTGAAAAATATGAAAATTCTCAGAAAAAATGCGAAGTAAGAAAAGGGCTGAGAAAATGATTCGAAGCTGGAAAAAATAAGGAGAAAAATTTTAAGAGTTGAAAAATGTCAACAAAAAATCAAGAATAAAATCAGAAAGAAAAAATATTTTTAAAAAATGATTCGTAAAATGATTAGAAAAGTACAAAAATTTCGAATCACGAATCACAGGAATGATTCGAAGGAATCGCGAATCATAAGTTACAGGAGCTCAAACTTTTCTAAATTCTGTGAAAAAATCGCATTTTCTGAGCAAACTAAACCTTCTACGACAAAAATGATGAGAACCAAAGTTGTAGAGAATAAAATTTCCTATCTGGTTAAAGTGGTTAAATTTTTCTGGAAGGCATAGTTTTCGAAATATTTTTGAGTAAATTTTTTATTGAAAATTTTTACTCCAAAAGTTCAACTTGGAACGTGTTTTCTAACAATAAATTTCAAATTCTTACAATAAAATCGTCAATTTTGCATGAAGAAAACCGAAAAAGGTCACTAATAGCTCATATGAGACATCTCATATAGATTCAGAATTCAGTACCTAAAAAAAATACATTTATGGCCAAGTGGTCACTTTTTCTAAAAAAAAAAAACAACAACGCCTCAAATAAATAATAAACTTTCAGCAAATGCAAAACGAAAAAAATATTAGAAAACTGAAAACCAAAACTGAAAACTGAAACTGAAACTGATATTTGAAAACTGAAAACTAAACCAGAAAACTGAAACTGACACCATTTCAATTTCTCATCACTGGAGATAGATTGCGAAGAATGATTATTTTTCTCATCCGTTGATCAATAAAATTAAATTTCAAGTTCGGATTATTTGAAAAAAAATTATAATTTTCTCGAGAAACTAATTTTTCAGTTGGAAATCTTGTGCTAAAATTTTAGAATAATACAGAAAAACTGTTATTACCTGATTTAGATTTCGATTTCATATAGACCGATGATAGGTTACTGACGCAGACCAGAAAAAATATCACTTTCAGCATAATGAAATGACTAATTTTTAACCACCAGTTTCGTAAATAATTTTTGAAATGAAATTTTTTAACGCGAAAAAAGGGTCAGTTTTCTTGCCGGTTCATTAGATAACAGGTGTCTACTACTTAGGTAACTAAACTTTCGTAAATTTCAATTTCCTTATGTATCAGTGTTGACCAGTTGTTAAAAACAGTGGAAAAAACAACAGTGTGTTTGAAACAGAAAAAAACGATAGAAACACATTTACTTAAAACATTAATTTTTGAATTTTTCTAGCAAAATGATTTTTTTTTGCTTAAAAAATTTAAAACAAATAAAAACTTCAAAGCAATAAAAACGTTCTATACATACTTAATTGTAGGTATTTAAAAAAGTGTTTTATCCAACACTGTTATGTTTACGAATAGATATGCACGTAATCACTTTTTCGACTTGCTTTATTTAAATTTCTTCAAGCAGTAGAATTTTTGATAATGTGACTCGCTTCATTAGGTAGGCAGTTCATTAGATAGCGAGGTAATTCATTTTTTTCATTAGGTGGTGCAGGTGACCACTGACCATAGACAAAAAATTCGAGTGCTGACAGAGGATCAATTTTTCCCAGTTGCAGCTGATCTGGTGGCGTGATCTTTCAACCTTTTTGAGAATTTATTCATGGTGAAGACAATGTGTAAATTTTTCATTTCGAAAGTGGCAGAAATGGAATGAGTATTTCTCTCAAGAAACGAAGAGGAAATTTTGAAAATTTCCACCAAGTTCGAATTTTTTAATTTTCAGGTCTTAATGAAATTTGATGTTCATCTCTTCGAAAAAATTATTGAGACATACCATACAAATTAAGCCCCATATTTATAAACGATACTTAAGTATCCCTCGGCTAAGTGATGAATTTTAAAACTATTTTTCCAGGAGTATTGAAACCCTGGATTCAAATTTTTTATTCGAATCGAATAATTAGGATCCTCAAGTATTGATTTATCATTGAAAAATCATAAAATTTTTATTCAATAACTCAAAGAATTAAATTAAAAATTCATTACTTAGCCGAGGAATACTTAAGTATGGTTTATGAATATAGCCCTAAATGTAAAAAAATTCTGATTTAAGTATTAAGTTTGGGTTTTCTCACATTTAAACAAATCTTTTTTTTGATTAGGTTATAAGGGGGTGGGGGGGGGGTGTCATTGGAGCTCATTTAACTCATCCTTTCTCTTCTCAATTTTGCCACCTTCGAAAGAAAATGAATGATATCCGAAATGTTTGATTTTTTATTGTTCATAATGATTTTATTTACCTGACGATTTTCAAAAATAATATACAATTTATAAGATTTCGGTAAATATGTAATAGAAACTTTCTCAATAGTTTTGAAATTTCAATTTTTCCAATTTGTCGACCAATTTTGCAAGAAATAAGGCAAGCACTTGTTTATCTATAAATAAGAAAATTATTTCAGGGGTGTCCGCCTACAATTGGAACAAGACCTGTGATTTTTGGAGAAAAAATGTCCCTTTGTAGACAAAATTTCAATTGCTCAAGTTAATATTACGATTTTTTGAGAATTTTTGAAAATTTAAAAATTTATTTTTTAGTGGAATTAAAAATTTTTTGAAGAGGTACTTTTTTTTAAGTACCAAAATTGATGGAATTCAAGCTCCTACGAAGTATACAGAGTCCCCTCCAAAACCAAAATTTTACCGTTTCAATTCATTCTGAAACCTCCATAAAAATTTCGATATTCTCCAGTGTTCTCAAATTTTTCCAGAAAGAATCCAAGCTAAATTAACGAAAAAATCTAAAAATCTAGTTCTCGCTTATTTACTTTTGATTAGTGCAATGAAAACATACAATGGCACAGTTTTCGAATGGGCACCTCAAAAGTGTATTTTTACCAACTTTTATGTAGGAAAAATCGAAATAATTTACTGAAGGCCCCAGAATGGCTTATGGTCAAATTTGGGTTTAGGGGTCGATATTTGGTAAGGTCCGAAATTTCGTCAATTTTGACGAGATAGTATCTACTTTTAGGGAAGGAGGCAATCGTATACAAATTATAATTTTTTTTAGATTTAAAAACAATCTGAAAATCGTTCACATCTTTGACTGAATCCCTAAAATTCACAATACCCTCCATTTCTGAGTGTCGTACAAACCGTGAAAAATGAAAAGTTTACGATTAAAGTGGTAAAATCAACTGTAAATTGACTTTCAAAAAAAATATCATAATAGAACCTCGTACCCAAAATTTCAGGTGTTGAAGTTCTTTTTTTGATTTTTGGCGAATTTTTGAAATTTCAAAATTACCTCATCGTCCTAAAAAATATGAAAATTTGATTTAATCAACGAAAAAAGCAGAAATTTGGTATATACCCTATTTTCGACCTCCCGAATCGATTGGAAGCGGTTTCGAGCCGTTTCGGAGCCACCAGAAAATTTTGGAATTTTCCAGCGCTGGAGAAAATCCCATAAAAATGGTCCATATGCACTTCAGCACCTATAATCGCGGATTATCCATATTGGTGACCTATTTGATCGATTAAGACACAATTTTCCAAAATTCGTAACTTTGAGTTCAAATTCGCATTTTTGGGCAAGAAATTTTTTTTGAAAAAATCGAAAAATTCGCCTAATGCGCATACATTGAGGTGAAAAGTTGAAACTTGGTAAATATCCTATTTTCGACCTTCCAAATCGATTGGAAGCGGTTTCGAGACGTTTCGGAGCCACCAGAAAATTTTGGAATTTTTTAGTGCTGGAAAAAAGTCCTTAAAAATGGCCCATATGCACTTCAGCACCTATAATCGCGGATTATTCATATTGGTGACCTATTTGATCGATTAAAACACAATTTTCCAAAATTAGTAATTTTGAGTTCAAATTCGCATTTGCAACTGTGGTTTTTCCTTCTTCGAGTATTTTTTTTTAATCATTGCATTTTCGTAGATTTTTTACGTCAAAGATTTAAAAATATCGGTTTTAGTGAGTGTTGATGTTGAATTACGACTACGTATGTACTTTGCTGTGATCGTACCAAAAATTCCAAGCATAGGATCTGATCATGCTATGAATCGTTGCAAAAAACCAACGGTCATTAATTACATCAAATTATTCTTATGAAATATAGTTCCTACATACGTAAATACTTACTTTGACTTACTTATTGCTTCGTAGATATGTATGAGTATAAAGATGACACCACCCACGGTATCAAATTATTTTTACGATTTATTTAATTCTTTTCGAGTTGCATGTAATAAATCATCCTGTGAGTATCTTAATTGAAGATGATTTACAAAGAACTAATCTCTATTACGTATTTTTTATTTGAATGAAAGGAAAACATACACAAAGTAGAGTTACAAATACGTACAAAAAATACGTAAATATCGGTTCAATGATTGCTCGCTTAGTAAAATACTTGGTTATAAGGTATAGAAATACTTAGCTATATGAGACGAATGAGGAACTTTACTGAGGTAACTGTTTCTTTCTTAAAATTATAATTCAGACTTTCACGTCGAATCTCATGACGTCATGATGATCCTACTTCACTTCATCGTCAACGTTGCTTTTCTTACCATCAATCAAATCCTGTATTTCTTGGAACGATTTGCCCTGCGTGTCTGGCAACTGAACGATTAGAAACATCAATGCGAGGAAGCAAAATCCAGCAAATAACCAGAAAGTTCCGGAAGACCCGAGTAAATCGACGAATGTAGTGAAAAATCTTGTGATGAGGAAGCATAAAAACCAACAAAATGTCACTGTAAATGCTGACGTGATTGTTTTTATCGACGGGTGGAAAATTTCAGCTACGATGACCCAAGCGTATGATCCTAAACCTGGGATGAAATATGTGAAATTAAAATTAATGTGCTTGCGATTTATTTGTTTGATTTGTAATCAGCTTACCGAGTGAATGAGAAATTATGTACCCGACGATACAAAGAATTGGAATCCAGCTGTAGCATTCGCTGGCTTTGCCTTGTTCCAGAGCTTTAAAATAAATACCTAAAATAATCTGAAAAATTGACGAAGTTTTTAAATTTTTTTTAAAAAATGGTGAAACTATTCTGCGTTGAATTACCTACTCACCAAGAAAAAAGTGCATCCGGTTGCTGAAAAATATAAAACACTCTTGATTCTAAATAATTTCCCCACAAAAGGAACTAGGATAGAGGCACCTAACATTACTAGACCGCAGATGATGGTCGCAATGCTAGATGAAATAGATGATGATGATGTTTTGAATATGGCCTCGCTATAAAATACAACTGCATTGTAGCCGGCCATTTGCTGGAAGAAAATTAGCGCACAACCGTAGTATATGGATTTTAAGCTTCTGGGTTTTGACACTTGCAATATCATCGATCCGGTGTGTAACTTTTCTTGATGTGATTTATCCAACATTTCCTGAAAGTATTGCAGATATTTTAATGAAAAATTTTATTCGAGGTGAGAAAGTCGTTAGGGAACGAATCGTTCGTAAACAGTTTGATTCAACACAATTCGTTCGCAAATGAATAGAATCGAAGCTGATTTTTTCGCGAATGCTTCAAACTTGGAATGAATCGTTCGGGAACGTTTTATCGAGCACAAACCATTTACGAATGATTCGAATTTGAGATGAATCGTTCGAGAACAATATTTTATCAAGCTTAAGTCGTTCTCAAATGATTTGAATTTGAAATGAATCATTCGCGAACGATTTCTTCATGATTTACGTTAGCCGTTCTTGGATGAATTGAATCTAACTAATCTAAGATTGATCGTTTGCAAACAGTTTGATTTGAGTAAACACAAGTCGTTCGCGAACGATTCGAATCGAAGATGAATCGTTCACGAACAGTTTCATCGAGCACGAATCATTTATAAATAATTTGAATTTGGGATCAATTGTCCGAGAACGATTTGATCAAACACAAGTCGTTTGTGAATGTGAATGATTTGAATCGAAAATGGATGTTTGTCTTTGTGTTGTCAGCATGAATCGCTCACAAACGATTTTGTCATCAGTTTTTATTAAGCATGAGTTGTTCACAAACGGATGAATCGTTCGCGAACGGTTTGGTCAAGTTTAGTATGATGAGACATTCACAATTTCACGAAAGATTCAAATCTTGAATAAATCATTCAGAAAAGGTTTGATGGGACACGTGTCTTTCACAAATGGTTGAAATTTGGAATGAATCGTTGGGGTCGTTCTTGAATGATTCATGAATTATACGTGAATGATTTGATTCAACGTGAGTCAATTTTGAACGATTCTAATCGCATAGGGGATGAATCTCGTTTTTTGCACGAGCGTCTAGTTTCATTGTAGAGTGGTCTGGCTCTGAGTCCTTAATCCAGAATATTTTTGTTTTTTCAACAGTTTAAGATTTTCTGAACCTTTTTTCCAAGTCAAGTTTTTTTCATATTTTTTAGATCTCTAGTTTTTTTTCAGGCGTAAGTAATTTTCTCAATTCAAACGTTTTTTTTTCAATTTTCTCAACTCAAATTTTTTTCTTCCAATTTTCTGAACTCAAATTTTTCTTTTTTAAATTTTCTCAACTCAAATTTTTTCAGATGTGATTTTCTCAACTCAGATTTTTTCTTCCAATTTTCTCAACTCCAATTTTTTCTTCTAATTTTCTTAGCTCAGTTTTTTTTCTTCTAATTTTTTCAGATATAATTTTCTCAACTCAAATTTTGCAGCAGCACAATTTTTTTCTGAGTTCTTATCACATAATGACACAAGTTATGAGAAGAAAAAAATTTAGGTGAGAAAATTGAAAGAAAAAAAATTGAGTTTATAAAATTGCGTCTGAAAAAATTTGAATTGGGAAAATTAGAAGAAAAAAAATTGAGTTGAGAAAATTGAAAAAAAAAGTTTGAGTTGAGAAAAATACGAAAAAAATTTTGACTTGGAAAAAAGGATCAGAAAATTTTAAACAGTTTTTATAAAATGAAAATAACCTGGACAGAAGACTCAGAGTCAGGCGTCAAACACCTTGAATAAAAAAATCGTGTCGCACCATTTCCGACAACCTCTACAATGGAATTGGATGAATCGTTCGCGAAAGATTTAATTAATTATTATTCGTTCTCAAATGATTCAAATTTATAATGAATCGTTTGCAAACAGTTAAATCAAAAACTTGTCGTTCGCGAACGATTCAACTCCGATTCGAATCTTTCACAAACGGTTCACATCGAAAAGAAATCGTTCGCAAATGATTTTTTTTATTCGAAGCATTCGCAAACGATTTCTTTTTGATTTAAACCGTTCGTGAAAGATTTGAATCGGAGTTGAATCGTTTTCGCAAACAATTTGATGAATTTGATCAAACACAATTCGCGAATTATTCAAATACCGACTGAATCGTTAGCGAACAGTTTTTTGATCTACTATGATTCAAAATGATTCGAATTTGAAATGAATTGTTCGAAAATATTTTTTTTTATGTGAATTGTTCATGAATGATTCATATCAAGTATGAATCGTTCGTGAAAATTTCAATGAAATCTGAAATTGGTATCTTCAAGTTAGATTTATGAGCTGATCCAAGTTGGGACACCTTATGTAAAAAAATTATGTGGGTATTACAAAAAAAAATTTCTTTTTGACTATCACCTAACCTGTAAATCAGCTATTTCTTGTTGAATCACACCCTTATCTGGATACGTTCTGAGCCACTGTAGAGCCGCGTACGCTTTTTGTTTTCGCCCTCTATCCAGCAAATAATGTGGTGATTCTGGTATCCAAATGAATAGCAACATTGTACACACAGGTATGGAAGCGACTACGTAAATCAAAGTTAAAATAGACGTGTATGGTCCTAAAATGTACGGGATATTGCAACCAATGTACAAAAATAATAAAAACAGCGATCCAGTCAATCCTCTGGTTTCATCCTAAAAATCAAAACTCGAATGACTACATAATTTTCAACTAAAGCTCTCAATTTCGCTCGAAAAAATAGAAATTTTTTACTTACAGATGATATTTCAGCTATGTAAACTGGAACTAGATTAAAAACTATTCCCACAGCCAATCCGGCGATAAATCTGGCTATTAAAATAGCCTCGAGTGAAGTATACGTCGCTATAATTACCCAGTGCAAGAATATTATCAGAGTACATATTAGCAATGATATCTTTTTACCAATTGTATCAACAATTAGAGTAATCAAAGGTGGTCCGAAACAAGCTCCTAAAGGGAGCAGAGATCCGATCCAGGCACCCTCTTCTTTAGTTATTGTGATTTGATCGTTTGGTTCGAGTAATTTTGGCAGTGTTGGAGATGTCCAAGTTAGAGTACAACCGGAAGCAACTGTCGCCAAATTAGCTGTGTAAATTACAAAAATGAACAAATTAGTGCGAGAAGGTGTTAGGTTGTTGGTGGGGCAATAATTTATGCAAAATTCCTCAAATATATTACCACTTAATATGTTTCGGTATACCTAGACCGACGGTTGACGTGATAGGTATACGAGAAAAAGGTACAGTATTTTTCGACGACATATTATGACCCAATGAAATATATTTTTGAATAACCTCGAGTCTCTAAATTCCAAAAATGTGTTTAGTTTTGGAAAACTATTTCAAAAAAGGGCATTTTCGATGCTGGAAAAAAATTGGAATCGATTTTTAAAAAATTTCGTTTGCATCTTTTTTGTTTTCTTGAAGATTTTTTTCGATCTCAAAACATCTTTTTAATTGTCAATCCTTCGTCTTTCAAAATCTTTTGTTGAAATTCGCCTATCACTAATTTTAATGATTTTTCAGTAATTTTAGGAGCATTCCTATCTCCCATACTGTGTTCAAAAAGTTCTGTACAGTGCCTTTTACTTGCATGTTTTTCAAAAAAAATGGAGATAGGCCACGTGGATTCCATAGTTTTGGATTTTTTTTTGATGGACCATTTTTTACTGAAAGTGCAAATTTTTTGGGGTTATCTACCGGGTGTCCAAATAATCACGAAACATTTTTTTTTTTCAAAAATTCAAATGGAAAACTTTTTTAAATTTGGTTTTCGGATAGTCAGAAATAAGTTAAAAATTAACTAAATTCACGATACGAAAAATAGGGTGCAGACGAAAGTCGTGCCCAATGCATTTTTAAAAGTCCATAATTTCTTGTTCTGCATTTTTTTCCTACCTTAACTGTCTCAAAAATCGATGTCTTGTTTTATCAAAAATATACTTCAAAATACTAAAATCGTCCCTTCTAAATTACATAGATCCTTAATTTTATTGAAAAAAATTTAAATTACCTGCGCATGTAGCCAAGTAAAGATTTAAATTAGAATGCTTCTGCTGCACCGGCTTGTCCATCTCGCAGAAACACGCTACCTGTTCGAAATTTAATTCATCAGTGTCATGGAGATACTTTCAAAAAAAAAAATGTAAATAAACGCACGTTTAACTATTCTGCAACACAGTTTCGTTTTAAAATACGGTACAACGTCGTCATGACTCGTTTTTATGCAACAAATTGGGAAATTTTTAATGTCGAGTATTCAAAGCCAAGTGACACTAATTTAGCGTATCGTTTACGCGTTACACTAATTAAACATCCTGTTGAAAAAAAAATTTAACCGAGATAACGCTAAGCTTTGAAAATGTTCAGGTGAAAATTTGTAAAAAAAATTCGACGGTTGTGGAAATTTTACCGATAAGTGTAATTTATTGTATCGTATATACGTTCGAAGGGATAGTTATGCTGTCGTACTTGTTCATTTATGCAGATTTCTTTAATGTACGCAACTTTGCTGTCAAAAGGTAGGTAATTCGATGTGAAATTAGCCTATTTTTTAGTGTGTAAATATTGAAACAGTAAGTAAAGTATGAAGGGAAGGTGTGATGGAAAATGTTGCGTGTTTTTAAATGGAATTTTTTTAGGATTAATGAACGTACCTGTCCGTCGTGATTTATTAATTTGTAATTGAAGCCCACTTCGGTGTAATAAGAGATGAAACTGTTGTAGAGGAACCATCCAAAATTCGTCCATTATCTTAGTACATACATTTCCCTGATTGCTTATTGCTTTGATTTTTTGATTTTATTCTCATGTATTTTGTGGTTACAAAAATTGTGATTGGCTGATTTGATTTTCATAATCACAAAACAGTTCGTGATGAAATATTATTATTCAATTTTCATTTGAGAGAAAAAATTATTCTCGGGCCTTAAAATGATCAGTTTTTTAAATAAATAAATTTAAGAAAAATTGTGGAAGCAGGGAGTAACGACTTGGTTAATGTTAATTGTAGGTAAATATTTTTATATGCAAGAAAATCATATCGAAAGATTTTTTTATTCATCAACACGAAAATATTCTAGGGCAAGGAAGCAGAGCTGAACTGGGGTAAAAGGGCCCGCCAAGAAAAAAAGAAAACTGGGTTTTACAAAAAAGACCCATTTAGCGAGTGAGGTATCGAAATTCATGTTTTTCGATTCTCTGAATCAATTTCTGGGATCATTTTCATCGAAAACTCAAAATTAGGCTTTCTGAGGTGGGAAATAGAGCCAAAATTGGAAGTTTTCCGTCTCTATCAAGCGAAGCATCGAAAAAATTGAGTACCTGTTATTTCAGTGACGCTGGCGAAGTCAGAGTTTCAATGGGGTGATACGTAATACATACACAGATTTAAGCAAAAAAAAAATTAAAAATTACGAAATTTTTTGGATTAAACAATCAATACACTCCTTAAATTTGAATTAGTAAAATTTACCTGTTTAAATCAGTGAAATGAATTTAACTGAAAATCAGTGATTTTTCACTGATCTTTTAGTCAAAATTATTGATTTTTTCTTAAAATTGGGAATTTTGATTAAGAAATCAGTGATTTTTGACTGAAAGAGCAGTGAAAAATGATTAATTTTCAATGAAAATCATTTTAGTGATTCTCAAAGGCAGCATTTCATCAAAGACTGATTCAGATTTAGAGAGCTATGTTTAATCAAGAAATAGACAAATTAAAATATTGCCCGAGCAAAGCAAGAGTAAAAATTTAAAAAAATCATATTTAAAGAGCAAAAAAAAGTATTTTTTTCACATTTTTGTTATAAAAAATCTCCTTTCTGAGCTTAAGGTGAGACTATACCTAGCCTCACTAGCTCCCCACTGGTCATGGCTGTTACGAGTGGCGACGACGGGATATAAAAGCTGAAAAATCATCGTTGGTTTTCGTTAGTCTCGAAGGATCCATCGGAATTTTCACGATTTTCCCTGTCGAGCCTAAAAAATGTGAGTAAAAAATAGAAGCATGAAAAAAACTCAGCTTGGAAAATGGAGCATCTGACAATAATTCTGACATGATGTCATTTTGCCTGATCTGAAACAATTTGGGAAGTTCTGATTAACTAAATCAATACCCAATTTTTAAAAATTCCATAATAGATACCTAGGTAAATTTTTATCAGAATTTTTAATTTCATCAATAATTTTATAATTTCATCGAAATTATTCTACTTACTCTTTCATTTTTTATAAATTAATGAAAATTATCAAAAATGATTGAAGAAAGGTTAGAATTGCAGCACAGTAATATACTTATCAGTGAAAAAATATTTTAAAAATCAATTAAAAAATTGCTGAAAATCGTTAAAAACTACTAGAAAGTCAGTACAATTCATAAAATTTACTGAAAAATCATTAAAAATGTTCGAAAAATGAATAAAAAATCGCTGAAAACTAGTGAATTTTGCTGATTCTTCTTTTGTTGCTATTTTCTGACTGTCAATCTGTGAATTTTCATTGATTCAAAATAAGAAAGTATTTTATAAAAAAAAAATTACAAAATTTTTAAATTTTCAATAGGTACGCTTTTCAAGTTTTCTCTATTTATTAAATTTGATCTTGGTCCAAGTGCGTGTTTTATTGGGTTTAAATTTTTTTATTTTTATCAAAATTTTCAATTTCCATTTTATCATAATTTATAATTGTAGTTTTATAAAAAAAAAATTAGTTTTACCAAATTCTTCGAAATTTTCAAGTTATGAAAAAAAAATCAAAGGAAATCTTCGTTCCTATAACTTCTCCATTTTATCAGAATACCTATTCAAGTTTCTTTATTGAAATTTTCAATTTTATCAGAATTTTCAATTTTTTAATTTTATTGAAGTAAGTAAGTTCCTATTCATATTATCGATTAAATGCTGAAAATTGAACTTCAAGTATTCACATAATTTAGAAGTTTTTTTTTTAAAAAAAAAAACTCACTAAATTTTTTTCTCTGGTTTGTGTCAACAAGAATGCTTTAAAAATACGAAAAAATTACTTATTTTTCACATCTTAAAAAGAAAATATTTTAGAACAGCTCTAATAAGGTCAACTCAGAACAATCATCCGAGTTCAGCTTAAAATTAAACCATCCTCACTTCAATATTTTCTCCAACGCAGAAGATTTCTAAAGAGTAAAAAATGAAAAAATAAATTAGAGGGAAGGGTATTTCAAAAAAATGGTGAGATGATTTTCAATTTGTGAAAAATATGATTCATAATATCAATGAATATCCAACAGGAAAAATTTGTTAGCTCCAAACATTTTTCAAAAAGCAACATTATGAATGACTCATTCAGTTGGCAAAAATGATAAAATTCACACTCCACGGTATATTTGATGGAATTTATGCTACACCGACGTGCATTTTTTTAACGAGTGTATTTTTACAAGTAGCTAGTAAAAAACGTTAGGCACATGACTTCAAACTTGACTTATTCATTGGACGAAACAGTTAAATAAATGGTTAGGTTTATTTTATTAATTAATTTTGATCGTAGGTGTAGGTATGTAAATAAAAAAGTGATCTGGGTAGGTAACGTCAAAAAAAATTTCAGTAATGAAAATACTCACTCCCGTGAACATGTAAGTTGCGATTTTTTATATTTTCAATAATGAATGATGAGTTTGAAATGTTAAAACCACACGAAAAATACGTAGTTACATCGGTGTCGGTTTTAAATATAACTATTAAAATATCCGCCAGTGGGTTGGTTCGAACTTGGAATGGAACCAATAAGTACACTGTTTTGGAGAATAAAACGAACATAAACGTAACACTGCTTCGATTTTATTTCAACAATGAATTGATATTTTTATCAATGGTTACGTGTAAACTATTGGAAAAAATAGGAAATAAATAAATAAAATATTTGTACAAGTAAAATCTTATTTTAAGAATAAATCAGTCAGTAGATACTCGATAGATACCTAAACCTATGTACTTGTAGTGTATGTTTTAGTGCACCGAAGGTGTTTCAAACTTCAAATTAGTTAGATCCAAAATTTTCAACATAATACATATTTCAAAGAGCAAATAAATAATTGAATCAAAATAAATACTCTCATTTCCCATAATTTTTTGTTTCGATTCATTTCGAATTTTTTTGTTCCAAAATGTGGGTATGATTTTAAAATTTCCCAACATTTTGAGATGAGAAATGTTTGAAATACGAATACGATGAATTAATCTGAAGAAGCTCTATCAGTGCTCTAAAACATACGTACTTCAGTCGAACTAAATTAATTAAACCATAATATCACTTTAAATAGCCTCGTAACAACTCGTAACCGCTCCCAATGCTTTTTGTATCTCCTGCCTGCTTTTATTCTTCGTTTCTGGTATAAACACCCAAGTGTAAAATACACCTATGGCGCAAACAACGAGGAAAAATGTATACACCGGAACCTGGCCAAAAGCATGGATCGCTGGCAGGAAGCTCTTCGAAAGTATAAAAGATGTACCCCAAGTTATAGATACGATGGTGGATGGGGCCCATTTTTGAGCTTCGGTTGGTATGATTTCTGGAGCCATGAACCAAGGTATTGGACTCACTCCGAGACGAAACATGGCCACGAAGATGCACAATGTAATCGATGGTATCAGACCGTAATATGAATCGGAGGTTGAATGACCTTTGACGAGGGCTGAAAAAAAGTAAAATTATTCGACGATGAAGTTAGGTATAAATGAGGACTAAATCAGAAAATCGATCGGTTTACCATGCGGAATTGTGATCAAGTAGCCGACGAAAACGACCATACTGAGGGTCATAACGAAGAAGGAAAAAGTGAGCAGGAATCTTCGGCCGAGGAAATCTATCGTCGTAATTGATACCAAAGAACTGACCAGTGAGATGATACCGATGAGGACTGTAGCTAGGCTTGGGCTCACCGAGGATTGAGCTAGTTGGAAAATACTATCGGTATAATACTGGACCATCGTTGCTCCGCAAGTTCGTTGTAGGACGAACATGAAAAAAGCGATAAGGACTGCTTTGATGGTAACATTACTGCGCATAGAAATTATCAATCAGTTGATTAGATTTCGAGTACCTAGTTGAATTAGCGGATTTTTTGTAAACGTGGCTCATTCCATGTCAATTCGAGCAGGTTTGACTTTGGGTTTTCTGATTGCGCTCAAAATTTTATTACGGGATCCCTCGATGGTCTAATGAAGGCATCGCCGTCATTTCGATCCTGATCCTTCAGGTTGGTGGGGGGGGGGGGGTGGCCCTCGTAATTTTCGCACAATTGGGATTTTTTGTGAAACGGCTCAACTTTGAAGGCTCATATCTCGAGATTGGTGTAGTCAAAAATGAATCTGTTAATGCGGTTTTGTAGAGAATTGAAAGGAGGATTCAAAATCGGTAATCACATTTTGAAAAGTTCAAAGCTGAGCTTTTATGATGAAAGCTCAACTTTCATGATAATTACAAAGGTTAAGGACTGCCATTTAAAAATCTGAAAAAATTACTGTAAGGAAAACTTTTTATGTATTTTTCAACTAATTAGTTTTCAAGATGGGATCTCAACACCCCTACGAGGCACAGGGGTCGTTAATTTTGGTTAAAATTCAAAAAATTGAAAAAATGAAGTAGCACATCGATTTCTACTAATTCGAAAACGCTGAGTACGAATATGTGCTCAGTTTTTTCATCCGACCCCACCGAACCCCCCTATCGAACCCCTTGATGAGGTCAAAATTTAAAAAAATGAAAAATAACGAGTGACATGTCGTTTGTTACGTTTTTAGAGGTACTGAGTTCGAATATTTGCTTTTTTTGGATTTGACTCCTTAGCGCCCCCTAACCCTCCCAATTTATTGTTACTTTTCCGATCTGCCTCCCCCATGTCCTATAATGACCCCTCACTCAATTCATCCTACTTTTGGGATTTAAAGCTTCATCCTTATTTTAAAAAAATGCTATAATTTCCAGTCTTTTGATGAATTAGGGGTCATTGTAGGGCATGGGGGAGGCAGATCGAAAGGCAGATCGGAAAAATAAATTGATAGTCGAGCTCAGCACCCTCAAATTAGTAGAAATCGATATGCCGCGCGATATTTTCATTTTTTTGTAAAGGTTTCTCAAAATTGATAGGATTAGGGGGCATTAAGGGATTGAATCCAAAAAATGAGCAAATATTCGAACTCAGTGCCACCAAAAACCTAACAAACGACATGGCACACGTTATTTTTCATTTTTTAAAATTTTGACCTCATCCAGGGGGTCGATAGGGGGGTTCGGTGGGGTCGTATGAAAAAACTGAGCACATATTCGAACTCAGCGACTTCGAATTAGTAGAAATCGATGTGCTACTTCATTTTTTCAATTTTTTTGAATTTCAACCAAAATGAAGGACCTCTGTGCCTCGTAGGGGTGTTGAGATCCCATCTTGAAATGTAATTAGTTGAAAAATACACAAAAAGTTTTTCTTACAATAATTTTTTCAGATTTTTAAATGTAGTCCTTAACCTTTGTAATTATTATGAAAGCTGAGCTTTCATCATAAAAGCTCAGCTTTGAACTTTTCAAAATGTGATTACCGATTTTGAATCCTCCTTTCAATTCTCTACAAACCCGCATCAACGGATTCATTTTTGACTACACCGAGCTCGAGATATGCGCCTTCAAAGTTGAGCCGTTTTGCAAAAAATCCCAATTGTGCAAAAATTACAAAGACCACACCCCCCCCCCCCCATCCTGAAAGATCAGGATCGAAATGCCGGTAATGCCTTCATTAGACCATCGAGGGGAACCCGTAAAAAAAATTTTGAGCTCAATCGGAAGACCCAAGGTTAAAACCTGCTCGAATTGGCATGGAATGAGCCAAGTGTTTTTCTACCCCTTACCATAAACCGTTGTAAAAGTCGGATAGAGCTTCCCAATAAGGAGCACAGCAGAAAGCACCAGGTTCACATTCGGTATCAGAATCCGTATCTTCTTTGGGGACAGCATTGAGATCATTTTTACCCTCCAAGAGGGCTTGGTTGATTCGAGCTAGTTCTAAATCTACGTTACAGTCGTCTCCATGCAGCCATCTGCGAAAATTTATTAATTTTAGTTGAAGATTTATTAATAAGAGATTAATTTTTGAAAATTGTGTGATTGATTACTTGATTGATTGTATAGCCTCTTCTCTACGACCAGTTCGAATTAAATAAAGAGGAGACTCCGGCATCCAAACGAATGTAAAGATGAATACGACTGGCACCACTAGACACCACACAGTCACCCAGTACAAATTACTAAAAGCTGCGAAGCTGTAGACCCAGACTAGACCGACACATTGCATTAAATCGTAAAGTATTCCCACCCTGCCTCTGATGTTATCGTTGCATATTTCGTTGTTGTAAATGGGCAAAGCTACGTTCAAACTTCCGTAACTGATGCCACTGACGAAACGTCCAATGTATAGAAACCAGACCTAAAAAAAATAAATCCGGATTGAAAATTATTTTTCATGGTAAAAAAGAGGAGAAAATATTACTAATGGATCCAGGATTCATTATTAGTGACGTAATCACAAACGATTTTATAGGTTTAACCCTCCCTCCCCCTCCCTCATTTCTGGCCAAAAATGAGATTTCCTATAAATTGGCTGCAAAAAGTTTTTTGTGCAGTTCTTCATCTCTTGAACCTGAAGTTCAAACAGGTGTTTTTTTTATTCCCCAAGTGACATTTTCTTATTTCCAAACGATTTCAATCTGAAAATTGATATTTTTTGGTTTTTTAAAAATGCTAAAATGCTTTGATGTTTTTTTTTTTTTTTTATAAATTCCAAAATAACTAATAAGGTACCTATCAAGAATTTATCTATGGTTTGGTTTTTATATTTTTTGGCGTTTTTCTACATAAAATCAAATTATTTATTTGGTTGGTTTTTAATATTTTTAAAATTAAAATGGTGTAGTGTTTCTGATTTTGGTTGAACCTCTAAAAACTAAGAATAGATAGACCTAAATTTCAAGATTTGGGTTTATGATGATAAAATCTAAAATAAGGCATCCATAAAAATTCAGTGATAGTATAATTTTTTTTCTAAAAATTATTTCAATTGAAAGGGCATTGAAAATGACATTTTTTTCGTTTTTTTTTTTTTTTTTTTTTATATTAGAACAGAAACAATTTAAATATTTCTTTCCGGAAAATAGCTCACAAAAAATTGTTTCATTTTTTGTTTTTAAAAATTATTTGATTTTTTTAATTGAGTTTTTTCGAAAAAATCCGAACCTTCGAAATTTGATTTCCTCGACAAATCCAAAAAACGGTTTTTTGAAGGTTTTGGCTGAAAAAGTTTGGCTTTTTGTTATTTTTTTTCTAAAAATAATATGATTTTTTTCGAAAACGATTTTTAGAAATGAACAAAACTAGAGAATTAAGTTGAAAAAATCAAACAATGACATTGATCATTAATTTTTGAAGATATTTTCTTAAATAGAAAAATTTTCTGGAATGAAATTTCAATAATACGTGTAACTGAAACGTGCGTTTGAAAAACAACCATAGTCTATTTTGAAATTCTAACTTCAGACAAATTTAATTTATTTCAATGAATTGTTCAATCACCTGAGAATTAATTACCGGTTGGTATTTTTTTTTTCGGTGTGAATTTCTTTTCAAAATAACTCTTTGAAGTCAGAAGCTCAAAATAGACTAAGGTTGTTTTTCAAACGGATACTTCAATTGTCACATGTTAGCGAATCGAAAGTGAATTTTTTTCAAAGATTCTATTTGAAAAGAAAAAAATAGTTAGGTTTTTTTGTCATATTGAGGGGGTTTTCAAACATCATAACTAGGGCTGAGATTTTTATGATATCGCATATTTGATAGCGTGATAGTAGATACCGCATATCATGGTTTCTTTTGCGATTCATGCATTTCTACGCCGAATTATGCAATTTGATTTCGCATATTTTTGCTTATTTCGACGTAATTGCTTGAAAATGCTTATTTTAGCCAAAAAAAGGCCCTTAAACCGCTTATTTAACGCTTATTTCGACCGTTCTCGCATATTTGAAAAAAAATCACTAAAAAACGGCATAAAAGTTGAAATTTTGAGCTTAAAAAAAATCAACTCTTCAAAATTAAAAAAAAAAATTCAAGATTTTGTCTGTGACTTGTCGAACGAGTTTTCGATTTGTAGTCGCATCGTTTTCACGAAAATTTTAAAATAAAAAGTTTGATGTTTTTTCTTCTCATAATTCAGAATTTTATAAAAGTTCGTTGTTTTTTCTTCTCATAATTCATTATTTTATAAAAGTTCGATGATTTTCTCACTTTACTTCTTTCCTTATTATAATTTAGTAATTGTGATAGCATTTCTGCATTCAGATTAAAAATACCTACATTTTGATATGCTGCATGGTGGGGTTTGATAGCGCATATAAATGCTTTTTTAGGCAATTTTAATCGCTTTTTATAAGCGCTTATAATCGATTTGATAGCGCATAAAAATCTCAGCCCTAATCATAACTAAATGGATATTATCAAGTTGTCAGTCAGAATGCAATTTCAACGACAGCACTAAACTTTCATGTAGGTAATTAGGTAGGTATCTATTTAAAAAAATCTCGTAATGAATTTCAAATTTCAGTTTTAAAAAATTAATATTTTTATTCCAGTCGATTTTCAAATTATTTTTTTATTTTTTTTGTGAACATTCATATTTTTTTAATAGGAACCAAATTAAAATTAGTTTGAAGGATTTTTCACTACATTTTTTTGCAAACTTTTCCCTCGATTTCGATGGAAAAAATCTGAAGTTCAAGTGAAAAATTTTCACAATTACTAAATTTTGTTAGAAATTTGTTCACATATTTAATTTAATGAGGGGGGGGGGATGAAAATTTTCACAGAAAATTGGTTCGTTGAAAAAATGAGTTTTACAAATTTCTAATTTTTCATCAAAAATGAAGATTTTTTTTTTGAATTTGGAAACCACTCACTATTTACTGATGTCGATACATTGAATTAAAACTGCCCAAAAATAACTTTTCGTAGAAACGAATCTCAATTCGACTTACGTTATTGAAATTAAACAAAATCAGCAACCATCCGACAATAATGGGCACCGCCAAACTGAGCAGGCATTTCTTACGACCCCATCGAAAAGACAAATATCCAGCTGGTATGGAACCGAAAAAAGCTCCCAAATTGATCAGAGATCCTACCCATGAAACTTCTTCAATGCTCAACGTTCGTATTCCTCCAAGCTCCGAGGCATTCCCTCCCAATAATTTAGGAGTCGCTGGGGATGACCAACCGCCCACGCAGCCCGAACTAAACGATATTATTGATGCTGTGGAAAACAAATTTAGCATAAGTGATGATCATCATGAATGATCAATACGAATACCTAGGGGAAAAATATGGAATTTACGTACCTAAAAATGCCGCCAAGTATTGCCTCCATACTGGTTCTTTATGGGTTAGATTTCTTCCTCCTAGAAGCGGTTGACAATCGTTAGTATCTTCTGTCGTGCTTGAATAAGCCATTTTTGGTTTTTCTCTTTCGCATTATCTGAAAAATGGTTTAAAAAAAGTATGATTTTAGAACTTAAATGAATTAGGTAATCTCGTCGGATATTTTTTATCAGTTTGATGAACTCGATTCACTTTTCTAGTCGATTCTAACGCGGATGAAAATGAAAGTATAAAATTTATATACCTATCGAGACCATTTTTGAAAATAAATTCGAAGTAAAAATATTGGAAAAATATCAACTATTTCAACATCGTTGAACGATTTGTTTCATTTCAAAAAAAAAACTTATTATCTATGCAGTTCTAATTAGTACACGATTTAGCTATCAATACTATAAAATTATACCTATTTGTACCTACTTCTCAAAACTCGTCTTACAATTATAGTTTTCAGTACTCACCTCGTTACACAAAAATGAGAATAAATATTCTCGACATATTATCAGAGTGTCTTGAACCAGCATTCAAATATTTTCAAAAAAAACAAACAAGAGACAAGAAATTTGTTGATAAAACAACACTACAACATGTACGTTTCAAGTCATACGAACTATTGCATAACCAGGAATGATACGATAATGGTCTGGTGAAACTGATTTAGGAATCGAAGAGCACGATGTTGAAAACCGGTTCTTGTCTGTTTACAAGATAACACGAGCATCTTTGATAAATTTATCAAGTACCTGAACGCAGATTAGTTTTTCCTAAATGATGGAATTTTTCAATTCGCCTTTGAAATTCACCAGTCATTTCGTAATTTTGAATCGTACCTATCTGGTAAATATTGGAATCGAAAGATAAAAATCAACGAAGAAAGTTTACAGAAAAATTGTGGAAAATTACACCCAAAGTGGTAATTATTTTAACCTGATTACTCGTTGAAAATATTTGCTCCTTTTTTGCGTCATATTTTTCTTATCTGGGTAACTGATACAGAAAGATGTAGTTTACGTTTACCACGGTTCTAAAAAATCTTAATTTATTGTGCTACGTCGTTGAAAAAAATTCCACTCGTCTCGTTTGTAGGAATTTTTCATAGAACCTCATTTTAAGATAAGCAGTGCTTTGAGCCATTAGATCAATATTAATTGGTGTCGGGCGATCAATGAAGTAGAAAATATATTTTATCTGGTGATTAATACGTACAATTGAAATTAATAATTTGAAAAATCTGTATTTAATTGATGTTTTTTTTCAAAATGAAAATATTTTTGATTTTGAAAGTAACTAAAATAGGTACCTCATTTTATCATTTTTTTATGTGGAAATTATCGTGATTCGATTCGCGTTTTAAAAATTAATTTTTGAAAAAATAATTGGTATTGGATTCGAAAAAAAAAATTATATTCGCAGAAATAAAATTAACAATTTGAACTTTGCTTTAAGCAAGATAAAAAACATCCAATTAATCACAGTAAGTAGAAAAAAACAGGTACGAAATCACAACAAAGCCAATGACAAAAATCAGTTTTTAGAATTTAAGATAAATAATTATTAATAATAATTTAAATCGTTACGTAAATTACTCCGAACGAATGGTTCTTCAATTTTTCCTTTCTTTGCTCGAAATCAAGACTTGCTTGCTCAGCAGACGATTCGAATCCGGTGAAATCGCACGAATTATCCTTCCTTCGATGTAAAAATTCACTTCACTTTCAAAGTAAAAATCGACATCAATATAAATCGATTTTACCACTTTTCAAACGAAGTGATTGCCGAAAATTCAATCCTCGATAATGATTACTGCGTTGGATTTCAGCTCAACGTATCTGGAGACCGGTGCTCCCAGAGCTTCTTGTATTTCTAAACGACTTTTATGCTTGGTTTCTGGAATGACTAGTGTGAGAAGTAATCCTAGAAGGCAGACGCACATGAAGAAGAGAAATACGATTTCGTAACCGAAGCTTGCTACAGCTGCTAGGAACGATTTACTCCATATAAAAGCTACTCCCCATCCGATGAAGAACATCTTGGGCAAAGCCCATTTTTGAGCTTCCAAGGGGATTAATTCGGTGCAGAGGAAGAATGGTATCGGGCTTATGCCTATTCTGTAAATGCCTACGAAGAGACAAATGGCAACAGTTGATAACCAGCTGAAGTCTTCAGTAACTGAGTAGCCTGGAATCAGAAAATGTATGTAGTTTATTCAAAGGTATCGAAAAAAGCATTCAGGATTTTAACGAAAATTGATGAAATGAGACCTCTCGAAAAAATTTGAGCCTCCTTGCCCTAAGGGAGACGGAGCTAGGGGACTTCAAAATAGAGTAATTTTTGAAAAAAGAACATTTTTTGTCACTTTTGGGTAGTGCTAGTGCCACCTGCTGGAAACCACTGTCACTTCCTAAAAAGAAGCAATTTGAGTTTCTGCAGTTTCCCGAACTACTGACCACGAAATTGGATACCACTTTTTTCCCTTTACGTAATGGTTGAAAAGTTGAAGATCACGAATTTGAAAATTTTTTGATTTTTATCAATTATAAATTGTGATCTCAAATATTTAAAATCGAACCATTTTTTTTGCCCTTTCTAGAATATTTTCAAAAAAACTTGAAAAAAACATGAAAAAAAACATGGCAGGATAAACGAAATTTTCATAAAATTGAAGTCATTTATTCAGTGGTTTGAAAAGTTGCCTGAAAATTTTTTGGCCATTGAAATAAATGTAAATTTTTTTTCATTTTTTTGTAGCTGTGCTGCCAACTGAGATTTTATGAGAATTGTGTGAGAAAGTCAAAATGCAGTTTGCAGCACTCCTATGAAAATGTAAAATTCCTTTGCAAAATTTCATTAAAAATGAATCTTTAAAATTTTTAGCTTGATTTGGAAATGTTTGAGCGAGCAATTTAAATTTTATTGAAATCAAAAAATCTTCAAATTTGTGATCTGCAACTTTTCAACTAACTTGTGTCCTTGTGGAAGACAAAAACTAAAAGTTACATCAAATTTAGAGATCAATAATTCAGGGAGAAGTAGAAATTCAAATTGCATATTTTTTGGTTTTGGGGGAGGGGGGTTAGGTTCTCAAATGGTGGCTCACTTAGCTGCTAATTATTATTGCCGAAAATGAGATTTCGACGAGCTAAGTCTAAGTTTATTCTAATTTTTAAAATCTAATTTTTCCGACTTCAATTTTCGCAACATTTTTCCAATTTTGATTTTTGAAAAAAAAAATTCATTTTTCTTTTTTAAAAATTTCTTTTAATTATTGAGTTGGAAAAATTGTAAGAAACGTGAAAATGAAATTTTTTTAATTTAAAGTTTGAAAAAATGGAGGAAAAATTTTTAAATGATTGGAAAAAATTTCGAACTGGAAGAAAATTTTAAAAATACCAAGTTCAAAACAAATTTTAAAAATCGAAGATGGAAAAATTTTGAGAAAATTGAAAATAAAAATTTTACTTACAGCTGGAAAAAATTATAAACTGGAAAAAATTTTAGTATCAAAAACTTTTTCAGCTTTGTTTTCTTCGGTCTTTTTCAACTTAATATATTTGAAAAATTTTTCTTAATTGAGAACTGTTTTCAATGATTTTAAAATTTTGCTACAATTTTTTTCAACTATAAAATTGTTTTAATTGATAATTTCTTAACAGTTTTTCCAATTTTGAATTTGAAAAAAATCGACTTCATGTTTTTCAAGAAAAATATTCCAACTCATTGAGTAATTAGAAGAAATTTTAAAAAGTGATAGAGTTGAAAAAATTTGAACTAAGAATAAATTTTGACTTGGATCGTTGAAATCTTATTTGCGAAAAAATAATTTGGAGCTATAGTGGTGGTTCTACCCAAAATTGATGAAACATTGTATTTTTTTCAAACATTATTCCCTCTGAGGTTCCCTAATCCAGTCTCGCTTTGGCTTTAGACCAGAGAGCTCGGAATTTTTGTGAGAGGCCTCCCAATCAGAGAAAACCATCTCATTAATTTTCGTCAAAATCCAAAATATTTTTTTCTGGCCCCAAAGAGGTAGGTATAGTTTTCTAAACTGAGATATACCTGCATTTAAGAAATATAAATACGAAACGTATACGCCCAAACACACGATCATCACCGAACATGATATTCTGAGCAATATTTTTCGTCCAAGATGATCCACAAGGATGACACCCAGCACGGAAAATATGAATTGGGACGTTCCAGCGAATACGGTCGCCGTCAGCGGAGAAATACTGGCACGAGTCGATTCGAAGACGTTGACTGTATAATACACCACCATCGGAGCACCGCATGAACGTTGGATTATGAATAATGATAAAACGATGGCGAACGCTTTGATTGTTGTTTTACTGCGAGAAAAAGAATTGCCCAATTGATTACATTATCGAGTACGAAAATTTTAGGCACATTGAAAGGTCAAAATTTAACGATTGATTAGTCACGAAACAATCGCGTGATCATTTATTGGTTAGTTCAGATAGGTTCATATCAATTTGCTTTTATTTAATTTTCGTATCGGTTTTTGTTCCATTTAAATTGATAATCAGGTAGTTGGACTAAATTACCTTAGACTACTGAAAAATTTACGAATTGATATCAAATATGAGATTTCTTCTTCGTCTTCTACTTCGCATTCTTTGCCTTCCAGAAGTGCTAGATAGATTTTCGTTAGTTCTTTCTCGATGTCGCAGGTTTCCCCGTGAAGCCATCTGGAAATTTTGAGCTTTTCAAATGTTTCATTTAGGCGAAGTAGATATTTTTGGATAAATTTACGAACCTGATGGATCTAATAGCTTCGGTTTTATTTCCATTTTTGATCAAATGCAACGGAGATTCGGGCATCCAATAAAATATACAGATAAAACAAACCGGCACCGTTAGACATATCACACTGCTCCAAAACAAAGTGAAAATTGCGCTGACCGAGTACACGAATAGAATACCGAACACCTGCATCAAATCGTAAAAAGCTCCAGATCGGCCACGAATCACATCGGAGCAGATTTCATTCACGTACATGGCTAAAGCTACGTTACAACTAGCTGCGCTATATCCGGCTAAAAATCGTCCCAAATACAGCATCTCTACCTTGAGGAAAATTCCGAAATAATCTCTTGGTAGTTTAAAATTTCACATTTCAATCGAAATAAAACTTACATGATTGAAATTCCATATTATGAACATCCAACTGATGGTCAATAGTCCTCCCAGCATGAGCAGGAATTTTCTCCGGCCGAAGTAAAAAGCTAGGTGACCTGCTGGTATTGAACCGAATAACGAACCTAGGTTGAGTAACGATGTAACCCAGGAAACTTCTTCGGAGGTGAGCTTGTGTATTCCTCCCAAATCCGAAGCTACGCCAGCCATAAGAAGTGGTACTGCTGATGAAGACCATCCTCCGCAGCAGCCGGTGGCCATGGAAAGCATCGAAGCTGAATATCGAAACTTATGAATTAGTACGTTGGTGTAGATCGATATCTTCTTATTCATATTGTCAGATTGATAACAAGGCAATTATGAAAGGTAGTAAAATCAACACAACGTTTACGTACCAGTCATTGCAGCCATGTACTGTCTCCATATCGGTTCCTTGTGATGTGGTTGGATCAGAGGTTGATATTCGTCTTCTCCACACTTATGCTCAACTTTTCCATTCGCTTCCATTTCGATTCGAAATTTAAAGTAAAAAATTACACCATTTTAGTCAAAAGTAATAGTAATGATAGCGTACTCGATGTAGCATGTAATGTAGGTACGTAGTTGTACATTCAACCTGAACTTGATTAGTGATTACAAAGGAGCAGACGAAAATCGAATCACGTTTGTGTTATATTCTTATCTATTTGCAATGACAGATAAGAAATACGTGAATAATGAGTATTTTCCAATGAAATTTGATTTTTCATCTTAATTAGTTGTACTTATGGTTATTATCTGGATTGGAGGTGTAACGGTTATGCAACTAGATTTACGCCAATTTAATTTTTTAAAAATTTCGATGATGTTTTTCTGCTAAAAATTCAAGACGATAGATAATTTTTGAAGAGCACGAGTATGCGAAATTTTTCGAAGAGGACAATCTCTCAAGATACCTAATACTTAATTTTTTAGATGACTTACTTTATTAAAATTGGAATATGGCCTCGTTTGAGACTTGCAAATACTTCCGAGAGTATTCGTGTTATCTATTCTATTCATATCCTAGGGTATCATTCAGTGCCAAATGATTGAAAAAAATGTATAATTTTCCAATAAACAATGGTAATATGGTATAAAAATAAAATTGAACTTGATATTTGAAATTTATCAAAGATAGCGCAATCATTCGAAAAAAACTCGTAGGTACTTACGATTTTCGCAGCAAACGACGATCAATCTTCGAGTCTAGACCGTTAAATCAGAAAAAATTCTCGTTTGATTCCTATACTCTGTTACATCTCTTGATACTCAGTGTACCTAAAACACGAGAATAAAATTATTTGTAATTGAATATTACTTTGCAATAAGCTTTTCTATAAAAATCAGAGCACGAACGTTTATTGTGACCGAGCACGATAGGTCACGGTCACAAACGTTTTTAGCTGCAAAAATGTATTTTTTAGCCCCTATTCAATAGGCCATATTTCATGCCGAAGGGGTAAAATGATTTCCTACAAAGTTATTAGGCCTGACATTTATTGGTCACATATGTCATTTTAGGACATGGTCACATATTTGTGACCATAAACATGACCCAGGTCACATTCGTTACATATGGTCACAATAAATAATTGATTTTATGGTTTATACTTGAAAAATTGAAGAATATTATCGGCCTAAAGAAAGAAAAGGGTAGTATGTCACATTTTCTGAAGGTTTGAAATTAATAATTCAAAATTTTTAGCCAAAATATTGTAATTAATTTTTCGTGACAGTCACGATAATTTCGTGACGGTCACATATTTTGGTATTTACTGTATTTTGAAAGGGGAGGAGCATTTATCATGACCGGTCACGATCAATTTATTGTGACGGTCAGTAATGGTCACGTATTTTTCCTATTTACCGTATTTTGAAGGGGAGGGGCATTTATCGTGACCGTCACCATCGAATGTGACGTGACCGTCAGTCACGTATGGTCACAAATAAATGACGGTCACGAACGCCAGTCCAACTCTGATAAAAATACCAACTACCTGCTTTTTTTTTGCAGATCATATCCTTCAATTTCCGGAATAAAATTCCAAACAGTCGATGAAGAATTGAACGTGGCTGACGAAAAGTAAAACTGAACGGAGTAATTTTGGATCCAGGAATGCTGATCTCAGAACTACACTATTGAAAAAATTGAGTTTTTAATCCACGAATGTGAGTTGATATTTATTCCTATTCTAGAGTTTAATGTAATTAGTACCTACCTCATCTATGGGATACCTTAGCCATGGCGTTTCTTTGAATTCAAGTTTTGATTTTCGTAATTATTTTCTCGATCACAGGCTTTAATGACATCGAAGTTCATTGAACGATTTCGTTTAGTGTACTTTCTGTAAATGTTCGTACCCGGCGTATTACTCGTCATATTCTAACTTCAAGAGCGAAGTTTCTATCTGTAACATATCAAAAATCGTAGGTATTGGTTTCATACAATGAAGGATATAGTCGTGATGAATGAAAACTGATAAAAGCTGGTGGACTTACTGTACTGAAATATTGTAAAAATCTGTAGATATACGAATTCTTTCTGGTACTTCGAGTAAAATCCGGTCATAAATCGAAGCCAAGTTGCAATCATTTTAAAATTATGAAAGCTCCTTTGCTCCTTAAGGATTAATCTGGATTATCGTCTGAATTAGCAACGCGAAATCATGTTATATCAAATTCTATCGTTATATAAAACGAACAACATAGATGATAAAATATTTTGTGGTGTTTTGTGCATTCTCGTTTTTCGAAAATTTTTCATTTATTTTTTCAAAATTTTTCCATTATTAATTAATTTTTGAATTTTTATTTTTTTGGTGAAAAAAGTGTTGCCGAATTAGTAAGGAAAAAACAAAAAAATGAAAAATACCTAAATTTCGATTCAGTGTCGTATCGCGCGGTTTACGTTTTTATCATCGTAATTTCATTTTTTTCGTATAAAAAAATGTAAAATACATACGTATAATTTATAAATTATAATTTTTTAAAACATTTTGTAATTAAATGACTCAATTTATTAATAATTATTTTCTTTAAAATCATTTACCTTGAAAAGAAAAAGAGATTGAAAATTTAAAATAATGTACAAGATAGGCAAACGGCATTTAAGCAGCTCCTACACGCGATTGTAAACGGCACGCTTTTGTGCCCTCTGATTGGCCGCTAAGCTCCACCCATTCATTCCAGCTGATTGCTTGTTATCACTATATTCGTTGCAATTTTTTTCCAAGTTCTGTTCTATGCATTGAAATGTTGAAAACTTGCAAAAATTAATACATGCCAAAGTAATAAAACCGTTTAAAGTTGATTTTTAATGGATGAATGAGTAGCCAAACGTATAATGAACGCTAATGATGCCAGAAAGCATCACACAAGTGAATATTAGAAAAGCTAAAAAGCTATCCTTTTTTTCAACATAACTTGAAATTTTAAACTAGTACATAGGTGATTGAGGTAGGAAAAAATAATCTACGCTAAATTCTCTACAAGATGGAATTGATTTGAAAGTTGTACATGTACCGGCAACCGATCGAAAGTTATGCAAAGTTCAAAGTTATAAAAGTAAGTTTTTATTGCGAATATTATTACGTATTTTTTTATCTTTACATCAGCTGCCGGCAGTGCCGGCAGAACTTTCAAATCTATTCTGTCTTGTAGAGAATTCAACGTGGATTATTTTCTCTACCTCAAAAACCTATGTTCTCACTCAAATTCTTGAGTTATTCTAATGTAAAGTTGAAAAAATGCATATGCGCATTTGCATTAAAAACTCACCTTCGTAACTTTGAACTTGAATAACTTTCGATCAGTTTCCGGTACAACTTTCGAATCTATAATCTATTGCATCTGATAGAGCATTTAACGTAGATTATTTTCCCTACCTCAAAGACCTATGTTCTTACTCAAATTCTTGAGTTATTTTATTTTAAAATTTTCATTTCGAACATACGAACAGATGCAATTCTTAAAACGATGTAAACAAACGACTTGATAGTTGATGTACCTACGTGATTGCGATGTGAAGAACGGCCAATCAGAGAGCGTAAAAACGTGCCGTTTACAATCGCGTGTAGGAGCTGCTTAAATGCAGGCAAACGATTTCAGTGAAATGCGTTTTATAAGCCTAGTCTAGTCTTAGAGCTACGTACTGCCGTTGAAATAATATCGAAAAAAAAACGCAATCGTGAAAATGATTACGTAATGAAGTAACGTATTTGGAAAATTATGAATTCGTTTTTTGAAAAAGTTTTCGTATTAATTGCAGCGAAAACTCATCTTTAGCCAAAATTGAAACGAATTTTACCTAGCTACGTGTGTTTAACCCAATTGCGAGTTTGCGATGATTGTTTTCTATACTTAGAGACGTATCTAATATTTAGATTTTGCCGATACCGAATTATTAATTTTTGGAAAGTGTTACTAGTATTGCCAAATATATACATTTAATTTTAAAAAGTTATGAACGTGGTTAAAATTGCATTGTTGGCAACACTATTGAATTTCGAATTGATATGGGCAACAATTATAATGTAAAAATGTCTAATTTATTCAAACAAAAAATAAAACTAAGAAAAAAAATGGAAAAGTATTGAAAAATAATGAAAAAGTAGAAAAGAGTGAAGATAATTCATTCAAATGCATTGTCGTTTTGATAGAAATTTACGAAGTTCAAAAAACTTTGCCTATTTCTAAAAAAAAAAGTAAAATATGCGGAAAATTGGGGTAAGTATGATTTGAAGAAAGTTTGAAAAATGAAAAAAAAAATTGTAAAAAGTACTGAAATGTTGAAAAATGATTTTAAAAATTTGTGAAATCGTATACGTACCTATCAAGAAATGTTTAAAAAATTAAAAATTGAGAAAGATATATTCAAGTGAATTGTCTAAAAAAAACAAATTGAAAAAATGAAAATAAAAAATATATTTAAAAAATTGGGTCTTATTTCGAAAAAAAAGTAGAAAAAAATGATTGAAGAAATTGAAAAAGTACTGAAACATGTTTGAAAAATGAGGAAAAATATTAAAAACCTTAGATCATGGACATGTTTAAAAAATATTCACTTCGCAGACGAGACAATGTTTCTTATTAACATTTATGAAAAGAAACGAAAATTCATTATGTTTTTTCAATTTCATAATTTTTTATTAAAATGATCCGAAATCAGAAAATAATACGAAATGATCTGAAATGATCAAAATTCATCAGAGGTGATCCGAAAATAATCAGAAATAATCTGAAAACATTGAAGTCTGAAAAGGATCAAAAATCAGTCAAAATGCGATCAGAAATGATTGAAATATGACAATAAAATAGTCAGAAAATGACAAAATAAAATCAAAATTAATGAGAAATTATTAGAAAATATCACAAAAAAGGCTGAAGCAAAAATGGTGAGTCCAAAATTGAAAACTAATTGGTAAAAAATTTTCCATTTTTGTCCCATCCCATCTCCAAAGGTTACTTTCAGGGCTTGGAGTCGAAATGACCACAGAAATGCATTCGAAGAATCAAAGCTCATGGATCTGGGTAAATATTCTCACTCGATGAAGTTGAAGAATTTTCGATTCTGGTCTCATTATACTCCCTCTTTCGAGATTCCACTTTCAAAATTTGGGTCGAATGTCAAATAACCTTATAAATGGATTCGAATACGTGTGCAGCGATCAAAGTAGTCGGAATCGTACTTCAGATTGCTAAAGGAGTGAAATTGGTTCTAAGACCGTTTTGATTTTCACTGATCAAGTACCTATGTGGAAAGATGCTCAATATTTGGAAAATGGTCCTAATTTTGGAGACCCGTTCAATTTTTATAAACAGATAATTTTTGAAAAACCCGTTGGAAAATTGTTCTATTTTAGTAATAAAATGAACCGACTGTTTGGAAATTATCCATGTTTCAAAAAATTTAGATTGTTTACGGAGAATAATTTGATTTTCAATTCATTGAAGATTTCCCAATTTAGGTAAATTATTGTTCAATTTTCAAAAAAATCAGGTTTTAGAAAACTGTAATTTAAAAAAAATTGATTGTGATCCACGCTTTGGAAAATTGTCAATGATTTCAAAAAATTGTCTTTCTTTTCAAAGAATTGCGTAATATTATCATGTTTAAAAAAATTGTCCAAGTTTTAAAAAAATTTTTCCAATTTTTCTATTCTTAGAATATTGTTTAATGTGTAAAAAAATCTATTTTTGGTAAATTGCCCAAATTTTTGAATAATTCCCAGAAAATTTTACATCTTGGAAAATTTTCCTCGTTTTGGAAAATTGTTTGTCTTAGAAAATTTACCAGTTTTTGAAAAATTGTGAGCGTTTTCGAAAATCCAGAAAAAATTTTCAATTCGAATTCAGTTTGGAATTTTTCAATATCTGCCCGAGACCAATACAGACCTGTCCAGAATTGTCTCTTTTTTATAAACCAACCCGTATACAATGCAATGAGTCATTACCTACATCACTGCTCAATCTCGATTTGGAATTTTATTTTTATCGAATTCAGCTTGGAATTTTTCAAAACCTGTCTAAGACCCATACAGACCTGTCCAAAATTGTCTCTTTTCTATAAACCAACTCTTGTGCAATACAATGAGTCATAATTCATAAATCACTTCTCAGTCTTGATTTGAAATTTTATTCGTCAAAATTCACCTTGGAAAGTCTAAAATTCCGACTGATTTAATTTTTATTACCCTCAAACCCTCATACTATAAAATCCACCTCGATTTGGAATT
Organism: Pseudococcus viburni; assembly: GCA_033439095.1. Classification (NCBI taxonomy): domain Eukaryota; kingdom Metazoa; phylum Arthropoda; class Insecta; order Hemiptera; family Pseudococcidae; genus Pseudococcus; species Pseudococcus viburni. Next base: position 329,543 of record JAVBJF010000149.1, read on the forward strand.
TTATAATTTAAAATTCTTCTCGGAATTTTTACCCATCTGTCAAAAATAGACTCGTTTGATTTTCAACCCTGTACAATAGAATGCCTTATTTCGTCATAACTCAATTTCGTCTTATCTTTATAAACCTCATAAGATATAGAATGCTTGTTAGTCACCTCTCTGCCTCGAATTGGAATTTTATTATTCAAAATTCATCTTGGCGTTTTAAACCAGTTGTCAAAACATAGACAGTCTCGTTTGATTTAAAACCCTGAACAAGATTGCCTTATATGGTCATGTCGTCACAGTCCTTAAGCATTAGTCACCTCTCTGCCTCGATTTGGAATTTTTGTTATCGAAATTCACATTGAGACGTCTGAAATCCCTACTTGTTTCTTTTTTATTATCCTTGTAATATGAAATGCATTTTTTGGTCACGTCTCTTCCTCGAATTGGAATGTTATTCAATATTCGAAAGTCACCGTGACATTTTTAACCACCTATCAAAAGGCTTGTTTGATTTATAACCCTGTAAGTAGGTACAATAAAAATCCTTATTTGGTCATGTCTTATCAGTCTCGTTTTATGTTTGTAATCCTCACACAATATAAAATGCTTGTTAGTCGCTCTCTGCCTGATTCAAAATTTTATTCATCGATATTCAAAAGGAATTTTCACCACCTGCCCAAAGCCGACTTATCTTTTTATAACACTCGCACAATAAAATGACTTAGTTCGTGACGTCACCCTTGTAAAATTTAATGCCTTATTTGGCCATGTCTCGGTCTTCAATATTTTGCATCTTTTGTTATCTGCTTTTTTGATAACACGTAAATAGGTACCTACCTACCTAAGTATTCGTCATCCTGTTGGAGTTTTTGTTCAATGAGTCATCCTTTCATTAAACCTTTTCACTGTACCTTTGAAGATGTTAGGGGAAAAGTGGGAGAAGTAAATTGTGGGATGGATCCAATCAGAGAGATTTATTCTACGTCACCAATTTTTTTCGAATTTTGATTGGAGGTTTAATTTTTAGGGTAGGAGTATTGAGGTGATCAGCTGGGTTGGTGGTGCTGCTTGTGTGATTTTCAAATTTCAAAATCTTGCTCATTTCTTCGATGTTCTGGCTGGTGATAGGATCTAGATGGTTATATTCTCGAATGTTGGTGTCGTTTGTTATTTTTTCGGTGTCGGTCGTTTCGTTTGATTTTTTTCTCTTAATTACTTCATGTTGGTCGTTGTTTCGTCTCGTTTTCGATGTGGTTGTTGAATTTGGGGCTTTTATCGTAATTTTGGTTGAATTTTTAGGGTTGGTAGTTTGGTCTGGAATTTTTCAATTTCGATGTGGTTTTGAATTTGGGGCTTTTGAGGTGTTTTGATTTTGGTTTTTGGTGTAGGGAAAATACACAGGCCTGTGCAGTCTTTGGTTGGTTTTTCTTATTGAGGTTTCGAGGTATTATTTACATATAGGTATTAATATTTAATCATTTTTAATTTTTTAAATAGCTTTTAATTAGGTAGCAATTTCAGCGTCACGTCGCCGGCTGCCATCTCGAAATTTGGATACCGATACTTGGGATGAAGATTTTTTGATTATCGAGAAAACTTTTCGCATAGGAATTTCAACATTACACGGTGAGTTTTGCTTTATTGTATTTTATAAAGAATTCTTCGGTAATTATTTTCAATTGTTCGTTTATTTGTGGTGAATTTTTTTTCGTGAATTTTTAAAATAATTAAATTTCTAATTCGAACTTCAGTTATTAGTGATAAATAATTCAAATATATTTTTTGGTTAAAATTTTTCAAAAATTATTGATTTACGATTTTGGATTTTTTTAATCATTTTTTTTAATTGGTTTATTTTCGGTGATTTTTTCATTTTGGATTTTTTTGGTAAATGTTTTCTTTTTTTTCGTCTGTTTTATTTTCGTTTTTTTTTTAATTTATGATTTTTTCGACAAAATTTCAATTTGATTAGGTACGTAGTGTGAATTAAATGAAATTTTTCACAATTTTTTTTCGAAATTCACTTGCATTTTTTTAAATTTGTGGTTCAAAACTCTCGAACTTGGATATTTTTTTCGTATCTTAATTTTATGTTTGAATTTCAGTGTCGAGTTACCAGCTGCCCAATTGGATTTTGGATATTAATGCTTTCCGATGAAGATTTTTTGATTTTCAAAAAGGATTTTCGTATAGGAATTTCAACATTACACGGTGAGTTCTTCTTTGTTGTATTCTGTAAAGAATCATTCGGTAATTATTTTCAATTATTATTTGTTTGTTCGTGTTGAATTTTTTTCGTGCATTTTTAAAATTCAATTTCCAATTCGAACTTCAGTTATTAGTAATAAATAATTCATTTATCATTTTTTGGTTAAAATTTTTCAAAAATTTATTGATTTATGATTTTTGATTTTTTTTTAATTCTGTTTTTTTAATCGGTTTATTTTCGGTGATTTTTTTAAATTTAGGTATGATTTTTTCGACAAAATTTTAATTTGATTAGGTACGTAGCGTGAACTAAATGAAATTTTTCACAAATTTTTTTCGAAATTCACTAGGTATCATTTTTTTAAATTTGTAGTTCAAAACTCTCAAACTTGATATTTTTTTCGTTTCTTAATTTTTTTTTTTGAATTTCAGTGTCAAGTTATCGGCTGCCCACTTGGATTTTGGATATTGATACTTTCCGATGAAGATTTTTTGATTTTCGAAAAGGATTTTCATTCAAGATTTTCGACATCATTACATGAGGAATTCTGCTGTGTTGTACTTACGTCTTGACGAATTATTCGGTAAATTATTTTCAATTATTCATCCGAGTTGAATTTTTTTCCTTCATTTTTAAACTATTTACTATTCTTGTTCACTTCGATTTAATTTGAATTCCAATTATTTTTGATGAATGATCCACCTATCACTATTGTTTCAAATTTTTCAATTTGTTGAATTATGATTTTGGATTTTTAAAATTCTTTGGTTTTCAATTGATTTGTTTTCGGCAATTTTTTTCATTTTTGATTTTTTCAGGCAAAATTTTAAATTTGATTAGGTATACAGATAGTGAGAAGGAAATGAAAATTTTCAATTACAATTTTGGTTCTGTTACAAATTTTCTTCGAAATTCACTTTTACTTTTTTTTCATTTTCTGTTCAAAGTTTCTCGAATTATTATGGTATCCAATTTTTTTAATTTTGTTTGTTTCTTAATTTTTTTTCGATGTTTAGTGTCAGGTCACCAGCTGCCCATTCGGATTTTAGATACTGTTACTTGCAATGAAGATTTCATGATTTTCGAAAAAGTTTGGGTTTCATTCAAGAATTTCAACATCCTTAAATTGTGAGTCCTTTGTATTTTTTTTATTTATTCTGTAATTTTTTATTGTTGAAATTTTCTCGTTCATTTTATTATTGAATTTCACGTTTCTTTCATTCCATTTTATTTGAATTTCTATTTTTTCTATGGATAATCTAATTTTCAATTTGCTTCAAATTTAAAAAAAAAAATCATTTTCGTAAAATTTTGATTCATTTATGTACCTAGTGTACATTATAAGAAATTTCTCTTCCGTATTTTTCCATTAAATTTCGTTTTTATTTCAATTTACTTTTTGGATTTTAAATATTTTTTTAGATAATCCTTTTTTGTTAATTTTTGTTTCAAAATTTCTCTAATAGGTAGATTTTCTCTTTGTTCAATTTTTTTCGTTTCTTTTCAATTCTGTTTTTAAATTTCAGTGTCACGTTATCACCGATACCTGATATGAAGAATGATTTTCAAGAAGAAACTGCACATCGTATGAAAAGAATTCCAACTTGTTACCATAAATAAATTGTGAGTTCTGCTTTTATATTCTCAAACATTTTTCAAACAATTTGTTTTCGATTTTTATGTTGGTAGAATATTTCACGTGTATTATTTCACAAAATTTCGCGCTCATTTCAATCTCATTTGAATTTCAATTTTTTAAATGGATAATTATTAATTTTTGGTTAAAATTGTCTCAGAAAAAATCTCGATATTCGATTTTTTTCTTATATTTTCTTTTTTTTCGTCACTTTTGGTTAAAATTGTCTGAAATAAATTTCTCGATATTCGATGTTTTCTTACTTAGGTATTTTCGTGTTTTTTTCGTCACTTTGTTTTTAGTAATTTATTATTTTCCTTTTTACTTTTTGAGAAAATTTCACCAAGAACCCCACATTGTTTCGTCAGTTTTTTTTTCTTCGATGCTCGAGTTTTTTTTATTGGCTACCTAGTGAAAATTTGTTCATTTATTTTTGGATTAATTTTTTCCCCAAATTGATATTTTTGTGATTAAGTATTTCTTAAATTCTGATTAATACCTGTGTTGAAACGATTCAGGTATTCGAGCATTTTTATTAAATTTACTATTGCTAATTTTTGTTTGATACGATGTTGGTATTTTTTTTTTCATTTTTGGTCAGTGTTGATATTCTGTCAAAATTTAACCAATTCTGTCTAAAGTTTAGGTTTATTTGTTGTAAGTATTATTTTTGCTTTGATCTCGAGGTCGTTTTTTGGTGAATTTTAATTATTTTTCAAAAATTTTGCTTGACTAGTTTATTCGTAAATTCTGTTTTTTTTTCACAATTGTTTTTTTTTTGGTTACCTACTTACCTAATTTTATTTTTCAAAATTTACTTGACCAATTTATTGGTAAATTCGTTTTTTTCGCGATCTTGAGATTTCTTTTTGGGTAATTTGAATTATTTTTCAAAATTTTGTTTTTTGGTTAAATTTATTTTTCAAAAATTATTTGATCAATTTATTTCGCGATTTCGAGATTGCTTTTTGGGTGATTTGAATTATTTTTAAAAATTTAGGTACTCACCTGACCAATATATCAGTACCTATAGTCCGTACAACGAAAGAAGGCACTTTTCCCCTACTCGACTCGTAACGCGGAAACCAACGACGCGCGTTGATTTCAAATTTCGTCTAATCACAACTCAACGTTTATAAATTTTATTTATTAACGTGGTGTCAATATTTGTTGAATTTTTTTTAGTGAATTTTTGCATTCGGTTTCACATTTTTTTTTTAAATTCCGATTTTAATATTTATTAACGTGTTGTCAATATTATGTTGAAATTTTTTTTAGTAAATTTTTGCATTCGGTTTCACTTTTTTTTTTAAATTACGATTTTAATCATTTTCTGAATAGACTGATTATTTTTTAATATTTATTTTCGAATCAATTTCTAATTTTGATTTTTTTTCAGATTTATGAAAAGGATGCCATGTCCTCAAGAAGTCCAGAACCAACTGTGAATTCCTCATCGAGAAAGCCTGCCATTCTGAAAATGAAAAAATCCAGTTCAAAAGTGTATGGTATTTGGTAACGTAGTCTTATTTTCTTTTAAATTCAGTAAGTACGTATGCATGATGTTAGAAATTTTTATTCGCGATTTCGAATTTCGCTAGTGAACCCCTCTCCCCTTCCTCACCTATTAATTGATTTTAATTTTCTGATCTTGAAATATCGAAATTTTCTTAAACTAAAATCTGTCCAGTTTTGATAATATTATTGCCAATTTTTTAAAAATTTTCCTATTCGGACATTTTTTTTATTCGATTGCGATTTTTTATTCGTGTTTTATTTTCTCAATTTATTCGTGATATGTTTTTTTGTAAAATTAATTTTTGAGACCGAATTTTTGAGTTTTAAATTGACATTTTTCTGTTCTTGAATTTCGAGGTTTTAAAATTTTTAGAATTTTGGCCCATGATTCGGCTACCTAGCACCTAATTAACCCCCTTGTTGGTGAATGCTACGTACGACTATGAGCAGTTGGTATTTATTGGAAAATTTTCATCAAGATCGTGTATCATCATTGTTTAATTTAAGCACCATTGGTCTCATTCCTTTCGCAATCCTTTTTGTTTTCCATTTACAGAGAAATTACTACTGATGACTGCTTGTTAATATAATGGCATATCGTGTTTATTATTTTTGGTTCATAACTGTGTATTGACGAACAATATTGGTGCATGTTTCCTCCTAAATGACTATTTTTATTCTCCATTTCAGGAAATTTATAAAAGGTATTTGAAAGTGTATTGAAAATAGGCATATACACTTGAAGCATGGACAATTTTAAGCGTCATTTTCTCATCCCTTTCCACAATTCTTTTTTTTCCATTTCAGCATTAGTCTCATCCCTCTCACAAAATCCTTTTTTTTCAATTTCAGCATTGTTTTTGAATAATATGTAATTATGAATAATTATAAAAAATATTGGCGCATGTTTTTTTTCCTACATGATTACCCCTGTTCTCCATTTCAGGAAATTAGTGCAAAGTGCACCTATGAAGATTTTTGCTTCTCTACTTATCCTACAAGAAAATCCTGATCCATTTGGCGTGCATTAATTACGATTAAAGTTCGTTCGAATCGCTGGTCAAAGGTTTGAAGATTGAAGGTGCTCAGTGTGTGAGGACAGTAGGGCTGTCTGCTGTTTTTTTTTTTTGATTAGGTAGTTAAGGAGAAAAGTTCTTTCTAGTCTGTCCAATGTCGAGTCTATAGGTAATGGGTAGGTAATGCAAAATTTAATCGGGTTCATCTCTGGGCTTCTGGTTAGACTCCCCCCAACCATAGTAAAACTTTCATTAGGAAAGTATTACGTTGGAGTAGCCGGTGCTTTCGCAGATCAGAGATTCAGGAATCCAGGGTCTGCTCCCTGGGTGTTTCGCTGATGGGGAGACAAGGAATCCACTGCGAATGCCAGGGTTATCGTTGGCGTTGTTGTACGGATACGCTTGCCGATAACCGGTTCGCTCACCCCTCTATACGCCATGGCAGGTTGGATCGGATGATCATGAACAGCTCGTTGGTAACCAAAGGGGGTGCGTGGGATTCCGGAGTCGTTAGCACCGTAGGGAGCCCGTATCGCGGCCCGCGATATGGGGTTTACAGTTCCGGCCTGCCAAAGAGGGGTAAAATCCTCGATGACCAGGCGCTGCCGCGGTCTACAATGTTGTAGTCTACCCCCTTAGGTTCTACACAACATTGGGTAAGAAAGGAGTGTGTTGTGTGAAGCGGCCTCTTTGTTGTCTTCAACATCCCAGGCCATGCAGGAAAATGAAACGAGCAAGTGGGTGGGATGATCCGGGTTCCTAACGACCTTTGATTGTAATTAATGCGCGTTTCCAATTTTTTCCCATTTTTTACCCGTTTAATCCATCTCTTCTCCAACGTGATAATTTCGGTTTTCATTTCAGCAGAAGATTACGAGGTAGGTGAACATTATTTGTTCCGATTTTAATTTCAATTTACGCGAAACGTAATTGAAGGTAGTTTCAAACACCCGATTCAAGAAAATTTCAATTTCTAGTTTTTAAAAAAAATTAAATTTTTTATACATTTTTTTAAACACAATTGTTTGATACTTTTTTGATGAATTTTTGATACTTTTTTGATGAATTTTTGATACTTTTTTGATGAATTTTTGATACTTTTTTGATGAATTTTTGATACTTTTTTAATGAATTTTTGATACTTTTTTAATGAATTTTTGATACTTTTTAAATGAATTTTTGATACTTTTTAAATGAATTTTTGATAATTTTTGATGATTTTTTGGTAATTTTTTTTAAAATAATATAATTTTTGATCGAGTATTTTTTGAAGCAGGTAAGTACCGATTCCTTCCTCCATCCTGACAAATATTTTACCTCTTTTCCGTCGCGGATTATAGGTTCCTTCCTAATCTCTCCTATTCGAAATAATTTCTTCTCTTTTCAGTCCCAATGTCGAAGAATCCAGGTTTGGTATTTATTATGCATTTTTCTCCCAATATGTCTAGGTAGCCCAAGAAATTACTCTTTTTTAAACCCCCCCCCCCCCCCCCCCCCCCCACATTGGCAACAATTTTTCATTTTTCTAAAAATTTACTCTTGTAGTTTTTTTTTGTTGGTTAATTTTGTATACATCGTGCATACGGATAATTTAGGTTAATTTATTTAATAATTTAGTAGGTAGGGCACGTCCGTATTTCATGGGTAATGAAAAGGACGAATTTTTTAACCGCACCAGGCTCAAAAGTCTGACAGTCCGAAGTCTGTTAAAGTGGGACGGAAAAATTCGTTCTTTTTATTTAAATTCACTCTAGGCAATTAGGTACACGTCATTTTTTCAAGTTTTAATCTTTTCAATTTTTTTTCAACTCTAAACATTTTCTTAACTTGAAAAAAATCAAAAAAAATGAAAGTCCAGCGGAGTAGAAACAAATAAAAAATAAAAAAAATTTTGAATATTTTTCAAAAAATTTTTCATTCGTTCTATTTTTGAAAAAAAAAATGAGATGTATACTTATTGTATTTTTGATTATTCGATCCATTCATTTATGATTTTATTTTCTTTCAACTTGGTTTGATTCTGTTTTTTTTGCCAAAATTTTACTAATAATTTCATTTTTCTGCGAGTATTTTTCCTCGATCATTTATCGCTCATCCGTTTTCATCATCACGTAAGTATATTCGTAATCAATTTCGGAAAAATAACTGAAATTTTTCCTAACTTGAAAAAAATTTTTTTTTAAATAACAATAAAACGTCCTGTTGAGTTTTTTAAAAAAAATAATGAAGAAAATTATGAATATTTGAACTACATATAATTTTTTTTCAAAAATTCAACTCGGAAAATTTTGAACAGAAAGAATGAAACATTGAAATGTTGTGAAAATACCAACCAAATTCTAAGCAAATTTTTTCCAATTTCTCCAAAAATTTTCCAGTTAAAATTTTCATAGCTTTCTTAGATTGTCTACTTTTTTCCGAATTTAAATAAATTCTGAATTTTTTCGACTCGACAGGACCTGAAAAATTTGATACCTAATAATTTAACGATTGAATGATCAATTTTCCAATATCTGACGTTTTCAAGTTGGGAAAAATTTTGAACAAATTTTTCAACTCATCCAATCTGTTTATTCTTTTTCTTTTTATGTTAGGTATCTAATTTTATGATTCTTATTTAGAATTAATTTACATTGGTAATTTTATGTTTTTGTGAAAACGGATCAAGAGGTTTTTCCTTTTTCCTCGAAGCGACCGATTCGGAGTTCCAATTTCCATATAATCGTATTAAAATTTAAAAATTGCTCTGCTTCGTAAGCATTTTTATTTTTTTACACTAGCTTTGTTGAAAAATAAATGAGATTTATTGTATTTCGATTATTCGATCTATTTATTTGTTTATTTTTGTAATTTGTAACTTATTTTTTTCAACTTCGTATACCGCTTTAAAATTTCTGTATATATGTTGGCAACATTGTTTATTATTGTTTACAATCCTGTGGGCACTTGTTTTGAATTCGGCGACTGATATCCGATGAGATAATTCGTTTATGCGAAAATTTTAGCAGAATATTTTTGCTAAAATCAGTGATTATGTTTGATTTAACTCGTGTTAAACGATTTATGTTAGCATATTTTACCCATAAGTGCATCAAAACGTCGTATTCATGAGTTACAACGAAAAACTAATAGTATTTGACTTAGGTATCGTATCCGTACAACGTGTTCATTTTCACACTGAAATAATTTCTCTTTTACTGGTAAAATCCTCATAAATATGTTAATATTATAGATTATACGCTATGGCCGCTACATGTAGACGAATGTGCCGCTCCATTCTCCGTAAACAGGTGAGAAATTCGAGTATTGCGTTATATTACTTCGACGTACGGTGTTGTAAACAAACAATGAAATTATGTTTTTTCTTAGACAAAACCGAGCTGTAATGGACAATTTTGGCCGCGTTTGTTATTTGTACGCGGATACACTCAAGATATTGAATTTTCTCAAGAAGAAGAACTATACCATTACCATAGCTGTTGCCTCCAGAGCGGAGAATATCTGTGGCTCGTATCAACTTCTACACTTGTTCGGAATAGCTGATTATTTTAGGTACAAAGAAATCTATCCTGGTAGTAAAGTTCAGCATTTTAATGTGTAAGTAGTTTTGAAATCTGTGTAATTTTATTCCTACCTTTGTGGTGAAACGATTTCATCATCTATTGGTTTCGCTGTGTAGATTACAAGCGAAGTCAAACGTGAGCTACGACAATATCATATTTTTCGATAACGATGGAAGAAATATCAGAGATGTGCAGAAACTAGGTGTCAAGTGTGTGCTGCTAAATGAAGAGATCTCGTTTAAATTCGTTCTATCGGTATTGAATCCGAAGAAGAAGAATTAATTCTTTCAGTTCCTATTATCGTATAATCGTATCGCGTTTTAGTTCGTTTTCTATCATTTTTGTGTTTTTTTTTTTTTACATCGAATATTTGAGGATGATATTTTTACAACTTGTAATTGTGATATGTATTTAAGTCGATTTTATTTAATAAATTTCCTCTTCGTGTCGAATTCGGTGGGTTTATAAATTTTGAAATTTGGTTGATGTGGAAACTATGCTTGTAATTTTGAAGTTCAAGGTCATTCACAATATGTATTCAAATTTCTAGATCGACGATGTACAAGAGTTTCTGCACTTTCTAATAATTTCACTTGGTACAAAGTATCTTTTCTGACATGCAGTTCGTATTTAAATGTGATACTCATTCACCAACTTCACGCGAGGATCTTAATAATTGAAAAATATTACATTAAGCCAAACAATCGTGTATTTTTTCTGCCTGTTTCAAAAATTTAATTATTTGGATGTTCTTGAAGCTAAACGTGATGAAAATTAAAGTCAAATACTTATGACTAAATCGAGGTGACTGATTATTTGAGGTCCCGAAGAAATCCAAGAAGTCTGTTGAAATTAAATTTCACAAAAAATTGCCATTTTCTTCTAATCCAAACAAGTTGGGGCAAAATCGACCACGGCGTTGGATTCGCCGGGTCAGAATACCCCACCCTAGACACCTCGCACGTCGATCGGTGACAAAAAAATTTTTGGTTTAAAAAAATGAGAAGGGGTTAGTTCATTGATTTTTTCGGATTTCGATGATTTTCAGAAAAATCGAGATAGGTGTCGTTTTCGACTAATTCGAGGTCGCTAATTCCGAAACCGCTGTCCATTTTTTGCACTGGCCCTCAATTTCATCCTCAACACACCATTCGCGAGTTTTCAAGACTCTTGAATTTGGCCAAAATTGGCCTTAAAAATGACGATTTCCTCGACTAAATTTTTTCCTTTTCATAACTTGTGCCATTACGTGATAAGAACTCGGAAAAGAAATTGTGCTGCTGCAAAATTTGAGTTGAGAAAATTACATATGAAAAATTTTGAGTTGAGAAAATTGAAAGAAAACAAATTTTAGTTGAGAAAATTGAAAGAAAAAAAATTGAGTTGAGAAAATTACGTCTGAAAAAAAACTTAAATCGATATAACTCTTTGATTACTAAAAGTTTTCTAGCACGAGGAATCCAATGGCGATATTCATTCGAGCATAGGAACAACACTCAACGGAGAAATAACCATTTCTAACAAAGAACTGAAAAAATTTCAACTTTATTTTATTACCGATAATACAATAACTAAATAATATACTATTTACATAATTAAATCTTGGAATATCAATTAAAATAAAAAAGAAAAAAAATATTAAATAATACAAAATAATTTATGTATTTTTTGAGACATAAAGAGAAGAAAAATAAGTAAAGAAAAAAAAACTCGAATCACAAATTTCAAAATATAATAGGTAAGTATAAAATACAATAAATATTTTTGTACACGCAGATAAAAAAAAAGAAAAATACGGCACAAACACAAAAGAAAGAACTTCTAAATCATTACACAATGAAAGAAAAAAAAACACGACAATAAAAATACAAAAGAAAGAAAAAAAAATGCAATATTAACGCATATTTAAGTACGTAATGCGTATTATAGAAATGTCTAAATCCGGGGTGGGGGGCACAGGACAGGGAACAGGGAACCGGGAAACAGAACAGAAAATGCTCCAATGTGATCTCAGTTTAACACTATAAATTAAATACGCTATAAAAATTACTATTTACATCGAACCGTCTACAAAAAGTTTCAACGTACACAGTACAATAAGCGTTATGTCAACAAGAGGAAAAACTTTACCGATAATAAAAAGTTTCACATCTGGTACATTTTACAACAATGACTAGGTTATCTCTGTAAAATGACCATGTCTTTGAAAAAAAAAAATTATACAAAAATGCATCTTAAATATAATTTTTCTTGCCATTCGGTGTACGCAGCGTATATAGACTAATTGTACATTAAAGATATCTAATTTTTAATTCTCACTAAAAAGTTATGGTAAAAGTTAAACTTGTTAATTTGTTATCGACAAATCATCCCATGGATCACAAACGAAATATAAACTGATGAAAGAACATGGCGAGATGATTCGTTGATAACCAGCTCTCTACTTTAGGTTCATTTTACTGCTTTATTAAAAGGTAACAAGAATAAGAAATTCGACCATATTTAAGTAGAATACGAAACTAAAATATATAAAGAGTAACAATGTTGAAAGTACAGCGAAAATTGAGCTAGATAATTTGAAAAAAAAAACACAAACAACTTTTAACAAACTTTCAAGTGAAAAACAAAAATCATCATAAAATATGGCGCAATAATGAATTTTTTTTTTTAAAAAATGTCCATTTTACATTTGATTTACTTTATCGATTAGTAGTCTACTAATTTTCATTAGATTTACAAATTTAATCTCAGGAATTAAAATTTTTGCAATTTTTCAAAATTTGTCGCAAAAGTATATTTTGGCGATTCTTTTCCAATTTATGGTCAAATTTTGAGGTAATTTCATCAACCATTAAATTTTTTTCATTTTTTACTCATTTTGGACGTAAATTTTCAAATACTTTGCATTGAAAAATTATCGTTAAAAATTATAAATCACAACGTTGCCAAATGTAACACAATTTTAGGTTAACAAATGAAACATCGAACATAATATGACTCAAATGGGATTTTGACGACCCAAGTTCAAAAATTTTCAACTCTAAATTTTTCTAATTTGAATTTACTCGAAAATTTTTCAACTTTGATTTTTTCAATTTTTTCCGACTTCATATTTTTATCACTTTTTAAAATTTCTTCTGATTGTTTATTGATTTGGAAAAAATTCTGAAAAACATAAAGTTGGAAATTTCTTTAAAGAATTCAAAATTGAAAAAAATTTCAATCAATCTTTAAGTGGAAAACTTTATAGTTGAAAAAAAATTCAAAATTATTGGAAATAATTTTAGAGATTGAAGAAATTTTTAAAAATATGAAAAAATCGAAGCTGAACAATTTTTATTACTTACTAATTTTTTTTTTCAATTCCATGATTTTTTCGCACTGACTTTTTTTTTTAATTCAAATGTTCTCAACATTTTTCCAACTTTGATTTTTTCCAATTTTTTTCATCTTCATGTTTTATAAAATTTCTCTCAACTTAAACATTTAAAAATTTTTCCTCTTATATTTTTCAATTCTTAATTTGTGAAATAATTTTTTTACTTCATGTTCACGTAATTCAACATTTCTATCAACTCGAAAATTGGAAGGGAAATTTAAAAATATGAAATTACAAACAATTTAAACAAATCGAAATTGGATAAATTTTAAGAAAATTGTAGTTTAAAAAATGCTTTAATGTTGGAAAAACTTTTGAAGAAAATTCAGAATTAAAGAGATTTGAAAAAAAATATGTAGAACTTAGAATTAATCTTGGATCGTCGAAATCTCATTTAGGTTAAAATTATTCAGGAGCTGTCTCAGTAAATTTCTTTTTTTTCTTTTTTTTTAAATTAATTTTCCACTTCTAATTTTTAAAACGAATCAACTCTAGAAAAATTTTCAGCACAATGATTTTTGTTCATCAACAAAATACGATCACAAACAATATTTTAAAAAAATTTTAACGAGCATTTTTTCAATAAAATCCATTTACATTTCGTCGAGATTTCGAGCACGCAAAAATAACAATTAAATCCGAAATAATAGCACATTTCAAAACCCATTACGACCAAATTATCATCTCGATAAATTCCCACAAAAAATAAAACTAATCCGAGTATTCGAAACGAAACCCCTTTAAAATAAAGTAAATCAAACATAAACATCATGAAATTATCACCACAAACAATATCGACAATTTCATAAACAAATTATCACACCGGAAACCATCCCTTATCGAGGCGGTTTCCGCACAGAATAAAATAACCAACGTACAACAATCGAGTCTATAATATCCCTCTTCTAAAAGGAAAAAATCTTGACAAAAAATCATCCGATCACATCGAGAATAGACAAAAATGACGATACGAGGGGAGGGGTAAGGGGGACCATGGCACAATTTCAACACATCATCGTTTCGTTACACCAACGTGTACAAAATTTTTGATTCAACGACTACGAGAAATACACAATAAGAGAAAAAATTACACTTAAGAAATTTTACACGACTTAAATTTAAAAGAAAAATCTTAAAAAACAGGGGTAGGGGGAAAATTAAACGTAAATTGACGCGAAAATTATTACTATTTCCGGGCTTCACGCACCACACGTACATAAAAATTCCAAAATACTAGGTAATAAAATAAAAGTGGTAAATTATAAAAATACACAAACGAAATTCGTGTAATCGAACCGAAGGCGAGTTCGAATAAACGAGTAAAATTATATTCTCGATTAAAAATATAACGTAAAAATAGACGATACAAAAGAAGAAGAAAAAAGAAAGACTAACATAACTACTTTTTTTTTTCAACGTAGCTCTTAATTTACGAAAAAAAAATATATACAACATAAAAATTCTTAATTTTTTCCTTTAAGATGTAAACACTGACGAAACGTATAAAAATATAACAATCTAATCGTTTTTCATGGGTATAAAAATTGGGAGAATTTAAGAACAGGGAGAAAAAATCACTGACGTACCCCCTTCGCCCATTCGTCTATTCGACGTAATCAGTCAATATAATCAAATTGTAAAAAATTACAGGTTTCGAAGGGTGAAGAATTTTTCCCACAAAGGCAACCAACGATTTGCCACAAGGAAATCTAGCTTGATGATTTTCGAAAGTCAATGCGTTGAAATTTGTATTCCCTCGGAGCTTCGGATTGGCATCATGTAAAACAACACGTAACAATAGAATAAAACACGTATGTACGTCTACATAAGTACTTGGAACCAAGAGACGAAAAAGATGGACGAAAATTGAGGTAAAAGAAGGAGAAAAGAAAAAGAAGTTACATCGAAAAATGACTTTTTGGATGGTTTTTTTCCAAAAAAAAAAGGTCTCGTTTGAGAGCATCGATTTGAAAAAATCCTCTTTTCCTAACTTTAGGCAGGTGTTAGATCTAAACAGCGTTGGTGGCGTTTTGATGATTGACCACAATCGGAGTCTTGGTTACTTTACCATTGCTACTCCTCTTCTTCTTCTTTTTCTTCTTAATTCCGCTCAATTCTTCTTGGATTTCAGCGAATGATTTGTTTTTGGTCTCGGGCACCAGGAAATACACGAATAAGAATCCGAGCACGCATAATCCGGCGAATATCCAGAACGAGATGCCAAAATCGAACCATACGACCAGGTCGTGGAACCCTTTAACGACCAGAAATTCTAATAACGATGCGATAATGCAGACGATACCTAAAGCTACACCTTTGGCCTCCGGAGTGAACAATTCGCCCATCATGATACCAGGAATGGGTCCAAATCCGAGTGAAAATACACTAATGTATACAGCCAGACTGACCAAAGGTACCCAGGCGTAGCTGGTCTTAACGTCGATGCCGTTTTCTTTGGCGTAATAGAAAGCTCCCAGAGCTAGCAAACACACAGCCATGATACAGTCGCTGATGAGCAACAAAATTCGTCGTCCGGCGCGATCCACCAGTAGACTGGAAGCGTATGTCATGATTACTTGCACGGTGGCAATAATGATCGATGCTAAATCCGCCTCAATTCCGGTACCGCCGGCTTCGAAGATATTTTTCGCGTAGAATATGACGACGTTGATGCCGCTGAACGAGAGGAAACTGAGTAAGCCCATTACGGCAATGGTGGCTCGAACGACGGCCCGAGATGAGAACAGATCTTTGAACGATTGTTGACGTTTCTGTTCGTCGTCCAGTTGCTCCTGGATTTCCTCCAGTTCGCTGTAGATGTCGAATTGGTCGCCTCGCAGAAGCAGTAGTGATTGTTCGGCTTCTTTCCTGTAATCAGAGAAACGTGGGGTTGATTATTTGTCGAAGAGAATCAGAAGAAGTGAGAAAAATTCGAAGGATTATTAAGATATTTCAGGTCGATTTGAGCCGAGTTTAGGGCTCGTTCTCTCGATTTTTCGTTTTTTTTTTACCAACTGTACCCAACCAATAATTAACAAGGAGACCAGTTGAGCTGTCCACGTTCGATTGGAACGAGATTTCGATTTTTGGAAAGAGCTTGCCCTGAATCCCCCATAACCAAAATTTCAAGCTGCCTAAGTTGATATCTCTGTTTTTGGCGAATTTTTTAAAATTTACAGGGCTGCAAGAACGATGAAATTTTGGCCCTTGTTCTGTTCTAGTTCTCAGAAGGCTCATTCCATGACAATTCGAGCAGGTTTTAACCTTGGGTCTTCAGATTGCGCTCAAAATTTTTTTACGGGTTCCCCTCGATGGTCTAATGAAGGAATCGCTGTAATTTCGATCCTAATCCTACAGGGGGTGGGAGGGGTGACTCTCGTAATTTTCACAATGACCCCTAAACCACAAAAAGTAGGATGAATTGGGGGTCATTATAAGGCATGGGGGAGGCAGATCGGAAAAGTAAGTTGATAATCGAGCTCAGCACCTTGAAATTAGTAGAAATCGATATGCCGCACAATATTTTCATTTTTTTGCAAGAGTTTCTCAAAATGGGGAGGGTTAGGGGGCACTAAGGAGTCGAATCCAAAAAATAGCAAATATTCGAACTCAGTGCCCCCAAAAACCTAACAAACGACATGTCACACGTTATTTTTCATTTTTTTGAATTTTGACCTCATCAAGGGGGTTCATAGGGGGGTTCAGTGGGGTCGGATGAAAAAACTGAGCACATATTCGAACTCAGCGCTTTTAAATTAGTAGAAATCGATGTGCTACTTCATTTTCGTAATTTTTTTGAATTTCGACCAAAATTGAGGACCCCTTTACCCTCCGGGGGTCCAGAGATCCCATCTTGAAAAGTAATTAGTTGAAAAATACATAAAAAGTTTTCCTTACAGTAATTTTTCAGATTTTTAAATGGTAGCCCTTAGCTTTTGTAATTATCATGAAAGTTGAGCTTTCATCACAAAAGCTCAGTTTTGAACTTTTCAACATGTGATTACCAATTTTGAATCTCCTTCAAATTCTCTACAAAACCGCACCAACAGAATCATTTTTGACTGAACCAATCTCGAGATATGAGCCTTCAAAGTTAAGCCGTTTTGCAAAACATCCCAATTGTGTGAAAATTACGAGAGCCACCCCCCCCCCCCTCGAAGACCATCGAGGGGAACCCGTAAAAAAATTTTGAGCGCGATTGGAAAATCCAAGGTCAAAACCTGCTCAAATTGACATGGAATGAGCCAGAACTTTTGGTTCTTTGGGGTCTCGCTCTTTTTTTGTTCTCAAAATTTCGTTCTCGTTCTTCAAAAAATTTTCATTCCTATTCTTGTTCTCGTTCTTGTTCATCAAGTTTTTGGTTCTTGGTTCTTTTGTGCTTTGTTGTTCTCGAAGAGCTAATTTAAATTTTCACATTTCCAATTTTAAAATTTTTTTCCAATGCAAAAATTTCAAATTTTTCCTCTTTCAAAATTTACTAAACTGGCACATTTTCAATTTTTTCTTTCTAAAAAGTGAAATTTTTCATTTATTTCTTTTCTGTGTCGAAATATAAATCTTCATTTTTCACAATTGTAATTTTTCAATTTTTTTTTTCAAAATGTAAAAATTTGAAAATTTTCCTCTCTCAAAATGTAAGTATCAAGTAAAATTTTTACTATTATTCACAGGTCACAGACGATTTATTTCAGTTACCAAACAATAAAAATTTTAAAAGTGAAGTACGAAAAAGAAGAAAGAAATATCGTTCTTGTTCTTATCCTCACTCTCGTTCTTTTCTAATCGTTCGAATTCTCGTCCTTGTTCTTTCAACACTCTCAAAGTTTGTTCTCGTTCTTCAAATATTTGGTTCTTTGTTCTTCGTTTTTTTTCCTTTCTTGCAGCCCCGAAAATTTTAAAATCTGACCTTTTTTCTAAGCAAAAAAGTGGAATTACAAGGTGTTCACAATATTTCGAAAATGATTTTCCCCGACTTTTCTAGGTTTTCCAGACCAATTTTTTCAAGTTCTCCAGATCTTTTTAACATGATATTCACGAAGCATGGAGGAGGGAGTTATTTTTTCGCGAGATGTACTTACAACTTGAAACTAAGCAAAATGATGATTTGAAATGCATGGGGCCTGATAATTTTTCTTCAAAAATCACTATTTTTTACGAGCTTTTTAGATGGCTCCTTTTCGGCCATAAAAACGACTCTCATTCAATTCTGAACATTTTTTCACCCCCGTCCCCCTTCTCCGGCTCAAAAACTCGAAAACTTGAATATACCGCAGAAAAAATTTCAAATAAAAAGAAAAAACTTTACTTAAAGGCAAAATTATCAAGATTTTGAAAAATGAAAGAAATTATGTCAGGATGTCTACCAAATTATGCGAATAAAAATTCGGATTTCTCTGGGCTAAAAATTTAAAAATTTCTTCTGAATTCATTGCTCCTCTCACCCCCCCCCCCACCCTAAAGAAATAAAAAACCACGTGCTTCAAATTTATAAATCCCACGAAAACCTCCTAGCTTTTCCCAGATCATTTTGTTGAAATAAACCAATGTGTTGGAGCCCGAGCAAAACGAGGACGAAAATTTTTGCGAAAAAAGACCTTTAGAAATTTAAAATTCATCACTTTTCCCTCATCGAAGTTTTCCAAAACGTGACCAATAATTTCGAATTCTCTTCCATTCCTTCCCCTTTCTTTTCACCGTCGTGGTCAATGGCAAAATAGCATTCCTTTCTCATTAGGGTACTAAAAAATACGCCCCCCCCCCAAAAAAAAAATCAAACGTGCAAATTCGTAACCGTACCTGCGATTGTTCCGTAATAAGTAGGTAGGTGATTCTGGTGCAACGACAATGAAAAATAATAAATATACAATTGGTACAATGGCGCATAAGATGTTCAGCATCACGTATCCCACAAATGCTCCCACTACGTAAACGTATAAAATTCCCATGGTAACCATCAATTGAATATAGGATCCCAATTCGCCTGCAAATACACAAAACAAATCAAATATAACTTCAGTGTTGTAAACCTAGGTGATGAAAAATCTAAATTTTGTTTTCTAATTTGTATATAAAATGTTTTTCTCTTTTCAGCTAAGGAGTCTTAGCGCACTTGAGCAGTGTGTTCAACTGAATTTGCCATCAAACGAAATGACCTTAGAGATCTAATTTTACTAAAAAAAGTGGCAAAAAATCCTCAATTTTGAAAGTATTTTTTTATTCAATTTTTTTCAAAAGGCAAGGCGTTTGGACAATTTTCTAAAAATTGAAGCATTTTCTAGAAATTAAGTTTTTCTTTTAAATTGAATGAGTTTCCAAAACTGAAACAATTTTTTCCATAACCTGGGCGATTTTCCAAAAATTGAATAATTTTCTAAAAATTGAATAATTTTCTAAAAATTGAATAATTTTACAAAAACTGCATAATTTTCCAAAAAAAAGACAATGTTTTGAAAAATTGCACAATTTTTTAAACATTGGATAATTTTTTGAAACTTGAACAAAAATTTTCTAAAAATTCCAAAACTTACACAAGGTTCTTCACATTGAACAATTTTTCAAAAACGAGCATTTTTTAAAACTACGACAATTTTAAAAAACTTGGGAGATATTCCAATATTTGAACTTTTTTTTCATAAACCTGACCGATTTTTAAAATACTGAGGAATTTCCCACCCAGAACTACGAGTTTTCAAATTCCGGTCAATTTTGCAAAAACTGGCAAACTATTCTTCTAAAAATCGAAAATTCTCCAAAAATTGAAAAAATTTTCAAAATATAGTCCCTGCGGTTAGCATGAAAAAACGGGGGTATACTGCACTTTTTGAACACGGGTTGAAATGTGGTTTTTATTTTAGTATGACCATAAGAAAATTTTCGAGAAGTGGAGACGTCAAAAATTTCCCTTAGGAGCGGAGGGAGGGGGAGTTTTAGGGGGGGTTTTACCCCTATTTTTCCACATGAAGGGATTGGGGTAAATTTGGTGTCATTTTCATATAATTCGACCCCCCTGAACTCGAATCTGCGATTAGTTTTCCGATCTGAAGCGTAGAATTCACACAATCGCATGATTTGTGTCGCGAAAAGAGGCCAATTTTGAGGAAAAAGAGGTAAAATTGCGATTTTTTTCATCTTGAGACGAGTAATGTGGATCAAGTAAGGTTTGAAACCAGTTTTATATACATTTCGAACCTTCTGAATTCGAATTTGTTATTGGTTTCTCGATAGGAAGTGAAATGGATTCTTGATCGTCGCTTTTTGGTAGTGAAAAACAGCCAATTTTCGATAAAATTGACTCGAATTCGCAATTTCCCATCTTCTGAGCCCAATACCTCGAACCAATCCTGGTATGAAACCATTTTTATATGTAATTCGAACCTCCTGAACACGATTTTTTGATTAGTTTCCCAATTGGAAGTGGAGCATTCTCTCAATCGTGAAATTAGTGTAGCGTAAAATGTCCAATTTTTGTTAAAATCGACTCTAATTCGCAATTTCCCATCTTCTCAGCCCAATACCTTGAACCAATCCCGGTATGAAACAATTTTTAGACATAATTCGAACCTCCTGAACACGATTTTTCGATTACTTTCCCGATTGGAAGTAGAGAATTTTCTCAATCGTGAAATTAGTGTAGCGAAAATCACCCAAATTTTGCCAAAACTGACAGGCCCGTGAACGCCGTACTTTCCACGAGAGCGCCGTGGAAAATTTGATGCACGGGTTTAATACGACGAGTGGTCAGTTTTAATTTTTGCCAACAATGAAGCAATAAAATATATCTGTTAATGGATAAGTATATCAAGAATTTTATCAAGAAAATATTCAAAAATGAATAAACAATAAATAAAAAAATCTGAAAATCAACAAAAAAGATAAAAAATTAATTAGGTAACAAAATAAATGTAAGGTTACAATAAAATAAATATTCCAAAAATAAATTTAAAAAATATAAAAATCAACAAAATAAATATAAAAAAATAAATTAACAAAATAAATAATATATAAATTTATTTATTTTATTGTACATTTATTTTTTTAATTAATTTTTTTATCTTTATTTTGTTGATTTTAAGATTTTTTTATTTATTGTTTATTCATTTTTGAATATTTTCTTGATAAAATTCTTGATATACTTATCCATTAACAGATATATTTTATTGTTTCATTGTTGGCAAAAATTAAAACTGACCACTCGTCGTATTAAACCCGTGCAGATGCATCAAATTTTCCACGGCGCTCTCGTGGAAAGTACGGCGTTCACGGGCCTGTCAGTTTTGGCAAAATTTGGGTGATTTTCGCTACACTAATTTCACGATTGAGAAAATTCTCTACTTCCAATCGGGAAAGTAATCGAAAAATCGTGTTCAGGAGGTTCGAATTATGTCTAAAAATTGTTTCATACCGGGATTGGTTCAAGGTATTGGGCTGAGAAGATGGGAAATTGCGAATTAGAGTCGATTTTAACAAAAATTGGACATTTTACGCTACACTAATTTCACGATTGAGAGAATGCTCCACTTCCAATTGGGAAACTAATCAAAAAATCGTGTTCAGGAGGTTCGAATTACATATAAAAATGGTTTCATACCAGGATTGGTTCGAGGTATTGGGCTCAGAAGATGGGAAATTGCGAATTCGAGTCAATTTTATCGAAAATTGGCTGTTTTTCACTACCAAAAAGCGACGATCAAGAATCCATTTCACTTCCTATCGAGAAACCAATAACAAATTCGAATTCAGAAGGTTCGAAATGTATATAAAACTGGTTTCAAACCTTACTTGATCCACATTACTCGTCTCAAGATGAAAAAAATCGCAATTTTACCTCTTTTTCCTCAAAATTGGCCTCTTTTCGCGACACAAATCATGCGATTGTGTGAATTCTACGCTTCAGATCGGAAAACTAATCGCAGATTCGAGTTCAGGGGGGTCGAATTATATGAAAATGACACCAAATTTACCCCAATCCCTTCATGTGGAAAAATAGGGGTAAAACCCCCCCTAAAACTCCCCCTCCCTCCGCTCCTAAGGGAAATTTTTGACGTCTCCACTTCTCGAAAATTTTCTTATGGGTCATACTAAAATAAAAACCACATTTCAACCCGTGTTCAAAAAGTGCAGTATGCCCGAGCTAACCGCAGGGACTAATATGGTTAATTTTTAAGACTGATTAATTATTTTTCAAAAAATTGGGAAATTATCTAAAACTGCATATGACAATTTTAGAAAAAATTGGACGATTTTCCAAAATTGATTTTTTTTTTTATCTCGAATGATTTCACAAAATTGAAGAATTTCCCAGAACTAGGACGAGTTTCCAAATTCGATCGTGACAAAAAATAACCAAAGGCGAGAAAATACTGGTTGGGCACACTGCTCCACCCATCTCCTTCGCCATCGAAATTAGAGCTTTCAGCATACACTACACAGAAAATAATACAAACCTCTAATGGATGTTTCCGCGATTTCCCCAATATACATAGGAACAGTGGCAGTAATGGCGCCAATAACACCACCAGCTATAAACCTGGCCACATACAGCCATATTTTACTTTTGGCCACGATAATTATCACCCAAGATATTAAAAAAGGTATGGACAACGTAGCTATGGCCGTCTTCCGTCCGACAAAATCGGCTCCCCAACTGCCAGGTAATGAGCCGAATATGGCCCCGATTGCGATTATTGAGCTCATCCATGATCCTTCAGCCTCGGTCATTCTAGGATAGGGATCAGCATCCGTCGCGTTATACAGTAGCGGAAGCACCGGCGATGACCAACCCAAAACTGTACCGACGCCAAATGGTCCGATGGTGGCTGTAACAAGAAGAAAGAAAAAAATCACGTTACAAATTGAATAGGATTTTTTTTGTTCGAGCAACGTACATTAATTTACAAAGATATGAACTTCGCCATAGGTCATTTATAGTATACGTGTATGTAGAAGATGGCAAATTGTATTGAACCTGTGCGACAGGAACATCTCGAGAAAAAATCGACTTGAAAACCTTGAAAATATTCGCTATTATGTTCGGGCGATATATCTTTTTGAGCGGATTTCTCTCGCATGTGGTCTCGAAGTCTCGATTATTTTCAGCTTTAATTTTCCATAGAAATTTTATGAAATCGAATAGTTATAATTTAGACCTTAAAAACACAAAGAAATGAGGATAATAATATTTTCCTACAATCGAGTAATGATGAAAAGACCTTTATATTTGACAAAATTTCTAAAAAAAATTCGAGCATTGTAATAAATTGACCAAAAAGTAAAATTAAAATTTCCTTCAAATTTTTTTTCAAAACAAATCGTACCTCAATGATTGATCGCAAATTGATTTATCAAAAAATCAATTGATTATCAATGCAAATTGACAATTGTTTCATTTTTTCGAAGAAAAATGAACAATCAGAAATCGATTTATCATTTTATCGATAACAACGAATACTCGACCGTGAATTTACGTCAATTTCATTTCGATTACGGGGTAGAGGGGAGAGGGTCGAACGAAATTTTCAAAAAAAATTCGTCACAAAACAGAAAACCGCAATAATTGATCTACAGTTCGATTAATCGATTTACAAATCGATATTCTGAAAATTTAAATTACTAGATTGCGTAATTCGAAATATTATCATTGCTTTCTCATACATCGTGGAATTCAATTGGTATTCGATTTAGATTACATCGAAAATTCGAATGATCTCAAAAAATTGATCAATAGTTCGATTGATCATCATTTATTTAATACGAGTTTTCTCGTTTTTTTATGAATTAAAAATTCAGGGTCGAGTATTAATTCGTCAAATCATCAACAGTTCAATACCTATTATCGATTTATTAGTCGATCAACTATAATTTGATATCGATCATGGACGATTCATCAGTTGATCAACAATTCGATGTCGATTATTGATTCATCAATCGATTAATTCGATGTCGATAATCGATCAATTCGATGTCAATAATGGATTCGTTAATCGATCAATTCGATGTCGATTATCGATTCATCGATCGATCAATTCGATGTCGATTATCGATTCATCGATCGATCAATTCGATGTCGATTATCGATTCATCGATCGATCAATTCGATGTCGATTATCGATTCATCAATCGATTAATTCAATGTCAATTATCGATTTATCAATCTATCAATTAGATGCCGATTATCGATGTATCAATCGATCAATTCGATGTCGATCATCGATTCATCATTCGATCAATTCGAAATTGATTGATCAATAATTCGATGTCGACGATCAACAATTCAATGTCGACGATCAATTTGATATCGATTTATTGATTGATCAAATATTAATGATGTCTGTAAGCAATTCAAACCAAAGTCGATTTTCTTGGGGGTTTTTCAAAAAAATGGGGTATTATATAAATTCATATTTTGATCATCTTACAAGAATCATTTTTCTTCATAGAAAATCATCAATTTTTCTTTTAAAAATTTCAATAATTTGTCTTTACTTTTCTTTGATTTTTTTTTAAATTTCATCAGTTTTTTTGGAAAAAACTTCCATCTAACAAGTACCTATAATTTTCCTGTAAAAAATGTCATCAAATTTTTAAATTCAGAATTTTTTGACAAGATTTTATTATATGTAATTTTAAATTCATCAGTTTTTTATTCTCTCGTTTTTTTTTTGAAAAAATTTCATAAAATATTTGCCATAGATCAGGCTCGCAAGGAGGTTAATTTTTAAAACGAGGGACCAAATTTTGGCGACCACTGATACGATGGCATTTTATTATATTCAAAAAATTATAAATATTTTGGCGAATTAATAAAAAGATCTGATAATGATAAAATGTCTAAAAGTTGCAGAAATGCCAAATCTGATATTTTTTGAACATAACTAAGATTGCTCTCGGACAGTCTGGCGCATTTTTTAAACCCCTGAGACTATTCTCAAACAGTATGAGGTTTTTTCGAACATCCGAGATTGTTGGTAAGCAGTCTGGGGTAGTTTTTCAACAATTTAAAAAAAAAAAATTTCAATAAAGCAAAAAATTCAACAAATATTTTTGAAAAAAAATTCCACAATAAACTTCAAATCAAAATCAGTAATTCATCAATATTTACTTCAAAATTCTCATAAATTTATTCTCAAAAATCGTCCAAAAATCTCAGGACATTAACACCATGAAATTGTGACATCACAATGCTGGAAGGAAAAAAGAAAAAGAAAACGGTAATAATCGATTGACGATTTGATGTCGTATGATAATGCTCAATCCATCACAAATTCAACCTTACCAAGTTTCGATTATTTTTCGGAAAATGGAAAAGTTCAATTATTTATCGATTAACGATGAATCGAATTATTGCTGGAATAATAATCCGATGATTAGAATCGATTTTTCTTCAATAATTTCAATTGAATGGAAAAAAATCGGTCATAGATTTTTTAATCGATTGAATCAATCGTTCTCATCATTCAATTATGATTTAGATACGACGAATCGATAATCGAGATGAATTGATTTGTAAATTTCTATAAAATTTGAATTTACAATTTATTTCAAAAGACAAAAAGAAAACCCAAATAGATTATTATACAACTTTCTCAACCCCACACACTTTCTGAAATGCTGTACCTGGGCAAAAATACTTTATTTAGCAAATAACAATCGCAACAAAATTGATCCACTATAAAAACCAATGAGCTACTTCGATCGATCGAACGTTTTCATCTCAAAAAATTAGTCTTCAAGTTATGAAAAGTTTCCAACATTATCTTTCAATTTTGCTAATACGTAAAAAATTAAAAATATCGTATCATTAATCGAATTTGTTACGAATAATAAAATACGACTTCATCTTGCCAACACGTTCGTATTTTCTTTCTTATTATCATGGTCTTATTTTACGTAGTAATTTTCCAACAGCTTGTACGTAAAATTTTACTATTCTCATACGTCAAACCCCCTCGCTTCTGTTTTCCCCATTTCAACGGATTTGCGCATATCTTCCCCCTGTGCAGAACTCCTTCGACTATCAAATAATCACCATACGCACAAACCTCTCTACTAAGACGAGAAACTATAAACACAATGAAAGCTTGGTTACTTTGAAGTGTAATCTTGGCGTTTAGGTTTTGAAAACCGAGACGTGAGACGGTATAAATAAATCATCTCGAGATTCGCGTTTCGAGCCAACCAACTAGACTAAAACTTGGTATTCGTTCGCCAGCCCTATTCGAAGAATACCTGAAAATTTCCTCCCCGAGGAGCCCATAAATTCATTCAAAAATACACTTTTCACGTCATAAAACACACGCTTCGGCTGTACGATTGATGGATACGTCATCGTTGCCACCTCAGCAGCACGAGACAACCGCAAAAGATACAAATTTCAAGGTTCTCGGCGGAGAAATTTTATAGCTAAATTTTTTTCCACAGTGCATTTTTATCGACCGATTCGAATTCGTTTCGACGCGGTAATTATTCATCGATGATTTACAACAGACTCAAAGCGACGCTGGTCGGAATTGAAATTTCTCAGCGAATTGACGAATTCGACGTTGTACACACATTTATAGAATCTGGCTCGTAGCCAGATTCTTTCGGATCAAATTGTTTGGAAAAAATTATCGTTTTGTTAATTAAACCCGCCAGTGGAATGGATTAAAGGCGGCACACGAGATGAGAAGTAACTAAATTAAATGAGGATACGAAGGCGGAAGAAGGATGACCCCATCCCTCGTCTGAGGTGTTACGTATATCTACCTACGAAACCTTTACGAACGAATATATAATTCGATATTCGATCCTAATTAGATTCCAAGTCGGCGACGGAGATACCTGAACGAATAAATTTTTATCGTGCTTTTAAAGCGACTGCGATTTGGCAACGTTTGGATTTTCCATCAAAAAATCGCTCTAATTTTGATGAGATTTTTTTCCCTTGTCGACTCGAAAGTAATTGAAGCGATGTTCGCGAATAATTCGTAGTTGTTCGAAAATAGAAATGTGCTTCTACGAGATGAATGATTATTTAGAGAAAAAAAAGAGTAATCATCTTTGAAACGAATAAATTAAATGAGAAATCGTTCACGAATGAATCGTTCGTGATTGCTCTAAGAAGCTTGCAAACAAACCTAAGCACTTGAAAGGAGAAAAATTGGCGAATGAGTTCATTGAAAGAAACTCGACTCGAAATATTTGCAAATCATTCAATTACAGTTGATCAAAATCGTTCATCAACGTTTTTCTATTCAATTATGTAGAATCATATGTGAACGACTTCACATCAAAATATGACTGTTCAGTAGTGAACAATTAAATTCATTTCCTGGATGGAAAGAATCATTCACGAACAACCATTTTTCCATAATTCAAAACGTTTGCGAACGAATTCACTTCAAATATTTTAAAAAGTTTTCAAATGGACTGTTCATATTGAGCAATATCATTCGTAAACGATTCATTCTTGATATGAGCAAAATCGTTCGCAAATGATTCATTATTACAACGAGAAAATCGTTTGCGAACGACTTAATATTGAATGAGCAAATCATTCGTGAACAATTCATTCCTCAATTGAGGAAATCGTTCGCGAACGATTCAATCCTGACATGAACAAAATCGTTCATGAACGATTCATTGCCTGCATAAGTAAAAATGTTCGCGAACGAGTCGTTCTCTACATAGGCAAACAACTCTTTTTGCATATGAGCGAATCGTTCGTGAACGAATTCAAATGAATTCATTCCAAAATATCATACTGAATGATTCATTCCCCGAATAAGTAAAAAAGTTTGCGAACAAATCATTCTCCACAAATCGTTCACGAACGACTTATTTTGTATATGAGCGAATCGTTCATGAACGAATTCATTTTAAAATATCATACTGAACGATTCATTCCCTGAATAGTGAATAATTAAAAACGTTCGCGAACGAGTTATTCTCTACATAAACATAATCGTTTACGAACGATTCATTTTGTATATGAACGAATCGTTCGTGAACGAATTCATTTTAAAATATCATACTGAATCATTTTTAAAAAATTGTTTCATAATGATTCAACGAGCTAAATTAGTGGTGAACAACAAATCATCTACATGGGTAGAATCGTTCGCGAACGAATCACTGTCAAACCGCGATCGAAGCAGTTCTTGGTTCTTTTCTTCTTTAATAAATCATCAAATACATAAAAAGAATGAAATCGTTCGTAAACGACTCATTCCCTACAAAAGCCAAATCGATCACGAACGATTTTTTCCGTGATTCCAATCGTTCGTCAACGATTTGCTCTCCATAGCTAAACTCATTTGAAACCGAACCATATCAAAATATGAATGCAATCGTTTTGGAGCGACTTGTACTACTTATATTACCATTGATCATTCGCAAACGATTCATTCCCTTCGCACGAACAGAATCGTTCGCGAACGACTTTTCTCCACAATTTAAATCGTTCGCGAACAAATTCGTTCATAAATACAACTTCAAAAAGTTTTCATCTTGAATTTTTTCATATTGAACAAAATCGTTCCCGAACAATTTTTTTTCATAATTCGAATCATTCCCGAACGACTTATTCTCTAAATGGCTAAAACTGTTCGCAAACGAATCAATTTTAAAATATGAAATCTAATCGTTCTTAAACGAACTGATTCACACTATGAGGGAAATCGTTCGCAAATGATTCAGTTTCTACATAAATAGAATCGTTCGCGAACGATATTTTCTCAGTCAGTGATCAAAATCGTTATCGAATAAGTTCATTCCCTGAAACCGTTCTTTAGCGAGCTGCTTTATACCAATTAAGAACGAAATCTTTCACGAACGATTCTTTTCCCAATAATGATGAAAATTGTGATTCATATCTCAAAAATTAACTCAAAATAACTCCGAAAAAAATTTACCCACAATTTAATACATCGAACGACATCCTCGATTTAGAAACCTACCGCACGAAAACATTCTCAATTCGCAAATTTCATATCATCAGCGAAATACATCTCCTACTTTGCAATCTCAATCTTCTTTAAAAGCTTTTCGCAAATTATTCGATAAATTACGTGCACCGAAATACCGTCAACTTTGACATACCTCCACCGGGAGGAAACAAATTTCCAGAATTTATTCAAAATACGTACAAATTCGGCGTAGTTGACTCGATAAAATCATACAATTCTATCGGGTTCTCCAAGGTTTTCGCGATTACTTTATCGTCGAATCGCGATCAATATACGAAATTAATTTTCAATACCAAAAGTTCTCCTTTAATATCGCTAAAAACAACCAAGAAAAATACACATTGGGAATACCACGCAGAAGCCCCCACACAATTCGATTTTTATTTTACCCTTTTTTTTTAATCCCCAGCTAAATGAATACGAACACGAGACACGTAATTTTTTCCGGTTCGTTCTTGGACAAGTACAAAATTCATTTTCCAAGGACATTCTCTCCTATTTAAAATGAAAAATGATCTTTTAATCGATCCCGGGTAGCTCAATACGTTTATTTCGACTGGTAATCCGATCCTATCCCATATGAACTGGGTACACAGACACGTCCGACAGAATTACGACACTCAGAACACCAAAATCGCAAAACAAACAGCTCGAAAATTTTTTCCATAGTCTACCATCCATTACGGTTCCATAAAGAACGTACGTTTCGCGATTCGACGAAAAATTAGCGATTTTTTTTAGGTCACTTATCAATTTATCATTATTTTTGAAATACACACGAGAATTTAATCATTGTTAACGTAATCGCACGGTGGTATATCGACAAAACACCAACTCTGGTTTCTAATTCGTCGAACAATTAAATCGAGACGATTTCCATACGTACAAAAGGTCATAAGGCATATTCGACGATAAAAACCGGAGGCAATAAAAAATCAAAACAAAAGAGATCATCCAAGTTCATAGATAACGGATTCGTATCGCATACCGTACACATTGTACGTCTACGTACTCTCGCTAATGGCTCTTTATCGTCACGCCAGTAATTATTTTTCAATTATCTCGAAACCTATTTTGTCGTTTTCTTCAAAATCGATTATCGAAACGAGAGAAATATGATAAAAATACGTTTCTGTATTCGATTTCGGTCGCAAATTACCATGCTCGAAATATACGAACCCAAATTCAGGAAAATTTGAAATTCCAATATATTTACGTAAACGTGGGTACATTTCGAGCTTCGGACACACCCTTGCATAAATTTTTTACACTCCTACGCGAAACTAAAAAAATTACCCTTCCTCGATTTCCGACGCATAAATTAACCCGAGATTTTTATCAATTTGGAATACACACAAAGTATAATTTGGTGTAAAGGTAAATCAATATAAAAAAAGCAAATAGGAGGAGAGGGGGGAACTCAAGTCGTACTGTTCCATTACCATCGGCATCGATTAGAGCTATTAAATTCAAATATATCCGCAACCAGAGGTCCGAAATGAGAACCTGTTAAATGTAAATCAACCATATAGCCAGCCAGATTTTTACATACCTACCGTATGCTAATAAACCATAAAAATCGCCGCTTAATCGTTCGCAGTCGTCGAGCCCTCCTCCCCCACCCTCGTCCGACAAGCGCCATAGGATACCCGCATAAATATAATGTACGTTAACAATCCCATAAATTATAGTACGATTTGAATTTATGTCGTAAGTATTCTTTATGTCGCGTGTGTTGACGTCATCGTCATCCGAAGAATTCCTTGCCCAACCGGCTACGTCATGAAGTCGATAGTGGTGCCCTTTGTTTCAGGTTATCATGAACAAGATGAGATGGAGAGGGATGAGAGGAGAGGAGATAATTGTAATTATTGCATTTGTTTTTTATTATTGAGAAGAGATTCTCAATGTAGAATTTAAAGTTCTGAATTTGTAAAAAAAAAAAAAAAGAAACTTGAAGTTCGACTTATTTTTTGAAAGAATTATTGGAAAACGAGTTGCTCATTTGAAGAGTTGATCGATCGCTTTGAGAGTAATTTGGGAAAAATTAAAAGACCAAAATCGTTCGCAAATGACTTTTCTTCAAGTTCGAGCAAATTGTTCAGGACTTATTTCAAAAATACAAAAAAAAAGAATCTTTCACGAACGATTCTATTCCTGCTGTACATTAATCATTCGCGAACGACTTTCTTCGAATTTGAACGATTAGCTATCAAATGATTTAAGCAATATAGAAAAAAAATCGTGCATGAACAAATTCGGCAAAATACGGATAAAATCGTTCGCGAACGAATTTTTACGAATTTGAACGATCTTTCCACAAACAATAATTTCAGAAATGTAGAAAAATAATTTTTCACGAACGACTTTGTTAGGTTCATGATAAGACGTTCGCGAACGACTTTACTCCAATTTGAACAATTCGATTCGAACGATTCCAGTAATAGAAAAAGATTCGTTCTCGCACGACTTTACCAGTTTACCGATGGATTTCATGCAAATCGTTTGCGAACGATTCAATCCAGGGATATGGCTGAAATCGTTTCGAACGATTGTTCATATCCAAACGATTCGTTCAAGAACGAATTCAGGAACATAAAAAATCGTTCGCGAACGAGTTTTCTGTTCCGTCATAATCGTTCGCGAATGACTTTATTCAAATATTGAAAAAAATTCGTTCCGAACGATTCCAGTAATAGAAAAAGAATCGTTCTCGCACGACTTCATCTTTTCATGATAGATTTCACGCAAATCGTTCGCGAACGATTCAATCCAGGGATATGGCTGAAATCGTTCGCGAACGATTGCTCATATCCAAACGATTCGTTCAAGAACGAATTCAGGAACATAAAACAATCGTTCGCGATCAAGTTTTCTGTTACGTAGTAATCGTTCGCGAACGATTTTTTTCGAATTTGAACAATTCGTTCTGAACGATTCCAGAAATGGAAAAAAACTCGTTCCCGCACGATTTTCATGATGAATTTCACGCAAATCGTTCGCGAACGATTAAATCTAGGGATATGGCTGGAATCGTTCTCGAACGATTGTTCATATCTAAACGAATCGTTCGAGAACGAATTCAAGAATATAGAAAGAAAAAAATCTATCAGCGAACAAATCTGGAAAAATACGAATGAAATCGTTCGCAAACAAATTTTTTCGAATTTCAACGACCTTTCCATGAACAATTTCAAAAATGTGGAAAACTAATTCTTCATGAACGACTTCGTTAAATTTCTAGCAAGTCGTTCGCGAACGACTTCACCCCAATTTGAACGATTCTAGATATCGAAAAAGAATCGTTCACGCACAACTTTGATGTTCGATTTCTCGCAAATCGTTCGCGAACGGTTAAATCAAGGGATATGGCTGGAATCGTTCTTGAACGAGTTTGTTCAATATTGAATGATTTTTTCGCGAACGATTTTTTTTCAAATTTTAACATTTCATTCGTGAACAATTCTAGAAATGTAGAAAAATTATCGTTTACGAACGACTAAATTTCACTTCAAGTAACTCATTCGAGAACGATTCCATCCCTTTGCTACCAGAGTCTTTTGTGAACGACTTGATTTAGTTCGGATCAACTGTCTCGTTCATGAATGATTCCAACTAAATTGAGAATGAATCATTAATTTCAAAAAATCGTTCGAATTATATTTTGAATTTACTCAAATAATTTATGAGAAATTCAATTGCGATGCAAAAGTCGTTCACGAACGATTTTTCCAACTCGGTGTACTTGACTGGTTTTTAAATGTTTCCAATCATCAACTTTTTTATTTTGTTGGAGGGAGGAAGAGGAAAGAGAGATGAGAGAATTATCCATGATTCGAATCAAAATATCTTGGAATTGATCCATGATTTGCAATTCATAAAAAAATTTAAATTTTTCGAATCTTTATGTCATAAATAAAAAAAAAAAACACCAAAAATATATTTTTCCCCCTTTCAATATTTTTCCCTCGCAATTTCTAGATTTTTTGAACTTCTTTACTGATTCAAAAATCATGTATTCGAAACATCATTCGACTCGAATCATTTCAATTCGACTGAACCTTGATTAATTTTTTCTACATATTATTCGTTGATCCAATTAAAAAATAACACGATTTAGAGGCTTCCGAGGTGGGGAGTCGAACTTTTCTCAGTTTTATTCGACAAATATACCTCAAACTCTAAAACCATCAACTCGAATTATTAAAAATTGAATCGGGTCAAATTTTCCACCAAATTTTTCTTCGCTCTTATCATTCTCCATAAATTTTTACAATTTACAATTTCGATTAATTCGACCTCTTCGGAGATTTACACCTGTTCTCCCTTCCCCTCCAACACTTTAGAAATCTAATTTTCCCCTCTTTCCGGTTTCCTTTTTTGTCGTTCTCTGGATATAATAATTTCATTCATACGCTTACCTCTAATAAATAATAAAAAACAAAATGTGTAACATTTCACAACATATGGTAATTTACAGCACACTACGCAACAAGCCTCTTTTTTTCTGTAGATTATCAAAACGAGACGAGGAAAAAAACAAAAACACACGACTGTGCCAATTCAAATTTTTTCTCTTCTGGGTACGTCTTGCCATCCATGTCGGTCGTCGTCAACACACCGAACATAAATGAAAACCACCCAAAAAAATTCTCGTTAGATGTAAGTACAAACACACAAATTCTTTTTCTCGTCTACGTTGAATTAATAGCATGTTTTTGTTTTGACGAACCGCACAAAAAAAAGGGGAAAATTCCATCTCGTCTCAATCATTACAATATTCTAACACACAAACGTTAATTTCCTAGCTTCCAAGCAAATTGTGCCAACAAAATCATTTTTACCTTTTTACTTACACCTAGGAGAGATTTTTTAATTCGTTGGAGACACAACGTGCTACCACTTGCTATCTTCGTACACGAATGTTTTTAAAAAACATACGAAAAATTGACGATTCGAGTGCTCCAAACTGGTAACTAGGTCGACGATATAATTACGAGGGGTTTTCTAAACGCTAACGCTAAGTAGGTGAAATGGACGTGGCCGGCGTAAATATAAACGCTGAGTCGTCGATTTCACATTGTGAAAAAATTTACTTCCAATATTGGACACTCAAGTTTCACGTTGATTTGGCAAAGCGATGAAATATAGACAGATATCCTCTCGGATCCTACGTTCGCATTTAGCAAAAAAGAAATAACCGTACTGGAAAAACAATACGTGTTTGGTGAGTATAACTTTAAAAAAATGTATCGAATCGATGAACACGTTTCGAAATGACATTTTCATTTGGTCGTTGTTTAAAAAAAATATTGCGTAATGACGAAGAGATGGATTTCTTTATTTCGCAGGGAATTTTGTTTTTTCAAAGTGACAAATGATCTTCGTTCTGATATCAGAGATTTTTTTCGAAATGTTTTCGCTATTAAGAACATCTTTAATTTAATATTTTTTAGAAATTTGAGATGAAAATTTAATCGGTCTTTCTATTTTGATTCATCGATCAATCATCTCCTACCAATCGCTAGATCCAAAATACTGAAATATTTAAATAGTAATCCGATTCAAAAACCTTAAAAATTGATGAGATTTCAAGTAAAATAGCTAATTTTGAAAATACGAACATATATTTTTTGAAAATGTCAGGAAAATTTAATAAAATAAATTCGTACCCACCAGGTCTCAAAATTTGTCCAAAAAATTACAAAAAGTCGTAAATTACTCTTTTTGATAACTCAAGGTATCTAACAAAATGGAAAAACCAAAGGATGTAACTTTTGAATAATCGAATTGCTACTTCTGTATGACCTTCTTTTGAAAAGACTGCTGTAGCCATGGTTTTTTCCAGACGATAGTTTTAAGGAAAGGAAAATTTTCAAGTCATTTTTTTGGGAGATTTTCTTAAAAAGAATCAAATCATGTCGATAGTAAAATAAAAATACAAATGCCAAAAAATGGGAAAAAAAGGTTTGAACGATAAAAAATCAACGTAATTTTTGAAAAAAATGTTTTAAAATCACGGTTCAGACTCAGACAGAAGTTGAAGATGTTGATCCGCACTTTTTTGTACTTCTCTAAGATTAATTATTCCTCGATTATTTTGTTCATTGCCCAGGGATCGAAACCTTTTCTCAAAAATTATATTCTGAGTTTTTAAAGTTTTTCGAGCCAAATTTTTCAATTTTCTGGACCTTTAATGTAGGAGATGATTTTTTGAGTAAGAACTTTCAAATTGTCTTTGGGATGTAAGTATGATTTTTTTAAATGTTTCAATCTAAAACATTCATCAAGATTTTTAAACGATTTTTCATGATTTTTTTTTCAAAATTATTTACTATTTTTCACCTATTGCCTGAGCAAAGTGGAGGCTAAAACTTTCATGGTATCCAATCTACTGAATCAAAAAATGAGAATTTTTGTCATTTCCTGGATTTTTTTGCCATTTTTTTGCTTCAAATTTGCCCAAAGAACCATCCGATTACATTCCTCGATTAAAAAATTCAAAGAACAAAATGTTGAAAATTTTTGATTTTTATAGTAAAATTATTGAAATTTTTGCTAATTTCTGTTTTTTTTTCGCTTATAGACACCTTGATTTTCCAAAAAATTACATTTAAAATAGCAAAATATGACTTTTTTTTACCCCTCTCTAATTTTGCTATTGCAAAATCCCCTCATGCCCGACTCAGCAAGGATTCACACTTGAAAAAAGACAAAATTAGGGTGTCTACTCGATTGACCTTCAGAATCTCATGACTTTTTTCTGGGGTTTTCCATGATCTGCATATACCTATTATTTTTTTCAAGTACCCAAATACAATCAAAACAAAAAACAAAATCAGTGTTACCGTGGGGAAAAACGAAAAAAAATTGAAAATTTTTTGAGGATAAAAAAAATTAATAATGATAATGAACAATTTTCTGTAATGCTTAATTTTTTTTTAAAAGTGCGTTTTTAAAAAAATATTTTACAAGTCATTTTTGATCTTTAGTGAATAAGAGAAAAAGTAATAATTTTTTATCAAAAGTACAGGCGACTTTTATCTGACTTGTTGAAAACCTTGCTACTAAAATGTTGAAAATTATAAAACTTTAGCTTCAGATCGTCTATTTTTGCAAAAAAATTTCCCCGACGCTTTACTCGAACTCGATAAATTTTCCACATCTCAGAAAAATGACAATTTTTTCAAAATTATGGAATTTTTCGCCTCACAGACTCTAGTTTAATGATACGAACCTAAAACAGGGTGTCTAACAAAATTTGTTGAGCAAAAAGCTTGACTTAGCTTGAACTTTTAGAATGACTTTTCCGAGCAACCCCCCCCCCCCAAAAAAAAAGTTATGAGTCTATACTAGGGTGACAGCGAAAATGGACTTTTTCTTTTTTGAAAATGCGTACCCGCCAAAAATATTAATTATGATGAAAAAAAAATATTCCCAAAATTTCACCCCTCTGAGTTGAAATTAACCCGTGCCGCAAGGCACTCAAAGTTGAGGAAGGGAGGCCCGAGCGCGAACGCAGTGGTCCTGCCACTACATGCCTTGGTGATAATTTCAGCGTTCGCGCTACGTTACGAAAACCCCCTCACCTCATTCTGGGTGGCAATGGAGGGGATGGGTGTTAAAATTACTCAATAAGGAATTGCTTTAGGATGTCCGGAATATATCTATTCGGTTTTGAATTTTTTTTTTCAAGATTTTATGACCCTTAGAAAAACTTGTAAACGTAGTGAGTTTTTACCACTATTTTTGATGCTTTTTGTTCTAAATAAGCCTTCAAAAATTGAATACCCAAAATTTTTGCAATATTTTCTTGATAATCCCCTCTATTACTCCTCCATTTACAATACTGAAGGTGCAAATCCTTGGAGAAATATAAATGATAGCAAATTTTTGTGCTATAAGCATCGAAAATGGTGTTAAGAAATTACTGCATTTAGAAGTTTTTTTAAGGGTCATAAAATCTTGATAAAAAAATTCAAAACCGAATAGATATATTCCGGACATCCTAAAGCAATTCCTTATTGAGTAATTTTAACACCCACCCCCTCCATTGCCACCCAGAATGAGGTGAGGGCGTTTTCGTAACGTAGCGCGAACGCTGAAATTATCACCGCGGCATGTAGTGGCGGGACCACTGCGTTCGCGCTCGGGCCTCCCTTTCTCAACTTTGGAGTATCTTGCGGCACGGGTTAATTTCAACTCAGAGGGGTGGAATTTTGGGAATATTTGTTTTTCATCATAACTAATATTTTTGGCGGGTACGCATTTTCAAAAAAGAAAAAGTCCATTTTCGCTGTCACCCTAGTCTATACGCCAGTACCTCCCCTCCCCCCATACATTTGTGTGCTTGTAGTTATTTATAAAAAATAAAAATTTTCACAAATACATTGAATTAAAAAAAAAAACGTAATTTTTAATAGCTATATTTTTGAAAAATTGAAAAAAGCTTGACTTTTTGAGTAAATCAGAGTAAATTAGTCAAAAAAGCTTGACATTTCAGGACCGGCATGACCTTTTTGAAACAAGCATGACTTATCAGGACAGCTTGACTTGTTAGACACCCTGCAAAAACGCCATCGACTAACGAAGAAACTGTCTAATTAAAGCACCTTTAAATTAAAGAAAAAATTCGCAAAATTCAAATTTTCAGTTTTGGTATAGAAAAGTTTCAAAAAAATCCAAAAAAGAGCCAATGATTCAAAATAAAACAACGCCCCAAAACTCTCTCTCCCTTATAAAAAATTAATTCAAGAATTCTGATACTTAATTGACAATTGAAATGAAAAATTGATCGAAACAATACCAATAATTAAAATAATTGCGAAATGATTGCATCATCTACGTAATAAATCATCAAAATGATAACATTACCCAGAAATTTTTTTTAAAATAACACCCCTCTCAGTATTTTTTTCACTCATTCTGAGAATAAATTTTTCATCGTTTTTCTCGATTGGCTGATTATGATTCATAATTAACAGATAAATGAAGGTACATGCACATAAGAGTACCAACGACCCAAATTCGACGCCTGTTTTGTTTTTTAAATTGAATATTAATCATTATTTTCGAGTAATGAAATGATACATTCGAAAATTACCCGAAATTTCCTTATTTTTTTACGAACAGACCTGAAGCCTTCACGACTGATAGTTTCGTAAATTTATTTTTTACCACGAAATTTCATCAAGTCAATAATTTCTTCAATCCAAATTCCATGATTCACACAATTCTCAAATATCAAATGACGCACTAACATCAATAAAGTTACAATTTTTTTACAATGAATATAAACCTAATTACTAATTACTTTTCAAGAACAGCCTCAACACAGGGCTAATTTCCCATCTTGGGTTTTGCCACTTTGAAAATCACCATCTTCGAATATTTTCCTCGAGCCCAATCAATGACCCTGATCAAATGATAATACATCACCAATGCACCATGTTTACGAATAACTATAGCAGACCATACAATACATATGTTGTCTTATCAGCCACAGAAACGAGGAAAACAACGTATTACGACCTCGTATATTCTACCTCGGTTCGTTTAAATATTTCGATAAGAAATTGTGTCATTTTTTACATAAGAGTTTGGGAATATTTTTTCCATAACTTTTTCAAAACGATAATTGCCTCTTCTACGATATCTCTCGAAGTTACACATACTCAGACGTCTGAAAGTCAAATCGAATCCTCCCAAACCCCTCCTAAAATTGAAATTTGCCACGTGATTAATGCGAGTCAACGTCGGCTCGAAATTTACATACCACATCCGCGAAATTTCGACTTATTGTACAAGTACATCGACACGAATGACAGCACACCTGAGCAAATATAAAGGCTGTCATTATTTCGTCAATTTCACTCGTTCTATGTAACTTCGGTCTATTCTTTTACACGTTCTCTGCGGCGAAATACCAAAAAAAAAAGTCTATCTGGCTTAGTTTCGCTTTATTTTATCTTGGCACCTGATAAACCGAAAATAAATAACGTTTCCTTTACATAATCCGAGTTTTTCGACGCAATTGTCACCATAGTTGATAACTTCATCGCCTCTTCAGTTTTCAAAAATATTACAAACAAATGGCATTATGCTGATTCCATAAACGTAGTAATCGCTAATTATTTTAAATACCGAGTCTCGAGTCAATTATACGGCAGCTCACACACATACAAAGGTCAAGCACATAATCAAACATTGACATTTAAAATTATACTGCATAAGCATATAATATCTCCAACTAGGCCAAAATGTCAACTACTAAAGGAAAAACTCGTATACGTATTAATAAAATTACTATCGCGGTCTACGTCATCGTAATGTACAAACATACCACATGGCCAAGTACGCGAACGAGGTGTTTTCGTCATTCGTCATATCATATTCATTCTGTCGATTGTTTATATAATGGGTGTATCTCTCTTATGTACTACCGAAGCTTATCTCATCATTGACGAAAAAAAATTGAAATGTAGTAGTGGGAGACCTCAACATCGCAATAAGATTCTCCACCAATTTTTTTTGAAAAATTCTCGTTTTCGTACATAAATTATAGGATAGTATCGAATAAAATTGGCATAATGCGAAATTACGTCGAAATACGAGCAAAGAACTGGATGAGGCGAGGAGAAAATACGAAAATTGTTCGAAACGAAATTTGAATTTTTTTTACAACTGGCATGAAAAAACGATAAAATTATTTAGAGGGGTATTCGAGAACGTTTTCACGAAATAAAAAAAAAATTCAACTTTCAAATGACCTTACGAGGAATAATTCTAGGAAAAAAATTCAAACAGGGTAATATTCAGGGTTCTTACTTCACTTCTTTTGAATCAGCAATCAATGATGAATTGTGGCCCCAAAAAGTCAGATTTGTAGCATGAAAAAATATTAATATTCACAAATTTTTTGAGGATTTTTACTATTTATTTTCAAGATGTGAGATTTCGCCAATTTTTTCGGAATTTTTTGTGATTTTTTTCGCTCATGAAAGAGGGAGAATACAAACAATCAACAATCGAAAATTTTTGATTCTTTTAGGATAATTTCTCGATAAATTCGTTCTCCTTCACCCCTCCCCCCAAAAAAATAAGAATTTCAAATCTGATGCAAACATACATTCCTTATTCTCAAGACGCGAGATTTTGCCAATTTTTGAAAAATTTTACTGATTTTTCGGTTATGAAACAAAAAGAATAAAAAAAATATTGAAAATCGAAAATTTTTGTTTCATGTTTTTTGGGGTTAATTTTTCGATAAATTCGTTCTCCTTCACCCCCCTCCTCCCTGTAACTTCGAAGAACCTTTTATATTTTAAAAGCGGCTAAAAAATTACCTAAGATTCATTTACTTTCGGGTGTTATTCAATTATGATGCCTGTTTGAATCAAATTTGAAATTCTTATTTTTTTGGAGGGGGAGGGGGGTGAAGGAGAACGAATTTATCGAAAAATTAACCCCAAAAAACATGAAACAAAAATTTTCGATTTTCAAATTTGTCGGAAAACCAAATTTTCCATGAGAGCAAAAATATCGAATGTGTTCAAAAAAATCGATTCTCAAATTTGAATGAATTTTGAAAGAACAATATCAAATTTTCAGTTTAATAGATACACTGGCTCGTCTCACTCAATTCTCAATCGTTTTTCGATTTAGAATTTAATTTTCTGAGAAAATGGGCTAAAAAATCGATTTTGATTTTTTCGACGAATTATTATTTTTTACAGAGCACATCAAAATTTCGAAAATTGAAAGCTCTTTGTTTTTTGCTTTTAATTTTTTTGCTCAATGTTTTTCAAGATAAACTTAAATTTGTGACTTTTTTAAACCACAATAGGTGCAACTTATTCGTAATTTTGAGGGAAAATGAGTTTTTTTTTTGAAGGAAAAAATCATAAATTTTGTAATATTTTTTTTCATCTACGACTCGTTCTCATAGATATAGAGTCAGAATTGTAGCACTAGAAAAGCGATGAAATTCACAACAAAGTCAGTAAATTCTACTGGTTTTTCCGTTCATTTCGTTCATTTTTTTCTATTTTGCAATTCTGACTGATCAATATGATTTTCTAGAAAGCAAAATTGCTGCAATAATTATTCCATCATATTTCATCTTGAAAAAAATTCACACGAGACGTTCAAACTGGTCATTTTGAAGGATTAAAAAATCGTACAAATCATCAAATCAAAAACTGTAAAAATTATTTTTAAAAAATAAAAGAAAACAAAAAATTATCCAAATTCAACAAAATTCGTCACCATGAGAACAAAAAAATTATTCAAAAAAAAAAATCAATCCCTAAAAATTGTTTAAAACCACAGAAAAAAATCAATATGGCCATGATTTCTTTCAAGGTAATTGAAATACGGAATGGAACCTAATACGAAATTTTTACCATCGCTGAATTTTTCCCAGATAAGGCAAGGAAAAGTACATGGGGGGGGGGGGACTCGAGCTGGAAAATTAAGAAACAACTTGACAAATCATTTAATCGATGACCTTTTTTTCAAACAAAAGTTCACGAAGTTGGCATTTCAAAAAAATATGAAGTTGGCGAAGTCCATTTTTCGCCCTTTCCTCCTTCAATATTTTCCTTTTCACTTCACACACTTCGCGTTTCTCCCACCCCCCTCCTCGTATTAATATTTTTTAAAATATTTTCGACTGAAACAACCTTGATTCAAAACAACAAAAAAAAACAATAAATAAAACGATTTTTGCCTCAATAAAACTTCGTAACTATCTGCTTAAAAATTTATCAATACTTAATCAAAAAAATACGTTTAGTTTCGGTCTACTGTACTTGATAAGAAATTCGACGCAAATCGAGACTTCACTGACCTATATTTTACGTTATACGAGTAATAAGCCAAAAGACCAAAATGCCCAGTTATTTTTCTCAATAGTTTCGTAATATTTTGAAGCCCCCCCCCTTTCAAATTAATCAAAAATTTAAACCAATTTTACCTTATTATAAAAAATCTGAATTTTTTCGAAAAAAC
Source organism: Pseudococcus viburni (assembly GCA_033439095.1). Taxonomy (NCBI): domain Eukaryota; kingdom Metazoa; phylum Arthropoda; class Insecta; order Hemiptera; family Pseudococcidae; genus Pseudococcus; species Pseudococcus viburni. The sequence continues at coordinate 371,807 of JAVBJF010000149.1, forward strand.
CTCCAATATGCTCAATTAAACTCTTACAAATTAGTATACCTCAAAAAAATCAGAAAAATTTTCATTCAGTGGTTCTAAAAATTGTCAACTTTGAAGACCCACTACGTTCCCAAAACAGGCTTTTTAGGGAAACCAACGTCAGATTCGTTTCAAAAGGCATTGCATACAAAAATTCTAAGAAATTCAATAATGCTTTTTTCTTGAAGAATTTCTAACCAACCCCAGCCCAAAAAAAAACATCCTACCTAACCAATCATTTTGGCCACAGGAACGAGTAATACGACACTTCAATCGATGATCTCATTACAATGTAACTACAATTCCACGACGCGACGTGACAATGTTGAGCACGATAACGAATCGTCATAAACAATTTACGTGCATTTCCTTTCAAGAGCTCGCAGCTCATCCTGTAATTCGTTCGATATCGTAAGATATCCGTTCGTTTGTGAGCTTACTCACAACAATTCAATCGAGCACGACAATTCCATCCAATTACACCTAAATTATCCTTTTAACTATGAAAATGCATCGCAGCACCAACCGTTATCACCATTATCGCAGAGTTTATACTTCACAACGCACCAGTCTTGGAAAAAATTACATAAAACGTAAAATTCATAATTACTACGCATTCGAGTCTGCAATTATTAACATAATTACTCCGATAATAACGTTATTTTCCAAATCACCCCGTTCCCCGCCCACCGCGACTTCTCAGCTCATAAAAATGCACAGAAAGTTTTTTTCGCTGAGCCGATCAAGGTGAAAAAAATAACGTTACAAAATATCACATTTTTCACCTACGATGGGACAGGATCGACGGGCAACGTCGTGGAAAAAAATCACGTCAATTTTTTATCGAATAAAACACGACGACGAAAGGGAAAAAACCACTAATTGAATCCAATCATCGCAACGGTCCCAGCCTTTGAGCTTTCTGTGTAAAAAATTCGACCCAGTAAACGAACAAACCACAGCGGTTTTCTTTCGAACCCCCTCGCTGGCAAAGGTGCGAATTTTCTTTATGCCTTCGACGTGATTATTTATGCGAAAAACTATAAAAATTTTACGACAGTCGTTAGTTCCATTTTATCGAATCGTATTCGAAGACCTTCTGGTTGACGTTGGTACACTGCACGATCAACAAAGCACCAAGAAAGCCACCTGTGTGTGAGTGGCAGATGTAAACAAGGGAATCCGGTTTTACGTTGCCAGTAAAATTACGTAGTAAAATGCACTTCACACGAGGGTGACTACCCTACTGAGATATCTCTTTTTGTGTTTACACTTTTTTTTCTCCTTTCTTTCATTCGAATGTATCTCGTAATCGTCGCCATTTTACAGGCCCTATCGTTCTAAACGAGTTCCACAGTTTTCAAATCACTTTCATGTGTTTACATCGACAAACGAATATTTTTTGGTGGCCTTCTACGTGATATAAGGCTTCTATACACATATAGAAAACATGTCTCGAATACGAGCAAATATTACACGTTCGTACGAAACTTCAAATCCAAATACAATAGCTCGAAATTACACACCATTGTACCACACTTGAGGTAATTTTCGCGATATTTTTCATCTTCGATGATAAATTCCGACGATTTTTGTGTTTTTCGACCGAAAAAAGTATTACAATTGCGAGTATTTTATAAGCAGACTTTCTCGATGATTTTTCCCCATTGAGAAAATGAATTGTGCTCGAGTTTCAGACTTATACTACACGAGGTGAATTTATTTTCGAGTTTTTCCTTTCTTTAAAAGATCAAAATAACTTATAAAAAACACATTCGGTAACAATCGAGTATATCTTATAAAATTGAAATTTCCCATCTCTAACGAGGCGTTTATAATAAAAAGAAAAGATGAAATCCCGCCGTCGAAGCGGTTCTGGCTCCCCTCTCACCCTCTCTTGTACACCTACGACATTTCCACCCTTTTCCGACGAATCTTTCTCATTTTTCCAACTTCGAGAGGGAATTTTTTTCGTGAAATTTTCTCTTTTATTTGGATGGCATTGGAAAACGAAATTAAAAAGGGGAAAGACGGCCATGAATATGATTAAAGAATATCGAATATCTATTATGTACCTATATATAATTGAATGAAAACAAAAAAAATTAAGTTTATTCGAAAAGCTCGAATTTTTTTCGGTATTAGTTCCATAAAAAATACAGACAGAATTTCACATTTACTTTTCCTCCTACTAAAAATATTCAGATTACAGAATATCGTGTAAAATTTCAAATTTCACCCCCCCCCCCTCTAGCAACCAAAAAACAAACGAATAAAATCTCGTTTTCCTGGTTAATAAATTTTCAATTTCGTTTTCAAAAATATAATCGTCGAGTTTAAGCAATTCAACGGGAAAAGTTTGACTTCTAAATGACCCATCAAGGCAACACGATGCCATCCTCGGTTTCAAAATTGGCTGTTTACCACTGTTGTAAAACAACTCTTATTTTTTCATCGAAATTTCGATTTGAGAAAAAAAAAATGAATGTGTGCCACGAAGTTACCGTTATTTTCAATTATTAAGACGTATTATTACCGAAACTTTAGGGGAAAATTCCATTTCGTACGAGATGTTCGACCTTATTGCACAACTTTTGGGTGACTTTTTCCAAATTATTGCACAACAGTTGGTCCAAATTGACTTTTTAAAATGACTTCTTCCATTAATTATTAGAGAAATAATTTGGCGTGATTTTTATGATTGGCGGAGAGAAGAGGTCTCGAAAAACCATCAACGTTTACCCCTTCTTTCCCCTCGGCCTCTACCGACGGTTTCAATGATTTCCTTGTTTACTGCAATGTTTTTTGATGTATGTAATTAATTAGATATTTATTTATTCGTTTGTATCGTTTTTTCACCAACAAATTAATTTATTCACTCGTAAAATTTGTCGTAATGATGATCAACACGAATCTCAACAATTTTACGATTTTTTCCATCAAACAAACTTGTTGATTTCTTTCAAGTTTGATGGCTCGATGCTTCAGATTTTTCAGAAAAACATCTGAACTTGTACAAATTTTCAAATTTTCGAATTCATTATACACCAAAATGATGCGAAAAATTGATCACTGAAATTTTTATTAATAGGTGGAAATTTTACAAAAATTTGTCCATCGTCAAAGTCATTAAATCAATTTCAACAAAAAGAGTATTTTTTTAAAGAAATAATTCAACTCCATAATTTTTCTGACTTAATTTTGTCTCAACTATTCAAAAAAAAGCAAACGTTCAAAATTAATTTCGGAGAAAAAATTGAAGAAAATAGTATCTACGCTCTTATTTCTGAATCAGTGAAATTTTTTCACTGAAAGCAATTTAGTGAAAGAAAATCACTGAAAATTGGTAAAAATTCACTGAAAACTCAGCGATATTAATGAAATTCACTGAAAACTCAGTAATATTTATGAAATTCACTGAAAAATCTGTGAAATTCTTTGAATAATCACTGAAAATCAGTGAATTTCACTTATTTTTCCTGTGCTCCAATTCTGACTGTTCATCAGTGATTTTTCACCAATTCGGAATGAGAGAGTGAATGTAGACTGCAGTGGAAAGGGGAAGGTGAAATTTTCACAAAGATGACCCCTTCCCCTTGATAATCGATTTATTCCAGAAATTGACATTTTTTGTCCACAATTATATTTTCATCTTCATCATATTTGCAAACCGTTAAAACTTTTTTTAAAATCCTGAATCAGTTAAATTTGGTAAAATTCTGATTTCTTGATACAGTGAAATGAATTTTACTGAAAATCAGTAATTTTTCAGTAATTTTTTTAGTCAAAGGTACTAATTTCTCCTAAAGATAGTAAATTCACAGAAAAATCAGCAATCTTCAACAGAAAAATCGCGATTTTGGACTGAAAAATCATGTGATTTTTTACTGAAAAAAATCGGTGATTTTAGACTGAGAAACAAGTGATTTTCAGTAAAAATCATTTCACTGCGTCAAATTTTAGAATTTTACCAAATCTAACTGATTCAAGTTCAGAGAGTTCATTTTCCAAAAATCCCAAAACAAAGGGCGAGCCAAACGAAGAAGGGACCAGCGAAAGCAGCTCACCAAAAATAATCATAAGATTGTATTTTTATTTGGAAAAATCAACTTGTAGTCGAAAATTTCAGAAAACATTTCATTTCTCGTCAAAAAATGGGAAAAATTGAAAAAAAGTACCTCAGAGCGAAAATGTTTGTTTTTCATTCGTTTCTAATAAGCACTCGCTATGTATTTCAGAAAAAAATCCATTTAAAAAACCAAGGATTTCGATAAAAAAAAAAGACAACAATATCACCATGAAATTCGAAAAAAAAATCGAAAAAGAATTATTTAGCATGGTGTCTGCTGGATCTCAAAAATAAAAATTCTTGCTATTTTCTGAATTTTTCCAATTTTCAAGCACTTTTTCTTGCTTTAAATTTGCCCAAAAACGAATGCCCATTTTACCCTTCAATTAAAAAATTCAAGGTAAGGAAAAATATTGAAAATTCTTGTTTTTTGTCCTAAAATTATTAAAATGCTTTCTATTTTCCAGTTTTCTAGCTTTTCAGATGAAATGTTTGCTATTTTCTGATTTTTCTCGCCAGCAGACATCATGCTCAGTTGATAATTTCAAAAAAATGATGAGATTTCAAATCTGAGACAATAATTCAAAAAAAACTTTTTTTTTCAAAATCAATGAAAATTTCTCAAAATTCACGACAGCTGGTAATAAAGTTTTAATACAGGGGTAAAACGACCTCTTCCCTCACCAGCTTTGAACTTTCAAAATTCAAGATCAAAATTACCTTTTTCTCATTTTTTTTTACAATATTTGCTGGCTACAGAACGCCATAATTGAAATTTTTAATTCTTATTTGACATAAGTACTTCAATTCCTCATTATTACGTATTTTCAATACATCAGAAATTCAAAACCAAAATCTCACATAAAATACAATCTGCCTCGACTCCTTCCCCCCTCAAAAAAATATCAAATTACACCACATCGATCAAAACACAATTCGAGATATTTTACAGCACACCTTACGCAAACAAACCCCCACCTTCCTCTCACTCATCAAAACCACCGATAAAAAAATCCTTCCAAACTCGCTTCATCAAACCGCAAACTTTTCCTTGACCTTACAATTCACGACCAACGTTCGGTACAACAACCCAACAAGGACCGAGCCCAGGTAACCAACACCCAAACTCGCACCAAGCCAGCAGACAGATCTCAATCTGTAGGTGCATCACCAACCACACCTTGCACTGCAGCATGCACCAAACAAGACGTTGCATTATCTTCCTACAAGCTCGAGCCGACCCATGACCATCTGAACACCAAACACAATAAACAAGCATGCAGCCAGACATCAATATACACTCATAGGTCACGACCTATTCGTCTTGCATCGCGAGTAATTATGCAAATAGGTCATCTCCGATGAATTACCAATGATCATCTTTCCTCCATCTCATTTCAAATCATCTTACGGTAGGTCATTCCACATCCATGGTCCATAATTCGACACCACATCTGGCTAAAATCTTGCACCATCCGAGATGAATCCGAAAACACCTTCGACCTTTTATCTGCCACAAGGGTAATCGATATCAGAGCAGTGTCCGTATCGAGTCTGACAAATACTGCGGCTAATTCCACTCAACTTTTCTCGCTCTGATATCAATTCCGCACTCGAAATGCACGCGTATGGCGGTAATGCTCGCATACTGTATTATCGTGCAGCCAGCAGCTACAAAGGAGACTCGATCACGTACACGGTAGTCCCTCACATACGACAATTAATCTCGCCATACGCGTACCAATAATCGAAGACCTTTGAGAAATTACATTCGTATCAAATACCGACACTAAGAATACCAAGTCGGGTAAATTTTTCAAATAATAATCAACACCGTCTCGTCATAATTAATCCGCTAGGCTGTTATCTTTACCGATACCGGTTATTCAGAAACGTACAGAAAAAAGCAATAATCTTTTTTTTTTACCCGTAAATAGGAATATTCCGCGAGGATTTTATCATATTGAAAAAAAATATGAAATACAAGGTTATGGCTATACATAAGATTGTAAGGTATTTCGCGGTCATCGCGATATTCCCTCCCGGTGTGTATCTTCCTCTACCCAAGTTACAGTTTCCTCCATTTGATACATTTTTTTTATATCTCGCAGCTCTACGAGCTCCCAACTCCTAATTGCCAATATAAGCGAAAAAAATGGACGTAAAAATTCGCCACTTGAATCGCTCAAAATGAGGAGATTTGCTCAATAAAATATTTTTTTACGAAATCTGAATCAACAAGATAATGAAAGTAACTTATCACAGCTCTCGAGTACACGTAATAAATTTTTACAACTCATTTGTTCTTCTTTGTTAGAAAATTTTTTGGGGAAAAATTACGAATCGTCGACGTGGATACGAGTTTTAAAAATAATTCAGATTAATTTCTCATTTCGAACGAAGGAAGGAGAGAAATTCGCATGTAAATCGAGACGTCGAGATGAATAAATTCTGTATTAGAGACTCGTGTAAATTGTGAGAAAAGCGAAATGTACTGAGAAAGCTTTTCTTTCAGCGGCGGCTTTAAATTCTTGATTAAAGTTGTTCCAGCTTTTCACCTCGCTGAATATTGATTTTAACTAGAGAATGGCTCAGTTCGACTTGAGTCTAGAATGAAGTTTTTCTTTCGCTCGAGTTATTCGACGAGAGGAGACAAGAGAGCTAAAAGAAAATAGAGTGGATTTGTATGGAAATATCGGACTGGTGATATGGATATAGTTTAAATATGTATTATGCTAAGGGACTGAAATAGGTACACCTGGTATCTTTAATTAGATTTTCAATTGAGTTTCGTTCCTATTTTCGAGAACTTTTTTCAGGAGAGAAGATGGCAAGCAATTTTTGAGAAAATAGCCCAATTATCAAACCAGTTTCATTTCTTATCTTAATTCGAAAACTTTTTTGAAAAAGAAGGTATGTCAGTTTTGAAAAAATGAATTCTGGGAATTTTGCTTACTTTTTTGGGAATAATTTTTTTTTACAAAATATACAATTTTTTGAGAGTAAGTTTCGCTTTTTCTAAAAATATAATTCATATTTTTGGGAATAAGGATTATTATTTCCAGGAATTCTGGGAATTTCGTTCACTTTTAGAAAAAAATTTCTCATTTCTGGAAATGTTGTTCATTTTCTAAAAATAAGCTTCAGTTATTTTTTTTCAGGAATACCTCAAGTTTTCTGGAAATAAGTTTGGCAATTCTGAAAATATTGACCAATTTTTTGGAGAATAAGTCAATAATTTCGTATTTTTGAGAAAACATTTTCCATTTTTTTGTACAATTTTTCAATTCTAGGAGTACCGATAGCTTTTGGGAATGGTCTCGTTCTTTTTGAGAATTCGATTCATTTTTTTGGGAATAACTTTCACTTTTTGGGAATAAATTTCGTCCTTTCTAAAAATATAGTTCATATTTTTGGGAATAAGGATTATTATTTCCAGGAATTTTGGGAATGTTGTTTACTTTTAGGAAAAAGTTTCTTATTTCTGGGAATTTAGTTCATTTTCTAAAAATAAGCTTCAATTATTCTCTTTCAGGAATACCTCAAGTTTTCTGGGAATAAGTTTGGCAATTCTGAAAATATTGACCAATTTTTCGAAGAATAAGCCAATAATTTCATATTTTTGAGAAGACGTATTCTATTTTTTTTGAACAATTTTTCAATTCTAGGAGTACCGATAGCTTATGGGAATGATCTCGTACTTTTTGAGAATTCGAATCACTTTTTTGGGAATATTTGGGAATAAATTTTACTTTTTGGGAATAAGTTTCGCTATTTTCAGGAATATTATTAGCTTTTTGGGAATACTGGCATTTGCCCGTCAGTTTTGGGAATTAATTTCACATTGCCGGGAATATCATCACTATTCAAGAAATAATTCAAAAATTTCATGAATTCTGAGGACTTCTTTTTTTAAAAATAATCCATCATTTTTTGAAGTATTATGTATAGTAGTAGCTCTTTCTAGGAATATTGCCAGTCTTTTTTAGGAATGAATTCCGTATTTCTGGGAATACTGACGAATTTTTAAGGAATAAAGCAATAATTTTGTATTCTCGGGTTCCATTTTCGAGAATAATTTTCAATTCCTATGAATATTATTTCCTTTTTAGGAATAACTTTCACTCAAACCAGAAATATTTTTCCATTTTGGGTATAATCCATCCTTTTTCAAAGAATAAGTTTTTCATTTCAAGGAATATTGACCTTTTTTCAGAAATAATTCTTCATTTCCGAAAATACAATTCACTCTGCTTCTTTTGGACCAAATTATACATTTATGGAAATATCTTTCATTTTTCAAGAAATACAAATATTTGGTTAAATTTTCAGGAGGAATATCACTCAATTTTTTGGGCAGTCACGATTTCTAGGAAAATCAATAATTTTTTTGGGATTAATTCTTTGAGGATACTTTTATTTTCTCAAAGATTGAGTTTCATTTTAGGGAATATAATTTATTCTTTCTAGAAAAACGTTTCACTCAATAGAATTTTTTTGGCACGAACACTTCACTTACTGAAAAGAAATTGGCCAGTACTTTTTTCATCAATTTCCATTTTTTTTTCTTTTTTAGAAGTTTTTCATTCTAGTTTTGATTTTAGCTTCTCATACTTCAGGTTCTCACAAAACGATAAAATTTATTCCGAAAAAAGCAGCACTAAAAATTATTTTAAGAAACTAGATTTTTCAATTTACGCAGCAAAAATGGCACACAAATGTCAATTCGAATCATTACACAGGATGACTTCTCATGGTGTCCACTATTATTTCAGAAATGATTTTCCCTGACTTTTCCAGGTTTTCCAGACCAATTTTTCGAATTTTTCCAGACCTTATAAATATGATTTATTCGTAAACCAGGGAAGGGGGGGGGGGTAATTTTTTCGCGTGATGTACTTACATCCCGAAATTTTGTATAAAAATGATATAAAATGCATAGGGTCTTACGATTTTTTTTTTAAAAATCACTAGATACTTTTTACGAGATCTTTAGATGCCCTTCTTCGGGTCAAAAAAAATATTCAAATTCAATTCTGAAAATTTTTCCAAGTTTTGAAACATGAAAAAAATTATGCCAGGGTGTTTACCACATTGAGCGAATAAAAATTCAGATTTTTCCGGGCTAAAAATTCAAAATTTTCTTCACATTTCATTCCTCCCTTCCCCTCCAAAATGAAAAACACTTGTCTCAAAATTTATAAATTCACGCAATCCCTTGCAATTTTTTAGTTTGTACCAATAAATGAAAAAGTGAATGAGAAGGTAAAATATAAATTATTTTATGAAAATATATAAATGTGTTGAGCCCGAGCGAAGCGAGGGCGAAAATTTTTGCGAAAAAAGATCTTCAAAAGATGAAAATTCACCACTTTTCCCTCATTCATGTTTTCTAAAACATGGCCAATATTTCGATTTTTGTTCCATTCCCTCCCTTTTTTTTCAACATCGTGGTCAAGGGCATCATGACGTTTCTTTCTCATTACAACTCACTAAAAAGTAAGTTTCCAAGAAACTTGAGATTAAAAATAAATTCTGTAGAAAGAAAAAGTGTAAATTACCCCGAGCGTAGAGAGGGAAATTTTTTTTGGATAATTCATAATTCAATGGATAAAGACATGCATTTTAAATATGTATCAATTTTATTGTACATTACGACCGACAAAAAATGATGAATAAGACAATAACTGGAAAAAATATGTAATAATTTGGCCCAAGCGAAGCGAGGGCGAAATTTTTTGAAAAATTTATAATAAAATAAGCAAAAAAACATTTTTCTAAATGATTTACATTTTTTGGGATTTTCGAAAAATTCCAGAGAAAATTCCAAAATTCCCTGACTTTTCCCTGACTTTTCCAGACCACCAAAATTCCCTGACTTTTCCCGGTTTTCCCGGTTTTCCAGAGAATGGACACCATGCTTCTGGATTAGCCTTTCAAATTTTCATGACTTTTACATGTTTTTTTTTTTAATTTTATTCTTTGTGTGAAAATGAAAAACAATTCTCCGTAGTAGTTGAAAAAAATGAGAAATTATTGAAAATTCTTGATCGTTTTCATAACTTTTATGATTTTTTCATAATTTTCATGACTTATACAACTTTCGTGACCAAAATACACCTTGATTATAGCACAAAATCCAACTACAAATTCATCTTAACACAGCATTTTACACATCCAAGTCTATTTTTCAAGTCGAAGGATACCTTAAAATCCAATAAATCCTCATACATCACCTTCATCTCAGCTTAACCATTAATTCTGACAATAGCTTCATAAAAAACCTCGTTCATTCAAAATGAAAATAATAAAGCCAACGGAGTATCCATTCTTATGGCAATAACAACCTAGCTCCAAACATTTGGAAAAAAATCCTTCCTGTCTTCGACCTTCCTCGTTCCTCCAAACATCGTATCGTCGCATTCATCAATAAAATTACGCACATTCGAGTGATTTATATCGTAATTACGCCACAACAACGGTTGTCAATAAAGAAAAAAAAGAGAAACGATTTCCAATTTCGAAACGACGATAAATTCTACAAAACGTTGCGCCGTTTTGAGCTCTCCGGGTGACGCTATCAGTTTCAAAAGCATTGGGTGCCCTTCGATTGGAAACAAGTACCTACATTACGTTTGAAATTCTCGGAAACTTTATTAGCACCTCAAGTGACCTTCGAAAAGCACGCTAATCGACGAAGATGAACATAGTATCGATAGGTGTATCGACGATTTGTCAATAAATTTTACAATATGAGGAAAAATCGCCTTCTAAATTAATCCGAATTGAATGCAAATCGGGTCAAATGTATTTACATGGAACCGAAACGCTGTTTAATTAAAGAATTTCAACGAGATGGGCGAGCCAGGAATATTTATACAGATTATAGACAAACAAACGCATCGTTGGTTCACCAAAAAATTAGAGTTGGTCGCTTCATACGTGAGAAAAACATACTCGGGCGCCTGTCCTCGTACATGACCGAACAGAAGGACCCATGTGCTTCATCAAATTCGTCCCACACAATTAATTAATTACGTTTAATTTACCAAATGTACACAAATCGAGTATCATACCCGCACATCCGCTAACCACCAGCATCCCATACGGATCAACGAGCATAAAAAATACGTCTCAATATCTTTCCTTTTGAAATGAAATACGTAGAAGAAAATATTATTTCGTTGCCTTACGATCGACTTAACAATAGAGAAATTGAAATCCCAAGGTTGAAGTTTTTTTCTCTCCTTTTTATATTCTTTCTGTAAAGTATTTGAAAAAAAAAAACGAAAAAGTCTATGATCTTGAGCATGTACAAGTACATTTGTGTCTGGAAACGCATAACAAAAGAGAACCGTAATGTTTGGCTTGGCGTGTATGGCATTCAAAGCAAGCTTTTCATTCTCTTTTCTATTTGCACTATTCAAAGGTCAATTTTTCAAAACTTAAGTTTATATTGAAAACTTCCCACGAACTACAACAATTATTCAATTTATTCCACAGTAATCGAGGCAATTAAAGGTGACGTGCTTTGGCGGTCGAATACCTTCGACTTAATTATCTATACTTCTGCGTAAATAATATTTCTAATTGATAAATTTTCAGTCTTCGTGTTTTCATTTTCGAGCTTAATTAGACATCATTTCGAGAAAATTTGCTAAACTTTGGAATCGAGACGAGAATCGATCGATGAATGCGTAGATACGTATGTGCTTTCCTGAACGAGATTTTATTTTTATATTCGTCGTTTACGATTGAAACCGAGATGAAATTTGGTATTTTAGAAAACGCCGCAACGTGTTAGGAACATTAACTCGGTGCAGTGAAATTCTTTCGAGATATTAATTTTCTGTTTTTTTGAAAAAATGGAACCTCGAGTTTTTCAAGAATGTCGTAAATATTTCAAAGTAGAGGAAACTTTCAACGAAATGAATTTCCCAGTTTTGATTTCCTCGTTCGTGAAAAATGCAACAAAAATGCCATTTAGGTGTTGGAATTTGAAATGAAATGAAAATTTTCGAATTCCAACGTTTTCTATTTTTTCAATCTTTAATTTTCTCCGTTGAAAAATTTTTAAATTCACCTCAATACATTTTAGGAGAAAAGGGAAAGGGGTCAATTAAGTTTTTTTTCAGAGAAATACTTCAACGAAATAATCACGACACCTTCAACTCACAGTAAAAAAAAATATCCAGCAGGGTGACTCGAAAAAAATATCAATTTTGTCGAAAATTGGTGAGATAGTTTACTCTGAGTGGACGGTCTATCAAAAAATTTTGAGATTTCCAGCCTGAAGTGGGAGGAGCTAAGAAACTTCAACCGGATTTTGCTACTTTTGCTGGGAACCTCGCCCCCCCCCCTCTAAGAAATGCGATTTGAATTCTACATTATCTGAATTATTAAATTCTATACTACTTTTTACCTTCTACAATGAGTCGAGAAGTTGCATAACGCAAATTTAACAATTTTTCATTTTTACTAAATTCAAATCGCTCACTCGAACACTTCAAACCGGAGTCAATTTTTTTTAGCCACCTAGAATCATTTTTGATGAAATTTTTCAAAAAACGATTTCATGACAATGCCATAAACTGCATTTTAATTAATGAAATTTTCATAAAATTGAAGTTGCTCATTCAGTCACTTGAAAAGCCAGCTCAAAAATGTTGGTCTTCAAAATAAATTTAAATCATCTTCTGACTTTTAGAATAAATACATCCCTCACCCTCGACAAAAACACAATAGACCACATTCAACCTCAAAAGCACTCCCGCAGTCTTATTTTTCTGAGAGGCCTTTCACTCAAAATAAAATACCGCAACAATTTTCATCAAAATACAGGATCTTTTTTTTTTTCGATCCACTCTAAACTCCTAGATCAAAAGATTTTTCTCGAAAGAAAAACTTGTATTTGTTTTTTTCTATTTCGGAAAATTTAATAATCGATGAATCAGATTGTTTTAAATCATACTTCATGCAGTCAGCCAATATTGAAATTTTCTACCCTCACTTCATTTTTCTGATTTCGAAGAATTTTCATTTTTTTTTTAATTTTTACTATTTAAGGGGGAGGGGTGATGGGGGGGGGGGGGGGGGTAAAAACATCGATTTTTGTACAATTTTTTTCATTTCCTTTATAATTTAACAGAAAAGTTTACGGAAATTCCAAGTTTATCCCAAAAATTTTGTCCATCCATTCAAAATCAGTACAGTATATAAATCGATTCAACGTGAAAACACAAAAAATTGACATATCCAAAAGTCCTCCTGTTACATTACAAAGAAATTTTTCTCGAGTGTAATAAAAAAAACAAAAAGAAAAAGAAAATCGGTTCGGTAATTTTGAAAAAAAAAAAAAAATGGTACAAAAACATAACAAACTAACTTGGGAAAAAACTTTTGAAAAAAAAGTTCCAATTTCCAAAAAAAGTTTAGCTTTTCAAGGCTGAAAAACACATTTTCATCATTTTTTCCAAATTTTACCACATTTTCCAAATCATAACTGTATAGGTTCAGAAAACGTGGAAACTTCATTTTTGGTCAGTCTCCGATTTTCGTGTCCTGATCTGAATGAAGTCAAACTTCGAACTTTTTTTATCGTTACCAAAAATTTAAAAGATGAATGCTCAGAGTTATGTAGAATTATGAGCCAAAAGTAAAGCAGTATTTAATAAAATTCAATTTCACACAGTCGTAACTTTTTTAGGAAGCAGTTTCGTCGAAAAACCATTTGAAATCATTTATTTTCTGGAATTTTCCATTTTCATGGGTGATAGGTTGACTAAAATTGAGGTAATTGTCAGTTTTGATATTTATCTGTGCATGGCGGATAACTCTATGAATTCTTTAAAAAACGATTTTTTTTACCCCCTAAAACTCACCACTCCCTCCCTAACCGAGTGCTTCCTGCAAGTGGTTTTGAATTATTCCAAAATTTCCAATTTTTTCTATAAAATTCAGAATAAAAGACGAATCAGTCCAATTATTTTGACAGAACGTTAATTTTGATCTTTCCCAGCAAAATTTACCTACACCAGACAATTTTCTAAAACAAAAAAATACTGAATCATCGAATTTTCTCAGTCACGAAAAAACAGAACACATTTCTACGCCTTATCTTATCTACTGATAATTCTTCCGTTTTCCCAGCCTCAGCTAAATTCCGCAAAATTCATTTTTTCGCACTCATTATATTTTTATCAATCTACGATTTAGATTCAATCTTTATCCTCTAAATGAAGGATGAAATTCTCAATTACTACTCATTACAAAAGCTCTCATTTCACCTTTGGCCAGACAATACTGAAAATCTTTCACCGCGATACAAAGTCATCAATCACGTGAAATACGAATACTCTTCGTAAGAAAATACGCACTACTCACGACTTCTTTATTCCAAAACCAGACCAACATCGACCATTGTACTTTTGGATCATTTAACACAACAGAAAAAGGCCCAAGGTCGTTCGAGAATGGTGCAGATGTTCCTTTGTGTAACGTGTCCTCCTTCCCACCCTCCCTGGATCATTTCGACGTTCCAATGAGTCAAGCCAGAGTACAGCTACATGATCTTAGCTCTGGAAGGATTTCTAGCCATCTCGATTACGACCACAAAACCCTGTTTCGGGGTAACTTGGGCTCTCTAACCGCAATAACAGTTGTGAAATCACGTTTCTTTCTCGGTTTCGAGCAAATAACAAATCTTACCAATGCGTTTGAGAAAAATAACCTCAGGTATTTACAAACCTTCTACGACGCGTTTTAATTTACCTATTCTAAAAAATTCATATGTACATCGACGACCTACAAGTTTACTGTGTTGATAACCTACGTTGAGGTCACACATCAACACAATGACTCTACCTCATATCGGTACGGTACCACCGGTATTAGTCATTATCATTACCGTAGGACATTCTCGATTATTAATAACGTCGCCGATTCGACGAAGTTCATCAAAGATGTACCTAAAATTGTACGCCGCAAATAGCATACTGGTAATTAACACAAAACAAACGCCAATACCACCAAAAATCTCGACTACGAGTGTTTTACTTCATCAATGAAAGATCGTACTAATTATCCGAGTATTGTTGTCGTAACGTACAGAAATGCTCGTATTCTAAATTACCCTACGTGTACGCATACGTAATCAACACCGTATTCAAATTATACGAAAACAAACACCACTCGAATGGTAAATTAAAAGCTAATCGAAAATGTCAAATCAAAAACCAACTTCATTATGTATTTTTCGCACGACTTTCGGCGTCCAAATTGGTCGATAATTACAGAGGTTATAAAACTAAAACCGCAAATCCTCATACAAGGCTTTGGTTACAAAACATCAAAGAATCAGCCAATCATGCCCTATACTCTATGACCTCAATTAACAGTCGCAGATTCGAGTGCATCGAAGACACGAAAATGTCGTTATCTGCCAAAGCTGCTGATACCTTCTCAAACACCGGCCAATTGAAAATTTCAAAAACACTCCAAGTTACGTCAATATCGTCACGGTCATACGCAGCCGCGAAAAAACCCTATACCTTATCTCAAATCCCAAAATTCTATGAATCATTAACGTTCATCTTTGTACCTACTTAATCGAGCCATATTTTATCATTTTAACATACACGAGGCGTGAGCTTACTCGTATAAAGCATAAAAATGTAAGTACGGTGAAAAAAAGTGAAAAAATATTGCTATAAATTACTGCCTGCAATTCGTTTGCAAAATGTCTCCGCAGTTCAATTCTTTGTAAAATACCACGAAAAAGTCGTTACACGAAGAAAAAAAACAATATTTCATGAAATTTTTTTCTTCTCCGTAGACGTTTAAACGATGCTGAAAAAGCGATAAAAATTACTTCGAAGAATTTACCACCGTTTGCGTCCTTATCCTTATTATTCGGCAGAAAAATTATTCTTAAACGGATTAAAATCGTTTTTCATCGGAGACGTTATGAGAAAAATATGCGTAGGTTTGAGCCAGAGGAATCTTCTATAGCGAATTATGTACACGAGAATACATATTTTCGCCAATTGAGCATTATTTAATCAATCGAAAAATGTAACCGATTGAAAACAAGTTTTACGTGGCAACGTTGCCAATTCTGAATAATCATATTTTACGATTTTCAAACAGTCTGAAAATGGGATTAATTTGTGAACAAGGTGACTTTCATAGAATAAAGAATATAAGACAAAATGCCGATATGGCCTTTCAGATCACGCGGTGTTGGCAATATTACAATATGGTCTAGAAATTGTACATTTTCAGTTTTGCTTTGCCTGATTAAGAAGAAATTAGATATGCTGCAATGGTTTGGATTTAAAATCACAAAAAAGTCTCAGATATATCGGGGAAAAATGTTATGCGACGTTGCCAATCATACAAAATATCTTGAAATTTGTATATGTTTACTCATCGCCCGAAGATTACGCTTTAGAAATCAGAAATCCATTAATCCAAAACTCAGTTAGTCTATTTTAAAGGCAATTCTTTTTTGAGAAATGTTGCCAATATTACAAAATAATTCAAAGTTTTTCCAGATGTTTTGTCAACGGAAAACACCAATAGTATGATATTTAAACTTTTCCAATAACAAAAAGTATTTTATGGAATGTTTGTATGTAAGTACTGAATTTCTACTATGTCGGTGCTTTTACTTGTACACAAATTTTCACTAAAAAGCGACGTTGCCAAAACTACTAAATATTTTAAAATTCCATTGGTTAGGAAAAAATCTAACATCACACAGTAAAAACAAAAAATGATGAAGGTCTTGAGGATGTAAAATATTCCTTTTTGATAAATGATTTAAAAATCTGTTCGGAAGCAACGTTGCCAATAATACAAAGCGATTCAAAAATGCTCAATTCTGAGGTCATTAATCAAAATCAACAGTTTCAAATTCATAAGGCTAGTTTTAAAAATATATATATATTTGAGAAATGCTGCAAACAGTACAAAATGATCTAGAAGTTCACTATTTCCACATATAATACTATCTAAAAACACTGATTACATGATTTTCTACTTTTCCATAATACAAAAATGTCAATACTAATGGTTTGGATTGAACTTTCAAAATCATGGCTCCCGATGCCTATTTTTACTGAAAACAACGTTGCCAGTTGCCAATACTGCAATATACGTTTAAAAATTCAATTTTTCATACTGATAATTTTAATACACCCCCCCCCCCTTCAAAAAAGCCAAAATCGATGGTTTCAAAACGCAAGTCAGTTTTGAATGAAATTTTTTCGGCAACGTTGCCAATAGCAAAAAAGATTCAAAAATCACAATTCAACTCATATTTTCGACTTTTCAATCACAAAAAGTATTACTCTGATCTGATGTATTGAATCTATGATTCCAACTTGTAGCTTCTGATCCTAATTTTTAATGAAAAGCAACATTGCCAATATTACAAAACAAGCTAAAATTGAATTGTTAAGGAAAAAATTTTACAAACATAGTAATTTCAAACAACGATGAAGAGATATTAATGATAAAATGTTTATTTTGATGAATCAGAAGATAGAAAATAATTTTCAAGGCAACGTTGCCAATACTACAAAATGATGGAAAAACTTAAACCGAATTTTCACTGACATAATGACATTTTGTTGAACTTTTAAAAACTTGAAAAATTTTTAAGATCAATAACACAATGACTTTTTGATAGACTTTTGAGAACTCGAAAAATTTTTAATACATCAAAATTATTAAGATTTAATGTGACAAAATACCAAAAAATTTCAGAAATGTTGGCTGGGTATTGAAATTGACTCTTTTTTTTTCTACCGCCTGACAAAATGTCAAAATGTTACAGAAATAATTAAAAGGTCGGATAATGTTTTTTTTTACAAGATTGCTGATTTTTTGTTAAAATGACAAATACTTTTTTCTTTTTGCTAACCAATTTCATTTAATGAAAAATTATAGCAAAAATATTGAATTTACTCAACTTTTCAACATTTTACCTGGCTTTTTGTGAATTTTGAAATTTAAAAAAAAAAGAAAAAGGCATGAATATCTAATATTTTCAAAAAGTCATCAACTGAAAAAAATTCCAACATTTTAATAAAAAATCATAAAAACCATCCATGATTTGAAAGCTTTTGCTTTAAATTTCTTATGCAATTTTTCCAAGCTATCGGAGATTCTACTACTAAATTTTCAATTGTGTAACAGGGGGAAATACACCAATTTTTACCAACTAAGAATTGAAAAAGTCACAAGAGTGAACCACTCCCTCCTCGTATGACCCCCCTCCCCCCGATCAACTTCTGAAACTCTGCATCTTCTAAATTGAATGATTTATATTTTCAAACACATCTCCAATTTAAACTCATTATTACTTCTCATCCATCAATTTCATAAATTTATCACACGAGCGAAAAAAATTCACCAAGTAACCAGTATCACTCCCACTCAAGCGCACATGACATTCGCCAACATGGCTATTTTCCTCAGGACATCGTACGACCGCTTTCTGATAAACCACCGATAACCGTTCAAGTAGTTATCAGTTCCTCCGAGATAATAAAATAATTGTTGATAAAGAGAGTCGAATTCCCCTTGGTATCGATATTATATTTACGTTTTTAGGTTACAGTTACGTTATTTTGTAATTTTTGTTTTGACTGTTCGATTATTCGTGTATTTGTTTTTGTGACGCGGTTTTTTTTGTATGTACTTTTTATTTTTGGCCGAAAGCCAATAACGTTTCATGAATTCGGTCTTGTTTTTCTCACGATTTTTGTCTTATGTTTTATTGCCGAATAAAACGAATATTATGCGTTTCTTGTAGTGTTTTTAGCGTAAACGATCCTCTCACGACCGTATTAAGGCGAAAACGTCAACTCCGCCATCATGGTAGCCTGAGAAGTGGTTCAGTTCCAGAGTGCATTTCAGCCCACGTTTTCAACGGACATCTCCAGGTACGATAGTCAACGGACACGCTGTCAACGGACTCCCGAACCGAGATGGATACGATTAAAATAGCTCCGCACCTGATGTTCGACGGTAAGAACTTTCGGCAGTGGCAGCGACGCATGCAGTTGGCATTGCAAGCCAGAGAATGGGGACAGCCGCTTTCAAACCCTAACTCCAACGCCCAGGGTGCACAGAAGATACGAGACAAGGTAATGGACTTTATGATTTCGCACCTTACGAACCGGATTATGGATACTGTAGTGTCCGAAAATCCATACGATTTAATGAACGAACTACAGACGAGATATGGCAAACGTGATGCCGCAGCTATAGTTGCCTGTAGGTCTAAGCTGGCAAAGATAAAAATGGCGAGTTACCAAAGTGCTGAAGAATATTGTGACGCCGTAACAGCACTTGTGAACGAATTAAAAGGTTACGAAGAAGTTGTTTCGAAAGAAGAAGAATATCTGTGGATGCTGGATGGGTTACCGAAGTCAATGGATTATGCACGTACGGTGGCAATGGCCAGTTTGCATATGAACGCCAACCTAGATGGGATTCGTTCCCTTATTATTTCCGAATCTACAAAGTTACCTACGCCTACGAACAGTTCCAGTGGTACCCCACACACCGCCTACTCAGCAACGCCTCGAACGTGCTACAAATGTGGAAAAGAAGGCCATATTGCGAAGTTCTGCCGAAGTACGGTAAATACGGTAAATACGAGTAATTCGAATTCCAGGACGAATCGTGGAGAAAACGTCAATCCAGTGAAGTGTTTTCGTTGCAACGAGACTGGGTATGTTGGGAAAAGCTGTCCAAAGTATGGAGATCATACTGCAAATCCGAAAAGACCGAAATCTGCCAGTGCAACGAATTCAACGTCATCTACTAGCGCTCCAGTTGGTACTCCGCGTGCCTTAGTAATTTCAACGATGCCTGAACAGGTGAAAAACAACAATGAGACAAATTTTATTTTGGACTCCGGCGCATCGCGACATTTAACCAACGTGACGACGACCGAAAACGTGCGAGATGGAGTGACTGAGATTCAAACAGCCGGTAGTAAATTGGTTTCTACAGCGACGGTGGATGTGAAAGCAAGCAACGACAGTTCTGTGTTCGTAATTAAAGACGCATTGTATTCAGCGGATACGCCATGTAATTTGTTAGCTGTTAGGCCTATAACGAAGAAAGGTCACAGTGTTCATTTTTATGAGAACGAAGCTATTGTCCGAGACTCGTATGGTAACGTTATTATTCGGGCCCCAGTACAAGACGATCTATACACCGTTCCGTTCAATTTAGCGAATTCTACCGCTACAGCGTACGCCACTCAGCCAAACGAATGCGATAGGCTTTGGCACCGAAGACTAGGACACGCGTCTCCACCCGGGTTACGGGAACTAGTGGGCGATCCTGGATGTAGTACGACACGTATAGTGTGTGGCGAATGTACGGTGTGTAACGAGGCGAAGCAAGCAAAAACGCCATACGCAGAAGAACGACAACGTGCGAAGAACCCTTTGGAGTTGGTTCATACTGATTTGATTGGTCCGCTCGAACCATCTGTCTACGGTGAGCGATTCGTGGCGACATTTTTGGACGACTTCACACATTACGCTGTTTCTTTTGTGATGTACGCAAAATCCGACGTTGCCGAGTATTTTGAACAATACGATCAAATGGTTTCTGCGAAATTCAACCGAAGAATCGTGACATTACGGTGCGACAACGCGTTAGAAATTGTAGCCGGACGTATGAAAAATTACTGTATTGCTCGCGGTATCGTGCAACAACCGTCAGAACCCTACGAGCACGAGCATAATGGCCGGATAGAGCGTTTCAATCGCACGATAATGGAGAGAACCCGCGCCATGCTTTTTGAATGCAACGCACCGGCGCCGTATTGGGGTTTCGCTGTTTATGCAGCCATTTACGTCATTAATCGTACACCGTCAGCGGCGATTGACAACGTTACGCCCTATGAGAAATGGTTCGGAAAGCCGCCTACGTTTAAACACCTACGCATATTCGGTAGCGCAGCCAGTGTGCTGGTGCCATACGAGAAGAGAACGAAGTTGCAGCCAAAGAGCCGAGAGATGCAGCTGGTTGGCTACAGTGACACCGGTTACCTGTGCGTTGATCCAAAGACGAACGAGACGGTGTTTTCATCAAACGTGCACGTTAACGAAGCAAAAGGCTGGCCGACAACGCCACCTACCGTCTCAGCGCTTATTGCGCATACGTTACAGTCTTCCGAAATCTCCTACGATGAGGCTATTCAGTCCCCCGAATGGAGGAATGCGATGAAGAACGAGTCAAACGCGATGACAGCGAACGGAGTGATGGAAGTCGTGCCTGAAACCGAAACGATCGATGCTCCGATAGTCGACGCCAAATGGACGTTCAAACAGAAGAAGAACATTGACGGCTCACCGCTCTGTAAAGCGAGACTTTGCGCAAGAGGTTTCATGGACAAACGAAAATTCGAAATCGATTTAACGTTCGCTCCGGTGATTAAAATCGATATTTTACGTGCGATTCTGGTTTACGCAATAAAGAATGGATACATCGTCGTACATACAGACGTTTCGAACGCTTTCCTGAACAGCCCTTTGAAGTATAAGCTGTATTTACGCATCGAAGGACAGAAAGAGCTGTACCGATTATTGAAGGAAATTTACGGCCTGCGAACTTCTGCGAAATCCTGGTACGATTTTCTTGCAAGCGTTTTAGAGGCCCTGGGTTTCCGTCCGCTAAAATCTGACCCGTGTGTCTTCGTTCATGAAGATGGTACGCTAATCCTCGTTTACGTCGACGACCTTTTAATTATCGCCAAAACGAGAAAACGGATCGACGAGATCATTACGAACATGAATACGAGATTCAACCTAAAGGATTTGGGAGAAATAACGCATTTCCTGGGAATCAACGTCAAATACGATCGAGAAAATAAAGTGATGGAATTATCGCAGCGCGAATACATAGAATCGGCGCTAAAGGAACTCAAGCTAAGCGAATGTAATGCTGCACCGACGCCAATGGAAGCCGGATTAAGAATCGATTGTTCTACGGTGGATCTCAGCTTAGAAACGCAGTGTAGATCGATGATTGGTAAACTCATTTACCTCGCAACGTGTACGAGACCGGACATTGCATTTGCTGTTAATTACGTCAGCAGATTCCAATCACGACCTTCAATATCCCTAGTGACGGCTATTAAACGAATATGGCGCTATTTACGAGGAACTACGAACTTGGGATTACGTTTTGCCATGTACGAGAATTATGGATCGTTACTCCAGTTCTACGCCGACTCCGATTATGCGGGAGATCTCGAAGATAGGAAATCGACGTCGGGAATGGTTGTTAAATACGGCAACAATGTAATCGGTTGGATGGTCAAGAAACAGAAATCGGTGACCATGAGCACAGCAGAGGCAGAGTATTTAGCACTCAGTTCGGCGACGACAGCGTTCCAAGGCTGGAGGAATTGCCTGGAAGAACTCGGCGAAAATGTTACCCCGACGACTATTTGGTGCGACAGTTCAGCGGCCATTTCGATCGCTTCGACCAACGAATCTCGGAGAACGAGGCATATTGACGTCGCATATCATAATACAAGGGAAGCCGTAGCGCGAGGTGAAGTCATCATCCGAAAAATTGACTCAGCGCGGCAATTGGCCGATATAATGACGAAGAATGTAAGCAGGGGAACGTTCTTGAATATTCGTAGTGCCCTCTGCGTAGACACGTCCTAAGTGAAATTCGATGGGGGGGTGTTGATAAAGAGAGTCGAATTCCCCTTGGTATCGATATTATATTTACGTTTTTAGGTTACAGTTACGTTATTTTGTAATTTTTGTTTTGACTGTTCGATTATTCGTGTATTTGTTTTTGTGACGCGGTTTTTTTTGTATGTACTTTTTATTTTTGGCCGAAAGCCAATAACGTTTCATGAATTCGGTCTTGTTTTTCTCACGATTTTTGTCTTATGTTTTATTGCCGAATAAAACGAATATTATGCGTTTCTTGTAGTGTTTTTAGCGTAAACGATCCTCTCACGACCGTATTAAGGCGAAAACGTCAACTCCGCCATCAATAATTACAGACTGATAAGTGCTACGGTGATTTGAAACGTGCGCAATGATCAAACATCGAAGAAAAAAATCCCACCACGTCATACGTATTGTTCCCAATTAACCAAACGTCTCGGTCTAAACTCGAAATTTGTTCATCACACATCACGCATGTTCAAATGCTGACGAAATCATAAATTCGTAACACCATAATACCCAACCAGCAACCTCACACTATGTTTTGAATAAACAACAAAATCCATCGGTCTTTTCTCTTCTAACCTCGATGTAAAAATGGAGGCACGTAGAGTGCATCACGTATATTCCCCAGACCCCCGGATTAAATATTCCATCGCCGACAAAGCCTCAAAAGAACCGACCACGTCCTATTCCTCGACCGTGTCCCATGAATTAGTAAATATAGAAGCCTACCAGGCCGAATGGTTTGCTCAATCGTACTCACAGAGGACACAAACCCTTATCGATGACTCGATTTGGAAAAAAAGCAATCATCGAGCTTTTCTCGACACGACACTGATATGGCATTCTGAATAATAAATACACACAAGCTTCTAATTACGCAGCAATCACTTTCGATATCCGTAATTCAATCTACGTACGCGATAAATACATACATAAACGTATACTTATGTAGGTATACTTGATAAAGGTAGAAAAAATTACACGATTGCTTAACCGAGCATCGTTTATTACATAAACGACGTCTTTCGAACGTCATCTGAATATCGAGTCGAAAATTCCCAGCCTAATACGTATTCCAACGTTCGAAAAATTCACACTTCGAATAAATAAAAAATTTCCACATGGGTAAATCCTTTACCCCTACCCTGTTACCTTTATGCGAGCATTTAAATTTGAAAATGGCCACCAGAGAGCTTGGCTGGCGCTTGAAAAAATTTACGCCAACGCCTGTTCAGTCTCCCCGATGTCATCGACCTTTATAATGATTAACACACAGCACGGTGCATGCGGCAGATGAAACACTAACGCTGCGTATCGTTTATGAAAACTTGGTTTCAAACTTCCTTTTTATTTTACACCAAGACCAAGGTTAATCGAACGTTAACATGAAATTCTGATCAGAACTTGTTCAAATAACCGCGTATTCGAGCTGTGTATTATTCGTCGTCCCCGGTCAAAGTAAAAATGAAAACAATGCAGTATTTTTTTTCGCTTTGGCTGTTTACAAACTCGATCGATTAGAGGTCTGGCAATGAACAAGAGTGAAATTATTCATTCCTATGGATATAATAGGCAAGAAAAACACAAAATGTGAGTGCTTAGATCGATAGGAAAAGCTATCTCATAATTTTATCGCTTCAAGGAGCAGCATAGTCTCGACCAACTCGGTTAAGGGTACAAAATTGGAGCAGGGGAGCAGGTTATAAGCTGGTACTGGGTAATGTTGGTCGATGAACAGGGTTATACCGAGACCGCGACACGATCCCTTCGAATAATCGTTAAATTTCATCTAAGTAACGACCCAATAGCACAAGTTTATGTTCAATTGCACGCGATTCGTTTCCGAGTAAATTTTTCATTCAGTTCTTCGAATATTAAAACACCTCCTACTTTGACTCGAATTTTCCAACTCTTTGAATATTGAACACTCCTATTTTGATTCGAATTTTTCAACTCTTTGAATATTTAACACCCCTACTTTGGTTGGAATTTTTCAATTTCTCGAATATTAAAACACTTCGTACTGTGGTTCGGATTTTCCAACTCTTCCAATTAGTCAGGCCTCAATTGTACAAAAAAAAGCTTCCGCGCGGGATACCTTTTAAATTTGTTTTTTTGACTGATTCATGTTTTAGACACCAAAACAAATAAATTTCGCTTGGATGCCAATTTTTACTCCCCCCTTTTCCCAGGGTCCACCCCGCCCCCATTTCAAACGTGTGTGCCCCTTAATCTTTGGGTCGTAATGAAAAAATGTTCAAACAAAAGTTGTTCCTCAACACTTGATGTACATTTTCATTCCTCATCAAAATCCATCTTGGAGCAACTCTTGTCGCCCAAATTTGGAAATGATAAGTTTTTTGAGAAAACTTCAAAATCACGTTTTCTTCATTTTCAACGAAACGTTTCGGAGATGAGAGAAAATTCGTAACCACCAAAAGGTATTCAGAATTAAATTTCCTTTCCAATGAATTGTTTCACGACCATTTTCCTCAATTTTTCCTGACATAGTGGACCTCTCCCCCTCCCCCTCATCTCAAAAGTTGAGCCCTTGAAAAAAAAACTTAAACGGTCTTTGTTCTTCAATATGTGGTGTACAATTTCATTTGGTATCGGAATTCATTTTGGAGCAATTTTTTTTGGTGGGTACAACAGATAAGGGGGAGGGGGAGAGTACCACTCTGTCAGGAAAAGTTGAGGAAAATGGTCGTGAAACAATTCATTGGAAAGGAAATTTAATTTTGAATACTTTTGGTGGTTACAAATTTTCCCGTACCTCCGAAACGTTTCGTTGAAAATGAAGAAAACGTGATTTTGAAGTTTTCTCAAAAAACTTATCATTTCCAAATTTGGGGCAGGAGTTGCTCCAAGATGGATTTTGATGAGGAATGAAAATGTACATCACGTGTTGAGGAACAACTTTTGTTTGAACATTTTTTCATTACGACCCAAAGATTAAGCGGCACACACGTTTAAAATGTTGTGGGGTGGGCCCTGGGAAAGGAGGGGGAGAGGAAAAATAGGCATCCAAGCAAAATTCATTTGTTATAGTGTCTAGAACAAGAATCAATCATAAAATCAATTTTAACAGGCATCTCGCGCGGATGTACAATTGAGACCTGACTAAATATTGAACATCCCTTACCTTGGTTCTAATTTTCCACCTCCTCGAAAATTGAAACACTTCGTACTGTGGTTCGAATTTTTCACATTTAAATTTCAGGTTTTGATCGAATACGAACGATTTCCTTTAGAAAAGCAATATAAACTTGAAAACTACCATGATATAGCTCGGTTTTCAACGAATTTCACACCAAGCCACCTGGCCTATGCGGAGGAAGGGGCAAAATGGGGGTTTCCCCTGGGCCCAAGTTCTTTTTAGAGGTCCACGAGGACTCACTAGGGCAAAAAATTCTGTTTCTTCACTGTGACGGCCCTCAAAAAAAAATTGAATTAACCACGTTTTATCGACGTTCAAAAGACCTTTTTTCTCTCACATTCCCCACTGGGCCCCAATTTCCACTGCACAGCTCTGCAAGCCAGAAAATATTGGCATATCGAGTTACAACCATTACCTCTAACTCGATTAGTATAACCAACTAGATCAATCTGTAGAAACATTTCACACACGTGCGCAATCAACATTTCAAAACCAACAAAAAACCATCCCAAAAGGCGACGTACAAATTGGCCACACTTTTCGCAAATTACCTTCCATGAACTTTTTTACACACGTTTTTTACGTAATTACGCCCGAAAGGCATCTACGTACGTCATTCTGTATTCTGATCTCGATACCACGAAACACGCGTACCTACGAAATTTGTAATTAAAAACCTCGGCGATTAATAACGATTTACGTCAAGAATGAATTTTAAATCTCGAGCTACGGATATTTTCGTACCCCGCCAGCCATCGGCGTAAAAAATTATATTTACCGGTTTCTGGTGTGCTTAAAGCTTGTAATTAAATCGATCATTTTGAACGGTGCGGATTAAAGTATACGTACGACGAGACCGATATGTTTTGTTCAACATCGAGCCTAGTTCGATGGAAGAAATTCTATGGCAAAAATTATACGAGGATTGTTTTCGTTGCGGAAAATCATTCGACCGTATGAATTTCGTATAAAATGAGAATTTCACCAGCGATATAGTACGTTCAACTTTCAGATGAAAATTCCATAATTGAATTGTTACGAAGGAGAATTGGTGAAAGTATTTTCGAAACAAAAGTTCAACAATGAAGGTGTTTACAAACATAATGAAATTGTTTCTAAATCATACTAAATATAACGAGGTTTCACATTAATCAAAATTTAACCCCAAAAGAAACTGGAATATTGAAAAATCTGATTCATTTGACTCAAAATGACTTCCATATTTGAACTGAATCTACCAAAAATAATTTCTGGACCCAAAATATCATCTCAATAATAATCAACTCACTTTTAAATGTAAAATTAGTAATGTCTCCGTTCTACAAAGAAATTTCAAAAAATTGAACAGAATTGCAATCAAAATAGAAGAAAAGACAAGTGTCCCTTTCAGTGGAAAAATTGATGTTCAATCCTCAATGGAAGAAATTTGGGTTCGAATTGGAAAAATTCTGAATATGATCAGAGCCGATGAGAGCGAGCGTGCCTTTCTCGTAAAAAGTTGCAAGCCCCCTTTTTTTTCCTGAATAATTCAAATGCAATTTTATCAAAAAAATTCAACTTTTTAAACTCAACTTTCTAAATCAAAGGCGAAATTCAAATTGAAAAAATTTTAAAATGCTAGTACGAGTAAGTAATACGTATGTAATTTTAAAAAAAATAAAAAAAAGAATTCTGAATTTGAAATATTTTACCAAGTTTATCAGTATTCACATTTTTTATAAAATAATCATAAAAATTGGCATTGGAAATCATGCAAAATCTTGATTATTCTAACAGATTTCCGAATTTTCAAAAGGAATTTCTCAATTTTTTCTCAAAAATTCGTCAACTTACTTCGCTAATTTTTCGATGCAAATTTTCCTTTTGCAACCCCCTTCCCCAATGTCTAGACTGTGATGAGTTTTTGTGAGGCTGTCTTCAGTCGTAATTTTGATGGGTTTTGAATCATTCTCGGATTCATTTTTAAAAAAATTTATTCGTTAAAAAAAAATCAGTCTTATTTCTGAAAAATTTTCAATTTTTGGGAAAATATATATTTTTCACCTCCCTCCACCCTATCAATGGTTCAAAAAATTATGTCTTTCTTTTGATAAATTTTAATCTCGAGTCAGAATTCTGATAAATTTTTCAACGAGTTTTAGATTTAAGAAATTCTACTTTTTTTTAAACATAAAATTCATCATAATTATTTAGAAATGAATCAATTTTTTAGTGAAAATGCACTTTCAGCACCTCTCTTCTCCTTCGATCCTCATTGTGATGTCTTACTTTTGGGGAAATTTCAGTCTTGAGTCAGAAAAAATTAAATAATTTTGAAGTGAGAAATTGTTGACCCCCCCCCCCCGCCACGCCTCTATAATACGAATTCGTTGTTTTTTCTAGACTCTGCAGCATCAGTTCTTGCTGAAGGTTAAAATTATGTAAAATTGAAATGAAAGTATTCTAATCCTCAAACTTCATCAAATTTGGAAATGAATCAATTTTTTAGTGAAAATGCACACAGAGCCAAACTAATTGGGGAGGGAGAAATTGTTCGAATTTCAAATCAACGCCTACATTTTTCCAACCAGGGAAAAACTTTATAAAAAATATAAAAATTGAATAAAATTGGCGAAAACTGTTTCCATAATGCAGCTTCGATACCAAAAAACAGTTTATACCTACACAGAAATAAGAAAAAAGACAAATTTTTGAAAGAATTTTCAAAAATATGAGAGAATTAATGAAGGACAACAGTTTTATTTTATTTGAAGATTTTGTTGGAAAAATCAAAAACCGACCATTTTAGAACATTTACATAATAAAAAAAATAATGAAACGAAGAGTTCGTTTTAAAAATATCTTAAAAAAGGGGCAAAATTCATAAATTTCTTCAACAAACCAGGGCAAAGCCTAGTTACAGACCTGCGAAGAAAAATAACACCCCATCCTATTCACCTCAAGAATTTACACGAAATATTTCCCCAGCACACGTGAATTTCTTTTTTCATGAATTCCAAAAATACAATGATTTAAAAAATTTTTGACATCCATTGAAAATTGTAAAAATTGATACAGAATTCAAGACGGCTCAGAAAGTAAAATTCCATAATTTCATTCTGAGATCACAAAATAGCTTTCAAACCACATTTCCCTTCCTGCTAATCTTTGAAGGAAACGCCTGATTCGATCCTTCGAACACACACTCGTTATGATAATTTTCAAAAATTATACTCAGAACTTAAAAAGGCGGAAAATAAAATTCCAACATCTTTTTTCCAGATCAGAACAGCTTTTGCTCCCTCTCTCCTCCGGCCAATCTTGGAAGAAAAAGCACCCTTCCAACACACACACGTTATAATAATTTTCAAAAATTGGTTCAGGACTCGAAAGGTACAGAGAGTAAAATTCCTCACTTAATCTTATTTCAAGATCATAACAGCTTTCAACCTCCCCCCCCCCTTAAAAGCCAACTTCTGAAATTTCCAATACCCCTTAAGGGTATTCTTTACCACGCGACCTACGCGGACGGTTGCGGGTAGCGAAGTATAAGAGGGGATGTCCCGCGACCCGCTTCCATCCAAATGTACGAAACTTACTCACCTTATCACTTCGCGAATTTTAACTTTTTTGAATTTTTTTTTTCATAACATTGATGAAAATAAAAAAACGAACAAGAGTATGTCGGCAGATTTTTCATTTATCCCCTCAACTGTCCGCTAGGCAGCCCGCAATCTGTTGCCCTTCTGGAGCCATTATTGAGTAAAATAATTAATGAATGCAAAATGTCTCGACATACTCTTGTGCATAAAGGTTTAAAGATTACATTAAAACAAACCCCATTAAAATCGGTCGAAAATTCGCGGAATTACACGGTGAGTAAGTTGGGTGTTTTTTCTTATCCGCATAACGCTGTAAAGAATACCCTTAACACTCGACGTTCGTTATGATTATTTTCAAAAATTAGCTCGGAGAGTAATAAAATTTCATAATTTCATTTCGAGATCAAAACTCATCCTGCTCTCAGACAGATTTTGAGAAAACTATCAATTCGATTCTCTCCAACATACCAACACACGCTTCCCCCTCACCCCACCGAACAACCGAACAATCCCTAAATTTCGATCCTTTTCATCGCACGCCATAATCATTTTCCAACCACGTTCCCAACTCATACCGAATGGAAACCGTACGTACATAATTCATAATCAATTTCGTCTATAATTAATACTCGATACTCGTATCAGAGCAGTGATCTATTATAAGACTCTTGATGCCATTTAAGGATAACAATACGAATAAAAATACTAGTTCACGTTACCAATACAATCCATTAATTGTATTTTTATTGATACTTAGGGTCGTGTATTGTTTTTTTAGCACAATAACGTAATGCAAAATAGCAGAGCCGACTTCGCAATACAAATGTCAAATGGAATAGTCAATTAATGATCGACGCCGCGCCGAGTCAAGATACGATACTGTTTACAAAATACCGATTCTTCGTCTATAATAGGAATAATATTCAACATGCGAATTCAATCGACAACCATTTCCTGGTTCAACTTTCCGTTTCGATGGATGATTTACGACTCAAAACACATTATCAATATAGACTAAAACTAGAGTAAAAAAATTTCACTGTACTCGACAACACATAAGCAATATCAAATGTAGAGAACAGAACGCCATTTTTTTTTAAATAAAAAAATTCATACGAAAAAGAAATCGAAATCAACGAAACGTACTTAAAATTCTAAGTTTCTATCTTCAATATTTTATTTCCAACAAAGCGACGTTTCTAGCTTTTTTTATTTTAAAACTTTAGCCTTTGGAATTTGCTAAATTCACACTAATCTGTGTTTCTCACCAAGCACCATTTTTACGTTTTTCATCGCCCAAATTAAGCTTTTCCGAGTAAAAATGTAATCTACACGCGAATAATAATCACCCAAATGAAATTTCTTCGTCGAAAATTCGTACCCAAACGAGAAAAACTAAAAGCCCTCCTTATCTAACGGAACAGAACGCCGGCTAAATGGGCAACGCTGCGTTCACACAAATCGCGTATCGCTACCCAAGCTTGAACTTTCGGAGCTTCTGTGATAACAATAATTAACCTAAACGAGCGATGGCTTGGTAAGATTATTGCTTTGGATCTACTTTCTCGATCAATTCCTCGTAATATGCGAAACTATTACGCAACGAGACTTAATCGATATTGGAGTAAGCATCGCTCAAGTGAGCCGGATCACAATGGCAATTGGCAACTATAATAAATACGAATAAGAATAATGAAACCTTACCCATCTATAGCCGAGAACGAGTAAAAGTTAATGATTTACCTGCAATAGCGGCCAAATATTGTCGGAGTTTTTTGCCTTCACGTCGCCTCTCCGTCTTCGCCGTGACGGATAACATACTGCTGTAAACAGAGAGATCCATTTTGATACTTTAGATTTCTTGATGCTGCAACCACGAAATAAATAAAAATTCTTATTCAGTATTTGACAAAATAGTACGCCCGTTGAGTAACGCTGGACGACGCTTCACACAGCTCGGCTACACGTTTTCGAAAATCCAAACTACTCTCGAATCTACGAGTTTTTTACTTTACTACCGAAACCGAAGTTGATATTGAGAAAATCGAACACTTCATGCTTCTAAGTCCGTGTTTTCGTTAAACCACCATGCAAATACTGCTCGACGAAGAAAAAGCTACAACGAATGCGAAGCCGAAATGGAAAAAAGAAAATGAAACACAAAACGCATACGACTCGACCGAGCGTTCGCCACCACCAAACACGTGAATAACACAGAACAACGTAGAGCACTGAGAACCGAGAAATCGAGGGTATTGTAGCGTTCTATCCTGTCTCGGGCGAGTTTAGTATAGATGACCTTAGTCGTTCTTGTGAAAAACGATGAGGAGCGCATGTGAGTCGCTCTTACCACCACTATACCACTACGGACGCCTTTACGACGTATAAACGTATTAACAATAGTTAAAAATTCATCGTTCGTAATCGCTCTCGTTCAGCTGTTCGGCGTTACTTTTTGTGAGTGTGATTGTAAGACGGCTATGGTAAAATGCCACGCTAACGTAATAACTCTTTACTCATACGGTATGACTAAAAATGACATTATTTTAATCACGTGATTGGTACGTGATTACCTCTCTTATCCTGTATTTCGTCTAGAAAAATTAACAAATTACTGAACAAACAGTAATTTTCTCAGAAGCAATCCAGTAAGTGCTCTGGGTTTCGAATTCTCTACCGAGGTTTCCTACCGAACGACTGTAGGGTTATCGATAAAATAAATAAAATAGGATCGTGTGGAACTGTGGAGGTATTTTTCTCCTCGTTGTAATAAGTAGCGAAATGAAAAAATTTAATTGTTATAAAATATAATTCATTGACGAGCCTAAACGAAATAAAAAGGGACGAAAATTTCTTTTCGAACTTCGAAGGCAGGGCGATTGGAATTGGGCAACTTTCTAATAAGAGGACAACAATTTTCATTTTCTAAAAACATTGGAGAATTTTCCAAAACTTGGAAAAGTAATTTTTTAGGCATGCAGGGTTTCAAAAACTCAAAAAAACCTCTAGAAAAACGTTATTCCTCAGCATTTTTTAAAACGAAAAAAAAACTGAATTAGTAAAATAATGATGAACAAAAACAAACCACATTTTTTCGTTTTTGCAAAAAGTTGATTTGAATTCATTTTTGAATTTATACAGAATTACAGACCTGTAGTGTGACGTGTGATGACTGATGAGAGGGTAAAAAATTTTGAAATGAAATATTTAGGGTACAAAAAGCTCAAGATTTGAAGATATGACCTGCAAAGTGACCCAAGTACAAAAAGTTAATTTCGAGAAAAATGAGAAAAAGCTGTCCTATGGAGGGGAAGCGAGATATATAAAAGCTGTTTTAGGGAATGGAAAGGGTCAACCTTCACTCACCTGGTGACATCATTTTTTTTTTTGAAAAACAGAAAATCAGTATTGCTGCAGCACGCTAAAAAAATGCTGCACTTAGGTCACTTTGCAGGTATAAAAAGGTCATTTACTGATAAAATCAGGTAAAATGTGTTTAAGCAAAAATGAAAATTAATTGTGATCTAATGAACAAAAAAAAACTGAAATTTGGTATATATCATATTTTTGACATCGCAAATCGATTGGAAGTAGTTTCAAGATGTTTTGGAGTTTCCAGAAAATTTTAGAATTTTTAAGCACTATAGAAAGGTCTGTAAAAACGGTTCATATGAACTTTAGCACCAAAAAACAGATTACCAATGTGGTGCCTCACATATACTAATAGATGCCCCCACAATCTCAAAAAACACAATTTTGCACTTAGGTCACTTTGTAGGTTATA
This sequence comes from Pseudococcus viburni, assembly GCA_033439095.1. NCBI lineage: Eukaryota > Metazoa > Arthropoda > Insecta > Hemiptera > Pseudococcidae > Pseudococcus > Pseudococcus viburni. The sequence goes on from JAVBJF010000149.1 coordinate 405,150, forward strand.
TCTTCATTTCTTGATTCCAACTCTCAAAAATCAAATGAATAGTAGTCATAATTCAATTTATGAGGCAAAATATTTAAAAGTTAGAGTTTTCGATCATAAAAAAACGAGATATTATAGAGAAATGAGAAATATGAAAATGAAAAATGACCCCGCCTTTTTATTTTTCGTTTCATGGGATCATGACTTAATGAAATAGGCCTAATGACGGTTCATTTTTTATTCCAGTTTGTGAAGAAATTAATTAAAAAACACGTAATTTTGCCCATTTCTTGCTCATTAGTTGAATTTTTCGAAAATTTTTCGACTTTTCAACGTTATATTGATTACTACATAGTTATCTATAAACATTTTCACTTTCAAAAAAAAATCATATTAAAAACGAAAACGTTAAAATTTTATTGAAAACAAAAAAAGCAAAACCCAAAACCAAAAAATTTCCCGTTTTTGAAATCCTGCTTTGAAGAGTTTTTCAAAAATTGAACAATTTTTCCAAGCTTGAGGCGATTTTTTAAAAATTTGTCAATTTTGCAAAAAACTGAAGAATTTTCCAAAATTGAGGCGAAATTTTTTTTGAGCATGAACAATTATCTATAAAATATAAAATTTTCAAATCTCGAGTCCATTTTCTACAAATTGAAGAATTGTTCAATACGTAGACAATTTTTTAAAAGTTCCATAGCACAATTTTTCAAAAATTAGAAAATATTTCAATCATTATAAATTTTTTGAAAATTGAAGAATTTTTCAAACCATGAACAGGTTTTAAAAAATTGTACAATATTTTACAAAACTTGAAAAGTATTTGTCTTTTCCCCAACTTGAACTTCGCAAGAATTGAAACTGATAAGAGAATATTTCAAAACTCAAGCAATTTTTCAAATTAGAAATTTTCTCAAACTTTGACAATTTTTCATATGTGAGCCTGGATATAGAAACCACCCTTAGGTATCAGAAATTGATTTTTGAGTCAAGGTTCCCCCTTGATTCTACTCCTTCTGAAAAGTCCAAAATCAGTGCCAACTAAAAAACCAAATTTCAACACCTAATGGACAATATGGTGGTTTCTATATCCAGGCTCACACATTATGCAATTTTTTAAAATTTGGGAACTTTTCAGAGCATAGACGATATTAAAAAAATTGAAGAATTCCTCAAAACTTGGACAATTTTTCAAATTGGGAATTTTCTTAAAATTTTGGCAATTTTTTAAAACTTGGAAACTTTTCTAAAGCATGGATGATTTTCGAAAAATTAAAAAAGATACTCAAAAATTGAACAATTTTTAAGACTTTAGGATAGATTTCTAAAAGTTGAAGAATTGAACAATATGTTCTAAAAATTCCATAATCTTGACAAAATTTGCATTGTTTTCCAAAAATTAGAGATATTGATTTTCTAAATTTAAAACTCGAATAAATTTTCAAAACATGGACAATATTCAAAATTTGGAACATTTTCTAGAAAGTGATTGGTAAATCCTTCAAAACTTGATGATTTTCAAAAAATTGAACGTTTATTAAAAATAGTCGATTTTACAAAAATTGAAGAATTTCTCAAAACTGGGACAATAATCTGAGAAATTTTTTCAGAAACCGAAGCATTTTTCAAAACTTGAACAATTTTCTAAATTGCAAATTTTTTCACACTTCGACAAATTTAAAAATTACCGTAGTTTTCAAACATCGAAGCATGTTTTTTAAATTTTAAAACTTGGACGATATCTAAAAATTTTTAAAATTCAAAAGTTGGACAATTTTTCAAAAATTAAGAGGAGGAGACTTTAAAACTTGGAATTATTTCAAAAATTTGGCGATTTAACAAAAATTGATTAATTTTTTAATGCTGCGAGATTTTTTCCATTATTGGTAATAGGTAGGTAGGTGCAATTTTCCACAAATTACACAATTTTTCGTAAAATGAACAATTTTTCAAGAAGTGGACGCGATATTTTTCAAAACTTGGACGGATTTTTCCACAACCAAGACGATTTCACAAAAATTAAAGAATTTACCAAAACTTATGAAAAAGTTTTAAACCTTTTCCTGGGGGGGGGGGGGGGGGGTCAGACTACTAGGTGTATCACCCCATGCCAATAATACTCAATTTTCCAAAAAATTTGCATTTTCCAAAAGTTTATAAATTTTTCGAAACCTGAACAATTTTTTAACAGATTGGCCGATTGGAAGAATCTTCAAAACATGAGAAATTCTCAAAAAAATGAACGATTTTCTAAAATTTAACAGTATTTAATAGTTTTGGGATTTTCTAAAAATTTAAGCTTTCCAAAACTTGGCAATTTTTAAAAATTGAAACATTTTTTTGAAACTCAGACAATTTTCAACTCTAAAATTGTACAAATTTTTCAAAAATGGAATATTTTTCAACAGAATGAATAATTTTTAAATCCAAAAACTCAATTATTTGGTTTTTAAAAAAATTGAAATAAGATACTTCCAAATTACAAAAAACTTCAACAAATGAATTAATATTTTTTTAAATTCAGCAGTTCCAAATTAAAAAAAATTGAAAGTAAAAAATAATCTAAAACTTGAAAAATTACCCAAAAATGTGAAAAACTTGTTTAAAAATTTGTAACCGTTTCAAAAAATAAAAAAGTTTTAATAAATGAATCATATTTCAAAACACTGCTTGAATTTTAAGATTTGTTGGATTTTAATTTTAATATTGCTTTAAAAATTATAATGTATGGCTTGTACCTAATTTGCAGGTGACTGTTATAATTTTTTACAGCAAAACATTAATTTGAGAGCTTCAGAGCTTCACCACAACACAATAGGCCAAGCAACGGTTTGATTCGCTAGAAGAACCATTTCTAATAAGTAATTACCCATTTTCTGCATTCTATCAGAACACTAATGTTTCAAAATATTGCCCCGATCGTACAAACGAACGATAAGTATCGTCCACAAATAATAACCATACTTACTTAATAGCCCCGTAAATACCTAAATAGCGTACCTATTAAACCTACAACCACGATACCTCTTTTTTCCTTTTTTTAGAAATCAATTTACAGTTATAACATTACAATCGATTGTGTGATCATTATCAGCACATGGGCCGGTGAAAGGGCAAATAACTCTAGAAAATTGATCATGCACTCGTGCATACTTATGCAAACATAGCTACGTAGACGTACCTACTGCAATTCTAATGCAAATTCTAACCTCCAATAATGCACTCTATCATAGTATGATGATAATAAAAACCATGTTATAAATACGTGATGTTTATGAGTTTTCAATAGAAAATTCAGTACCAGCAATTTACATCGTTAAATGACTGTGTCGAACATATTTTCTACTGTGTATGATAAGGGGGTACTTCATTATGATATAGAACAATTATCATAACATAAATACTTATTAAAGTAATATGTACATATGGTAATCTTATAGCGTTACATAATTAGTGTATTGTTTATTAAATTATTATATAATCTGAATTGGGTAAAATAATTAAACATAAAAAAAACAGAAATTCGTCGATGTTCGATAGGTATGATCTTTAAAGGCGTACTTAAGAGGGGCCCAGGGGGCTCTCGGAAAGGAGATTTTGTATTATAAAAATGCCAAAAAGAAGTGCATTTTTTTGCTTTTCAACCATCACAAACATAATTTTTCAAAATTTTAGTTACTTTTATTTCTTAAATAGGTAAATATTTTTTTACAACTTTCTAAATCTGAATTTGTCAAATTTGATAAATTTTGCCTTTTTGAATCAGTATGAATAAATTTTCATTGAAAATTGGCAATTTTTCACTTGATTTTTCAGTCTTCAGTTGTTAATTCTCAATTTATCAGAAGAAATCGGTAATTTTGACCAAAACTCATTGAAAAATCACAGATTTTCAAATAAATTTACTTTACTGATTCAGAAATGTAGACTTCTATCAAATTTGACTGATTCAGATTCAGAGAGCAAATATATTGATGTTTGATGATTATACCAAAAACCTGCAATTTTTCAATTTTTCTTTGCTCAGCAGTTACGATGATATTGAGTAAAATACTTGAGTAAATACTAAAATTATCAATAAAATCTTAATTTTTACATTTCGTCAATTTTAATTTATTTAAATGTTCTAAAATTGATATAGTTGATCCTCGTATAAGTCATAGACAGGAAGATAAGCTAATTAGGTAGCAATTAGATGAGTATCTTATGTAATACGTCGGTATAAATACAAAACAGGTAATTACTAACATTATAAAATCTTTCGATTTCAATAAAATTAAAACCAGAGGTGCGATGGAGGTATATTTTAAAGGAGCAATTCCACGTAAATGAGTCAGGAGGAGGAGGCAAGTTTCTTCAAAACACAGTTATCACTTATCAAGTTCTCAAAACTTATTTTCGTCATTCATTTTCCTTCTGTCTCGGTGATATAATCATCTAAAATATAAATTATCCAATTCCTCCTCACATAACAGGAACAAGCCTCATTATTTGAAAACATTTCTAATTTTTCTGAATTACGATACTTCTCGATATTTGCCCCTCCCCTTCTCTGCCCTCCTATAAAAATGATTTTTTTTTATTGAAATGAACTACCATTTTTCCACCTCTAAAAAAAACTTAAAATTTGAGGCTGAGGGAGGCCTTGGAAGGAAGTTAAAAGGAGTACTCCTCGTAAACCTGTATTTTTTGGTAAAGCTTTAGCAAGCTGAGGGAGAAAAATTAATCTCAAAAATCTATTTTACTTTTAACATGGATATGTTTGAAAAGCCGAGGATCTGGTGAAAAAATGTAAGCTAAAAAGAATTCCAGCCCAAAAAAAACTAAAAAAAAAAATGGTGGGAAATTGACGTACCTAATACATAACATTACGTCAAACATAAAAAAACAGATTTTTTTTAGAAACACGCATCAATTTCAATTTCATGTCAAGCTCAAAAAAACTGGAGAATTTTTTAGTCCCAATTTTTTGAGTTCACTGATGAAAAATCAATTTTAAAAAAGTGAATTTTGAGACATTGCTCAAAATAGTCGTGTAAATTTGACCTACTGAAGACAAACCTAACATTGGGTTATCTACTCGATCATTTTTTTCCTGAAATACATCCGTAAAAATTGAAATGAAAAAAATCATTGAAGATGGCCTCACTCCAAAATTCCGAAAAAAATTCATTATGGGTACCTACAAAACATATTTTAACACAGTGACATTTTTTCAGACTTTTTTTGATTCGTATTGTCATTTTTACAGGGGTTCCGAATTTTCAGCTTCCTTTCAAGATTATTTTTGAGGTCAAAAAAATCTAAAAAAAAATTGTGAATGTTCAAATTCGAAATTCTCTAAAAGCCATTTAAAAAGAATATGTAGTGTGAAAAAAATCACATTTTCAAGGTCACATGTCCCTAGAGAGAAGTGTACAGGGATGTAATTTCGATTATTTTTTCATACGAGTAGAATACTGAATAGCCAGCGTATAATTTTTTTTTTGAAAAATTTACATTTTTTCTCAATGTTCTTCATTCGATTATCGATTTCAATAAAATCATAATCTCGGGCAGCATGGCATTCCTTCTTAACCACTAGTCTCTTGGTTAAATAATTTACGCTCCAATTTGCAAAGAATTTAAAATTTAATTCTTTTGCCAATTTAAATAAGTTTTTGTCGAATAAAAAATATGAAAATATATGGTACCTACATATTTTTAAAATTTAAATACAAAAGGAAGGAAAGTGAATAAGACTTTGGAAAATTCACAATTTTATGGAATGTGGGAAGAAAACATTTAAAAAAACAATAAGTGAAATTTCGTCGATTTTCAACAGTTTCAAAAAAAATCGCCCAGGCCAAAATATATTTTGAAATGAGTGACCTTTAAAATCTGTCCTTATCTCTGCCACTGCCTTGCTAGACCATTTTTATGCAGTTATTCATCAAAACAACTCAGGTAAGTAGGAACAACTCAGGTAAGTACCATAATCGATAAACACAATATTGTGATAAAAGTATGAAAAGCTTTACACGAGGCTCAGTTAATACACCACGACAAAAATAATCTAAATTACAACCAAATATTCCTTTCACGTCATTTTGATAATTTCAAATAATTCAGACTACTTCAAAAAACTCGTACGACAAATCGAAATCCAAAAATTCAACATAAAATAACAAACAGTATAAAAAATTACACATAATCCCATTTTCAAATCGGCGAAAAAATCGAACACAACCTCAAACATAGCAAGTGGCAGGATTAAATTTAGGTATCAATAATTGACACCCGATTAAACGACCCCTTCGAGTTCGAGATTGTTTATCGATAAAATACCTTTCTACGTGATAAATTTTACCACAGGTAGCTCGATCGACTCGATAAGTACCTAATATTCGACAGCGTAAAAATTGTTTATCTTCGATAAACAGCTTTTAATCATCTAGCGGCGTAACATGCAAAAAATTACCAAAATTTATCACACCACAGAGGTGGTGAACTTATCAACAAATCCAAAGATTGGGTTATTATCGGTGGTTAAAATTTTTACATAGGTGCGAAATGGCACAGTCGACGAATGTGTTCGGTTTTCGAAACGTGAACCATTCATTCGTAACGATTTCATCGATTTAGCAATAATTATCAACGATTAAGATATAATTACCAGGTTGTGTTACGTATGAAAGTGGAAGACGTCGCCGCATATCTATATCGAATTTAACAATATGCATGAATTTCCAATATGGTACTCACCGAGAAATATTAATTTGAAGTTACACATTAATGATGAATACAATCACTACGTATATAATTTCTTAAAAATTAATTTCCTATATTTAATTCCAACCGAACGAAATTATCAATCGAAGTATTTACCAAAAAAAATTGACAGGATTTCATAGCAGCGTGCTTGGCAACCGGCGATATTTCAATTTTATTAAGTATGTTTTTTTTTAAATAATCGTGATGTCGCTGTCGTCTGGATGGAATGATGATCAAGCAAAAGTGCAGCCGTTTTAATTAAAACGACGATGCGAATTTAGCATATTGCACTATCAAGTATTAACCGTTATAAATGATTATGAAGCGAGAGAGTCAAAGAATCGCACATATTCTACATTTTTTTTTCATTCTAGACCGGAAACTGAACTAGCAAATTGTAAAATTCTCTCACCTTATGTTAACCTCGACACGATAGCGAATTTTTCATCCAATAATATTAATTAAAATAACGAGTTAAAGGTTAAATAATGCAATTTCTCCAATAAAATTAACGCCAGTGAAGGAAAAATAAATAGCTTTTTAATTAGGTGTCGTTCTAATCTAATTTCATGACTGGTCAATAGGATGGGGCAAACAAATCTTGGATTTTGACAAAAATTAATAAAGTAGTCTATTTTGAATAAGGAATCTATCAAAAAAAATTGAGCCCCTGCTTAATCCAAAACGGGATGAGCCAGGGGCTTCAAAGAGGGAAATTTTTCAAAATTACCAAATTTAAATCGCTCGTCAAACATTTTAGTTGGGCTAAAAAAAAAATCATGGTGTCTACTGAATCTGGAAATGGAAAATTCTTGGATTTTTTGGATTTTCTTGCCATTTTCAATTTTTATGCAATTTTTCTTGCTTCGAATCTGCTCAAAAAATTCAGTCTTACGATTTTTAGTGAAAATTTTCGATCAAAATTTGTTGAAAAAATTGGAGCCTGAAATTTTTCGGTGCAAATTCAACTTTGATACGATTTTTGGTAAAAATAACAGAAGTTTAACAACTTTCAATAAAATTTCATTCCTACAATTTTTAGTAAAAATTTTAAGATTTAAATTGTTGGTAAAAAATTAAAAATTGTATTTTGAGGAAATTTTTGGTGAATGCAGACTAAAATTTTTAGTGAAAATATACTTAGTGATTATTAGATGAAATTGCAACCCTAAAATGTTCAATGGATATTGCAGTCCTAAAATTTTTGGTAAAAATACACAGCAGGTCAACAATTTTCACAAAAAATTACATTCCAACAACTTTCACAAAAATAGCCCAACAACGTTTTCTGAGTCTATTTTTCATGATATGGGGGGGTCCATTTTTTCAGTTAAAATTCAACTTTACTTCAACCATAAGTGAACATGATTTTTTCTAGAAATTTGGTAAACCATCATATGAGCACAATGCACAAGCATGGTGTCTACTGGATCTGAAAAATGAAAATTTTAACCATTTTCTGAATTTTTCTGGCCATTTTTCTTGCTTTAAATTTGACCCAAAAAGAAGCTCTTTTTATCCTTCAATTAAAAAATTCAAAAGAAAACGAAAAGGAAAATGTAAAAAATTCTTAATTTTTGCAGTAAAATCATTAAAATTCTTGCTATTTTCTTTTTTTTCTTGTTTTTCTTGCTAGTAGACACCATGTTTTATGGTCACCGAAAGTAATTTAATGATTTTTTCAAAATTTTCATTGCAGTGCTGCCAACTACATTTTAATTTACACAATTTTCATAAAAATTCAAGCTGTTCATTCACTGACCTGAAAAATGATCCAAAAAATTTTTTGGTCATTAAAAAGAAACATTTTTTTGAAAATTATTCCTACCAGTGCTGCCAACTGGAACTTTCCAAAAAATTTCATAAATGGGAAATGCAGTTGATAGAACTGCCATAAAATTTTATTTCATAAAAAAAATTGGCTCGATTTTGAGTCGTGGAGTGAGCGATTTGATATTGGCAGAAATTAAAAATTGAAATCCCCAAAAAAGTGATATTCAAATCCAAATTCGAGGTCGATGATTCAGGAAAGGGTAGAAACTCAATTCACAATTTCTTAGGGTGTAGCTGAGGTTTTCAGAAAGTGTCACTACCCAAAAGTGAGAAATCGGAAATTACCCAACTTTGAGGCTTCAAGGCTTCGTCTAGCTCCTTGTGAACTGAGGGGCTCAATTTTTTCGAGAGATTTATCACTCAAATTAAACTAATTCACCAATTTTTGTCAAAATCATGTTTTTTTCTCCATTCAACTGGTCAATTCGCTAGAGGAACTCCATTGTCAATCACCATACGAAATTTCTTCGACAACAAAACCTATTGAATCATTCACAAGCTTTTCATTTAAATAAAATGACATCAAACGAGACATCCCTGGTCAAAAATATTCAAATCCGTCGTTCGGACCCGATGTCGATTTACATTTAAAATTTTGTGGGCTATTTTCATAAAAAAAAAAATTTAAACCACCAAAAAAAATTGGCTTGATTTTGAGGTGTTGAGTGAGCGATTTGATATTGGTAGAAATTGAAAATTCAAATTCCCAAAAAAGTGGTATCCAAATCCAAATTCGAGTTCGATGGTTCAGGGAGGCGTAGAAACTCAAATCACAATTTTTTGGGGAGTAGCTAAGGTTTCCAGAAAATGTCACTGCCCAAAAGTGATGAGAAAAACTATGTTTTTTTTTTTCGGAAATAACCCAACTTTGAGGCTTCCTAGCTTCGTCAAGCTCCTTGTGGAGTGAGGGGCTCGATTTTTTCCAGAGATTTCTCACTCAAATTAAACTAATTCACCAATTTTCGTCAAAATCATGTTTTTTTCTCCATTCAACTGGTCAATTCGCTTGGGGAATTCCATTGTCAATCATCATACGTAATTTTTTCGATGACAAAGCCTATTAAATCATTCACAAGCTTCTCATTTAAATAAAATGACACCAAACGAGACATCCCTGATCAAAAATATTCAAATCCATCGTTCGGACCCCGACGTCGATTTACATTTCCTGCAATTCGTTCATAAACACCTTTGGGCAGATATTCCATGCAATATTCCGACAGCGTATATTATCAATTTGAACAAGAATTATCAATGAGTAAAATCCTTGAAGATGTGACGAAACGAACAATCCGACCGCTGGATCCGACGCAACCTTAATAATTATTTACTTCGGTTTTAGAATCTTAAACAAACCTCCACCTCTGGGTGAATTTTTACCTCTTCGATAAACCTTGTACTATAAATTCTCGTACACATTCGGAAGAAACGAACGTGTCGCAGGTGTCACCGCTGAGAAAAAAAATCCGCCATCTGTCATCGCTTCGGCTCTGATGTAATTTGAATCTTTTTCTTCTCCTTGTTCCATTAATCAGCCATTTCTCCATTTTTTATTCGACTAATCGCTGCCAGACGATAACGTAAAACTGATAATTATTCGCATTCGCGTGTTTCATGGTCATGGCATATTTCTCGATAAATTTCATACATTCTGCGTAAAATAAGTCTCGAAATCGAGCAGTAATTTAAAATTGGTAGAATTTCGCTGCTTGAAGTCTTCTCGAGGAATTCACAATCGTATGAGGAAAAATTATCTAAAATCAGCTCATCGGTACTTGAGATATTTTCCTCAAAAAAAAAAAAAAAAATACTCTTAAGAAACTAGAACACGGTGAAATTAGGTAAGATACGATCCAATTAATCAATACAAACATAAAATCGTTTGAAAACATCGCCTCAGTCGTTTAAATAATAAATAATTTAAAATATTATACGTTTTTATCGTGCTCGTCTCAATAGAAACGAATTACCCTAATTAAAACATTATGTCTGTATCAACACAATGCATCTTTATTTTGCAAGAAAACAAGGCGTTAGCTTTAAATTACCCTTTCACAGTACAAAAAAACCCTCGCTTTGATGTTTTGTTTGTGCGCTTAATAATAATGAATGAATTTTCCCATGATCAATATTACACCCACGTTCGACTATTTGCTTTGTACAGATAGAGTGCATTATTTTCAATTCGAATTTATTCCCAATAAAAAAACATACCCCTTTAATTTCAAAAAAGTAAAAAAAATTCAAGTAATTTTAGGGTACTGGATGAAAAATTTTAATGAAAAAGTTCGCTCCAGGTAATACCTCTTTTGTGTTAAATCTGCGCGAGATTTATTTACGATAACTCCTACAGAAGCTCGTGTAGGCAACTTATACCTCACTTGCGTTATTTTTCTGTCATACCGTCAGCCGCGAAATTAAACTCGAGTTATTTAGTTTGCCTATGTTGTGTTTCGTAGGCGTAAACTGAAATCGACTGCGATTTTAATTACGTTGTTTACATAAAGAAAGGTGGGGAAAGAGAGAGGTTAACTAAATCTCTTTCACGACTTACTTTTTCGTTCCATTGATCTTCATTTTGATGGTTTTCGGTATTTCTGAAAAATATTAAAACACGAATTAGTCGAGGGAATGGAATATAATTTATTTTCGCCTTAAATGTACTGGAAGCTAGCAACGAAATGAGATATTGTTGCCTATTTTTCGTCTGCAGGAATAAACTTTGAGCATTGGAGCATGAAATTCATCTTGTTGGGAAGTAGTTTGAAGTTTACTTGGGAAATATGAAGGGGGAGGGGGGATGATGCATGCTGAAAAAATTTCAAGAATGGAAAATGAAAAGTAATTTTACCTTTATTTTCATTCTACGGATTTTTTTATTTAAAAGAAAGTGCCTAGAAATTGGGGTTTAAGAAAACGATTTTTTGATTTCAAGTTTTCTCAGATTAATAATAATAAAAAATTATTATTCTCTTGTCCAAAATTCATGACATCTCATGACTTTCCTCAGACTCAGACCAAATGGGGTTAATCGTTTTGACCTTTTTTTTCCTCAAAATTTGAATGAAAGGTTTCGAATTTTTGAAAATCGACATTTTTCAACTTTCCTGATTCCCTACCTACCACAAAAATTTAGAAAAATGAGGCAATTTTGATTCGAAAATGATTTTCCCATTCACCACGACTTTTCCAGTTTTTTCAGGCTATTTTTTTCAAATTAACTGGCCCCTAGGCCTGCATAAAGTAAAAGTATGTACTTGATTATCAATGGAAAGCAATGAACTTTTTTTGTCTCTAACAAAATTTTTGTACCTTGAAAGGAGAGGAAACTTTTTCTGCTGCAGGATATTCAAAATTTTCTGGAAGGGAGGAGAGGGTCAAACAGTATTTTTTGAGGATTCTCCATTCCCAAATATTTCAAAATTCAAAATAATACTTGAAACAAGGTATAAACAAAAATATGTATTAATTGATTTTTTGATTGAAGACTTTTGAACCATTGATTTAGTGTAAATGACACACCACCTATATAAATTACCGAGCCAAGTGAGGGCTAAAAATTGAAAAATTTATGATTTTCAGAAACAAAATAATATATTTTTTCGTTATACTACTTTTACTCCCTCTCGCGAATCGCTCTAGTGCACAAACTCGCCTTTTACTCCCTCTATAACGAAAAATATCGTAGTTGTATAATATACTATTTTTTTAAATTCCAGTTTAGGAGAATATGCCACGTTACCTTGAAATCTTTCCCTTGAAAAAATTAAAGAGGTGAATTTATTGAACCTGAGTCAAAGCGAAACTAGAGTGAAAAGTTTTTTTGATTTCCTTCTGTTTCGAATTGAAAAATCAACATGGAAAAAATTTCTCGTACAATTGCAAATTTATAGGCGAAGTTCTCGACTTTTTCCTCACTTTTTGGATCTGCTTTGAAAATCACGACTTCTTTACTTTTCAACTTTTTTGACCTGGTAAACAGCTTGAAGTTGTTTCTAGACTTCAAAAACCCTTAACAAAAATTTCACCTTTTTACTCGTACCCACCCCATTTATTCGGTCATGAAATTAAAAAAAAAGTTTCTGAAATAATCTCAAAATCAATATGATTATTTTCACTCAAAATCAAAAATACCACTGGCATCCTTTTTTCAGGAATTTTGCGAAAAAAATTGAAATATTTTTTTATAAATGATAATTAGTATGAACATAACCCAAAAATTATTACCTGTGATTTTTCAATCCTTTCACCATTTAAAAAAAAAATTAAATTTCATTATACTGGGCGTTTATAATTGCTAACACTTTTACGCCCATTATTTTTGAAAAAAATTGGAAAAAATGCATCTTTCTTTGTTCTGGAAACTTTCTTTAATTGAAGTGGGGGGGGGGGGCGAAAAATGACTACTGATGATTTTTATGGTTGAAATAGATATCTATGCTACATCATTTCAGGAAAAAAAATTTTACATTTTTTTACGTTTTTCATTGGCAGCGGATATCTTTGAAAAAACACGAAAAAGTGATTTTTTCAAGGAATGAAAAATAAATGCCAATAGCACACGGGAAAAAATATCCAAATTAAGACTAGTTTGAAAACAACTCATTTTTTTAAAAATTTCCAGTCTAGACATAGGTACCCCCTCCATGAATTTCAAAAAAAGGGGAAACTGGTCACCCTTGACAAGAAACAAACTTTTTTGTATCAAAAAATTTTAATTTGAAATCGAAAAAATTGAATTAATGAAAAATTTCGAATTTCTATAAAAATTGGAATTTTTTTCAATTTTTACCCCTCTCTCCACTCTAAAATGCTCACTATAGGAAACTTTTCACAAAAACATTTTCGATTAAACACACTTCTTCGAGTTGGATTTTCTACAATTTCTACTCAAAATGGCGATCCAATAAAAACCAAACATGCACAAAACTCGTATCGAATACGAAACAAACGTCTCCTCTATAAATAGGTACTTTTCTCTACAAATTATCATCTTCTTTAGGAGATCTCGCAATTAAAAGATAATATCCTATTAATAACCCATACAGTGGAAAATTCCGAAGCTTTTACACGTGTTTTTATCAGCCCAGCGATACCTAAACCAGACGAACTAGTCACCCAGTCTATCAGCTGGTCAACGGATTTATGTAAAAATGGAACATACCGACCAAAAATACTAGTTTTTACTTCCTATAAATATGTACGAGTATGAATTTTCAATTTCAACCACACACTGCATGATTTCAAATGCAAGTTTTTGTGGCACTGGTGTAATAAGGTTTCCAGCACCATTAAATTATTCGTTTGATGGGGATGATGGCAATTTTCACTAATGATCGCCTATCGGTGTCGGCAGTAATAACTACGACGTAGGAGCATACTTTCCAATTTCAAAGTTTCTTTTGACTAGGTACTTATTTTAATATTTTTGACAGTCTGGTGCGCGAAAATTTTATCATAAAAACGAAAATGATATTACATTCAATAGCTGCTATCTTTTATCTCTTCCAAATCGAATATGTAAAACGCGAAAAAAAAATCAGGCTTTAATTTTTGGTGGGTTTGGTACATTTTTTCTCTTATTTGCCTGGACTATAAAAAGAATTTGTATACTTGAAAGAGAAAATACGAGAAATTTTCAATCCAAGGTCTATGGGTATTTTGAATTGAAAAATAAATAGGTAGCTATTTTTAACGAGTTAGTCGAGACACTGTTTAAAAAATTGTATCTTTGTCGCAAACGAAAATATTCATCGTTACATCAAAAGAAAAATATACTTTTTAGCAAAAAAAATCTATTACCAAAATTGAATTAGCTTTTTCAAAGAGGAAAAAAATTCCACAAAAATGTAAATATCCGACAATTCAATAAAATATGACTAATTGAATTTTTTCTTTGGATAAGTCTCAAAACAAATAGATATTTTTTAGGTAATAATCTTTATTTAATATTTGCTTCGCGAAAATTTATCTACCTATTTTCGTAATTTTCAAATTTCTTTTTTCTTTGGTATTTTCCCTTCTAATTTTACCGCGTTAACACGATGACTCATGTTGCCAAGATTTTCGGCGTAATTTACAATCAACACACTGATTAATTTAATGTAATACTTCCTTCGACGTTTTGTAACAATTTTCGCGAGTGCTTTAAACCTGCTGCGGTTTTAATCTCGATTGTTTCGGCGAGTTTCGTATCTGCGAGCTTTTGGAAATTATGAAAAGCTTCGTGATGTGAAAAGATGAGGAAATTAAGGAGTAAAAATAGAATAAACCTCGCGAAACAGGGATTCGAGTATTTTTCAGGTTTTCTCGAAAGAAAGTATTCATCGACGTACCGAAAAAGAGGCTTAGCGAGGGAAAATTATCGAGTCAAGGGTGAAAAAGAGATACAGAATTATAAAAATTTTCAACATGCTTTGAAGCATCCAACTTCAACTTTATGGAATAAAAATAGGGGAATTCGTCATTTTTTGTGATGCCATGCAAATATAAGGTACTTAATCACACTGGATAGATTTTCACTCGATAAGTGACAGACTTCTTAAAATTTGGAAAAATATTTTTTGCTCGGATGCTCAGAATTTTTGAATAAATTCTTACCTAAAAATTTGAACAAAATTTTGCTCAAAAATTTGAATAAAATTTTGCTCAAAAATTTGAATAAAATTTTGCTCAAAAATTTGAATAAAATTTTGCTCAAAAATTTGAATAAAATTTTGCTCAAAAATTTGAATAAAATTTTGCTCGAAAATTTGAATAAAATTTGAATAAAATTTCGCTCAAAAATCTAAATAAAATTTCGCTCAAAAATTTAAATAAAATTTTGCTCTAAAACTTGAATGATTGTTACTCAAAAATTCGAATTAATTTCACCCAACAATCTAAATAGCTAATTACTAGAAATTGAAAAAATTTGAATGATTTTTAAGATATCTACCCATAAATTTCAATTATTTTAGGTGTTCAAAAAAATTGAATGATTTTTTACTCAATAATTTGAAAAATTTCCAAGCACGTATTCAGAAATATGAATAGGCACCTATACCTATCTAAATTTTTAGTCAATAATTTAAAGTAATTGTTTATTCAAGAATGTTAAGTAATATGTTTTACTCAAAAATTTCAAGTAATTAAATTTGAATCATTTTTTGTCCAAAATCGGCAGATATTACAAAAGTTTGCAAATACTTATAACTGAAACTACCAAAATTTGGCCAAATTTTTGAACAAAAAAAAAACTACAGGTGGGTTTAGTATGCTTCTCCATTTTACACCAGCGTTCTCTTTCTTACTCTCTATTCCAACCTTTCACAAAAAAAATCGAAATATTCTCAAACGGTTCTTCTCCTTGAAAAATTCGATCGATATGGACTCGATACAATATCCGAATTTTCCTTCTTTTAAATAACCAAATAATATACGAATAGAACATAATTCACAATACACTTCAAAATCCCGACTGAGTTTCGTACTATTTTGAGAGTTTGTTTTTAACTTTTATTGGACAAATCATAATCCTGCGCACCCAAACGTACTTCAAAAACCGTAACATGGAAAAGTTTCGTGCATTCAAACATTATGAAATTACAATACGGCGACTTTCCGACTGTGCAGATATTGTACCCTTGATTTTCGCCAACTTTTTCACCATTAACCTAGTTTCTTCTATTGATTTAGTCTGTTTTTAGCTTTTTATTCGACGATTGTTTATATAATAAATAAATGGTGGGTATTTTTTCAAGTATTATTACAAGCGATTGGTGGAGATTCAATTAAAAGGTGGATAAGTATTTTCAAAAAAATTGAAGGAGGGAGCGAAGAGGTTCAGTCGAGTCGAGACGAAAAATGAATAAGGAATATATCATATCTGCTTTTAAATCATGTCTCTAATAACTAGAGACCGGATTATTATGCGCTTAAAATCTCTGTTTATGCGCATAAAACATGCATTTATAATTGCCCAAATATGCAAAAATATGCACTTATGAGCAAAATATGCATAAATATGCACAATCGACATGGGTGTCTACGGAAAGCATTTTTCAATCAGATTTACACTGTTACTGTATTTTATCATTTTATTCTTTGAAAAAATCGTCAAACATTAATCTTTATTATTGAAACACGAAATTGAAAAAAAAAACTTTGGGAAAATGAAGCAAAATTTCCAAATATTTGTTAAAAATCTGAAAGTATGATTAAATTTTGATTTTCATACAGGGTGTCCGGTAAGTGGTCTGCCATACTTCATTTTTGGATATAACCGGGTACCACTAAAAAAAAAAGTCAAGTAAATGAACAATTTTTTTTTTTAAATTCTGATTTTTTTTCGGAAATTTTGTGGCATTTTTTTCATCACGGCTCTGTTTTGTTTGGAAAACATTGAAAAAATACCAAATTTCAAATGTTTTGGTGAAAATATGCAGAAAAATAGTGAAAATACGCTAAATATGCACAAAT
Source organism: Pseudococcus viburni (assembly GCA_033439095.1). NCBI lineage: Eukaryota > Metazoa > Arthropoda > Insecta > Hemiptera > Pseudococcidae > Pseudococcus > Pseudococcus viburni. The sequence continues at coordinate 422,175 of JAVBJF010000149.1, forward strand.
ATGCACTTAAAACACCTCATTTATGTCGATTTATGCATTTATGGCCCAAATATGCAAAAATATGCAACATCAATGGGGCTCTATGAACTCGAAATTGCATGAATCGCAAAGATCTGATCGATATGCGCAATCAACTGTCACATAGAAAAATATGCAATTGCATAAGAATCCGGTCTCTACTAATAACTTTTCATAGCCAAGGAACTCACATTCAAAAACACAAAAAAATGAAGATTTTCTCATAACAATGTTAGAAATTTTTTGAACCAAAATTTATTAAGCTTCACAAAGAAGTATTTTTCAGAAAGAAAATTTTTCATCCCTTTGAAATTGGAAAAAGTAATCACCTCCTCTCTTCAGCAGACTGAACACAGTTTTTCCAACTTTTAATTCAACCAATATTCCACTTTTTCAGCAATTTATCACCCTAATTAATTTATTCTCCCTTCATTTCCTGTACTAATTCAAGAACCTGGTAAAAAAATTAAACGCAATCCTTACGCGATTAATTTTTTGCCAACTACCTGCAGCAAAATTACCACTTGCTGCGTTGGCCAAACCGTGTCAATTCAAATATCCTGTTTTAAACTTAAATCCATCGAGTGACGAATCACATCGTCGTCGTTCATCGTTAAAACACCCACGGTTCCGAATTCTTCAACATTCTCGTCCGACCAACAATGAAAATCAAAGTGGGAAAAAACGCTCAAAGCCAGATTAACGTCTAAAATGTGAACACGAGTACAACAAATTACACGGTCGGTCAAACCAGCGAGAAAAAATTACATGCGACAAGCTTTCGAGTTAATTTAAACGTTTCCGATTCAAAACCTAGACCTATTCGATATAAAGCTCGTCTCGAGAAAGGATTTTTAAACCGAAATTTCTCTCCGTTGGTCAATTTTTCATTCGCCTCGTACCTATTCTACAAATAAATCAAATTGTGTAATTTTCTTAATTCTCCATCCAAATTTAGACATTTTCATCCGCTGATTTTGAAAATTTTTAGTTTCGAGCACGTTTCACAGATGACGCTATCCTACTTACTTCCTAATAAGGACTTTCCTCGTATGAATCAAAGCTCGCAATTTATGTTTGTTATCGCGGAAATAATTTACAATAAACATCACGAGTCGTAGCAATGACCCCCTTTTCGTCGCTTAAATCTAGATTATTTTACTCGGAAGCGAATAAAATAATCGTAGACGATTTTCAAATCGAGCAGACCGTTCCTCTTTTGACAATTTCGTGTCGTCGGCTTATAACTTTCCCATATGAAAATTTTATCGAAAGTGTGACTTTTAAAGTTTTTAATAAGTTTAGAATTTGGAAAACGTCCAAAGATTTACAGCAAAGTTCAGATATACCGATGTAACACGGTGTTGCAATCGATAATTTTTCTAGGTTATTTGGAGGCTAAAAAGTTCCAAGTGAAGGTTAATTTTTGATGAGATATTTCCTTCGAGCGAATATAAGACGTGGAATTGTGTATGAGGATTGCTGTTTTCCTAGGGCTAAAAAATTAGAGCCGGATTTTGACTAGAATATAAAACTTTATTGTCTTTTTCCTATTCTCTTTAAAGGTATATGAGTTACAAGAATTTGCAATTTTCGAGAAATTTTCAAAATTTGAAATTATTTGTCCAAATTTTCAAATCCTTCTTATCAAATTTTCGATTTTTGGTGAATATTCAAGAGGTAATGTTTATTAGATGTTTTTTTCTTGCTCAAAAAAATTAAAAGATCGAAATTAGCTCTTTAAATTTTCTACGTTCATAATTATTGGTGAAAAATTGTCAATTTTTTTTGAACGCAGGGATCTATTGAAAAAAGGTTTTAAAATTCAATTTTATCTCCATTCCCAATCAAAGGCTTAAAAAAGGATTTCAATCATTTTCAGTTTTTATTTTTAAAGGTCAACTATTTCAATAAATAAAAAGAAGAACAATGGACAAGTTGCATGAAATTTTTTTGGGAAAAAATTATGAAAAATCGAAAGTAGACATTAAAAGATGAAGATTGAAAAAGAAAAAATGAAAATTGGTCTATTAGAACTCGCGCAATAATTTTTTGAAATTTGCGTTTTCTTGTAGCGTTCAAAAACGGAGGCGTGGTCGAAGCCTGGTGCTGTGACGTCACACCATAAAATTTTCTTTACAGTATCACGGAAAATACTTGGTGGCGTTCTAAACAGCGTATTGGCGTAAAACAAAAAATTCGTGAAATTCTTACGCGCGGATGCGCGCCCCGCCGCGAATTATAAAACAAAAATTTCATGGTGTGACGTCACAACACGATTTGACCACGCCTCCGTTTTTGAACAGTACGAAAAAATGCAACTTTCAAAAAATTATTGCGCGAGTTCTAATGGACCAATTTACATTTTTTCTTGTTTAATCTTCATATTTTAATGTCTACTTTCGATTTTTCATAATTTTTTTCCAAAAAAAATTTCATGCAACTTATCCATTCCCCCTTCCCCTCCCCCCAACAACCAATTGGTCACGTTCCTGTTCAAGAATTACAAGCATAATTTTATCCAATATTTTAAAAAATATCACTTGAAAATTTTCAAAATTTCTTGGAAAACTGAGAAAAATGTAAAACTTATGTCGTATTAATATCAAAATCAGGAAACTCGAGGAAAATTTCAGTTACGAAAAATTGTACGTTTAAAACGATTACAAAAAATAAAAAAGATAAATTATTCCCATCCCCCTTACCCTCCACCAACAACCAAACCAATTGGCCAAGTTCCTGTTCAAGAATTACTAGCATAATTTTATCCAATATTTAAAGAAATCATTAGCACTTGAAAATTTTGAAATAATTCTAAGAAAACCGAGAAAAATGTAGGTAAAATTTATATCATATTTAAAATTCAAAATATGAAATCTGTGGAAAATTCCTATCATAAAAATTTTCTTATTTAAAACGATTTAAAAAAAAAAAAAAACTAAAAATGAAAAAAAAATTCTAATTAATGAACCAAAATGCAGCTAACATAACAACAAATTGTGATCAAATTAAATGAGTTTCCAAGGGACCGGAAATCACCCCAGTCATCCCCGGAGCTCCATCCCTTCCCATGTTGAAATTCAAATTTCCCACCGGAGATCAATTATTCTTCACTCGAAAAAAACTCTTTTTGCAATATCCGGATCAACGAAAGAAATTGACGAAAAGTAATCATAAAAATACAACAATAAGGAAACTTTTTCATCAGGTTTGGTGAAATGCCAAGGTGAACAAGATTTTGATTCTTCCCTGTGTATTTCCATTTACTCGCTATCACACTATCACTGTGCAAATGGTCGTATTCGATGAAGAATCAGCTTAAAAACAGGTGATCTAAGGAGGTGATCACACCAAAGATCTATTTCTCTCTATTTCTTCCGTTTTCTCTGCAAATCCCACACAAAGATTTTATTTTTTCGAAAAAAGAATTGTCAATTTAAATTTTTTTTCATTTTTAGCAAAATTTTATAAATTTCTTCCAGCCACAGAATCCAACAGCTCCACCAATCAAATTTAAATTTTACCCTTAATTCGAACATTTTTTCCAATTAAATTAAGCGAAATAAAAATCTCAAAAAATCGACAAAATAGCAACAAGCACAGCTTACTTTTCACATTCACGATATCCCATCCATGACACGATCACCGGTACATTTTAGAACCTCCACACGACATTCTTGAAGAAAAAATCCACGAAAACTTGACGCATATAATTCGAACTTACGACGTCTGATTTAAAAAAAAAAAGATCAACGTTACGTCGCGTTTTAATATTGCTATTAATCAACCGAATGTAACAGGTTATAACACAAAATATTACAAAACTCGCCGTAAACTTCGCTAGTGTCAATGACAAGACGAGGGACGAGAATGGATTGGAAATTATAAAAAATAAGGCTCGGGCCAGACGAGTTTAATAACGTTTCTCGTATTGTCGCAGCTTTAAAGTGTCATGTTGCTTAAAACTAATTTAGAAAAGGTCAGGTACACGATTGTACGTCATTAACGCATTTAAGATAATTTTCCAAGTATCGATTACCCATGTACTTACTTATTTGTAAATATTTGCTTATTTTATGATTCATCTCGACGTCGTATTTTAATAATTATTAATATTTTACAACTGATTATCAATTTTCCTCAAATACATGATACAAAATCCATCGAATATCGAGTACCTACACTTACCTATGTTTCGAAATAAACTTTTACAGGCGACTTGTAAGTACTTCATCTATTTACGTGATATTTTTAAATTGATTATTCAAACCGTCGACACTCGATTTAATATTAGATCAATTGTCACTTTTACTCGAACACCCGGCACCTTACGCGAAAAAAAATCCGCAAACGCGTCAAAATCTCGATCATCAAATTTAACGCGAATTCTGGCAAGAAACTGAACCAACGAGAATATATTACTGACCCAAACTCATTATTTCGCTCCTCGACTGCAATAATTACAATAATTCGAAAATTCAATAAACAAATTTGTTTACACTGGTTCGTATACCTATTCGTAGTGTATACAAACAAATTCATGTTCATGATTTGTGATGCGAATTGAGCATCGTTAATTGATAGACTTTGTCACGACTTTGATAACAATTGTCTTATCAGAAAACACCGCGTAATGAACCGGCTGGTCGCCGAGATTCTTACCTCGTTCGCATTGTATTTCTACTCTTCCTACTTGCATCCAACATTTACAAATGGTTCTCATTTTCGATATTTGGTGTAGGGGTTTACCGAGTCCATTTCATTCGCACATTTATCACATTGAAACGTTAACCTAGTTGTGAACGTTGGTCAGTTTTGACTCCAGAGTTCACCATGCTCGAAAATAGGTCAAAATTATATCAATCGTAGTAAAGTTGAATAACTTGGTTGGTGATAATGGTAAATTTACGCGGAATGTTCGGTTGGTTTTTTTTTTTGAAGCATTTAGTCATGCATGTACTGATGTATTTGGTCATTTGAACAAAAACATGGTTGATTTTAAAATAGGTAAGTACCTACCTAGCTACCTACCTATTGATGATTAGTCATATAGGTATCAACAGATCAACACACATAGGTAATTATTATGCTTATAACGAAATGTGACTATTTTTTTCATCTTCGGTATCTACTCTCTCAATTATAAATCAGTGAAAATAATCGAAAATCACTGAGAAACAGTCAGAACTGCAGCATAGGAGAAAATTAGTGAAATTTTTTTTACTGAAAACAAATCAGTGAGAAAAATCACTGGAAAATCAGTGAAAATTCACTATAAAGTCAGTGAAATTCATGAAATTTGCTGAAAAATCAATGAAAATCTTTGAAAAATCAGCGAAAATTCGCTGAAAATCGGTGAATTTCGCTGATTTTTCCTGTGCTGCAATTCTGATTATTTATCAGTGACTTTTCACTGATTCAGAATGAGAGAGTACTTTCTCATTTATAAGTCAGTGAAAATTATCAAAAATCATTGAGAAACAGTCAGAAATTGCAGCACATGAGAAAATCAGTGAAAAAAATTTCAATGAAAACAAATCAGTGAGAAAAATCACTGAAAATTCACCGAAAAGTCAGTAAAATTTATGAAATTAGCAGAAAAATCAGTGAAAACCTTTGAAAAATTAGTGAAAATTTTTGAAAAATCAGCGAAAATTCGCTCTGACTGTCTATCAGTGACTTTACTGACTTTTGACTGATTCAGAATGAGAGAGTAGACTCTAGATTCAGACCTTTCATAGTTTCGTATCAGTAAAATCAAAATCAAAATATTAATTGAGAATGGAATTCCAAGTAAAATCCAAATCGTTTTAATTTAGAAATTTTTTTAAAAATTGATGTACTTAAAATTGAGCAAAATTTAAATCATTTATTTTTACTTTGAAAGAAAGAAAAAGATCGACGCGGGGTTCGAAAATTTTTCATCAACTCAATAAATTACACGTGTGTAGGCCTGGTATAAAATCTAGCGAACCAATAGCCCAATAAGTGGGTTTCTGGGGTTTTCGTGGTCGTTAAAGTCGATTTTTGTTATCATCTAACCCCTGGACCCAAATTGGACACCAAAAGAGGGGATTTAAATTTTGTGAGAAATTTTCGAACGCTGCGTCGATCTTTTTTCTTTTTGCATTAGCTAGGCCCTAAGACCACGTAGAAAAAAATGTAAAAAAAGGAAAATGTTCGTCTTTTAACGCTCTACAACGTTTGTTTGAACCAATTTTTCGAATTTTTGACTATAGCTGAGATATTCCAGGGGGAAAATGCAACTTTTTATACAGGGGGTCCACCCCCCTACTTTGAGATGAGGGGTCGGTTGTTCATTTTTCTTATTCTACATAATAATAGGATGTACTATGCGGAAGAGCCGCTCCTAAAAGTCGATTAACCCGATTTTTGGTGATTTTTTCTGATAATGGGAAATTTTCAAAATTGATTTTTTTCTGAAGCCTTTAGCTCCCTCCCATGACGTCCTAGGAAAAAATTGTAAATAACAAAATTGTTTGTTTTTTTATTCTCTACAATTTTTGTTCCAACTATTTTTTCGTAAATACGTAATTTTGAAAGTTATATAGTCGAAAAACGAAAATTTGAACCCCCCCCCCCAAAAAGGTGGACAAAATATTCACCGATTTTAGGGAAAGTCGGGTATGTTGAAATACACCCTCTACAAAGCTTATATACAAATTTTCCCGTTTCCGGGGATTTTTTTTGGCTTTTGGCTTTTTTTATGCTAAATCGTCCGTACTTACTATAATTTCTAGTTATTTGTCAAAAGTTACCAGCAATTTACGAGTATGCCATAATTTTACCAGTAATTACCAGCGATTACCAGAAATGAGAAACCGTTCATCAGTAAGTAATTAGAAGTCAAGTACGTCTATACCATTATTTCACCAGTAATTACTAGTGATTACTGTAAATTTACCGGTAATCTATAGTAATTCACAGGTAAGTTGCAGTAATTTACAGAGATTTACCATGAATTTATCCGACGTAGCCAGTAATTGATTTAATTAGGTACCAAAAATGAGCAACCGTTCATCAGTAATTACAAATCAAGTAATATATCATAATTTTACCGGTAATTGCCACAGATAACTGTAAATTTACCCGTAATCTGCAGTAACTTTACAAATAATTTACCAAAATAGGTAACGCGTGATTTTTTACTTTTTTTCAAAAAAAAAAACCACAGTAATTTAAATTTACCAAGAATTGAGAAATCCTTAAAATAAATATCAAAATTCAACTCTGGAAAGGGTACGAAAGAAATTTCGGTTTAGCTCCCGTACGTGACCTATGAAAGTGGGATAGAATTTCATTAAAAATTCAAAAATGTCATTTAAAACCATTTTTGAGCAACCTTCGAGAATTTCGAGCCCCAAATCGGGTCAATTTCTTACCTATTTTCAAAAAATTGACATGTGATTCGTCAAAAATTCAAAAATGCCATCCAAAGCTATTTTTGAGCAACTTTTGAAAATTTTGAGCCTCAAATAGGATTAATTTCTGAGTATTTTCAAAAAACTGACATGTAATCTATGAAAGAGGGGTAGAATTTTGCCAAAAATTCAAAAATATCATCTAAAACTTTTTTAAAGCAACTTTTAAGAATTTTGAGCCTCAAATTGAAAATTTTTTTTAGTATTTTCAAAAAATTGGCATGTGATTTATTCAGCACAAAACATTTTCTTAGATAAAAAAAAGGGCTCAAAATCCTCAAAAGTTGCTCAAAAATGGGTTTGGATGACATTTTTGAATTTTTGACGAAATTCTATCCCACTTTCATAGGTCACGTACCAATTTTTGGAAAATACTCAAAAATGGGGCTCAATTTGAGGCTTAAAAAGGATCAAAATTGCTTAAATTCAATTTTCACTAATAATTTTGTTTTGCTTGTAAAATTTTAACCCATTTTGATAGGTCTCAACCCAAGTTTCAGAATTTTTTTATAACTTATTTTATGAAGAAAAGGAGTGAAAATCATGCATTTTCTTAACTTTGAAATTCCACCACGGTGTATTGTGCAAACCGTTTTCCTTAAACTTAGGCTCATTAGATGCAGAATGAATCAAGGTATACATTGCGTTTGATTTTTTTTGCGCCCCAAACCGCATGTCGCATACAGAGGCTTATTGTGTCAAAAATGGTCAAATTTGGCGAAAAATCGCACTTTGGGGCCTAGCGTCCTATTGTGCAAGTGGCCCTAGGGTTGTGACATATATTTGGGGTTGGGGGAGTGTCTGATATCACACCGTGAACAAATTTTTTGCCCCCAATCAAGTAGAAAAAAGGGGAGGGGGAGGACCCAGCTCCCTATTGGGCAAGGGCAAAAATCCAAAATACACTTTTTTCATACTATGGGACCCATCCCCACAATAAGCCAACTGATTTTTTTGCGCCCCAGAAAAGCACGCTCAATGAACACTTTTTGCCAGTTGGACTGTAGATTAGTAGTGGAAAATCAAATTCATTGTTTACCATCCGAAGTAAGCAGTTAATTGATGGTAAAATAGGTCTGATACATAAAACATGATTGTATGTAAGTAAATTTTCAATTTCCCTCCATTATTTTAAAAATGTGTACCTAAATTATGATTTTCAGCTTCCTAAAAATGGTTTAACCTTCAAACAAAAGGCCATTGATTCGATTTGAATCAAAACAAGAACAATATTTTCAATTTTCCAATTCTGCTCACCTCTCTGCAGCTAGGGTAATTCCAGTCTAATCAGAATTTCCAACGTCATCAAAACAACAGCTCCAATACCTACATATCTTCGAGTCTCCAGAACTGATTTGGCAACCAACTCGATACTTCCGACTAATCACCTTAAGAATAGGCTACTGCGATTCAAGTACTCCACCAACTTCGCACATCAGAAATAATAAGTCGATGCGCAGATAATCGTGTTTCATAATCAATTCGCCTAGTTTACGTACAGCACGATATCGATATAGCGCCATCCGTTACCGGTTTACTGGCATACTGACAAAATCGCTATCATGGGCGAATATTAATCAGCAAATTTGCAACTGTTTGCTAAAAACTCTAGCGCGTAATTCGCACTCTAGTAACATGCTAGTGCTTTTTTTCATCCTTCGTATGCAAAATTAACACTTTTCTAAATCATTTCGTGGTAGTTGAACTCGACCTCAGAACGTACTCATGCATAGTCACTTCTTAGAAGGGGTTTCCCAATTTTTTCATTTATCTGCAAAATACGTATTTTGTTCAATAACGCACATGCTTAGTGCTTGGTACGTAGGTACTTGATATTCTCAATCGATTACCAATTCCTAAGTACAGGTTTTGGATGCGAATTTGCGATTTTTATTTGTATAAATTGTACTTATCTAACTACCTGTATTTTTCGAGTAAACAATTTATATAATCGGATGATTCATATTTTGTTATGTAAATATTATGGCTGGGTAGGGCTGGGTATACCTACTACCTAGCTACCGGTACCTATTTAATTCAGTGCATAGGGTTTCCTTTCAAATTAGTTGGCGATGGTGAATATCGATCGATTTACCTTAATCGATGTTGAATTCTTTTCCAATTTATAAACTTTTAGTTTAAATCAATTTTCTTTTAAAATATTCAAAAAATTGATGTCAATTTTTTACTTTTTTTTAATAAAAAATTGAAACAATTTTAAAATAAATTAAAATCAAAAATACCTACTCAGAATAAATGATACTGTCTGTTCTCTAAAATTCAATTATTTTCAATGGCAAACTTTAGTTTTTTGATTTTCTCAGATGAATATACATTAATTTTAATATTCATTTTCAGAACTGCGGCATAATCTATTTTAAAATAGACAAATATAATTTCCTTCGATATCAATGATCAAATATTTTCCTCAAGATTGATATTAATTTGAATTTTTATAGTCAAAATTTAAAATTTAAATCTTTAAAAAATTTATAGGCATTAATTATGGAAATTATTTTTATCGTTATCCCTTCCAAATAACAAGCTGCTTTTGAAACTCATCTCGAGGAACCCCCATAGTTCTCCATTTCCATTTTTGATTTCAACATAAATCAATCGTTTTTACGAGGGCGTAAATAAAGGATGATAAAGGAGATCTGGCTTCCTCAAAAAAGATCCTAAATTTGGCTAAAATGATGTACATACAAAAAACACTTTTTATTCAAAATTTCAGAAGCCTACTTTAGTTCATTCTTCGGAAATTCAAAATCACCCCATATCTCTGCAAAAGTACAAAATACAAAAATTCAATCTACTCGTAATCAAAGTGAAATGCTGAAAATATATCCCCCCCCCATCAATTGGAAACAATTTCGAGACCTTTTGGGTCCTCCAGAAAGTTTTTTCACTCTCAGGGCTTGGAAAAAAAGTCCACAAAGCTGAATATATCCCCCCCCCCCCATCAATTGGAAACAATTTCGAGACCTTTTGGGTCCTCCAGAAAGTTTTTTCACTCTCAGGGCTTGGAAAAAAAGTCCACAAAGCTGAAAATATCCCCCCCCCCCCCATCAATTGGAAGCGATTTCGAGGTCTTTTTGGATCCTCCAGAAAGTTTTTTCACTCTCAGGGCATGAAAAAAAAAGCTCACAAAAAGGGCCCAATCCATTCCAGCATCTGCAAACACGGATAATCCACATTGGTAACAAATTTAATCGATTACAACATAATTTTCCAAAATTCATAACTACCGTAGGTAACTGTCGAGTCAAATCCGTAAATTTCTCGTGAAAATTGAAAGATGTAAAGGTTTGAGCTCGGTTCGAAACTGCTTCCGATTGATTCAGAAGGTCGAAAATGGATATATGTGTCATTCCGCTAGTAAAGGGCCCATTTGGTCGATCACAGTTTTCGAGTAAATCGCGTTTTTAGCAAAAGGGGTCAAAATTATCATTTTTTTTTTGCGAATTTCTGTTCCTTGGAGTGTCTACTATCGTGTGGTATAGGGATTTTGCCGAAAACGCACTTCAAGTGACATAAAATGAGGTTCAAAAGTTTTTTGAAAAGGGTCCATTTGGTCGATTGCATGTTTTTTCTAAAATAAAAACAGAGAATGCAAGGAATCGCATATATTTTCATTATAATTTTTCTATTCTGATTCGTAATAAACATTCATCTGACTGAATTTCATCCTTCTGCAGGTTTTTCTAACTTGTTTTTATAAAGGGTCCATATGTCCGTAGGCTGTGTACAGGCTCTGAAGGGGGAGGGGGGGCATCGTTACCTCAGTCAAATGATGAGAAATGGCATGAAGAACAATTCTGCACGTTTTTCTAGATGTTCTCTCATGAATTGAAACATTTTTTTATGAAGGGCCCATATGGCCGTAGGCTGTGTACAGGCTCTGAAGGGGGGGATCGCTTCTTCAGCCAAATGATGAGAAATGACATGAAGAACAATAGTTCCAAATCTCAAGACGATCGGTTCATATGCGAAAAAAATATTTCACTTTTTCACTTCGAAAAACTTTAAACTCAATTTTCTCGACTTTTTAAAATTTTGACTACTCGCATTTTCGAAATTCAAAATGCGATATCTCGGCGAATTTTGGGCCTTTTGGGCCGGGATCGGTTTTATTCGACTACTTAGGGTCTCTAGTATTGCCCCATGGCAATAACTCCATTTCGACCATATAGGCCCTTTGCTAGCGGAATGACACATATATCGAATTTTGTACCTTGATTGAATGAAATTTTCATATTTTTTGCAATTGTGAATTTTCAAAAATTTGTCAATTTTGAACAGGATGAAAGCTGTGGATTTCCTCTCTCCCAAAGAATTTTGACATCAGGCATCATAACGAAATTTTTGAAGAAAAAAGTAATTTTCAGTAACTTTTTTTGACCAAAAAGTGCCCAAAAATTGACCAAAAAGTAACCAAAAGTAACCAAAAATTTAATTTTTTTTCGAGGGGGCAAATTTCTTTTACAGTTTTTTAGGGGGGCAATTTTTTTGTAGTTTTCTGCAAACATTTCAAAGATAAACCAACTGAAAACACGTGAATAATTTCATTTATAAAATTCCTTCGTCAAAACAACAAACAAACTAGCAAAAATCAACTTTTTTATTTGTTTCTTGCAGAATTTTGAAAAATGACAATTTTTATGTGAAAATTTAAATCTCTGCTTGGAAGTGCGAAGAAAAAGTGACTTTTGAGGGGGAAAAAGTAACCAAAATGACCTTTTAGACGTGAAAATGTAACCAAAAGTGACTGAAGTCAGAAAAAGTGACAAACACTCTAAAAAAGTATGGGTAATTTTACATATCTTGAGCATGAGATTTCATTTTTAAAAAATTTAACGTTTTTAAGGACAAATTGACATAATGACATCTGTTGGACTTGAAAAAATTTGATATTTCCACAACTTTACAACTTTTTCAATTTTTGTCATAGGTACTTCAACTTCAGCAATTTTGAAAACAATAAATGAAAATTTCCAACATTTTTTAGTACTTTGTCCAATTTTTTTCATATTTTTTGCTTTCTTTCAGAACAACCCTAATTTTTTTGAATTTTTTTCTTTTTTCAATTTGTTTATTTTTTTAAAATTTTATAATTACTTTCCCAATTTTTTTCTCATTTTTAAAAATATTTTCCTTTTTTTCAAAACATGCTCCATTTTTTTCTCATTAAAGTAGGTATTTTTAGACATTTTTACATTGTACAGGGTGTTCCATGAATCGTCTGCCAAACGTAATTTTTTGAATATAACCGGGTACCACTGAAAAAAACCTTGAGATGAACATGTTGCCTATTTTGAAAATTGAAGGGACAAATGCTGGTTATAAAAAAATCACGTAAACATTTTTTTTAACCATGAGAATGGACAGTACTTTGAAAATTGAACAAAGTTTCTTCTTATGGCTTTTTGCCTAATTTTGAAATTGAAGGCGCTACAAAAAAATGGTCCAAAAAAATTCTAAAAAATGAACTAATCAAGGGAATGGATAGTACGTCGAAAACTGGAAAAAAATTGTTATAAAGACTTTTTGCCTAACATCAAACATGAAGGGGCTATGGGTCACTCAAAATAAATGGGCTTCAAAAAATTTTCAAATTTTCTCAATTTTGAATGACCCATAGCGCCTTCATTTTTGATGTTGGGAAAAAAGTTTTTAAAACAAAATTTTTTCAGTTTTCGACGTACTATCCATTCCCTTGATTAGTTCATTTTTTAGAATTTTTTTGGGACAATTTTTTTGTAGCGCCTTTAATTTTAAAATTAGGCAAAAAGCCATAAGAAGAAAATTTGTTCAATTTTCAAAGTACTATCCATTCCCATGGTTGAAAAAAATGTTTACGTGTTTTTTTTATAACCAGCATTTGTCCCTTCAATTTTCAAAATAGGCAACATGTTCATCTCGAGTTTTTTTTTAGCGGTACCCGGTTGTATCCAAAAAATTAGGTTTAGCAGACGATTCATGGAACACCCTGTTTTTCAACTTGGAAAATCAGGATTACCAATATTAATTCAAAATTCAAACTTCATACTTTTTTTTTGAATGAAATGTATCCTGGTTATTCTACATTACGTAACCTAATACTGCAAAATTTAAACTACTTTAAGCTGATTGCACAATGCACATTTTAGTATACAATTTTTCTCCAAACATTTTTCCTAATCAACTTTCAAAAATATGATTTTTACCACAAATGTGATCATCCCTCCTTTTCACAGAATTAAACTCGCTTTTTCTAAAATAAAAATGAATAGGTAGTGTAACCTTATCTCTTTAAAGTTAATTTAAACATATCCATGATCTAAAGTTTTTACCCAAACGTAAATTTTTTCAGCAACGTCACATAATTTTCATCCAAATTTTTTTCAAATTTTCCACTTTTGGGTTCAAAATAATCCTTCTCAAAATCAATCGAAATCTCAATCGAATCACCTCGACCACCAGCAAACCCATTCATCGGATGCACTTCCAAATAATATTTCTCATCGACATTATCACTTAAAAAAATACAGGTTGGGTAATTTCGATACAAAACTCTCTCCAAACTACTCTTCGATCTAAATTTAATTTCCAATCAAGCTCGCAAACGAGTTAAAAAAAGGAACTAGATAAAATATCGTTTCAATTTATATGCACATTTAAATTAAACTTATGTAAAATATTTAACACCTAGGATAAAATTATCATAAATCGACAAATCCTCGTCAACTGGACATTTAAAATTAAAAAACACACCCAATTATGACTCGACCTACGTCTAATTTTAGATGATACCAAAACCAAATACTAAATTCACCAAAGACCAGCAAATCAGCAATCCATTAATATAAATCGTCATTTAGGTTAATTGCACTAAACTGGCAAACTGATAGGGAGATCTGGTTTAAAAAATTGCTCAAAGGGGAATACTTGACCGCAAGAGCCATTACCGAAGAAAAAACCTCAATAAGGGTGAATCTCGCAGCAACCATTATAACGAGACGTCATTTAACAACTGTGCCCAAAGATGACAAGAGCAACGTTGTCGAACGAATGCATATCGGAGGCTTTCTCATATCCATGGCATAAACAGTCGTCCTTTGTGTGAAACAAATCTCCCTCGAACTTGGTGCACTCCGATGCCTTGTTATTGGCAATGGGAAAAGTAATTAGAAAAGTATTCCAGAGAACAGGTTCAACCACTACGATGAGATATCTATACAAAGACCATGAAACCTCAATAAACATCCATAACGTTGATAATAACTGCTGGCGGGGGCAATGTCACCCGATTTATGTAAAACACCACGACCAATGTACTTTTCGACTCGATTGCGAATTTATTCATAACGTTCGATGGTCATTCGCGAATAAGCTAGGGTAATAACCCAGTCCTCGAGTCAAACTGTCCTCAAACAAATCAAAAGCTTCGGGATACTGAACCGAGGGATGAGCGGAGTCATTATAGGTGGCATTGAATTTCAAATGCTCATCCTACAACACGAACCTATCGGTAATTGTTTCCACCAGTTGACCTCCAAAACACCACATAACTAAATTCTCATCGTACAAATTGTCGCGCCAATAACTCAGGGGGTGAATGAAAGATGACGACCTGTCACCCGCCTCGTCCAATATCCGCGTCGAACAATGGCCGGAATATGGAAAAGGTTGAAAAACTTCGAGCTTCTTGGTGCAAGGACAAGACTGTGGAAAACCTAATAATTATTCGGCGCGGAAAAATCGCCACCTTTTATCACACCTTCGAGCTCGAGTAATTGTTACCTTCGCCAAACGTATAATTTTATTCGCAGATACCGCGTTTAATCACATCACAATAATTTCTCGCAATGACTAATCACCTCGTCGACAACTCGCCATAGATCACGTACCTAGGTGCAAGTACGTTAATTTCTTCGTATAATCGCGATACCTGCCTCGGTCGACCATTTCTTATCAATTTTATTTCACCACGCGATCGTTCCCCCACCGGACAAAAGCTCGTACTCCGGAAAGACGCGGAAGAATATGAGAAATATTATACACATAACTTAGGTATACTCGGCCGAGAAACTAGTTTATTCCAATGTCTTTTATAGAAAAATTAATTATTTAAGATGAAAATTACCATATTTGGCAGATATTTAGAATTACTTCTCGAGTAAATAGGTATACGATACGTTGTCCTCAAAAATACATCTAGTACCTACTCTCCATCGTAAGAGTGTAAACTAAACAGGCTCTGTGAGCATTTATAAAAAGATCCAGCTTCTCTTTTATACTCGTAATCGCTTCGTGACGTGAAATTTCGCCTGTCACGATGAAGCTGCGTTGAAAAAGCAAAGGGGGTCTAATCTTCATACAATATTTGGGTTCATTAAACATTAGCAAATTAATATTGGCGAGATGAAACGCAAAATCCTACCGAGGTATGGACTCCCTGCTATTCCTTCGTATTTACTCCATACCATTCATGGCACCTTTTTACCCAACGTTCAGTGTACAAATACATTCCATTATTGTTCTAGAACTCTCGGTCGATTTTGACTTACTGTTTGGAAAAATGTTCGTGGCGAATTTAAAACTGATTTATGGCAGTTTGAATATCGCGAAAAAACAAGCTTTAAATCAATTTGGTCAAGGTTCGGTTGACTTTCTTCGAAGGATAATAAAGCTTATTCGGTGTACGTACGTTTTCGCAGTTTTGGATCGACTCCAAACCGGAAAAAGGAAGAGATTTGCAAAAAAAATCCGATTCGAAAACATCTTTATGTGAATCTATTTTCATTCCGTCACAATCGTTGGCAATTTGTATCATTTTTTATTCTGTTGGAAAAATGATTTTTATGGGTTGGAAAATTCATGTGGTTTATCTTCGTTTTATGTACTCGCGGTTACAATTCCTTTGTTTTCGAGATTGAAAAACCAAATTTCAAAATAATGGTAACACTGATTTATGCGAATAGCATTAAAAGGTCTATGGCGAATAGAAAATCGACCGATAATCTGAAATAGTAGCGTCATGTCACTGAAATAAGAGAGATTGGCGAGGCAAAAAGCACAGGAGACCAAGTTATGAAAGAGGGAGGAGAGGCCAAGAGAAATTTTTTAGAGCCTTCATTGACGTATTTTAATCGACGCTTTCGGCGCAAGAATAGAATTTTGAGTTTATATGACGTTCAAATTCAAAATGATATAATTTAGGATTTTTTTTTTTGTATAAGGCCTAAAATTAAGTCATAAGTTCAAATTTGGTCATTTTTAAAGGAGGCCAGACCTTAGTTCCCCTTTACTGACATCATTGGAAAAATTTTGAACAAACATTTAAAATGCAAATCTCATTCTTTCAATATTCTTTTTTAAAATTTCAGTCAGGTAATTATTAGCTCTTTTCAGTAGCAAATTTGATATTTTGATGGAGTGGAGGGATATGTAAATTGTGTATGGTATTTGCATATTTCATTTTTTGCAATTCTTAGATATTCCTTCTGTTATTTTTTTAAAATTTTGGTCACAATGTTTAGTCCTTTTTAATGACGAATTGATAGTAAAGACAGAGGGATGAAGAAAAATTTGTTAATAATTGAATCTTTGAAACCCAATATCTCTTTTTTTTTGCAAAAATTATTAGGTACTTTACAACACTGATTTTTCGCAAATTTTCATAAAAATTTCAGAAAACCGTTTCCTCCTCCACTATCACCAACACAAAAATGGCTAAAATTCAATCTTAAAAATTTTTAGGCGAGAGAAAATGGCGACGGTGACTCTTGACCTTATACTCTCTTATTTCTGAATCAGTGAAATTCATCAAAAATCACTGAAAAAAAGTCAAAATTGCAGCACAGTAATAAATCAGTCAAAATTTTTTCACTGAAAGCAAATCAGTGAAAGAAAATCACAGGAAATCAGTGAAAATTCACTGAAAACTCAGTGATATTTTTGAAATTTACTGAAAAATCTGTGAAATTTTTTGAATAATTAGCGAAAAATCGCTGAAAGTCAGTGAATTTTACTGATTTTTCCTGTGCTGCAATTCTGACTGTTTATCAGTGATCTCTCATTGATTCGAAATAAGAGAGTACTTGAAAAAAAAAATTCAAATCGTAGGAAAAACAATTTAAAATCAAAATTAAAAATTGAAAGAAAATGGAGAAAAATGCATACCTAGATAGTAGATATCTATAAGGAGATTGGAAGAAACAAGTAATTTGGAGGCAACATTGAAAGTTTTTTAGAGCTGCCCGATAAAGAAATTATTCCAAATTTGAATCAGTCAAATTCGGTGAAATTCTTCATTTTTAAATCAGTGAAATAGATTTCACTGAAAGCTAATAATTTTTCACTGATTTTTAGTCAAGTTAAAAATCACTGATTATTCAATTAATTTTCAAATTGTCAGAAAAAATGAGTAATTTTTTACTAAGAAATAAGCGAAAAAATCGCGGTTTTTCATTTGAAATTATATTTTACCGTTTCAAAAAAGCAGAATTTTCCCCAATTTGATTAATTCAAATTTAGCGAGTAGGTATTAGGTAACAAACAAAAGCTAGCCGAAAAATTTCAAAGGAAAAATATTAGAAAATTCATACATTTATATTAAAATCATAACGTTTCATTTGCTGTTACGCTGATTAGGTGAAAAACAATAAGGTTAAGCTAATTTCATGTTTTTCATGCTCATCAATATTCACTTATTTTTTTAAAAATTTGTATGTATCATTAATTTATAGCTCTTTTCAATTTTGATATTGTACCGATTCATTTCATTTTCTAATAGGTATTAATTTTCATTTCTGCGTGAATTCTTTTAATTTCAAGGCCATTTATTGAAAATTATACTACAATCGTAATTTTCAAGACTTTCCAGGATTTTCACCAATTTAAAATTCACACTTAAGTAGAAAAATAGGTTGAAAAACAAAATGAAAATCGATTTGCCCAAATTTTCAATTTTTCAAATTTTTGGCATTTAAAGTCAATTCTTATTTTCAAAAATTCAGAGCTGACGATTCTATATTCTTTTATCCCCCCTGATTTTCCCTCAAACTCTTAAACAAAAATATCAAAAAATTCTCCAAAAAATTTCAAACACCAAATTATTTTAGCCCCATCAAAAATTTTCCAAAATCATCGAAATTGACCAATTATTTTTTTAAACTGACATTTTCTTTCAAAATGAACGGGCGTTTCATCAAATAAATAAATCTCTCAAAGTTTGAAAATTTTTCGGTCGATTTCATAGACTCGACCGAATTTTGACACTTGTATTTTTTACTACAACTTTTTTTTGGAGGGGGGGGCGCTACAAAATACGATTTATTTAAAATCGCTCGATCAATTTCGATAATTTTTTTAAAACGAAGTGTGAAAGAAGGATGAGGGAGATTCTACGATAAAAATTTGGTCAAAATAATTGCGAAGGAATGTTCAAAAAAAAAAACATACTTAAATTTTAGTCTGGTAAGTCTGATTTCCAGTTGAAAAAGTAGTGTACAAAAGAACATCACTGCAAGAAATTTTAGACTAGAGGTATTAATTTTTTCTAGGAACTGTAATTTTTCAGGTATCGAAGCTCAAAATGCAGGTATGGTTTTCCTGGTCATTCAAAAATATCGAGTAATTCTAGAAGAGTTCGTACAACTCGTCCTAATTCAACCAAATTTTCATCTTAGAACTTTTCAAGTCTTCCTTTACCTTCCCCCCATTCCCCTTTAAAAAATTATCGAAATCGATCAAGCGATTTTCGAAAAATCAAACTTCAAAAAACACTAGCAAAAAAACGAAAAAAACCAAATTATCGAAATTTTTTGAGCAGTATACAGTTGCATCATTTTTAATAAAATTTTCCATTTTGCATGTGCTTCGTCAACTGAGAAAAATCTACCCCCATCAATTATACAACTGTGAAGTTGAAACAAATAGACACCGAGTATTGTTTCTTTTTAATCCCAAAATGCAGCCTAAAACAACAAACATCTAGAAAAACCAATTAAAATGAAAAACCAACAACCACGTGTCTTGTACAAAACCTAAAGAAAACACTTCGTTCTTCAGTCTCGCTCTCATTTTCGTTTAAAATGCAAATCTCACTCGATTCGAATTTCTAATACAGCACGAACACACCACTTGCCAATAATTTCGATACACCAATTACCAATCGTCATTATAAATCGTCCAACGTGCAGTGCCCATACATCGCATATCTCATTCAGAAAACGTGTACCTCTGCATCCCTTCATCTCTGCCCACCTCGGGGCTAATTCGTCGTCGAATTCTTTATTCAAGATTTCCTCTACGTATAGTGAACCTGAACTGGTGCCAAAAAATCGAGATCTTATTGGCTAATTTCAATGAAGTTACATGGTGAGAGTCGACTCTGGACACCGTTTGTATACGTAAATTCCATCAATTAAAACCATCCAATCGAACCGTCTCAGTTCTCGGCTACGAAACGAAAAATTCAAGGTCGGAAAAAACTTAATACTACCGCGTTGCGCATCTATAACTTTCAAGTCCACAGATTGAAGCTGCGGCAGCATGTTTATCAGCACAATTGAAAATCACGTTTGTTTCAAGTTTTACGTATACGTATGAAAAATTATGATTCATCGATACGCTAATAAATTACCAACGTGTTCATCACACTGTCTTATCTTTCCTCTCGAAGACCAGACACTCGCCTGCGTCATTTTCAACTATGAAAATAATCCTCGATCAATTACAAATCGCGAAGTAAAAATCGCATTTGGCAAATTCGACGTAGAATCTGCTCGACTCTGTTCAATAATTTGTACTCGTAATTTTTTCCCCGTTTCAGAACATGCAGCTAATTCGAATAAATTAATTGCTTTTCGGGACTCTCTTGACGCCTCCTTCCAGAACCAGTTCTTCGCCATGCAATTGCAATACGAATGGTAAATGTTCGCGCATATGCAAAAAGTACTTTTATCTACGTGATAAAAAATTACCTACACAGGTAAGTACTCGGCGGTATAAATAAAGTGTACCTGTACAGTACACCTGTGCATAGACATATCAGCAATCGGTAGACTACGATAGAGGATTACCTTCGTACCAACAAGCAACATACATCATAAAATTTTCATACCTTTGACATCTATTTTGAATACATACATTTCGATAAACATTTTTTTTTACTCCTATACGTAAAAACCCATGCCAATTGACGCCAGAATTTGTTCGATTGTTCCCGTATAACCCGTGGTATAATTTTGACATTAATTTTGCCACATTTTGTTAGACGTTTTCTCGACAAATACGTGTCGTATGAATTGATTCAACGCAAATGACATTTACCTACGTACAAGAAGATACCGAGCTGAATAGAAAATTTGCCATTCTCATTTAATTTTTCAAATAACGGTTTATCGAGAATTCGAGATAACCTATTTTGAAATTTAGTTATAAGTACATCACACAGTGGTCCAGGAGACCCCTCAAAACGCGCGAAATTCAGTATCATAAAAAAAGAGCAATAAAAGTGAGTAAAAGTTAGTGTACATTTAGATTTTTTGGTCGTAGATTACGAATTTGACGGAAAAAAATTGATTCGGGGCAATGGGGAGGGGGTAGGGGAGGTGCTGAAATCGAAATTCACCTAAAATATCGTGTAATATATCGAAATCTAGGTTTTCGAGGTCGTAGATTAAGAATATGACAATAAAAAATTTTTTAGAGGTCATGGGGAGGGGGTGGGGGGGTGCTCAAATCAAAATTCACCATGATATCGCGTAGCATATCGGAATCTTGGGTTTCGAGGTCGTAGATCACGAATCCGACAAAAAATTTTTGTGAAAGTAAGAGGGAAGGGGTGGGGGTGGTGAAATTGGAGTTAAACCAAAATATCGTGTAGCTAGATCGAAATCTAAGGTATTTTTGCGATTTTAGTAATATAAATTAGACCAAAAGTATAAGTGCCACGCGTCAGCACGAAAAATGTTATAGGTGAAGTGGTAGTTTCAAGTGCCCTGAACACGATTTTCCAAATAGTTTTTGCGTCCGTCTGCGTCCGTGTGCATCATAACCAAAAATGTGCCTTTTTCAACGATTTTTTCCGTTTTTAATAGTTTTTTTTATTTATTAATGTCATTATTTACATGCCGGGAATGTAAAAGGTTTGTAAATAATGACAATACTGGAAAAAAATTACTAAAAATGGGAAAAAATCGTTGAAAAAGGCACATTTTTGGTTATAATGCACACGGACGCAGGCGGACGCAAAAACTATTTGGAAAATCGTGTTCAGGGCACTTGAAACTACCACTTCACCTATAACATTTTTCGTGCTGAGGCGTGGCACTTATACTTTTGGTCTAATTTATATTACTAAAATCGCAAAAATACCTTAGATTTCGATCTAGCTACACGATATTTTGGTTTAACTCCAATTTCACCACCCCCACCCCTTCCCTCTTACTTTCACAAAAAAAATTTTGTCGGATTCGTGATCTACGACCTCGAAACACAAGATTCCGATATGCTACGCGATATTATGGTGAATTTTGATTTGAGCACCCCCCACCCCTCCCCATGACCTCTAAAAAAAATTTTATTGTCATATTCTTAATCTACGACCTCGAAAACCTAGATTTCGATATAATACACGATATTTTAGGTGAATTTCGATTTCAGCACCTCCCCTACCCCCTCCCCATTGCCCCGAATCAATTTTTTTCTGCCAGATTCGTAATCTACGACCAAAAAAACTATATTTCCACTAATTTTTACCCACTTTTATTGCTCTTTTTTTATGATACTGAATTTCGCGCGTTTTGAGGGGTCTCCTGGACCACTGTGCATCATATGAGGGGCTTGGTTCCAAAACTCACTTTTGCCACGAAAATTTACTACGTTTTCTTTGCGGATTTGGGTTCCGTTCTTAATGCTTCACGACTCTACAATCTCCATTTTCATGTTAACGCTTCGACTTTGCTATAATAGACGTAAGAAAAGTAACTTTGGTGTCAAAACTCACTTTTGTCTAATCGTTTTCCGTTGTTTTCTCAAAAAGTATCTTTTTGGCAAAAGTGAGTTTTGGAACCAAGCCCCTCATATGATAACTTGATAACGCAATGTGCTCCCTATCGAGGATTTCAATCATGCAAAATCAAGGCCTGTAGGGGGATTTGATCGATGAAAAATATAATTTTTTTCTAAAATCGACATTAGAACTTCTTGCCAAAGAACTAGAGTGAAAATGTCTTAGGCAAAGAAATTGAAAAAATACTCGAAGGTGGACCAAAATTGGCATGGAGGAGGAAGGGATTAAAAATTGAAAATTTTAAAATCAGGGAGGACTTTTTCTAATTTTCTTAACTCGAAAAATTTTTTCCAATTTTTCCAACTTTGTACAGCAAATATTTTCAAATTTTTCATCAAAAAAATGATTACCTAAAATTCATCAGATCATTATTTTTTTGCAAATAGAGGAGCAAACTGTCTTCTTGTCTTTGTTTGGTTTAGACATGTCAGGTACAATGTAAGTAGGGCCATTTTACGTTTGAAAATTTGGCAACATTTCGAAAAATGTAGCAGTTTTATTGAAAAAATGGGTAAAATTTGCGAGAATTTGGCGTTGGCGTTCATCGAGGGTTACAGAGATTGCAATACTTATCTCATCAATTTTTCAATGTTTTTCTAGGATTTTTTTCGTTCACACCTCGCTTTTTGAAGAGTTTTCAAGAAAATGTTTCACAAAAGTAGGTAAGCAAAAAAATCAATCGAAATACTCAATGTCACAAAGTAAATTTAAAAAAATATGCTCTCACTTTAGCAGAGATGTAACCCAGGGGGGGGGGGGGGTCGATGGGGTCTCGATCTCCTTCTGAATAGCTGAAAACGTCGGAATAAATTTGGAAGTTCATCTTTTAAATGGATTTTTTTGCAAACTTTTCTTATTCCAATATAATAATGGAAAATTTTTTAAATTTTACACAAAATCAATTTTTATGACTTCTATCTTGGAGACCTTTCTGGGTACGTCACTGGTTTCCAAGATAAAGCAGTAAAAAATTGAAACGTCCGTTAGAGTATCCTTTTACAACCTCATAATTCATAAACAATTTTTGCGAGCGTTCAAAAAATTTATCTAAATTTTTAATTTCGAATTCGGTGAACTTTTAGGAAGTTTTGAATTTCTAATTTAGCTACATTTTGATAAAATTCTAATTTCGGCAACTTATCGAAAATTTTAGCTACAGAGATGAAACTCAGCAAAATTTGGAACATTTGCCAATTTTAGGTTACAGGTATTCAGTGAAATTCTGAAAAATTCTGCTAATTTACAAATATTTCAAATCGAAGAATTCCTCCTTCTATTCACCCACCCAACCAATTCAAATGACATTTTTTCGGGTTGTCCGGTTATAAAATCATGTCAACAAAATTTTGTACGCGAAAATTTTGGAAACGGAAAAAAATTCAAAATGTCAATTTTCAAAAAGTTTCTAGAAATTTTTTTGTAGAAATTTAGGACAAATTCGCAACTTTTGATAATTTTTGGACATATTTCGCGAATTGTTTGCGACTAAAATTTGAATTCAGGCCTTTTTTTTTTAGATTTCTCACACACACTCTTAATCGTACCTACTGTTACAGTTAAGGCAGGGAGGTACCAAATTTGGATTATTGGAAGGGTAAAAAGACGAAAATTTCTGACTAAAATAAAATTTACTGGGAAAGTATAATTTTGTTTCATCTCAATCCGAAAAAGTCATCGCTTTTGAGAAAATTCTGACTATTTTTCCAATTAAAAATGGGGGCGGGCAATTTCTTTTCTTCTGTCCCCAGTTTGGTTCGTTTTCAAGCCAATATGGCTTATCCAGAGGACTTTGGGGGTGATCAAACTCTCCAAAAGGTCGAAAATATATTTTAAGATGCTTAAAAATAGATTTTTGATTTTCCAGGATTATTTTTCAATTTTTTTTCGCTATCTTAGGCAAGATAGTTGAAGCCTTTCAAAATTGATTGATGGTGTGAGAAAAAAAATAAAGTACCTAGGAAAGTAATTTGAAACATTTACCTTTTGAAATGATTAGGTTCCTACGTATCACTGGAAAATTTTCAACTTTACATTTGCTACTTTTATCATCTCTGTACCCCCCCCCGCCCCCGAAAATTTATACATTGCAACTTTGAATCAAAACACATGGTCAGCGTCAGAGTCGAACCCAAAATAGATCATTGAAATTAGTTTGAAAGAAATTAGCATCAGTCAATGCAGATGTAAGCACCTAATTTGAGAGAAATTACAATAATTAAGGTATAGCAAAGAAATGAGCGAGAAAATTGAAATTGAAAACTGACTAAAAATGTAAAAATATTGAAAATGTATACCATGCCACGGTGTGACACGATTCGTCAAAATCATTCCTTCCGTTCTTCAAACTAGAATTTAAGCATACCAAGAATAAAATTTGTATTTTTACCGAACGAATTTAGTAAAAAAAAAAGCATAAAATTGTAAATAAATATCATTTTTAAAATTTAAAATTTAAAATGGATCTCCTTCTAATTGATAATTTACAAAATTTATGGCAAATTTGCCAACTAACTCAACTTTTATTTCCTTAATTCACATTGCAATTTTTACAAGGCCTCAATCTTCCCAAAAAACAGCAAAAATGGCAATTATTTTGAAGGACTGAATGCTTTATATTAAAAAGAAACTCAATTATAAAAAATTTTAGAAAAAAATTTCAGAGAACAAATTCGAATCTTACGTCGTAATTTTTCTTGAAAAAAAAAAGAATTACGACGTTAAAGTTCTTAATTTAACCAGAAAACGTCAAGAGAAAAAAATCTCACTCAGACAACGAACGCAACCCACGCAAAGAATTTCACCCTTTTTTCATTAAAATTCCAACCAACCTTCTACAGCGCATTTCAAGTGTCGAAAACACAGCAGGAAACTGAAAAAGCACACCACACGTCTTTTCCCTAGGACCAAAGCAAAAAAAATCACAATTCTATAACGATAATATCACATCCATAACAATACGTTTACTAATAGGTACCAGAATAATAAATATAGAACTTTCTTATCACATTACGTATCATTTTACTATGTTTTTTCCCCGTAAACTCGTCTATTAAGTAATCGCCGAGCTACTAATAAAGGTATTTTAATTAAAATTCTGCCATTGTTTCAGCAAATAAGGTCTATATATGGAATACTCGACTCTAAACTTAGCCAAGTCGCAGAGTCGCGTTCTGCTCTTTAAATTCCGCGTGGAAACTGCTGAATTATATAGGTACATACATTTAGTACACCTAACGATAAAATTCTCATTTCAAAAGTTCGCACCATCTGTAGAAAATTTTTTTTTTATGTATTTCAGGTGCACGTGCGATTCTCTCGCAACACTAAACCCTTCGAATGTGCGATAACGCAGCAAAATCATGCCGATTTGTCGCACAAGTATAAATTATAACCAATAATAATCACGAGAGTCGATTATTTGAAAATTTTATTACAATAGGTATGTTTGTTGTAAAAATAACTTTTATTCATCGCGAGACTCGACACCATACCAGAGAAAGCTGTAGCGATATGAAGATGAGCAAAGCTATACCTACCTATTCAATTCGAACCGTAGCATTCTGCAGGGCTTATTTATATAACTGCTAATTATCTTGGTGAAGACGGTGTTTGTCATATTTGCACTACCTAAATGGTATCAAGTTCGGCGGTGAAAGCGTTGTTTGCCAAATACTTCGTAACTATAATAGATGTGCGATTTTTTTCCTACATCAAATTGTCTCATACATTGCAAAATTAACCTGAAAATTAGGTAGTTATTTTACTGGTTTTGAGAAAGAGAAGACTAGATGTAATTAAATGAGACTTCTAAGAAAATACGATAGCTATGCCAAATTATGTTTGTACCAAGTAGGTACGAATTAATTTCAGAATGAGTTTGGCGAAGGAAATTCTCGTTTCAATTTCCAGTGCATTTAGTGGAATGAGAGAGGTGAAAGGAGTGTCAAGTCAAATTGACCATAATGACTTATTTAATAATTATCTGACTAGTTGAATATCGATTAAAAATTGAGTCTTTTATTCTTTTGCAGGAGCTAAGGCATCCAGTTTAATAATAAACCACTTGAACTGGGCCTTACAAGTTAAAAATGAAATGGAATTAATTTTTTGTAAAGAAAATACATCTAAAAATACCTAAAGGACGGAAATAGTGATTTGTAGTGACATAGTCGCTAAGCCACACAGGAAACCAAGGAGGGGATTTTTCACGAGAATAAAAGCAACTGAATTTAAAATTTTGAACAATAAAATATTAATATTTTGTTAGGATGAGAAAATTTATTGACCTTATAAATGAAGTGAGGGCAAACATCTTTCCGAAAAAAAGACAAAATTTCATCATTTTTTCAACATTTAAATCGACATTCGTCAAAAGGAATGGTCGAGATCTCACAAACTTCTTTTCTCGAATACGTCACTCGTTCTTCTGTTCCTTTCCGGCTGAGACTTAATGAGCCTACGTGAAAAATTTAATGGAATATCCAAATTTTCTGAAATAAGTACCTATGCATAGTAATTTTCTCAAAAATCTACTCCAAAATGTGAAAAAAAACAAATTCGAAAAAATCGGAACAAAAATAACAATAATTTTTCTCAAATTTAAAATTTTGAAAATTTTTCCTTTTAGAGTTGATTTTTTTTCAAATTTGGAAATTCGCTCCCCAAAAGTGGAAATATTTTTTATCATTTGAAAAATTCTACACCTAGAATAAAAATATTTGTCTTCATATAGAATTTGGAAAATTTTCCTCTTAGAATTTGGAAACTTCTCTCAGAATTTGGAAAATTTTCAAATTGAAAATTTTTCTCCCAAGAGCTTGAAAAAAATGCACATAAGTACAACATATCCTCCAAAACTTGAAAAATTTTCCAGAATTAAACATTTTTAACATTTAAAAATTCTTCCTATAAAATTTGAAAAATTGCTCGTAATTGAAATTTCTCTTCTTCTATCTATATTATAATTCGAAATGCCTTTTCAACATTTGAAAACTTTCCTCTCTAGAATTTTAAAAACCTTTTTTTCAAACTTTAAAACAATTTTCCCTTCAAAACTTGAAAATTTTTCTCTCCAATCCGAAAATTTCTTCTTCCAAAAACTGAAAAATTCTTCCTTTTGACTTTGGGAATTTTTTCATCCAAAATTAAAATTTTTTCCAAAATCTGCAATTCTTCCAGTAGAATTTAAAAAACTGTTCCTGTAGAATTTAAAAAATTTCTCGTAATTGAAATTTCTCTTCTTCTATCTACATTAAAATTCGAAATGCCTTTTCAACATTTGAAAACTTTCCTCTCTAGAATTTTAGAAACTTTTTTTCCAAACTTTGAAACAATTTTCCCTTCAAAATTTGAACATTTTTCTCTCCAATCCAGAAATTTCTTCTTCCAAAAACTGAAAAATCCTTCCTTTTGACTTTGGGAATTTTTCCCACCAAAATTAATTTTTTATCAAAATTTAACTTTTTCCAAAATTATATTTTTTTCCAAAACCTGCAATTCTTCCTGTCGAATTAAAAAAAATTTTCGTGTAGAATTTGAAAAATTCCCTCATAAGAAATTGAAAAGTATCCCCTCAAAAACTCGAAAAATCCTTCAAAATTTAAAAAAATAAGAAGAATTTGCAAAAATACCTAAATTTTATTACCTAACAATTTTATGAATCAAAAATTTGACTTCAAATGTTGTAATAATTAAAGCGATTAAAATTCCACAGGAACTGATCTACAAAAATCAGAGACATTTGAATGAGCTGGAATATTGAAATATTTCTGGAGGTTGCTTGAAAATGAGTTAAATTAATTGAAAAGTAAGTAGAAAATTTCAAAGAATTGAAGTAGAAAAAACAGAATTTTCATTTTATCCAAAAGACAGTCGTCCTGCCTGACCTAACCCGAAAGAAAACAAACTGAGAAATTCTCAAAAATTTACAAAAAATTGGCCTAAAAATGACCTTAATCAAATAACAATTTAGATTTAGAGTTTAATCACCTGGTCCTTTCATCAGCTCAAGTCTCGTTCAAAATCATCTTGAATACATAGAAATGGTTCTCTAATCAATACACGAACAAAATTCATATCGAGTATCTTTTTCAAATAATACATCACTCGAACCCAACAAAATTTCAACTCTCGCTTTCCATTTAAAAAATAGCCATTACGTCGCTCTAAAATCACGCCTCTCCTCTTCCCCCTTCCCACGGAAATCGTACCAAGAATAACATTCAACGACCAGACTGCTTTGAAAGTATAAGTATTTGTATATTTACCTACGTCAATTGATGAAAAAAACGATTATAAAAATAGTATGAAAAATGCAGATAACCGGAAGAGAAAAATTACTCGTAAATGTACGAGAAATTAACATTCTTCACAGTAATTAAGAATTTGTTCAGCGTAAATAAATTGGTTGGTTTGTTAATGAATCGATAATATGCGCATATTGAGATCCATTTAAATTAAAAATCATATCGTATATAATTAATCGCGCAATTTTCATAAGAACGTCGATTTCGCATTGGAAAAATTAACTATTCGACATTTCCATTCAAAATAATGCAAAAATTCTATCGAGACGAGTTTCAAGAATCTAAAGAGGGTAAAAATCGAGAAAAAAGTACACAACTCGTGTTCACAATTTCGAATTCATCTCGGTTATTATTAAGTTTACAAATTAATCATAGTTATTTTTAAAATGATCGTATTAACGAAACAATAGAGAAATTTCAACTACCTTCGTTGGATCGGAAAATACCTAATCATCTCGAATGAATCAATCAATCTCGAAATTTTCCCTCGCAGGTTCATTTTCAATACCAACAGATTAACAATGACGCAATACACGAAATTCGAACCCGGATTCAAATTCATCAACCGAGCTTGTCAATGGCAAAAAAATAACTTACCCTTTTTTTCAATTTTTGGTACATCAATCGACTCGAGATGAATTATCGTACGGTTTCTTGTACAAATATCAATAGGTGTTGCACATTGCACATACGAATAAATGGCACGTATGTACTCATAGCGCGTTGATTCAACAAACACACTTTAGGAGACGCGACACAGACGAGAAAAAAATCGCCGAGGAAAAATTTCACGTTTTTCGACAAGCTAATTAACAAGCCGATAAATCGCACAACGACGAAAACATTATTGAGGACGTTGAAGTATACGAACGCATACAAGAGAGCCACGTTATCGAGAGCTCCTTGCCCTTAGCCAACAGCTCTATGGCTGGCCGTTCGTGGCATTGATATTGGTTTATTATTCTCGGCGAGTTTTTACTTTATAGTTTATATCGTGATACCTATACATTGTTTTAGTACATCAACGTCCTTGTGCTTTGCAGATACATACGAGTACTGTACCTATTATACGTAGGTACGGTTCGTATTGTTAATTGAGAGAGATGTGCTCACTGATCACCTCACACATTTTGTCACCAGACTGTTACCATCGAGCACTAATGAACGTAGCAATAGATAATGATGGGTAGTTAAAAGAGTACGTCTACCTGGATCGCCGACTGCCAACGAGTCGTACCCATCGATCGTAAATTACGCCGAAATTCGAATAATTTATCGTTGAAAGGGTCCGTCCATTATTTTAAAACGTTACAAAGAGAGTAATTACAAGATAGAATTTCAAAAATGATCGTGTAGTTTAAATTATCGACACAAATACGAATAGAAATTCGAATATTTGTTCACCATTGCTCTCTCATTGAGAGAAATTTCAATGGATGGGGAGAAGGGGAAGGAAGAAAAAGGGTCAAACACCCAAACTTCGAAGAATTTCTCAGCTCATTCGAAGGACCACACTTCGTCGATAATCGCACATCAAAAATGGTCAACTTTTTTGAAAGAATGTACAAAATTGAGCAAAATGTAAAACACTCACCAACGAAATATAAATTGAAAATGATGGTAAGTGAAGCGAAGATGTTCTGTATTTCCTGCCGCATGCGTCTCGAATTCGCCGCCAGCTTCTGCGTTTGTTACAAAAATCTGTAAAATATTATCCATACTGTCAATACACAGATCGAATTCGCAAAATGAAACAGATGAAAAATGTACAATGCAAGGAAACGAAATTTCAAGTTCAGAAATTAAGATGACTTCCGCTTCACCCCTCGCCTGTCATATTCATAACCTCGATTTTTTTGTCGAATAAGTATTTCGCACGTTTCAAAAATAATGCAATATGAAAATATCAAAAATCATAGGTAAGGGTAACTCATCACTGTTGTAAAAAATACCGAAATTATAAGATTGAGAAAATTTCAAGAGCAAAGTGTCAAAAATTGCGAAACTGATGAAAATTTAAATGTAAGTAAGTCTAAAGCTCACAAAATGATTGTAGGTAAATCTGTTGGGACTTTCGAAGGGGCAAATCAACGAAATAACGTAGAAAAAATAAAAATTCTATCCAGGGGTAGCAAATGAGGGAGGTGGTAGGGAAAGACTCCCTCCCCCCCTCAGACACAATGCCAGCTGAAAAATGAAAAAAGTTGGAAAATTCGTCTCAAATGAAAATAGTTGGCAAATTTGACCAAAAAAAGGAAAATTTTGAGGGAAAACGTTTCCTTTCAGAAACAAACTCTGAAATTACCTCCCAAATTTACATTTTTCAAAAACTTTGGTTTCGCTGCGCTCGGCCTTATTGCATTATATCTAAATTCAACAAATTGATTTTTTTCGTATTTTTCCTCAAAATTATTTCAACCATTTTTTTTTCTTAAAACTTACGAGTATTTTTGATGATTGAAAATCACTGAGATTTTGCCCTTTCAATATTCAACACCACTGATTTCATGAAACTGAAATTTTACTTCAAATTCATTTCATCTCTAAAAATGGCAAATTTCAGTTTCAAAATTAGAAAAATCGTGAACGTTACACCCTCTCCCCCCTCCCCCCGAGAAAAAATACTTCGCTACGTCGCTGATTCTATCATTATCTCCTATTCTTTCTCTTACTTACTCGAAAAAGTGAAACCTATAAATTCGTCACTGAAGTTGGAAAACCTGCGAAGTCCAACGTTGATAAGAGGAAGGAGGTTAGAAAAGGTTCCTATTTGCAACGGGCTCAAAAAATGTGAAATGTATCTAACCAACTCAGAAAAAACATCAACCCAACAAAAAAATCAAGAAATATCTAGTAACTTGGAAATTTTTTCCAAAAAGTCGAAAAAATTAATCAAAATAATTAAATTTTTCAAAAATGTTGGACATTTTAAGAGTATTGTCTAATAATAAATCTTGCTATCTTTTTTAAGTTCTGAAATATTGAGAAGAGTTTCAAGTGGGCAAGACTTCTGTGTTCTAGATACTGTAAATATTGAAAATAAAATATTTTTAGGAGAAATTCGAATCCCTAAAAAAATTGATCTTTCCTTTGAACCCTTTCTTTTAATCAAAGAATACAAAATTCATATCTCTACGAAGAACTGGATCATTTTTGAATTTTTATAGTGTAAAAAAAATATTTCAAAAATTAAAAACTGCAAAGACGAGAGAAAGCTGAAGACCAAGGAACTTATGTATACTGATTGGACATTTTAAGAGTATTGTCTAACAATAAATAGGTACTTATCTATAAATTTTCACTCCATCAATTATTACTTTCAAGGAAAAAAACTATTTATAAAATTTATAACTTAAACTTCTTTCAAAAAAACTTTTCTAAAAAAATGTTGAGTAGGTACTTACATAAAATATTCGTACTATTACCTTTACAAAAACAGGTAGGTAGGTACGTTCTAAATTTGATCTGCAAATCTCACATACGTATTTTCAAAATTTTAAAATGTAATTTGAACAATTTTTAACATTTGAAGAAACTGGAAAATGAAAGAAAAAAAACTAAAAATTTTATCTTGAATACTTCCAGAAAATAAAGAATTTGAAAATGACGAAATCGTTTTTTTTTTTATTTAAGTAAGTGTAGATAAGCTGAGAAAATCATAAGATTTGAAAAATTATTTTTACACTCAATTCTTACGGCAACGTTAAAATAATTTAAAAATCATATCACCAAAAAAATGATGAAATTTTCAAAAACACGTAATGCAAAAAATTTTTGAGCATAAAAAAATTAAAAATTAGTCCGCCTACAAAATTTTCTAAAAATTCGTAAAATCAGGTTGATGGAAAATATTTCATTTACCCATGTTCAAGCTTGAATGTGTGAAAGGGATGGGGGAGGAGGGAGGTGAATTCTTTTCTTGTAAACATGCAACACCAGAAATGATTATTTCTTCCGTAGAAATGAAATTTATACAGATTAGGTATTGACATATTTTCTAATTTTTAACGCAATAACGTCAATTGATTGAAGAAAAATCACAGAAAAAATTACTCAAGTCACATGCAACAACATATGAGTACCTCTGATTTTTAGATCACTTTTTCTTAGTTTCATTTCTACCACATGCCTCACCCCTTCTTCGCTATCAGTTCGATAAATTGGAATGTCATTTTCTTTGAAAAACCATTTCGACTACCTATATTCAAAGTATTATCTATCAAATTTTTGGAATTTCAGGTCATTTTAGATTTCCTCTCCCCTCCCCTTCCTAGATCCCAAATTAAGAACGGGGAAATGAAACAATAAATAATAATTAAATGAAAAACGATCGCATTCTTGGGATCAACCCGAATGAGGCACTATTGAGTAAAAGTAGATTTGTAGTCAAAAAATTTTCGTTCAGAAAAAAGAATAGACAAAGTTATTAATGCTTTTAAAGAAAATTTAATATTTTGGGTCGAAAAAATCAGCAAAATTTTATCTAATGGGTCATAAATTTTTCTATTTTAAGCACTTTCAATAAATTCGATTCTACCCTATCATTCTTCACAATTTTCTCCACCACAAAATCATTCATTTATTTAAAAATAAATAAACCCCGTTGATTGTAAATCACCAGACCATTCATAATCGTTATTAATGAAAACCCATCATAAGGTTGGAAAACATTCGAGCAGGAAACGAGTAATTTGAGAAGGGACTCGACTGACACCAGTATATACTTCCATAATTAGCACTATACTCACTCAATCTTGATCGTATCCCCGCCTTGGCAATTAACAAAATGACCGATAGGTAAACAAATGCATTAAACTTACTCACCCAGTGTTTAATTTACCAAAAAAAAAAAGAGGAAAAAATCATAATTGTATCAAATTATCAGCACATGTCAGTAGAGGTATCGTCGACAACAAAACCTCTTCTTCGGTTAATTAATCCAAGATAATTTTAGCAGTTCGTAATAGCTTATGGCAAGTCGCCAGCCGGTGATAAATCTGAATAGGTAAGTTAATTATTACAATAAAAAATGACTCAGATGTATCCGAGTGCATTATGACGTCAAAAGTTCGATAAAAGAAATATAAGAAATAATATACTGTATTAAGTATACTCGATTATTCCAAGTAACAGACGTATTACACTCGAGAATATTCAAAACGTATTTAGATTGCTAATCGTACACATACAGACTTTCGAGCAAGTGATTAATTCGAGGCTTATGTAAAACGACCAAAATGTCTTTGTCTCATCAAAATATACCCGATAAGAAACTCAATATAAACACAGTAGTCGAAAAACTTTGAAAATCGCCTTGAAAAATGTTCGTGAACTAATGTAACAATGAATACACGACTCATTAAGAAAAAATATCGCTCGACGTTGAAGGGGAAAAAACTCTCGAGGTGTCACATCCGAAAAGTGCAGCATATTTCCTATTCACGGTTTTATGCTAAATATGAAAAAAAAACTACAAAACTGGAAGTTCGGGTAAAAAAGATGAGCTACAAATACGAAATCCTTGAAAACTACTTTTTACTACGACATTGACATTAAATTTATTAAAATTAACCAGTTCGTGGAATGTGGCGATTAAAGTCGATGGTACCAATCGTCATCGCCATTAAGTAATTTTGAATTATAAACGAGTGAGAAAGAGCGAGAAAAAATTATCATTATCGTGTGTGTATTATGGGAAAAATGCATGATTTACAGACCAACTCGCTTAGCTAATTTAGCACGTTGAAATAAAAATTTATTACGGTCGAGCCTCCGCTAATCCCAAGAATTCCAAATCGAAACGCCAAGTTGGGCTTTAACAAAGCTCCACAAGCATGCACCTGAGCTGGTGATTACATCGCTGAACTGGTAACCGCAACGTGTGCCCAGACAGAAGGTCAATCCAACTTATCAGCTGTTTCAACGTCGCCAAGTCACCTAGCTATGATGAGGTACCGCCCATTCCGCTATGGCCAATCAGAACGTTCGGAGTTGGAATATTTTTCGTTATTTTTGGCGGGAATTGAAAGCACGTGTAGGATCATGTGGACGATTACTTGTCGCTGTATTGATCGAGATGAGAGTTTGATGCGAAATTTTTTCGAATTGTGAATTGCCAAATGAATTATTATAGTACCTATTTTAGTAAAGGGCCGTAAATTATTTGAATATAAAATTTTTCAGTTGAATACAGAGGCGCGATCCCCCCTCCCTCCCACCAGTCCACTAAAAGTGGCTCCCTGATATTTTCGATAGATTTATCTACAACACTGAAAAAAACAAATAAATAAATTTTATCCGAAAAAATAATAACGGGGCACCATTCACAAAATTGGAAAGATTTATTCTAAAAAATAATAATATTTATTGCGAAATTTGGTCAAATTTATTTTTATGCAATAAATTTTACCAAATTTCGCAATAAATATTATTATTTTTTAGAATAAATTTTGCCAATTTTGTGAATGGTGCCCCGTTATCATTTTTTTGAATAAAATTTATTTATTTGGATAAAATTTATCATTTTTATTTTTCATTTTTTTCAGTGAACATTTATACATGATTTTTTTCCAGCTTTCTGTGATCTTTTCTTTTTTTCTCGCCCGCGCTTACAGCGCACTGAGGTGGGTAATAGTAATTGAAAAAATGATTGTAAAACTGATACAAATATACATATTCGTTCGTTCGTTCGTTCTTTTCTTGTGGAAAAATCATAACCAGAACAAAGTTAATCATTAATCCGGAATATTTCCAAATTTTTAATTCTAGGGCCAATTTTTGTAATTTTACATGCAAATCGTCGATTTTCTCAAACGGTTCGAACTGTTGTGCTGGAAGTTCAAAATGTCGCAGTATATATGTTACATGTTAGTGTTACACCTAATCCATGTGATTGCCGAATGTATGAAATAGGCAAAATTTTTTCCTAATGCATGAATTAGGCAATCTCTTGCCTAATTTATGAAATTTCTAAATTCAAAGCTTCCTACTACTTTTTTATTCCACAGGTAAAAAATTCAAGATATTTTGCCATAGAGAACAAAAATATTCAGCTAAATTTCAAAAAAAAAATCATCTAGCTACTGCAATTAGAAAATTTTTTACACTGAATGAAAAATCTTCTTTGCAGCATAAAAAATTTTCTAATTAAAGTAGCTGGATGAAATTTTTTTTGAAATGTAGCTGAATGTTTGTTCTCTATGGCAAAATATCTTGAATTTTTTACCTGTGGAATAAAAAAGTGGGAGAAAGCTTTGAATTTAGAAATTTCATAAATTGGGCAAAAGATTGCCTAATTATTATTCCTCCATTAGGCAAAAATTTTGCCTATTTCATGAATTCGGCAATTACACGGATTAGGCGTAACATATACATTTTTGCAGTGATAAAATTCTGAAAATTGAAAATATTGCAGTATTGTAGAATTTCTTCCATCAAAATTTCTGGATTTTGTTAGTTTTTTTCCTCGCTAGATTTCATTCAGCTTTTTTCTCAATTTTTATTACACTTCATTTATGAATTTCATCATTTTTTGCAGCAATGATAATTAAATTTCATTACGTACTTTATGAAATATTTTTCCAATGATTAAGTTTTCATAATGGCAGATTTTATAGACAGCAAGAACATATGTATAGGTATATAAAAGGGGGGGGAGGAGATGAGGAGGTATTCCAATTTTATAATTGAATCAGTATCTAAAAATCTATTTAAAAAACAGCTTTAAAACACAAATTTTGGGCTAAAACATATACTTGTAACTACGTACTTAGTTTGTTAAAAATAAATCTCAAAAAACCTCAATCTAAAACTTTAGGAGTTGAAGTTGATTTTTCAAATTTTGAAAAACCAAACCCTTGGTTCTGCAAAATTGTAAATGTAAAAATTTGATTTGATCAAGATAAAAAGCTAAAATTCGGTATGTAACGACGGTACCTTATTTTCGGACTCACAAGTCGATTAGAAGTGATTTTAAAACTTTTGGAGTCTCTAGAAAATTTTTTAAATTTCCAGCATCAATAAAAAGTCCAAAAATGATCTGTATGAACTTCAACACTTAAAAACGTGAATTTTCCACATTGGTAACCTATTTGACCGATTAAAACTCAATTTTTCAAAATTCCAACGGACGTGTCTTTATATTTTTCTCCAGCAAAAAATTGAATTTTCACGGGATAAGTACTTTACAATGGTTTGAAGCTGATCTCAAGTGATTCAGGAAATGGAAAATAAGACATTTGCAAAATTTAACCTTATATGTATATTTTTTGATTTTTGTCGAAAATCTTTTCTGGAGAAAAGATAATGTAAATTTTACTCCAGATATTACGAATTTTAGAAAATTATTTTAAATCGATCGAATAGCTCATTAGTCTAGGTAATCCGTATTTTCAAGTGTTAAAGTTTAATTAGACCCTTTTTATGAGCTCTTTTTAAAAAGCTAGAGCTGGAGAATGCTAAAATTTTCTGGTGATTCCAGAACGTCTCAAAACCACTTCTATTTGATTCCAGAAATTCAAAATAATGCACACACCAAATTTCAACTTTTTTAAAAAAAATTACATCTAATTTTCATATTTTGCACCTTTGTAAGATCTCAAAGTACGTAATTTCGAATTTTCAAAAATTTGCCAAAATTCAAAAAATGAACTTAGGCCCTTGAAGTTTTGTAGGTTTTTTTTTGATCCACTTCTTCGGATTAAGATTTTGCTGACCATCAAAAATTGCAAAACCAAAAAATGAAGTTTAAAAACATGAAAAACTTTTTAAATAACAGTGTTTTAGATTTATAAAAATTTTCATTTGTGTTTTCCTTGGGCTAAATCCATAAGCGCACCCAAGGGGGGGCTCAGGGGGCTCGAGCCCCTCCCTTAAGCTCGGACAGGAGATTTTTTTATTGGAAAAATGTAAAAAAAAAGTGAATTTTTTTGCTCTTGAAACAGGATTTTTCAAAAAATTTCGCCCTCGCTTCGCTCGGGCAGTATTTTAATTCTTCTATTTTAAAAATTATGATCTTTCGGTCAAAAATTACTGATTTCTCAATCAATTCCCAGTTTGTCAGAAACAAATCAATAATTTTGACTAAAAAATCAGCAAAAAATAACTGAAATTCCGTAATTTTTTAATTTTACTTGGCTCAAATCCGTTTATGAATTATCAATCTAATGAAAATACCCTGACAACGCCAGCGCCACGGAAATAACAAGTTACTGAATTTTTTCATTGAAATTTACCCCCCCCCCTTATTTTTCCAGAATTCTGAGCCCCGCCCTTAAATAATTTCTGGGTGCGCTTATGGCTAAATCGATAGGTATTTTTGAAAAAAAGTGGAAAAATACAAACATTTTCTTGATTTTCAAAAAAAGTATAGGTACTTGATCATTTCGTGAGTTATATTATTTTTTGAATTGAATGTTTATTTTTCTTTAGAATGTCATAGATTTTTCACTTGATATGCAGATATAAAAAAATCACTAAATAGGTTGAAATGAGAATACCAAGAACAAAAAACAAAGTATTTAAATTATTTTTCAAAAACTCCAAAAAAATGAAATCGAATATCTAAAAATATTTCGAAAAGGACAGTTGGCAACACTGAATCTCCAGAAAAAATTATAACACGAAGTTCAAAAAGAATTAATAATGATAAAACACAGTCAAACCTCGAAAAATCAAACAAAAATAAATAAACATTCACAAAGCACCTTTTTTTTTTCATCAAAACCAACCGTTATTTCCAAACTCAATTATTTTCCTTCCTGTTTGAAATTTTCTCGATTAAAACATCACAATTATAAGCGATGTTTTTCATAAACAAACGACATATTATTTTTCACGGTAATTTTCCATCATCATCAAAAAAAGGAAGAAATTTTGTATTCCAAACAGTTGCGGAAGAATCACTCAGCACATCGGAAGAATTGGCAATAATATAATGCGAATTTCAAGGATGAATTTAACACGTACATTACGTACGAATTATTGACCTTAATGTTGTGATCTTGTTTAGAATTCTGTGCCCAGCCACAGGTATCACTTTGTTATTCATTTTCCATTATGGTTTTTTTTTCGTAAAAATATAATCCGAAAGTTTTGTTTCGTTGATAGGTGGGTATTGTTTTGAAACTGCATACACGTTGCAATTACCAGTCACCTTCATGCTGTTAATTTTCGTATCATCTTGCTCGCGGATCGCTAAATTGCTGCAGGTATTGTCTCGTTAGCGAAAAGAATTTGAATTTTTCAATTAGGTAGCTGTGTATTTTGTCGATGTAATTATTTTTTCTTTCAGAATTTATACAGCAATGAACCAAGAGCATCGTGTGTGAAGGTTGGGAAATACTTGGCTGAATAAGATTCTCGTAAAAATTAAGTCATTAACCATTTATAGCAACGAGCTTGAATTTTCAAAATTATTTATAAATTTTTTCAAAATGTGGAGGTAATGGCAGAAAAGGAAACGAGTAAAATCAATCCAGAAATTTTCGAATTTTTCAAAAAAAAAATTCTGAAGTTGACATTATTTTTTCGAGCTATTTAGAAGTTGATTTGGAAATCTGAATCATCGCCTATTTTAAAAAATCCCCCCCCCCCAAAAGGCACACACAATACACGAAAATTACACTCGAGGAAAACACTGAGTCACCACATGAGCTTTCGAGACACCACTTCAGAGGTCAACAGTCAACGTAACCTATTCCAGAACATCTCACATGTCATCTAATAAATCAACCTCATTAAAAATTCTCTTCACAGCTTTCCCATCTCATGAATGATCTAGCACACATTTCATACAAAAATAGCCATAAAATGTAACCCATTCATCAAACAATACTTCCGAATAGAACAATGCACAAAATTCGGGTATACCACGAGTCAAACTGCGTATATTATTATTCAACGAGTAAGTTAAATTTCATTTAAGCGGACAAATTATTGTTTACGGAGAAGCATAAAATTTTCAAAACAGTACTTACAAATTATTACACACTACATAAGTCGTATTCGAAGAATTGTGAATAATTTGCAATATTTAAACATCTCGTGGTTCGTTTTGATAGAGAAGATATTTCTGATGAGATTTCATCATTGATTGGTCTTGTCTGTTTTTACAATAGATATCGGCTCGGCTTATCTGATTTTTTCTCAGTCGCGTGATTGGTGTTTCTGATAAGATCGTTCGAATTCACGTGTAGATTCTTCCTTTTTTTGATTATGTACGTATACTTAGTAGGTATAATCATGCGTAATTCGATTTATCATTAGATATGAAGTGATGGATGAATATTCTCGTACGTAAATATTCAAATCAATAGAAGAAAATCTTTTGGTTGAAATTTCCATACAATCATGTTTTACTGAAAGGCTCTGGTGTGATTTGGGGGTCATTTGGCCCTTGGTGGAACTTTGACAAAATTTTTATGCCATTCGACTTGCCTATGTAGAAGATGATTTTAGAGCGCAAAAACGAATTTTTACCACACCCCCCGGAGGCGGGGGCCTCAAAATACGTGATTTTCACTCTAAAAATTCTATCTCCGCGAGTTTTCAACCGATTTTTTTCAAATTTGGCATGTAGGCAGAGGTACTTGAGGGGAGTACCCTGAAAATTTTTTCAGATTTTTTC
Source organism: Pseudococcus viburni (assembly GCA_033439095.1). Taxonomy (NCBI): domain Eukaryota; kingdom Metazoa; phylum Arthropoda; class Insecta; order Hemiptera; family Pseudococcidae; genus Pseudococcus; species Pseudococcus viburni. The sequence continues at coordinate 462,627 of JAVBJF010000149.1, forward strand.
GACCACTACAATGACTTAAATTTGACCTTGAAAGTTTAAAATCGCCCTGGGGGCACCGTTTTGGCGTGTGTATAAAGAAAAAAATATTTTCATGTTTCTCACACTATTTACACCACTTGAATTTTTTCAATTTTTTTTTTGAGAGTGGTGGCCTATGCGTGACGTTTCAAAAAAAACCGAATATAAATCGGTCGTTTTACCTAGTACTTGAGAAATACGCTTTGAAAAAAGACAAAACATATTAATCGCAATTTTATAGCTGGAAAAGCTTCTATATGATGTCCAGAGTCGTTTGATAAAGTCGCATCGCCCCAGCCCCTATTGCTTTTTTGAGGGGGGGGGGGGGCTTATGAAAGAAAAAATTATTTTGCACCGATTTCGCTCAAATTCACGTAAATGGTTCTGTAGGTGTAGAAGTACTTCCCAAAATTTTTAGCCCCCCTCGACCTCACGGGGCGAGCCATCGCTTCCCAAAAGTTGGACATTTTTGGTAAGATGACAAAAAATCGAGTTTTTCGACTATAAAACCGCTCCAAAATTCTAATTTTGAAAAAACTTTGTATTTTCTGTGCACATTTTTGAGGTGACGAATCCGACTAGCCCATCAATTTTTCATTCGAATGGTTTTACACCCCCCCTCCCCATCACGGCCCGTTTGAAAGTGTATGTACAGATCGTGGGGTTTCAGAAAAAAATGACCTCGTAATATTTTTTCTACAAAATTCAGCTCGCGACACATTAGGGGGCAAGTGAATTGTATTAACCTACTTAAATTTCAATTTAGGTGAATGAAAAAATATTCAGATACTAACCTGAAATTTTAGAAAGCAATGGCTAAACCTTTCTTCTAAGTCGCGGGAGCCTAAAATTTTTTGGGGAATATTTCTATGTAATTTTTCAAAAACTGCTCAGATTTGAGAAATAATGGCGCAACCCCCTGATGTGTCGGGAGCTGATGTTCGTAAACAAATATTTTGTACCTTAATAAGTGACATGTAAAGTTGACCAAAATCGATGCGAAAAAAAAAAACATTTTTGAAACGGGCTCCTCACTCCCCCCCCCCACCCCAGCAAAAAGAACGAGGAGTAGGTGCGATGCTTTTTTACCACACACTCGAGACATCATAATTGAACATTTTGAATCAAAAAATTTTCACTTTCTCGCGAAATGTCATTTTTGGGTCACACTATGTAACAAAGTTATTTTTTTTTTGAAAAAAAAACCCACGATCTGTACATACACTTTCAAACGGGTTGGCCGTGATGGGGAGGGGGGTGTGTAAAACCATTCGAATGAAAAAATTTGATGGGCTAGTCGGATTCGTCACCTCAAAATGTGCACAGAAAATACAAAGTTTTTCAAAAATTAGAATTTTTGGAGCGGTTTTATAGTCGAAAAACTCGATTTTTTGTCATCTTATACCAAAAATGTCCAACTTTGGGAAGCGATGGCTCAGCCCCGTGAGGTCGAGGGGGGCTAAAAAAGTTTGGGAAGTACTTCTACACCTACAGAACATTTACGTGAATTTGAGCGAAATCGTTGCAAAATAATTTTTTCTTTCATAAGGCCCCCCCCCCCCCTCAAAAAAGCAAATAGGGGCTGGGGCGATGCGACTTATCAAGACTCTGGACATCATATAGAAGCTTTTCCAGCTATAAAATTGCGATTAATATGTTTGTCTTTTTTCAAAGCGTATTTCTCAAGTACTAGGTAAAACGACCGATTTATCGGTTTTTTGAACGTCACGCATAGGCCACCACTCAAAAAAAATTGAAAAAAATTCTAAGTGGTGTAAAATAGAGTGAGAAACATGAAAATATTTTTTGTCTTTATACCACACCCAAAACGATCCCCCAGGGCGATTTTAAAACTTTCAATGGTCAAATTTAAGGTCATTGTGTGGTCCCGAAAAAAATCTGAAAAAAATTTCAGGATACTCCCCTCAAGACCCTGCCTACATGCCAAATTTGAAAAAAATCGGTGAAAACTCGCGGAGATAGAATTTTTAGAGTGAAAATCACGTATTTTGAGGCCCCCGCCCCCGGGGGGTGTGGTAAAAATTCGTTTTTGCGCTCTAAAATCATCTTCTACATAGGCAAGTCGAATGGCATAAAAATTTTGTCAAAGTTCCACCAAGGGCCAAATGACCCCCAAATCACACCAGAGCCTTTAACCACTTTAAAAATGAGGAAATTTTTCAATTGAACTTCTCTTCAGCGAGATTCCAATTTCATAAAAATAGAAGCATAGATGAAAAATAAAAATGAGAAATTCTCCTCAGGTCAAGAATATCTCATAAAATATTTAAAAAATTGTCATTTTTTGCTCTTCAAACGCAATTTTTCAAAAAAAATTGCTCTCGTTTCGCACAGACAATATTTTTGTTTTGATTTGCAAAACATACCCAATCACCTGTATCTCTAGAGACTTTTTTTTTCAAAAATCATTTCATTTTTCTTTTTTCTGACATTCTTAATGTTGCCACCTACATATTTCACCCCCTCTTTTTTGAAAAAATCCATAAAAACTTGATTTCGGAATTGTATCCTAAAAAATCCATATCTGAATCTACGACTGCAATAATAATGTAATTTTGTAATATCAAGCGAAAGAGGTTGAGGGGGACGGGTTTAGCCAACAAGCGTTTATATTTTTTCAAAAACCTGATAAATATTTTTAATGAAATAAAAAAAAGAAACACGCTGTTGATGATTTCGATTTTTGCCTCTGAAATTGAAACTCGACTCCGGTTTCAAAAAATACGATTTTTTCAGGGTTCTAGTTTTTTATGCTTGGCAAAAAATTATGCATTGATTAATGATTTGTCATAATTTTTCTATTTTTTTTTTAGCATTTTTTTTTAGCTTTCCGTCAGAATTTTAGGTACTAAATTTTTTTTAATAAACAAAATTTATGTAGTCGTCATGACACGCACAAAGCGAAATATAATCCAGCCCATAGACATGCAAAATGTTGAAAAATTTACCCCCCCCCCCCTCCCATCATTCAAATATCACCTCTATCCAATTGTCTTTGAAATTTGGCTGCTCTCAAAATATTCTCAATTTAAATGGATTTGAAAAATGGCACAAATTAGGCCTAGATGGTATTCATCATGAATGCCTTAGCCTTAATGCTCAATTTTCATCCATAGGTACATTTTTTAGGAATAGGTACTTGGAAAAAATCCAGTTTTCTTTCGTAAAAATAAAAAATATATATTTTTTAAAAATTTTCTTGAAATGTTCTTAATAATTACTTACGAATGTTTTTTTTATTTTCAGAAAACTCATCGACAACACTGTTTTTCATTATTATTTCAATTTTGAAAAAAAAAACACGTTCAAGTACCTCGCACCTACGGATAGAGGATTAGATATACCTACAATACATTTTTCTTCATTTTCGAAAAATGAGCAAACTGGTGAAGAGAAGGAGCGGTAACGGTGGATGATTGACGGAGATAATTTTTTGAGGAAATAATATCCATGTTGAGACTATTTTGGAAAAATTTTGTATGTTTTTTTTATTTTTTTAAAGGCAATTTAAAAAACACGACGAAGAATTTTTCGAAGAAAAATGGAATAAAAGTGGAAAAAATACCCCGAAAAAATTGTTCATTAGTACTATTTTTGATAAAATTTTTCAAGATGTTTTCAATCTTTCAATTAACCATTTTTTTTAAAAATCAGCATACATTTTAAGGATAATGAGGTAGAAGGAAAGGTCATGTTCATAAGTGCACCCACGAGGCTCAGCGTCCTCCCCTCCCCCACTTCAGCTCGAAAAGGAGATTTTTTTATTACAAAATTGTGAAAAAAGGTGTATTTTTTGCTCTTGAAACATGATTTTTCAAAAAATCTTCGCCCTTACTTCGCTCGGGCACTATTTTAGTCATTCTATTTCTTGAATAAAAATATTATAACTCTAAATCGGAATCAGCCTTTGATGAAGTTCTGCCTTTGAGAATCAGTGAAGTTATTTTCATTGAAAATTAATGATTTTTCACTGATATTTCGGTCAAAAATCATTGATTTCTCAATCAATTCCAAAATTTGTCGGAAGAAATTAATAATTTTGATTAAAGGATCAGTGAAAGATTACTAATTTTTAGTTAAATTCATTTCATGGATTCAATCAGATAAATTTTACTAATTCAGATTTAAAGAGTGTATTGATTGTTCCAAAAAATTCCACAATTTTTCTTTGCTCAAATCTGTTTATGTATTATCAGCCTACTAAAAATACCCTGACTAAGCCAGCGCCACTGAAATAACAGATACTCAATTTTTCATTGAAATTTGACCCCCTTCCTATTTTTTCTCGAATTCTCAGCCCTTTCCTGAAGTAATTTCTGGGTGCGCTTATGATCAAGTTAGGGATTTTTTTACCAGATCTTTTAGAAATTCAGATACAAATTCCTGTGTTACTCCCCCTCTCCTCTCAGCTCTACAGAAAGGTGCAAAACAATCCACCTCGAACAATAAAGCAGGGTAAATTTTTCAGAAGGAATAAAAAATAGCAAATTTTCATCTTTAATACGTAATTGTAGTTGAAAACCATTCAATGTATTTTTTTTTTCTTGTTTCTTGGAAAATTATTAGTACTTGGTTGCGAATCGTGGAATGAATATCCAAAAAATCTGAATAAAAAATAATCATTCATAATTATATCAATTTGCTAAGGATTTATCGACAATTGTTGATAAACCAGCCGAACCAAGTACTGAATGAATTTTAAGTACATAAGAGCTGTATTGCTCCTTGAACTTGAATTTCTCGAGGAAAAACACAATCCGATTTTTTTCAGAAATTCTGCTGATAATTGAATCAGGTAAAGAAATTTATTGGATCAAAAATGTAAAAGTTCTATCCACAGAAATCAAAGGTTGAAGCCTGGCTCTTAAATCAAAATAACCATATTTCTCCAAAATTCTTAATTTTTGATTTCATGGAAACTGAAAAAGCAATCATAGGTATTTTTAAAAATTTCAAAATTTCCAACCAACTACCTTTTAACGCTTGCCTCCTTTTTCAAAAATTACCTTTTGCATCGATCCAGCAATCTCCACCACACTCCACACATAAATCATCTCAACACACTTCATAAAACCCAACCTCGCTTAATTGCAACAAAAAATTCCACACTTTCGACCTCCCTCTCCCATTCCATTTTCAGACACCTATAACAATAAAAATACCTCATCGTATCGACTCGACAATCACGTCATACGACTAATTTTTTCCACCGACCAATCACTGTCGTCGACAAATAGGTATCCACAATTTCGTACATAAGAAGAAAAAAAATTCACAATAGTTCGCTAATAATTCGTAACAGGATGAGTTCATTTTGATTCTAAAAAGATCAATCAGGTTCACTTAGTAACATCCTCCGACCAGTTTCTGTTACAGCAGTCCATGAATTAAGGAAACGTTACCTACACTTCGGCGCATGAGTTGAATTCATAATTCAATGCCCATTAATGACCGTTGCTTGTAACTGGTAACAACTCGTGTAATAGAGAATAAAACATGCATTACAATTGTCACGGTTCGTTGATACAGTATAAACGATTTCATATACGAGTTTGAGTGGAAAAAAGTGCTCGTAATTTAGTCTCGCGAATACACTTATGACTTCCATCCAGATATGATTAATAAATCGAGTTATGATGGAAACATTTTCATTGGAAAAATTAAATTTAAAAATCTCCTCAAAATACTGATCGAATTCGGAGGAAATTTTCACCGATGAAAAATTCAACCAAACGAGTTTCTAAATTGAATACATTCTCGCAAAAATATTCAAGGTTTTATAAGCCCAGCTCCAAAAATGATTTCGTTCTTTTTGCTGGACCGCCTTGAACAAAAGTAATTGCAGCGAATTTCACACCAAAACGAGGTTAAATTTTATATTGCGGAAAATCAAATAGGTCAAAGATTTTTGTTAAATGGGATTAAAGTAAAAAAAAAAAAAACGCAAGATAACAATTACCTCTTCCTCGTGTTATCTACGAGTACTTTTTAAAAAACTTAAATTGAAAAATTAGTGGATACGGAAATGATGAATTTTCGTAACAAAAATTAGTCGAGCCCTCGAGCTTATGTAAATTTTACTCGATTCGAGATTATTTTTCAACTTTATAATATAAACTTCCAAGTATTGAGGTTATTAAGCTACGATACACGTTGCTGACGTCAAATGGATATCGAAACGCGTGTTAATTTGCAAATTCCTATAGGAGCAGGGTTGAAACGAGTATTTTTATTGAAATTATCTAACGTTTTTTTTACACCGGGAGGTTTCAAAAACCACTTGGTAAATCGAAAAGAACTTTTTTCATGGAATATTTTTTTCAGAAAGGGAGAAAAGAGTACAACTTTTGGCCTAGATATTTTTCAGTTTCATCTCGTACCGTAGGTATTTCATAATTTTCCAAGTAGAAAAAAATTAAACGTATTTAGACCAAAGTAATCGCAAATAAAAATGCAATACTGATTACATATTCATGAGGATCATACCGGTCATCACTTGATTTGGTACCTACGTTGTAAAATAAATACGTACTTGCATTAAAATACATAAATAACATCTTCATTCAAGAAAAATATATACTGGTAATCGTTGTCAACGCCTAGATTTATAATTAGCTTGAACGATTAAAAATACCATATGAAACATTCAACTGACATTGGGAAAACCCCCCTTAAGGGTCTACATTATACTTGAAACATCGAGATTATTAAGTTGATGATCTACGAAGAAGTTAATATTTTCAAACAATGCAGATAAATTATGGAGTACTTTCGTTGGAAATTTACTATTTTCTTTTTTTTCAACAGATAAAATTTCGAGGTTAGAATGGTAAAAAGTGATTGATTTTTTTCGTGTAGAAATACCGAATAATTGATGATGTTTGATACAAAATACGTACTCGTACGAGAGTTTACGTTTGCAATAAATCTTTTTATTAAGAAGGAAAAAAGAAAGATGGAAAATTTCCAAAATTTAATCAAAACGAGGAGATTTAAATTTTAAAAATAGCATCACGAAAATTTCAAACTGCAAAAACTACAATTCGCAGTTAAAAAAATCATTAGAATTTTGAAGTGTTTTTTTTTGGAAAAGGATTCAAATTTTAAGAAATTGCTGATTTTATATTTTAAGAAAAATTACACACATTCATTTTTCTAAAAGAACAATAAGTATGGTGAAGAGGGCGGGGCAGGGAGTAAAATATGCGATCGTTTGCTATTCCTCCTCTCCCTTTCCTAAATTTCAATACGTTCAAGTAATTTTAATTTTACAATATTGATTCAATTTTCAAATTTACAAAAAAAATTATCAAAATAATACTTTTTTGGGTGGCAACACCCTCTATCAAGTTCTTTGTTACGTTCATTCAAAGTTTTCCATGCCCAATTTTTTTTATGTAAATTGAATTTTCATCACTTTTGTTCTCATACTATTCCTAAAATTCCAAAAAAAATGTCATGGTTCCAGGCTCAGACGTTTTTTTTTCAGAAATAATTTTTCTTAATTCTTCAACACTTTCTAAACCAATTTTTTCAAGTTTTGCAAACTTTTTATCAGCATGTCTAACAAAATAATAAACTCAAAAAACAAGATCTACATGTAAGATTTTCACACGAATTTTGCAAGACTTTTCCTCACACTTTTCAAACAGTACAGTGGAGGGGAAAAATTAGCCCCAAATGGGGAAATCTACAAATAAATTGATTTCAGTTCCAAATATTCATTTTTCCCCAGAATTCTCATATTGAATGGAGGGAGCAGGGGGATTTTGCGCCAGGAGAAATTTTACAAAGAAAAGGTCAATTTCAGTTTTAAATATTCCTTTTCCATGAGAATTTTTCTCATATTAAATCCAGTGGGAAATTTCTCTAGGGAAAAATTTACAAAAAAATTCAATTTCAGCTCGAAAATTTTTAACATAAAAAAATACTAACTTCAAAAAATTTGAAAACAACCACTGCATTACTTTGTAAAAAAATCACTGCCATGATTTTTGCGTACCAATTTTTCAGTTTTTTTAAAGTCTAAACCTCCCTTCACCCTTCTCAAATTGCTGTTTAATACAATTATTTTCAACATTTTTTTGGGGAGGGGGGAGGGAGAGAAGGAAATTGGACAATCTTTAAAAAATTATTTTTTTAATAGAAAAACAAAATTGTGGTCGACTTTTTTCAAAATTACTAAGTGTTGAAAAAATTAATAAAAGCAACGAAATTCAACATTTTCTAAGAGGGGGAAAGGAATTGGAAAATCTTTGGAAATCTCAATGTAATCACTGAATATTTTCTTTTTTGAAAGAAAATAAAATCGTGATTAATTTTTTTCAAAAATACCTATCTGAAGGGTGGAAAAAATTAACAAAAGCAACGAAATCCAAAATTTATTTTGGTTGGGAGGGAGGGGGAGAAGGGAATTAAAAAATCGTTGGAAAATCTCAATACTGTGATCATTGAAATTTTTTTTTAAATTAATATGTATCTGAAGTGTTGAAAAAATTAACGAAAGCAACGAAATCCGAGCGAGGTAAGGACAAAATTGAAGATTATCTACCCACCATCTTTTTTGAAATACACAGTTGAGTGAGATATATAAACAAGGCAAAGCTTAGAGACCAAAATTTTTGAAAAATTGGATTCTCAATGGTTGGAAAAGTAAGTACTTACTTCATTCAAGGATTTGAATTTCTCCCAATTTTGGAATGAAAATCTTGGATTTCTCAACTTTTTCATTTATCACAGAAAATGGGCAGTCTGAGGTTTATATCTAGGTATTATATTAAAACTTTTTAAATTGGATTTTATTTTTCACCTTTTAAGAATCAAATTTAGAGCACCAGATGGGCAGCCGAGGATCCTGACGATGTTGGGGGGGAGGGGTGATTTTTTAAATTTTCTCAATCATGAAACAAAACCAGTAAACAGCCCATACCGATGTTAAAAAATTGAATTAATTGGTTTATACGAAAAAAAAAAGGAATAGGTAAAATTATAATTGAAAGAATTTTTCAAAACACCAAAACATTTTATGCAAATGAAAATGAAAATACTTCTTGAACAAAACATGCTCGAAAAATTACGTCTTAAAAGTCAAAAAAAAAATCAGTGTTTTCAAAACGAACTCTAACATGAAAGTCCAAGTACACTAATGTGGAAAATTATTCTTCGTACCCGAACGTTTCAAATTTAAGAGCCCCCACTTCTCGAAAGAAAAATTCTATTTATAAAAATCTAATATTACAAGAAAAAGGCAAACTTGGATTGAGTCATAGAATGCAATCATTTTTCCTACGAATCAGCAATGTCCTGAGGACGATCCTTTCATTACGTTTCATTTTATCAAAATAATTTCCCAATAGGTAAGATTATAGAGGAGATTAAGTCAATAGGTTTATATTTCTGTATCAATATAGCGTATTTATTTCAACTACCTACCTAGTTTATCAAACAGAGTACCCAAGTATTTTTCCATTTCCACTAATCTTTCATTAATTTCGATAATTTTTGAGAGGAAAATCCATCTTCCACTTAGTAAGATAAAATTTAACAAAAGTTCAGAGCACGAATAAAAAATTTGAAAAAATCCAAAAATAACTCGTTGATCACAAAACTAAGAAATAAAACCATAAAAATTTGTAATGATTGGTAATGTCGATGGATATTCAAGAATTCAACGTATGGTAAAATGTTTCCTATACACACGTAATAAGAACACGAACTGATAAGAACGAAACAAATATAGCTTTATATGAGATTAGATAAAGATTTGGTAATGAAAAAAATCCTACTCATTCGCGAACCCGATCAATCAAGGGGAAAAAAGGTATCCTCCGAAAATTCAATCACTGCCATAAAACTTGTGGAAAACTGGAAAACTCACTATCGCTTTCAAAAGTCACATAGAAAATGTCACAAATTTGCATCTTACCTTCAGCACAGATGGTGAAATTTTCCAAAAAATGCGGCTTCGCCGCAGTATTCAGCTCGAATATATAACAAACCGAACATTTTCAACACACAGTCCGAAACATATTTGTTATGAAATATTATAAAACTACCACGAACTAGAAAAGATGGATAATGAACTGAAATGGGAAAAAGTAAAAAATCTTATAACATAGCGAAGCAGTTGGCGGTGAACACGAGATGACGCGATATGACCTGTGAGGACGAGTAGTATGGCCACACTTAGCAATACTACTGCAGCTGGCCACCGACTATTCGAATGCCGGTTCGACTTCTTTGGCCTAAGCTGCCGATTCCGAAGGTAGTTCATTTCTTGCATTAAAAAAAATATCACCTACGAAGTGACGTACATTACGTATTATCGACAACGAATCTCTCCACGTTCATGAATCGTAATCATTCTTCCAACTTATTTTGCTGTTAGGGTAAGACCAATCGAATGGATACAAGATCTATTTCATGAAATGCAAATTTTAACAATTTTCAGTTAAATTTCCAACCTAGGGTGGTAATTCTCGACTTGGACCGGGAAACTATCGCGAGCAACGTGGGTAAAAATCATGGCGCACGTGTTCGCATCAGACCATGCCGAGTTTTTCCATACACAATAATCATGGACATGGACGTTATTTCGATGCAGGTAATTCATGTGGCATACATTTGGCATTGTCGACGAATCGACGATGCTATTAATACCCGTCAAATTACTTAATTTATCAAGATTTAAGCTTATAATTTTACACTAGCTCGTATTTTTAATTGCGATGATAATACCGTAGTATTTTTTCCCAATATTGCGCAGGTTGTCCACGAACGTTAACTTGTAAATTTCAATTCACCAGGCTGATAGATATCGGCGGGTAAGAGGTTATTCGAAACACACTTACCATTTTTCCAATTCGATTATTAAATTCGAAAATACGAAATTTTAATTCGAAAAAATCGTAGTGAATACCGCGCAAATAAACCGAAATGGAATGCGAATGACATCAATTGCACCTTATTCGAAATAACATGTGATTTTCTACGTCAGACCGTTCAACGTGATATCTGGCAACTGAATTTTAAATTGGATACCAAATCAAATCACTTGATCGGATTTATCGGAGATAGAATTTTCTACAGGCCAATTAGATTATCGAATCGAATCAAATCAAAGTGCTTACCATTTAAAAGATGAGAAAATAAGTGATAGGCAGACATTATATTCGCACTGCCTACTACTTTATTCCTTGTTGAATTCTATTTGAAGGGTGAAAGAAAATCTGTGGAAATTGTTTGTATTATTTGAGTTCCATGAGCCCTCTCTTGAATTTTTAAGGTCATTTTAAATTTAATTTTTTTCAGGAAGACTCGAAAGACGAAGTTTTTTGAACATGCATCGTGAAAATTGAAATTTGAATGCAAAATTCAAAATTGTGAAAACAATATCGACATGATTACCCAGTAATTAAAAATTGAGTAGCACACAATGGTCCTCAGAGAAGTCGCAAATGCTCAAAATGTCCCAAAATTAAAATGGGAATCGTTTCCAACATGTGCGATGTTGTAGAGAAGGCAAAGGAAGTAAGAAAAAGGCTATGGTTGCTGGTCATCCAGCTATCTCCACTTTTAGAGAAGTTATGATCTGATAGAAACTTGATATTTTTATCAGAAAAATCATTTTGAAAATGTGGTACGTCTTACTAGCTCTTACATAATTTTTCTGAAAATTGGATTTCGACGATCCCAGTCCCAATTTATTTCAAGTTCAACTTTCTTCAACCCTAAATTTTTTCAGTTTCTTTAATTCTAATTTTTTTTCAAAGCTGGATCCAATTTTAAAATTTTTCCTTCAGTTAAACTTTAAAATTTAAATTTTCTCAAATTTATTGATAGGTAGGTTAGGTACATTCTAATTTATAATTTCTAATTTTTTTGAAATGTATCCACTATCCAATTTTGAAATCTTTTCAACAGTAAACTTTTTTTAAACTTCAATTTCCCCAAACTTTATCCAATTTTGATTTTTACACATTTTTTAAATTTCAAATTTCTTAAAATTTCTTCCAATTATTACTCGAGTTGAAAAAATGTTGCAAAAAAATTTTAGAGTTGAAAGAAATTTAAAAAAAATATGAAATAGAAAAAATATAAAAATCAAAGTTGGAACAGTTTGAGAAAATTTAGATTAGAAAAATTTCAGTAGAAATTAAATTTTTTCCGAATTTGCTTCCTTCAATTTTTTTTCAATTTCATATTTTGAAATTTCTTTCAGCTCGAAAATTGTTTCTAATAATTTTAAAATTTTTCTTTTATTTTTTAACCCTAAAATCTTTCCAATTAAAAATTTTTTCCAACTTCGAATTTCTCAAAAAAAAAAAATAACTTCATGTTTTTTAAAATTTCTTTCAACTCAATAAATAATTGTAAAAAATTTTAAAAAGTAATAATAATAAAGATATGAAATAGAAAAAAGTTTTAAAAATCAAAGTTGAGAAAATTTTAAGAAAAATTTAAAAATTGGATACAGTTTTGATCTAAAAAAAATTGGAATCGAAGATATTGAAAACATTTAGAGTTGAAAAAAGTTGAACTAGGAATCAATTTAGACTTGAATCGTTGAAATCCCTTTTGTGGTAAAATTATTTAGGAGCTAGTTACCTACGTTTAATTAAACTCAAACCGTCATGAGGCAACTAATATTGATGATTATAATACTCAAAAATGCTTTTTAAAAAAAATCCCCTCCAAGTTGCGCAACCAGTATTCAATTTTAGTCCACGAAATTTTGAACTTGGTACATTTGTATGATCACAGGGGGATACATAATGAGATCCTATCTCAAAAATATCTCCCTCTTTTCCCTCTTCTGAAAACGTAATGTTTCTACAATAGAAATTCATCCAAACTGTTCTTTAATAAAAGCGAATGAGGAAATTTTCTCAATTTTTCTCTCCCTAAATGCCAGTTTATTTTAAAAATGAAAAACAGGTCAAAATTTCTATTAAAATTGATGAAATTTTCACATGTTCTCCCTCCCTCCCTCCCTCCCTCCAAAATGAATAAATAAAGTCACAATTGTGCTCTCCGATCTCAAAACCCTGCATTTTGATGTATCACTTGCTGAATAGCTAAAAATGTTTAATTTTCCCCTCCTAGCAAGCACCAATGAAAGAGGAAAGAGGGGCAAAAATCGAGATTTTCCGACTAAAATAAAAGTTTTTCTGATTTTCTCGGCTCAAAAATACGACTTTCTTTATTTTTTTAAACTCAAACTCAAAATGAAATTTTTAAAAAAAACATCTCACATACGAAAAATTTGTAATTCCAACTACAGCTGCAATTTTCTTATTTTTGAGGGCAAGCTGCTGATCCTTCTAGCTCCTTTCCGTCCATTTCTACCTTTGCAGGATTACTGTCTCCCTTTCCAATTTTTAGGACCATAATGCAAAATTTCTCTGAAAAAGTGTGCTGATTTTGAGTAAGGATCAACAGACCGTATCTTTTATCGTTCTAAAATTACTTATCAATGAAAGTTTTTTAATTTTTTTAAATTACACAACCCCCTTAAAAAATTCAAAAATTCCTAATTAGGTACTCGAAATTCTGATTAAGAAAATTTTGGGCTTCATTTTGAACCAAAAATATGGAGAATACGAGGTAAACAATTTTTCACTTTTTCTCTTTTGAACGGGGTTTATTTCTGCTCAAAGTAGAGTAGGTACCTCATATGAATACATGAAATTAAAATTTTATTAAAAAATCCGAATTTGGAAAAATGTCTATTGCTGAATTCTTCTGGGGTATGGAATACTAATCTTCCATTAATTTTCGTCTCGCGTGATTTCCTTGTCCCTGACGTGCAAATTAAACTTGAAAACGTGAAATTTTTAGAGAAGAAATGACCAATTGGAAAAACCAGTTTCACACTCAAGTTCAGCGGGTCGAATTATTTCTGCCCTATTCACACATTGTATGCAGTAATCTTACGTAAAATCTCGAAATTTATTTTTCTCGTCTAAAATTTTTCATGGCATTTTACGTGGAAAAAATTGAAGAGATGAAAAAACAACAGATTCGTGTCCAAAAAATCAAAAATATCAAAATATTCTGATTAATACTTCTTTCGTATAATCATTTCCAATGAAATAGGTACCTACTAAAAAAATCTCAAAAATTTTCTTTGACTATTGAGAGAACTTTGGACGAAAAAGTCGAGAAAATTAAAAAAAAAATAGAGGGAAAGAAAACCAAAAATGGATTAACATGCCACCCTTAGGGGTCAAAAATTGGTTTTTGAGTTGACACTAAAGCTGGATCTTTCAGAAAAAGTGGAATCAAGGGATAACCTCAACTCAAAACCCCTATTTTTGGCCCTTAAGGGTGGTTTCTATACATCCAGGCTCACATATGTCAAATTTGAGTTCGAACCCTTCAGTGAAAACTCAAAGTTTGAAATTTTGAACAATTTCATCCATTCAAAAAATAATTGTTCCTGGCCTTCTTGCGTAAAAAAATGAGTTTTTCACTGCGCCTATTATCAATCCCTACTGCAGAGGTTTAAAAAGAAAATAGCTTCAAATTTCACACAAATTGATAATTAAATTTCTGTTTCACTAAAAATTGAAAATTTGAGGTAATTATTACTTTTTACCCTTCAATATTGCCGATAAACAACAAATGTACCCAACTGCTAAATTTGGATCAGAATTCGGTAATTTCCAGAGGACTATTCATGACGTTCTTCAGCCCAATAGCAAAAATCATTCCAAGATACATGAATCTCAAAATGTCATTTTAATGTTTTTATGAAAAAACAAAAATCTGAAAATCGCTCAAAATCATTTATAAGTAAGTACATATACATACCTATTATCTATGTAAGAACCTATTTGAAAATAGGTATCAAAATAAAAAGTTTTCAAAATGACAACCTCTTTTCATAGACTTTCAAATTTAAAGATCGAAATTAAATTAAAAATTGATCGATTTGAAAATATTCAAATCCGAAACCCAATTCAAAAAAAAATCATCTCTCACACGCTAACACACTTCCACAAATTAATTCTTACTCAGGTATGACTCTACGTTATCTCTGATAAGTGATAACATTAAATATAATTTTAAATTATTAAATTATGACAAGAATGACGTTCAAAAATCGCGGAAGTAGGTATCTCAAATTATGCCAGTTTAATCCGAATATTCAAAATTTACATCAACTGACGAATACCTACTCCCCGGTCCCCGTAATACCTCTCGTTAATTTTTTCGCGTAAAAAATCACAGGTTACCGAATTACAATCGTTTTCACTCTTTGTATTCGTTTCAATCTATATTTTTACATCATCAAGGTGTTCTCATACGTCATATGTTCTATACAACGTACTCATACGGTAATTCATCGATATGTACCCATTTGGAACTCGTATTTTCTCACGTGTCGAACCGAATGATGGTATTTTATCGCATTTTTCGTCCTATCTTGTCCATTTAGTCAGCTTACTAAATCCGGTAATGTTGTTTTGTAGTTCGCGGAGACATTAACTTTAAAAATAGACTCGCGTCGTCGTCAAAGTAACGTATTCTTGTCATGTATTGAAACTATTCTTGTATCGGCTGTCGTTAGGTAAACTCGGCTGTTCATCGATTACACCGTGTACCGGTTCTAAAAATAAAATCTACTACATTGATTATTGTACGTAAGATAACACGAATCGATATTGATCGTACGAGTTCGAGTAGGTAAAACGAAACAGTTGATGGCGTCGATCATCTGAGCTGAGGTGGATTCTTTTCGAGCCTTCTTACTGGTGTCTGCTTCCATTTGAGCAGGGCTCAGGACTTTCGAAATATTTCAGTCCAGTCTACAAATCTACGTATTATTTTTCCATTTCGTAATGGTAAATCGATCGTTCAACTCTCGGACGCGTGTATCCTCGCCGACGATATCCAATCTAACGTACGAGTCGGTATATTTGAACTTGAACGATTTGACGAGATTAACTTTTTGCCAAGTATCGAAAATATCACGTAGGAAAGGTTAATAAATCATATACTTCTTGTACTTGGTTCATACTACGTGGACACATTGACAAATAAAAACAATACCATGTCTTCGAATTCGATTCGTACGTATTGTAATTATGACCTTATAAATAGGTACTCGTACCAATCGACGCGATACCCAAGTATTCCATATAGGTCGTTAATTTCCAACATCGATTGTAACACCTTCTAGATCATTGGATCGTACTCCCTCGTCAAGCACCTTGCCGCGTACCGTGGATTAATTTCTGGCAACGAGACAAAACAATTAAAAAGTAAACAAAACCGTGTACAGGAATAGAGGAAAAAGAATAAACGTTCGAACTCAAGTTCATCTTCGTCATACACAATACGTTCCTTCGGTCTCCGGTAATGCCTTACGCGAGTTTACTCCAAGTATCTTTTGTTTCGATTCCATCATTCTAGTTTATCAAACTAGATAATAGAAAAATTCGTTTCCTTTGTTGTCGCAACATCGACGGATCATTTCCTACGCAATGATTAATTACTCGTATCGCTGAGATACTAACCCCTGCAAGGATTTACCGCTATTTTACCAACACCTCGAGTTTTCTAGGTACATACGTAAGCCACAGCTACGTACTCGATACCGGTTTCAAAGATATTTGTACTAATGATTAAATAATAAATTAAACGTTTTTTCAACGGGCTATTTGGCCTCATTTGTTTATCGCAGGTTTGACTCCGAATGCATCCTCTGTCGTCGTCTTCGTGTTCCAATAATGCCCCATTTTTCAAGTTTTTATCCCGTCTGAATCGAATTGGATATGGTAAACTGCATAAGGAAGCCTGATTTCGGCGAAAAGTAGTTTTTCGCTGGCGAATTATGGTAAAACGCGCCGATACCGAAGGTCGTTCCATATCAATTGTCGCATAGGTACTCGTCTGTGTCTTCAAGTCTGCCCGCGACTAGTTACCAATAATTCAACTAATTTATGAACTCATTTTTACTTTTTAAATAAGGTTGTAAAAACTGTTTACTATTTTAATTGCCACTTTTGCATAAACGCTTTCGATCGTCGCCAGTATTAACGGGATTTTCAGCACAGTTTTAGATTAGGTCAATGTTACACGCAGATACTATGCAATACCTGAAAAACGCCCCAGTTTGGTGCAATACCTTTATCAAGTTTACATAGTTTAGTTCTAAGGTCGTCGATTTATTGCTTTATGAGAGAAAATACCTGATTATGGATTATGTAATGCGAACCGTTAGTATGAAATTTTGTAGCGTCGCGAGCACATGTTCGTCGTAAAACCGAAAAAGTAGCTAACGAGGGTTACGAATACCTAAGCTGTTTTTGATACTCATTGTAGAATGAGAATTTGTACCTAACCGTTGAAAAATAATAAAACGGAAATCTACGTTAGAGCTTTATATTGAATTGGTATTGCTCACCTTTTAGTCTTGCTTTACTCAATCAACGCATCCATAACCGAAAACGCCCTCAAGAGCACGATGTAAAACACTACATATCCCACGAGTGATCCTACAACAGAATAATTTATCCATTTTTTCATTCATTGAAGCTGAACAGAGCGTACAACGTGCAGCGATTACTACGACGAATTGAATTTAAATTTACTCCTTATCAACGATATGATCAAATTTCGATTATCATAATTTGATTGAAATCTGATAATACCGATAGTGATCAAATCGCAACCGTTAGGGTTATTATAATACCTATGCACATATTCGAGATTGAATAATTGGTTATAACTAGATATTTAGTATATTATTATTACCTGATCGATGGCTTTGTGGCCTGGTTTCATCGTCACAAAAGTTTGAACTTCCCAAGTTCCCAGCAATTCCAGATTTGATCGCAGAAGATAGATTACTAGGAAAATGTACATTGTAGAATTCTGTAGCTTGATCTTTAAGGTGAATATGAATGTTGGTAATTAATTTCACGAAAAATTGAGACGAATGTGAATTATGTTTCATACCATCAATATAACTTCATTTTTCGTATCTTCAAGGTCCTGGTAGCGATCAAAGATTGCACAGCATGGCAAGTTCTACCTTCTACGATTGTGTTTGATGGAGTTACGTTTCCTCTTGGATTTCCTCATAATTTTCGATTACTTTTGCTCGATCGTTACAGCCGAATAAACGATAAACCGACATGTAAATCTGGAAAATTACATTTCACCCAATTAATAACCACAATTATTACTTAATTTATGGAAACAGGAGAATAAAGGGAACCTTAATCCATTCCATGAGAAATCAAAATTCGAAAAACGAAAAAACGAAAACGATCATTTTTGTTTTTTGTGTTTGTTTGTTTAATTTTCAGTGTTTACTAGATGATGTTTAATTACTTGATTTTATCAACCGGCTGCACTGATTTTGAATCACGACTAATGCGGGGTCCACACGCTTCAATTTTACTGGAACCAGTATGATCAAATAGCTTGAATCAAGTAAACTTGAACATACTTGACTCGTGTGTACCAATTTGTTTCAACTGAAAATTTTTGGAATCAAGTGGTGACCAGCGGAAATTAAAGTTGAAAATTTTCAACTTTATTTGTCACTTGATTCAACTTGACTGTATTTTAACCAATAGGAATAAAGATTTTGTGAGAAATATTTGGCTATGTTTTGGTACAGTTAATTTTAATTGGTTGATGTATTAAAAAATAGAAACAATTTAGAAATAAACAAACAATTCCTTTGAACTGATAAAAATTTGATTCAAGCTATTTGATCACACTGGTTCTAGTAAAATTGAAAAAGATTGAAGCGTGTGGACCCCGCTTTAGACCATATGGTCTAAGAATCACGAATTAGAACGTTGTTTTTTATTTTTTTAAATTTTTTTCTAATCAAAATAAATTATTCAATATTATTTAAAAATTTAAATGAAAGATATCTATCAAAATCAGGATTTTCTCGACAAGTTGTATACCTTTTTCCTCTTTTATCAAGTCCGTCTACCTACATTGAGTAAGTAGTACATATTATTATTAAAAAAACAGTTTAACGATTTTTTACCAGAATAAAAACGTAAGTAATTATGTTATTTATGAAGAGGACTCAGGAAATTTAATTTTTATTATTATAATATGGAGTTTTGTGGGGATTGAAATAAGATTTTCATCTCCCCTCCTCCCACCAAAACGTTTATTAATTATTTTCTTATAACCGACCCGGTGGCCGGTATCTAATCGGGTAAGAAATTTCCTACATTTTTGTTCTTCACTGTGCGTTGATTTTCAGGGCCGTATTCATAGACAATACTTGACAATTACTTAGCCAAGTAACGGATTTTAGAGCTATTTTTCTAGGAATATTGGAGCCATGGATACAAATTTTTCATTTGAATCGAATAATTAGATCCTCAAGTATCGATTCATCATTGAAAAATCATAAAATTGTTATTCAATTACTCAAAAAATAGCTCTAAAATTCGTTACTTGGCTAAGTAATACTTGAGTATCGTCTATGAATACCGGCCTCAAATTCAGTCTAAATGCCTGAAGTGGGAAGGGGTGAAAGAGAAATTTTAAATTTTCAACATTCAACCTGTAGAGAGGTACAGAAAAAATTCAAAATTTCAGTCCAAAGTGGACGTGGGCCGTGGGGATACCAGAGAATTCTGAAATGACTAAAATTCAGTGTGGAAATAAGCAAGGGAAAAATTTGAGGAGAAATTTTGAAATTACAGAATTAGTATAAAGTGAGGTAAAGGAAAGATTTGAAAATTCAGCCTCGAATTTTAGCTTCGAATTTTAAAGTACCTACATATGAGAGAAATTTGAAATTTCCAAAATTCAGATTGAAGGAGGGAACAGGAGAAATGTGAAGAAAATACTAAATTTCAACCTGAAGGGAGTATAGAAAAAATTTTAAAATTCATCCTGAAAGGAAGTAAGTACAGCAGAAAGTTGAAGTTATTAAAAATCATATAAAAAGATGCAGGAGAAAATTTAAATAAGTGCTGGAAAAATTTGTATTGGGGCACAGACAAAATTTTTAATCACTAAATTTCTGTCCCGAGGGAGCTACATAAGTACAAGAAAAATCTAAAATCACCAAAATTCATACTGGAAAGGGGTACAGAGTAATCAGTAAATGTAAAAATTGTCAAAATTTAGACGCGGGAAGGGGGTTTAAAACAAATCAGAAATAAGCAAAATTCGACCTAAAAATTACATGATTTTTAATTCGATTTCGATAAAAGCTGAAGCTATACCTAGACCTACTAGGACGTACACTTATAAAATTGTATGTTCTATCGTATCGTACACGTTAGTGCTTTTTTATGATCAGTAATTATTTTTGAATAAAGGTGTGGAAAGGGGTGTAAGAATGATTAAGTATAAAATTTTTTAATTATTTTTTAGAAGTAAAATAAAAACAATACTCATCAGATTATAAATAACAAAATACTTATTATCGGTATGAAATTGGTAAGTAATTCAAAAAGTAAAAGAATCAGCATTTTCTCAATTAATCATGGAAAAATAATTTTGAAAAACGTATTTTTAGTAAAATAATTACAAAAAAATTATTTAAATGGGTAATTTTACAACCTAAATAAAAATGTTATGTCGATTTTTTCATTTAATCATTTTATCAATATACACATACGAGTACATCAGCTGAGTTCAATTAATAAATCTTCCAGGTAAATCAACAATACAAACAGATCACCAATTCCCCACAAAATCCATTTCAATAAAAAAAGAAATACTTAAACCAGACGCATCATCTATTAATTAATATTCCAAATAGCAGTGGTTTTATTTAATAGATAAGCGACCTCTGGTTAAAAGCCAGATAATGTAAACGACCAAACGTGCCTGTCTGTTCCATCGTTTAAGGTTAAATTTTTTTCGATATAATTTTCATCATAGGCAATAGACACCGTCGTTTCAACATTGTTCTGAAACATCATTATTAGCCGAGAATAGCCTCGTTTGCGATCAGAATTCATCACTAATTTTCACCACCATAGTTATCACTTAACACTGAAGACCTTCCTGAAACAAGTTCGCAGGAGCATGTTAATGTAAGCCTATATAATTGCACAGGTGTGGTGCTGCGTAAGATAATTTAAGGTGTTCTTTTTTTGTAATTTACAACTTGTTCGATATTCATAATCGATAAAAATGTAGCCTAAGAATAGAAAATAATGCCCTAAAAATAAGCTCACATTTTTTAACGATTATGGAATCTACGCACTACGCAGCATGCAAAAACAAAAAAAAATGTAGGACTTGGGTTTTTTGTTTTATTTTTTTTAAAAACTTAATTGTCGGTAAGGTCTTGAATTGTGAATAGGTCAAGTGGCTGGTAAACTTGTCTGAAATAAACTTCGGAAAATTCAATTCCGGCGTACACCTAAACTGGTTATTAAAATCTTTTTAAAGAGAAGAATGATCTCAGTTGACAACGTATATTATGCATAAAAGCGAATTTCTAAATTTTAATTAAAAAGTTGTTAATGATGAAATATCTTGTAAATACTTAGCTGCACAGGTATTCATTGTTGTGAATTTTTTATACCTTTAGGTACGTCTGTACCTCTCTTCAAAATGTAAAAATGAAAGCAAAAGTTTCAGAAAAGAAATTTGCCCACGTACACAAAAAATAAAAGATTAGGAGTGAATGAAAAAGTATATAAACCGAGCTTCAAGATCGTAATTAATTTTCGCTAGGCCGTGAAAAAAAGGTTATTCGACTTTCGTGAAATTAATTGAAATTCATAAGCGCCGTGTTTATTACTATTTAGTGCTCCTTCAAACAGTGACGCAGTCTTTTCTTACTACGTATTGTAAAATATAGTTGCTTGTTTGCTTGTTGAAAGCATTAAGCATGTTTTATTTCCTTCTTTTCTTTTTTCCTTTCTAAATCAATCAATCCCAAGGATTTGAAATTAAAATGGATAATTTTTAAAATAGAATTTTCAGTGGAGTGTACCTTTCAAATTTTTAGTTTTTGCATATTTTGTTTGGTTCAGGGATTAAAAATTTTGATTTGGAAAAAGTTTTTCATTCGTATTTTTTTAAAAATAGGTAACAGTTTTCATTGAGAAAGGTAAGTTTTTTCAAAAAAAATGAGAGATGAAGCCAAAGTTGGGCGGTGCAATTCAAAAAATAAAAAAATAACGCGGTTTTTGAAAAAATGTTTCAAAATACAAAAATATTCTATGTACTTAAATGAAAAAAAAAATATCACCCGAATGGATCAAGGGCGAATTTTTTCAAAAAATAGGTACCTAACGTTTAAAAAGCGAAAAATAACCATTTTTGACCATTAAGAAGATATTTTTCTATTCACCTCCTCTGGGTTAGTCACGTAATTTTTTTTAAAACGGTTTGCTTAAAATGAAAGATCAATCTCTCTCTCACCCCAACATTTCATCCTGTACAATGTCATTGTGAAGCATTATTAATTAAAAAATACTTTTGAGAACTAGGCAAATATTGAGACTTAAATTTTTATGAACAGTCTCAATTTTTAAAAACAGCAAAAGTAATTGAGATTGAGCAAAACGAAGGCGATACCAAAAATGCATTCAAAGATTAGATAGGTACCTATTAATTTTCCAAAATAATTTCACATTTCAGCAGATCAAATTGAATTTAATTGTATTTTAATTTTTAATTTTGATACAGGGCTGGAAGAATAACAAAAAATTAGTCAAGTCTCAATAAATAACAACCAAGTCATGACGCTACATTTGTGTTTGTACAACATAAGTGTACAATCACTTAGGTGCTTGCAACAATTTAAATTTTCCAACTGATGAGTAGAAATAGAATAACAAATCCCAGTGGGAAAGCAAGTTGTCCTCATGTGGGATGGAAGTGAGAAATGCATTTTTGAGAGAAAAGAAGGAGAAAAATAGAATTGAAAAACTTAATTTATCTGTCTAGAGAAATAATATTATGTACCACGAGTTGCAGACTTACGATTTTGTAATTTTTCAAAAATAATGTTAAAGATGTAGTCTATCTTCGTTTCGAAGGAAAATAACAATATTGTAAGCAGCTTGTCGAATGATTCGTGATACATTATTCATCTTCGCTTGCAAGTAGCAATTCATAAATATTTTTAGATTAACTAAAATACATATTAAATAATTATTCAAATTTTATTTTTAAAATTGTTTTTTTTTCGAATTGTAATTCGATAAAAATTTATTTCTGTGGCTACACTGATGATCAAATGAAACGAGATGAAAACATCACGTGGTGCAAACTGTTGCTGTTTGTTTCGAATCGAATGATAAAATATGTCGAAAAAATTGAGAATTTATTAATTGATTGATTTATATTTTATTGTTTAAGTAGAGATTGAAATTAGTAAAAATTAAGATTTAATAATTGAACCTCAGAATCTTATTTACTGAACTATCCATAAAAATCTTTTGTTTAGTGACCAAGTGAACTACTAAAACGGCTTCCATGCTTCGCCGAATAGAATCAAGTAATGGATTTATGGATTTACGTGATTTACATCGATCAAGCCAGAAGTTTTGAATTTAATTTTCATCTATCACCCTGTGAATAAAATGTCGAGTTCTTGAGTATGTATTTTATCACATTTATTTCTTATTTATTCATTTTTCGATAAAATGTTACTACTTCTGTTTAGGAAGAGATCACATTGGAGACATTGTAAAATTGAGTTCGAAACGAAAAAAAATTACGGATTTTGTTGAAAGGGTTGAAAGTTTGAATCATTATTACTATAAAAATGTAAGTTGAATACATATCTATTTCAAATGCATATCATAATTGAATTACCTGCATGTACTGAGAACTGCTACACAAGCAAAATTACGTATCAACCGTTTATTCTATAAATTACACAAGTTTTAAAAAACACTTTTCGAAAAAGGAAAGAGGACATATAAAAGCATTAAAATACGAAAATATTATTAAAAACATATTAACATGGACGATATTACAATGTACAAATTGTTTTACATTCTTCACAGATCTGAACATTATGAAATGTTAACTTCAGAAACGTGGAAAGTTTAGAAAAATTAAAATCTCTACACAGCAAGACGTAAAATAAAAGCGTCTAGACATAATACACGAGTAGGTACAGTGTTTATCAACAAAATAAATAGTATAATTAAATGTAATTTACGTAACTTGGATATACATATAATACTTTGTAATGATTTACAACCATCATTTCGATACATTACTTCTTCATTGCCGAATACCGATTTTGTGAAAGACTCGAGTATCAAGTTAAGTATACAGAATAAGAAAATTATAAATTAAATACGTCATCATTGTAGATGATGACCCGGCATAGGTACATCATTCGTATAAAAAGCTCGCTTAACTTATATCTCGTCGTATCACAGAAATTCGGTAATCCCGAAATAGTCTTTGAAGAATAAGGAACCATCTGGTGAAACCCTTGGACCACGTTAAGCATTACCATTGATCTGACCTTTCGAATGTTTGCCAGCTAATTCATTTTGAATTTGTTGTATCGATTTGCCTTTAGTTTCCGGGACAACTATTAATATGAATACAGCAGCGATAAAGACGATGATCGAAAACATCCAGAAAGTGTAGTCGTCACCGATACTATCTTTCAGAGGTTTGAAGAAGAACGTGACTAACGATACGCAAATCCAATTCGTCGCTACGGCTGCACTGTTACCGACACTTTTGATTTCCGGGGCCAGAATTTCACTCGACATCATCCATGGCAAAGGTCCCAGACCCAGTGAAAATACAACGATGAAGGTGAGTAAACAGACCAGTGGTAACCAATTGAGATTTGATACATCTTGAGTAGCTCTTAATCTGTAGTAGTATCCGAAGACAGCCAACATGATACCCATACCGATACTGGAAACCAACAGTAATATCCGACGACCGGCTTTATCTACCAGCACACTGGATACAACGGTGGCCAAGCTTTGTACGATTCCCATTATGATCGTGTATAAGGCTGCTTTTTCCGCACCTCCGGCACTTTTGAAGATATCTTCGGCGAAGAAAATCACAGCGTTAATTCCGGAGAGTTGTTGACTGAGCTGAAACAATAACAAACGATGAAGAGTCGTTCAGACGTAACGAATTTGCTATTGAAGACGTTTCCTCAAGGTATTCGCAAATTCGACGTAAATAGACAATTTATTAAAATCAATTACCATCAGGCCAAGGGCGATGACCAATGCTTTAATATTAACTGGTGTTAGGACATCGCTTAGAGAAACAGACTGATCGGAGGAATTTTCCAAATTTTTACGTAATTCGTTCAATTCGACGTGGATATCGTAATAAGGTCCTCGTAACCGTCTCAGACTCTTCTCGGCTTCCGGTTTATTATTCTTTTTCATTAAATAAACAGGAGATTCGGGTAAAAAGAACACAACAACGAAGAAAAATATGGTGACCGCGCAGCAGGCCAAGTTCACAATAAGATACGAGTGGAAAATGCTCAATACGTAATCGAACAATATTCCAAGGGTGAGAAATACTTGGAAAAGTGTTCCGAGGGAACCTGAAATCAACAAACAAACGCTATAGGACGATTTTACTTTTACAAATCGAGCTGTATTTCGAATATTTTACCTCTAACTGAATCCTCGGATATTTCGTTCACATATAAGGGCAAAACGGCGCAGAACAATCCGATAATAATTCCGCTTATGAATCGCGAAGCGTATAACATGTAGATGCTTGTTCCGAAAATCAACATGACCCATGTCGCTATCCATGGGATAGTGAAAAAAATCAATGTTTTCTTTCTTCCGAGAAAATCGGCCAATAATCCTGCCGGCAGAGCTCCAATTATAGCTCCTATCGGAGTCCACGCACTAATCCAGCTTTCTTGATCTTTTGATGTTAGATGCAGTTGAGCTGTCGAGTTTTCTGTTCTCAATAACTCCAAAGTGGGTGAAGTCCATGCTAATCCTGTGCCAATAATAAATGCACCAATCGAAGCTGTGAAATAAAATTTCATCGTTAGTATTTGGTAGGTACGTGTAGCCGTGACATTAGAATTAAAATTATATTATAATTTATTAACCGTGACCTAGATGTATGAAATGTTTCTTAAACTTGAACTCGTCTTCTTTATATTATGGCAAATAATTTATACTATTTTATTACGAACACACGTGACAGTTATCAAAAATCCCGACAGTATGGTTTTATTAACCATGGTCAGTTGTTTCATTTTTTAAAATATTTTTTATCAGTCTACTGATACGGTTCGTCAATTATTTATATCATCTCGTTTGATTATAAAGAATTAATGGCGTTGTATTTTAAAAGAGTGTTCTAATTTATGTTTTTTTTTCAATTTCAGATACTGTGCCTTCGTTAATGGAACTTTTCAATTGGCCAAGAAAGATTTACGATGGACTGAAAAAAGATGTAAATTATTATTGGAGTCTTGCTCAGATCAAGTTGTAAGTACGAATAGTGACAAAACAATGAGATATTTATGATTTCTTGAATGTTTTCAAAATTGTGTAAATTGAGCTGAAGGGTGGATCAGAAAAAAACGATTTCAAATTTTGATGAAAATTGGTAATGTAGTTCACTTTAAATGGAGGACCTTTCAGAAAAGAATTTTAAATTTTATTTTCATAAGAGGGTAGAGCTAGGAGTAGTCAAAGAGGCACTTTAGTGAAAAAAACGCTGATCTTTGCCTTTTTTTTTGAATAATGTTAGTCATGTGGCAGCTTGGCTTCTCTCTGAAAAAGTGCAATTTTAATTTTCACATCTTCCTGACCCATTAACCTTGAAATTTGATATAAATTATTGCCCTCTACCAGGGGGTTGAAAAATTGTAGAACACGGAATTGAAGAGTTCTTGATTTTCACAAAATTCAAATCGTACACTCAATCACCTTAAATTTAAACTGAAAAACTTTTCGATTGTCAGTGATAAATTTCGAAAAAATTGGCAATATTGCCTACTGCATCACGACTTTTTTTATACTGACGAATTGCGTATTCAATGGTCTGAAAAGAAAATCAAAATACTTCAGATCGTGAAAATTGATTTTAAAAATTTTTTGTTACAGTGCTACCGAAAAATCAGCAAAAACTTACGATTTTTCGTAACTGAAATCGCTCTGAATATTAAAGATCCTCAGCTCCATCTCGTTATGCCTTGAGACTCAAATTATTTTCTGGAAGATGTTTCACTCAAAGTGAACCACCTAACTAATTTTTAACAAAATTCAGTGGTTTTTTTTTGAACTCACCCTTCAGAGCAGTGCAGTGTTTACAGTGTTCGGTTTTTTAAAAAATTCCCCTAGCTTTAAAAAATCCCAAAATTGAAAAGTACAACTTTTGTAGAACCTTAAAACAAAATTTAAAAAATTACCCTTTGATTATATAAATTACATGGATTGCCAGTCCATTAGTTAAAAAAAGTGTTTTTTGAAGCGGAAAAAAGAAAAGATCGAAACGTAGTGCGCATGCTTGAAAATCATTAAAAATTTGTTTATTTTGACACAAAATTTTCTTCATTTGATTGGATGATTGGGATTGAAACGGGAGAAATCAGTGGCTAGATAATGTTTTGTAAAAATTACCAAAGAAATTACCCCTCCTAATTTTTCAACATGGGAAGAAGTTAGGGCAAATTTACTTAAAAAAAAGTATTCCTGATTCAAAAAAATTAATAATTAGGTATTGAAAACACAGGTCAAACTTTTTTGCAAAAAAAAAAGAATTTTACGAAACCTTCAAATTATAATTTTTTTGTCAAATTCTTGAAAGCTTATCTGAATAACACCCCCTCCCTTTCACCCCATGATTTTTATCTGAACTCAACTTTCGCTGTTCGTTTTTTTGTGAGAAAAAAGAGAAACTACAAAGACTCGAGCGTTTACTATTACATGATATTCATTTTTTAAATTTTTTTTTTCAAATATCATTATTACATTTTATTATTGTTGGAAAAGCAGGATTTTTGACGAACCCGGGCATTATGGAAAAACAATCACATCAGCTAAAAACAGAACTTTTGCAGGAGTGTTACTATCTGTTGACAATTTCGCAGGAGCACGAGTAAGAAAATGGCTCTACGTACATTTCGATGCTCCTTAAATTTCAGCAAAAATTGATAAAAAACGAACTATCAAAACCACAAAACGTAATAATGGATTCTTTTTTAAAAAATTGAATGAAATTTCAGATTGTTGGCCATCTATTTGTGTTACAGGTTTGAACTTTTTATTTGGGAGGGGAAATTCAGTCAACCCTTGTGTGTGAAGCAAGGGCAGAAATTTAGGAGAAATAACATTTTCAAAGAATAAAATAAAGGGTACTTCTCAACGAATGCAAATTTTTTGAAAAATATTTAAGTAAATTTTTTTTAGCAAATTTTTATGGTTTTAGAAAAATTTTGCCTATTGAAAATTTCAAAATCCTTTGAATTTTCCATAATAGTAAAATTCCATGATGTTTCCTAGTTTTCAAGAAAAGATACACTGCGAGGGTTACAAAAATTGATAATTTTTCATCAGTTATGGCTCGAAAGAGTCACATTTTGATTGGTAAAGTGGTGTGATTATAGATCAATAGTTCAATACCTAACACAGATCGACTTTTTTAAATTTTGAAATGCTGTTTGAAGTTGAATGAATGATTTTTATTGTGTTTTTCACGTTGATTACGAAAAAAGTAGTGAAAAAAATTCCATCATCCAAGGATTTTTCACAATTTGAATTTTTTGTTGGACATTTTTTTTTTACTTTTTTTGATAACTTGA
Source organism: Pseudococcus viburni (assembly GCA_033439095.1). Classification (NCBI taxonomy): domain Eukaryota; kingdom Metazoa; phylum Arthropoda; class Insecta; order Hemiptera; family Pseudococcidae; genus Pseudococcus; species Pseudococcus viburni. The sequence goes on from JAVBJF010000149.1 coordinate 491,413, forward strand.
CACTTGAAGTCAATTTTCTGAGCAAATGGAGGGTTAAACGAAAAAAAATGAATGGAACATGAATTGTAGAGCATAAAATTTATTTTCTGTAAAGTTCAATTAATTTTTTCTTAGGAGGCTTAGCTTTCGAGATATTCAAGTTGAAAGTTCAAAGTAGAACTTATTTTTTTAAAATTGAAAATATCTCAAAAACTAAGCTTCATAAAGAAAACTAATTAGACTGTATAGAAAGGAAATGTTACGCTTTACAATTAATGTTCTATTCATGTATTTTTTTTTTTTGGAGATTTGATTTTCCTAGAAAATCGATTTTTTGTTATGAACCACATTTTTAGCATTTTCCAAAGGCAGGCTAATCAAAAATTTTTCCCTGCCTACTTGATTTTGATTGGTGATTCTGACTTAGGTACTTTTTAGTGCTGAGTTCGAATATGATTTCAGTTTTACTCCATCACGTCAAGACTTTTCATAATTGGAATTTTTTCTTGAGAACTTGTTTTACATTTTTTGATTCAACTTTTGACCCTTAAAGTGAATTTTCTGAGCAAAGATAGGGCTTAACGAAAAAAATAAACAGAACAGAAATTGTAGAATGTAAAATTTTCTTTCTGTAGAGTCCAATTGGTTTTTCTCATAGGAAGCTTAGATTTTCAGATATTTCCAATTTTAAAAAAAAAATAGAACTTTAAACTAGAGTATCTCGAAAGCTAAACCTCTTTAGAAAAAATTAATTGGACTTCACAGAAAGGAAATTTTACGCTCTATAATTTATGTTCTATTCGTGTTTTTCGTTGAACCCTTCCTCTGCTCAAAAAAGTGACTTCAAGTGTCAAAGTTATCAAAAAGTATAAAAAAATGTTCAACAAAAATTTTAAATTGTGAAAAATCCTTGGGTGATGAATTTTTTTTTTACTATTTTTCTCGTGATCAGCACGTAAAATACTATAAAAATCACTCATTCAACTTCAAACCGTATTTTCTATGTCAACCTGTGTAATTAAACCGAATAACTTTGTGGTCCCTGATTTAAATAATTCAAAGTAATATTAATTTCAATTTTAAGTGCCCCATCACTTCCTCATTATCAAAAATGGGCAAAATTTGTTCATAACTTATTAGATGGACCTTGATGAGATTTAGAAGATTAGCTATCAGATTATTTACATATTTCTCATTTTAAATAATTTTACTGAATGTTGAAAGTTTAAGGCCCGAATTTTAAATCATTCCTTAAAAATTAAGGCAACCTTAATGGTTTTAAGGAACCGTTTCGTGCTTTCTGATTGGTTGAAAATGCGATAAGGAATTTTTAAGGCTACCTTAACTTTTAAGGTATGATTTAAAATTCGGGCCTAAAAGTTTCACTGCTCCTCTAATTTGTCAGATAGGTTAAAATTTCACATGACAAAATTTATTCCTAAAACTGTATACTACAAACCGATTTTAGGCAAATTTGTTTTTTTTGCTTACGATTTTATGTATAGGGATTTTTTAAATTCTACAACTTTTGCATAAACTTTCTTCAACTTTTTTTTTGACGTCATTACAGAATTTTATTGCAAATTGATCTCATACGATTTGCATTTTGTCCGGTCATACCCATTACATAAATTTCGTTTCGAACTGGTTTTCAGTTGAACTGTTCAACTGGGTAATTTGATCATTTGCCAAATAAGTATTTTTTGTTTCAAACGTTCGGAAATATTTTCGTATAGCCGGTCTAATTACCTTGTACAAATTGGTCTACTCGTTACGTACTTTATGTTTTGGAAGGTAAACGATTGTAAATAATTTAACTGGCGTACTTACCGATAATGGCGCAAATATATTGAGGAATTTTACTTCCTTCTTGTTTGATTGCGGATTTATTTTGATTTTCCTTTAACATCCCGACGAACTCCTCTTTTTTTTCCATATGACAAGTATCCCTGAAACCAGAGTAAAGTTCGAGTTTAAAATTCGCGCCGAAAAATTAAAAAAAATCGTACACATCGAGGAACTGCGAACGTTCGTATATGATTGATGTTGCATTCATCCTTTCAAAACCTACATACAAGTTACATACCTCGAAACCAGCCACACGTATATTTAAAAATAATAAATAACCGGACTGCATCATTACGATAAATTTTCGCTAATTTGATAAAAATTACATCGAAAGAAGCGTTATTACAGTCGACTGAACAACTTTAGTACTAGTAAAATGCCCTTTCATAAAATCAAAATGATTACTCACATTTTTAATTGAACAAATACCGGCCGAAACTTAAACAAGATAACAAGCACAATGTAATTATTTTTTCAACACCTGATAAAAACGTGTAAAATCAACAATTTCCGTTTTTTCACTCTCTCGTCTCCGTACAGCTATATAATAAATCAAACATGAAAATTTTCAGACATAGTAGACGCGCGATTTTGATAAAATAAAATTTTAAATCGTAGTTTGGTACAGAAAGTTGAATCGCGACTAATCACTGTGTCGGTACTTTAGAGTGGAAAAATTGTTTTATGTCTTTATTAGCTCTGGCGGTATTATCGGAAGGAAAAGTAAACGTCGTAAAACGCCTTCATTCTTAAATACCTCAGTCCTCTATGCTTAATTTGTATACGCACCAACGTTTCGAGGTTATTCAATTGCGAAATTTTTTGCCTATTTTGAGTGGGTAATTTTTAAAAAATCACCTTTTATCGGAATCGAATTATGGTATTGTTATTATCTTTCGAGAATGTTGCTCGAGATACGATGAACTATAAATTCCACTTTTTTTTGGCAAATATAAAATTTTTATTGGTGTTTGCGAAAAGATTTCAAGAGGTGTAGTTTCCCCCTCCAATTCAGGTCGTAATTTCTTCGAAATCTCACCGAAAATATATAATTTCTTATTTGTATTCGACAAACATTCGCTTTTTGAAAAGATAAAGACGAAGACGAATCGCATTGACCCTCACATTGACGAACAAACATAAACCTAGTTCCACATTAAACACGTTTTGTTTTATTTGTAAATAGACACTTGAAAAAATTTTAATGGTAGGATCGCGCCAAAATACATAAAAACAGCCAATGAAACTGTGTCCTCTCGATGACGTTCGTTTAGAGATGCTTCACATTGTTGGAATAAAACTTGCAATCTTGGGTTCTCTCCTTTCACCTTCCTCAGCTCGTTGAAATTAAATCGAAAATCGACCGAGAATTCGAGATGGGAAAATTTTTAATTCGTTTGATGATTGTTTAAATTGAAATTCGTATGAGTGATTTTTATTTTTAAATCTTACTAAATGTCTATCTCGAGATCGAATCGACAAATTGTTAATTTTTCGAGTTGGAAATGGAGGTGGATTTGCATATTGCATAATTTTCCCATGAAAAGCACCGGTCTACTTAAGATGTGGTTTTTTTTACGTAGATCGCGGCTGACGTTGCGATGTTAATTATGATGTGGTCAGGAAAAGTAAAACGGATGGTTGGGTTCGAGAGGATTTTTTTATCATTTTTTAAATGCCATAAAATGACTTTGCGGTGAATATGTAATGTTTGTAAATGGTTTGTATGTAGATGAGGAATTGAGGGAAAATGTGTGCTCGGAAATCAATCACAAATGAAATTTCGTCATTGTTTGGTGCTGAAGAATTGTGTTTACGTATTCGAGTATACGATATTAAGAATGGAAATAAAGGGGAATTTTACTTTTTGAAAAGATTTCATAAAAATCAAATAAATAAAATTTAATCGATGACGAAATGTATCAAATTTTTTTTCAAGGAGTGAAACTCAAAATTGAAAAAAATTGACCTAATAAAATTTTATGATAAAAATTTGAAAAGTGTTAGTTTGAAAAGTTTTTTAAAAATTGATCGAAAAGGAAATTTTGCTCAAAATTGAATCGAAAGGGAAATTACATCAAATTCGAATAAAAAAAATTGACATTCGTTTTGAAAATCCCAAATGATCTCAAAAGGACTGAAAAAATAGTTATAGGTATTGCCTATGGAATATTTTAAAGGAAATTTATTGAAATGAAGAAAAATTTTATAAACGATCCGGTACAGAGGGGAGGGGGAAACTTCCTGTTCATCCGTTTGAACATGGTGGCTCAGGAAATAAGTATTATAAGTTTACTCATACTCGTATTTTTTTTAATAATGATAGGGCTTATATCGTTATAAATTTATAGAAATTTTCTCTTATCTAACTTTTCATAATTAATGACGTTCATAATTCTATTTTCGGTTTTTTGAATTTCAGATTCCAGTAAACCGGAATTCGTCCGAAGTTTTCCACTAGAAAAAATCCTGACAAAATTAGGTGAGTAATGTTTGTTGATGATTTGGTTGACGGTATAACAAAGTTATGATTGTGAAGTTATGATATGTTATGACACATTTCAAATTTTGAAAACAAGGCGCAAGTTATGCAATTTTAAAATCGCAAAAATTATCTTTCACGTTCTGAAAATATTCGAAGATTTTAGGGTTGCATAATTTTTGCCTTTCTTCTAATCTCTTCAGAAATTATGTGGCCGGGGGGGGGGGGGGTGAGAGAAGAAATGTCTGAAATCCATTTAATGGTCTCAATAGAAATCACTATTTATAATTTTTCTGCTGCTACTATTAAGTTTTTATCGATTGTGCATATGAGCTGATGTTGAAGTACCTAGTGAAATTACTTAGTTACTTTTTGTAGTCAAAGGTTATTATTGGTTACTTTTTATTCAAAAGAAGTTACTGTTTCAAAAATTTGAGCCAAAGATCAATTTTTCTGGTTTTTCCTTTAAAAAAAATTGTTTTAGAAAAATTTTGCTTTTAAAAAAATGATTTGAAAAAGTATACTTACCATGGGATTATTACTTGATACTTAACTATATAGTTTGTGATTTTGTTGAAAGACAAGTAAAAATTCGAATTTTTTACATTTTCTAAATGAATTCATGAATTAAAATTTTAAAAAAAGGTTACTTTTTTGGATTTTTTTGGCTACTTTTCCCGTTTTCCGACTGTCAGAGGTTCCTAAAGTTACTTTTTTTCGAATTTTGGCTGGGATGTCTGAAGTAAGGTTAAATCTCTGTTGAAAAATTGTATTATGGTGAGGGGAGGAGGGGTTGTCAAATATTCAAAAACTCACCATAATAAATGATTCAACTTCAATATAACCAAATTTCAGAAAATGGAATGTGAAGAAACCGCAAGTTTTTCGACCTCCTGAAATTTCTTGTATCAATTTCACAGCCTTTTAAAAATTGACTAAATTTTTGTACCTCATTTTCACGTTTTTGTACCCTTCCCCTCCCCTTCCCTTCTCTCGCAAAAATGTGAATTTGAAACTTTTTTAGTTGTATTTTTTAATTTTTATAATCTCTGATGTCAAGTCAGATATCTTCCAGGGACTAAATTTTCGAATATTGAAATATATAATAATAGTCAGAATACTCTATGATAATAAAATCGATGTCCTGAATACAGACCCAGAAAATGGGATCACAGGTCTCCGTACAACAATTTATAGACCCCTTTCTTTTGAAAATTTTGAAAAAATTGCAATCTTGTCTGAATAAATCTGTCTTCTATTTTCCAAAATATTTTTTATTTTCCAATGAAGGGTAAAATTATGTTCAGCTAAATTGTATTACTATCGAGTTTTGACATCTTTTTCTTAATTTTGGAAAATTTAGTCAAATTACACCCATTTGAAATATTTTATCACAACTTTGGAGTGCACCAACAATAATTTATCTTGAGTAATATGCTTAAACTGTCGAAAATTTCACAAAACTTTGATTATTCTGACCAAGTTTCCAGTTGATTTTTTTAATGCTGATTTTATTAGATTTTTGTCGATTTTTTATTAATTTTTTAAGATCTTTGACCTTGGTCAACTTCAATAATTCTGCTCTTTTTTTATTGCAATTTTTTCCAATTTTTGTAAAAAATTTATTGATTTTTCGAAACTTTATCAATTTTATAAAATATATGTCGATTTTTTTTTTTTGTTGAATCGTTGGATCTTTTGGGGTCAGTTAGAGTAAGTACATTTATTCATTTTTTTAAATTTTCAAGAGACCAGTCAATTCTGCGAAAAATACGAACTATTTTAAATCAATATTTTCACCTCCCCCTCCCCCCTCCCCCCTCCAATCACCGAACCTACCTAAATATGAATTTTAGGAGTTGATTTCTTTTTTTTTTTATTTCCCTCGTATAGTTTTTGCGTGAAATTATTACTCAACTTTTATGATAGGTACAATATTTATAAATTTTTCATTTTTATGAATATCTCATCTCACTGAGAAAATTTGAAACGTGAGTTTTTTTTGAAAAAATATAAAAATTGTATCCAAAAAATTTCGATTATTGAAAAATTATTTCCAAAATTTCACCCTAATTGAACAGAAAAATTCTCAAGTCAAAACTTCTTTTAAAATTATTTTTTAGACTCCATTATCTCTTGCAACATACAACATGAGCTCTAAAAAATTTCAATTGATTAAAATTAAAAATGAAAAAATGAAGGACACGTTATTCATGACAATATACTTTGTGTTAGGTAGTTTATTTATACACTCTTTTGCAATACTCTCAAGTCGATATTTTTCTTCAGCCAACGTCGTTTGTTTTTTTTCTAATTCAGGAGAACTTTATCAAACGTTATTTTTCCTTATAAATGCATAGCCTCGATTCCCCCCTCCAGTCCACTATCTCATTATCCATTTGTACGCGCGTGCTTATTAATGCATGTTTATGAATGATTTAGAAAGGGGGTCAGAGGAGAGGGTACTTTTTTTTTCTCTCACCTTATAACTTATACCGCTTATCATCACGTTGATTTGAACTCATTCGAGCGTAGTGCCAAGCCCGCCGCCGTTACAAGGGGAAAAATTCTAGAAGGCATTTGAAAGGTTATACTCGAATAATGAGCATAAGTTATATAAATTTTACATTGTGAAGATAACAGATCGACTGAGTCGGTAAACGATTGAATTTGCAAAGAGATTTCAGTCCAATGTTTAATATTTATCTGGTGTTCGAGCTTCGACACAGATGCTATCGTTTTTAATCAATTTAACCGCGTTAATTATACCATAGAAAAGTTTACACAGAAGGTATTTGATTTTCAAACGTTTACTTTTCGATATTCCCAATGCACGTATGAATTCTACACGTACAAAGTTCATCGTGCATTGATAACTACGAACGAAATACGACAGCGGAGTTCCTCGGAATTACCAACAGTCGTATTTAATTCATAAATTAAAATATGGGTGTGAACTGTGAATCATTTAGAAACGTAGAAAGAAAAAAAAACACGACAATATCAAAATATGAACTATTCAGGCAGACGAAGTCAATTATATAATTGACCCTGCCGACGTCGAGTAAAATTAAACGCACCATTTCCTATTTCCCCTACTTCTCTGTAATCTATTTAAATTCTAAAAAAATCACGCATGCGGCCGGAAAAACTCTCGATCTAAAAATATAATTAATGGGTAATTTGGATCTCGCGATTTGACGTCGATGGGGGGAAAAATTATCAAAAATTCTTACTTTTTAATCGAGCTTCGACCATGTTTAGCCATTTTTTTGCCACGATTCTTCGCCGAGTTAAAATTTCACACACGTTTGAACACCGCGCCGATGATAAATTTTTATCGAAATTGAAAAAAATAGACAGATTCACATATGGTGACGATAATTGCAGTGGTAAAAATTCTGCCGTTAATGTTCTGCGCACTCGGTGAATTCTCTCACAATTGCGATTCCAATTGACATTTCCTTTTTAGTTTGTGAATGGCCGATGCATACGGAGGCCTTCAAACGACATTCTCAACAAAGATCTGGTTTTTTATTTTACACCGCCATTATTTATGTAATACGAACCGCGCTACTGTTTAATCAAAATTGATAATAAGCCAATTTACATAGTAAATTTTTCGCACCGAAAGTATTCTACGCGGTGATGAATTTTAGGAGATACACGTGTCGGGCTGGTTTCACCAACATGTTTCGCGATGAAATGAATCCATATGCCAGACACGTAAGTTTCGCGAGGGTTTCAAAATGATGGAATGCTTTTGACGAAATTACTTCGGGATTGAATTTTGTCGAACGAGGTGTATTCTTGGGCAAAAATCAATATAAATTTTCAAAGTTCTCGCGTTCGAAACAATGTTCGATTATCAGTAAATTTTTATCGACTGTTCAACCTTTATTACGTATCGACAAATGGTGAAGTTCATGAACATCAGATTCGGTATAAATTATCAATTAATTCGGAAGCCTACAGAAGCGATTATAATTCGTACTCTGAAATAGGAAACTTTACTTCTGAACAATCGATCGTTGATACGTGATTAGAATAATACAGGATTTGATTCGTTACGAGCTCGTGATCGGTCATTTCCCTCGCAAATGTCCGGAATATCGTATTACTTGTAGTATTTTCTATTTCATGGTGAAATGTGTTCTTACCACCCTTAGATGTTCGTCAGTGGGGAGGAAAGGGAGGCATTTTTCCTTAATTAAAAATATGATAATTTTTCCATCGAGGTATATTGTCTCGCGTGTTACGAAATTGATATCAAAAGGGTCGTATATTTCGTTCGTACAAAAGCTTTGCAATTATTTTCTTTCTATTTCTAAATGTCATTCGACTTGGGTTATTATTGCAGACATCACGTGACATTTTGAACGAACTATTCGTGAGATGAATTTTAAAAAACAAGGCGAATTGAGGAATTATTATTAAAAAATTGGGTCATTTTTAAAATGAAAAATCGCATGAAAAATATTTACAAGCATCGTTATTTCCTGCAAAAAGGTGATATTTATCAAATAGTTTTGAGAAATAGAAATAAGGAAACACAGGATTAATGATCGATTCAATTATGAAATTATCCTGGAAAATTATAATGACTTTTTTTGGTGATAAATTCGATTCCCAGGGGTTTAAGAATTCATCCAACTTCATATTTTAGGAGATTGGGGGGGGGGTGGCGAAATCAAGTAGGTACCTACATAAATTGAGAACGAGGCGAAAGCAACATTTTAAACAAATTGATGCCATTTTTGTGTTTGACGAAAAATATTTTTGGTCATCATTTTTTCGTTGAATTTCATATTTCAGGAGATGGACGAGGAAAAAAAATGACGTGGAAAAGAAGTGGCATGAAGCCATTAATAGGTTGGATTATTTTGGACTTTTTTCGAAATTCGAATTGGTGGAAGGAAGGTCGTTAAAAAATAGTGTTTGGACCTCAAAAAAATGTGGTAAGAATTTCACCCCTTCTTTTCTCGCTTCAACTCTTGTCCTGCTTACTTGCCTTTAACAATGATTTTGAACAAAATTTTCTGAGAAATTGTAGAAAAATTAAAAAAGATGTTTTTACTCGAAAATCAAGGTGTCCACTTTCTTGAAAATCTGGCAACCTTGGAAAAGACTAGGAAAAATCTGGGAAATGTCTGGGAATTTTTTGGAAGTTTTCCTGAAATTTTTTAAAAATCCAAAAGAAGGATGAATTAAGAAAAATGTTTCTTTGCTTATTTTATTACATATAATGTATTTTTTAACATCTTGCTCCATTCGGGCTAAATTATCACATCTCTTGTCTTATTTTTTATTGGTCAATTTTTGTTGTCAGTGATGTACAAAAAAATTAAAAAAGAAATGCATGACTTTTTTCATTAATGAATCTTCCAAAAAAAATTCTTCCTTCTGGGGTAATCTACACTCATTCTTTCTACTCTCTTCATTTGAATCAGTTAATTTACACAAAATTGAGTGAAAATAATGACTGAATGAAATGGTCAGATTCACGTTAATGCCAAATTCACTGAAAAAATATAATTTCCCTGATTCATCCAGTAAAAAAAAAATTACTTTCGAATCAGTTAAAAAACTACCAAAATTACGGTAATTTTTTTTTCATTTAACGTATTCAACTGGTGTTTTTTTTCCACTGTAAATGTTGTTCAGTCAATTTTCACTGGTTTGCAGTTAAAAATGACTGATTGAAATCTACAAAATTGAGTTACTGCCGAATCAGTAGAACTTCACTGATTCATTCAGTAAAAAAAAAAACTTTTGAATCAGTTGAAAAACTACCAAAACTTCGGTAAATTTTACTGATTCAGTAGTAGATTTTGTAATGTACGAAATAAATCGGTGATATTTTACTGAATCATTCAGTTAAAATTGAAATTTTACTGATTCTACAGTATTTTGCATGTTGAAAACCATCACTGATTAATCAGTTGTCTGAGAAATAATTTACTCTGTTACAAATTGAACCAGTGATATTTTGACTGATTCAGATTTAGAGAGTACACAGCATTTTTTTGGAAACTTTTTTTTTAATAAACTGCGATGCGAGAGGAATGCCTTGATGTCCTTGACCACGATATTGAAAAAAAAGGGGAAAGAATGGAAGAGAATTTGAAATTATTGGTCACGTTTTGAAAAATCTCAATGAGAAAAAAGTGATGAATTTTCCACTTTTAAATTTTTTTTTTGGTTCACTGGGGCAAGCCGAAAAATTGCAGGGGCTTGCGTGAGATAAATAAATTTGAGGTACACGTTATTTTTTTTTGGGTGGGTGGGGGAGCAAAGAATTGTAAAGAAATTTTAAAATCAGCCCGAAAAATCCAAATTTTTATTCGCATGATTTTTATTGTTTGTTTCATTTTTCAAAACATGTTCAAAACTTTATAATTTTGATTTAAAATAGAGTTTTTCTTTCCTATTTGAAGATTTTTCTGTAACAAAAACCAAGTTTTCAAGTTTTTGAGCGGTGGGGGGGGGGTTAAAAATTTTCAGAATTGAATTTGAGTCATTTTTTGGCCGAAAAAGAGGAATCTATAAATTTTTTAAAAAGAAGTGATTTTTAGATAGAAAAATCGTTAGATAGATACCATGTATTTTTCAATTCACTGTTCTGCACAATTTCAAAATTACAAGTACATCACGCGAAAAAATCACCCCTCCTTTTTTCATGAATATCATTTATAAAAAGTTGGGAAAACTTTAAAAATATGGTCTGGAGAACCTGGAAATTTCAGGGAAAATAATTTCTGAAATATTCTGGACACCCTGAAAAATGTCATTTGTGCTTTATTTTGAACTTGAAGCCTCCCATTTTTTAGGGTTATTTGAAAAAAATTAAGTTTTTATATTTTTACATTTTCAGTCAAAAATTCTCAACATACCTACAAAGGGAATAGTTTGAAAAGTGCGAGAAAAATTATTTTTAAAATAAGCTGGAAAATAATGGGTAAAATACTGTAATTATTTTGACTAAAACTTCGCAAATAATTTTTTCACGTCCTTGAAAAATGGAATAAAGGCAGAAAATAGGTAAAAGTTACATTTCTGAATAAAAACGTGGAATCAATACCCTTTTCAATACCATTTTTTTTACTTAATTTTTTAAATTTTCAATTTTTTGACTATAGTTGCATTTTAAAGGCAAATGAGCAACCGTGAGGTGAATATAATTTTTACCGGATCTTTCAATCTTTATACACAACGTTCTGACTTTCCCTTGCTTCATTCACTTCAAAAAAAGTACGAAATAATCCGAATTTTTCTTCAACGAAACTCTGATGACACTTGATCAAAAAACCTCGAAGAATGTCACGATACGTGACAAATTAAAACAATAACGAAATAATGTCGAAAAATGATAATCGTAAATTCTTTCATGAGGTAATAAGAAACTAAGAATGATCTCGATTAACAGTTTCGACGAAATCTACGAAAAAAAAAAAACCGTGATGATGAATGATTCAATACATCGACGAGACATCTCTAGGCCCCTCTTCCCTCCTATAAAAATTTCTCTTCGTTTTACCGCATTGTAAAAAATGTTTCCGAATGATTCATTCAGACGAGCCATAATTATGCAAAAATTCTGCTCACCAGGATTATACATGGGGCAGGGAGTATTCCGGGTAAAACAGCATCGCATATTCTTAGACTTTGGATTTCAAGATCAAACGTCCCATTAGCCCACAAAATTCTTGAAAAATGTGAAAAAATCTCCCATTTGTCGACTTACATGCAAGATGCGTCCGCCGTTCGCGATATTTATTACTTGCATTGTACACATTTCGTACGTAAATTATCAGAGGAAAAAATTTTTCATAAATTTAGAAACCGTTATTGCGTGGTAATTACTATTTTATAATTCTCGGCTAATTTTGGCATTGAATTAAATTGCCATCTTTAACCATGTGCTATAAACGTGAAAAAAAAAACGTTATTTTTGGATCCAATAAAAAAAATAAAATGTTGAATTTTTCTAGCTTTGAAGTGCATACGTAATGAACAAATAGATACCTTAAGCGTATTATTATCAAACCGCCGTGTTCGTGTTGTTGAAAACATGAAAAGCAAAAAACTTACAATTTCAACAAGGTGGAAATTTTCTTATCTTTGGCACTTAACTTGAGAACAATGATAAGAAATTAATAAAATAAATATGTATATCGAAGTATTAATTCTTCGATTTTACGAGCATGTTTTTCACGAGGCCTAATTGAACCAATTTATTCGTCGTCGCTGTTGTAATTGAAGCTTGTTTGTAATTTATTAGACTTTTCTATCCCTTATGATTCTGTTGTTCTTATTTTCGAACTGAATAATTGATTAATGAGCTCCAGGAAATAATAACGGATGAAGGGTTAATAATATTAAAATGTTTTGGAATAAAATCTATGGTGTTTGCGAGTCTAGATGTGTTTTTATTACTTCTGACCCCCTGCCCCTTGCCCTCTTCATCCGATCGTGCGACTATTTTTCAAATGATTGATTGGCTCATTATCTTCCAAAAATGTTTCGTTTGGTGTCAATGGTTTCAGATTGGTCCTTTTTCATTCACTGGTCTTTATTTGACTGAAAATGACAATTTGATGTGTTTTTTGTTTTTTTTTATTTTTTTAATTTGAAAAAAATAAAAATTTTGAATTTAAGATTTGGTTATTGAAATTTTATCTTCATCTTCATCTCTCTTTAATTTATGTCTTATTTTCATTTTTTTTTTTTTTTTTGAAAATTATGCTAATAACCGAGTCAGATATGGTTTGATTTACGAATTGAATTGAATGTTTTTGAGAGATGGGGAAGAGAAATCGAGGCAGCAAGACTGAAATACTCGATAAATGATTCAAAATTTTCTCCAATTCTCATAAAATTTTGAAAATTTACACAATCTAGGATTTCAAACGTATTTTTTCATGTAAAAACGCCTATAATTTTCCAAATACCATTTGATTTTGCAACATTGCATCTGGTAGCCTCTTTCCCTATCTTTATTCCACCAGCGACCAAATGTCCGACATTTCGACGACCAACAAAGACTAATCTCTGTATCGTAATCTGACCTGTCACTTACACATACAATTCTATCGTGCCAGAAAACAATCACTTTCCACCCCTACCGAGACCCATCGAGCTGCATTGCATTACCATTAACCATCTGTGAAATATCTCTACCATGTTCTGGTAGCCCACTGCGTTGCCAGCACCGAAACCCTCATTACATTCGATTTTTATTCCAAATTGTCTCGTCGTTCGGTGACTTTGAAATTTTCACGTTCCTATCCGAACGCAGCCCGCAGCGGGGCGTATACTTTTTCAATTGGCAACGTTGCCATTTTTTCGGGGGTTCGAAAGGGATATGATGACGTAAAGCTATAGACTCGAATATAATCCTTATGTACGTGAAAAGCAAACAAGTGCTAACCAAGTTCAATTTCAAGGAACATAAAAAAGGCCATAAAACGTCTGCCACTCCCCTCTATACCATTTTGTGCCTATTGCTCTAAAAATATTGTATTGGTGTAGCTCCCAGTCGTTGTGACGCAATTTCATTATCTTTTTTCGAATCCGGCTCGAAATAATTGTAATGTTTTAATGTAGCGTGAAAAATTGATACGAATTTCAGTCGAATGGAAAATATTATATTTAAATATGATCACGTGGATTTGGAGTATGAGAAACAGAGCTGTGCTGTTGGAAAATTCAGTCCAGTTAGTTCCTAATTCGATATTATGTTTTTCGAGTGTTTCTTCGATTTTTTTGAAAAAATAATTGAATTATTCCTCATTGAAATGACTGAGAGAAAACGTGATTGATCATTTAAAAAAAATTGATTTTCATTTTCTTACAAGGTTGGGTCGAAGAAGGGGTAAAGGGACAGCTCATCCCCCTCCCCCAAAAATGACAAAATTGCAATTTTAGTTGGAAAAGTATGTAAAAATAATGCTTCGATGATATTTTTTGAAGAAAATTTTCATATTGAAATTAAAAAATCGAAAAAATTCAATTTTGAGTCCGAAAAATCAGAAAAAATGTAATCTTGGTTGAAAATTTTCAGTATTTGTTCTCCTCCTCCCCCTTCATGTCAATTTTCTTTTCCTTCTGGTCTCTTTATCAATTAATTCAACTCGTTTTCTCAATTTTTTATAATTATCTCTTCAATATGATTTTTTTTTGAGAACATTATAATCAAAAATAACATTTTTCAAAAAAAATCATCTCCACCTCTGCACCTTTCAATTCAAGTTCTTCGCTTTTCTGCCACAAGGTCATTAGTGAAAAATATTCATCATTACTTGAGAAAAATCTTGCTGTAAATTTTCTAAAAAAATTACGCCTCTAATATGCCATTATCAATCAAGTTCTTTGAAATTTCGCAGTGATATTTTTAGATTTGTTGGAAAAAAATATGAAACATCCTCAATATTTCAAAACTTGATACGAATCTTTTCCTTTAGATAGGAATCACGTTCAATTTAAATTTTATCGATTAAAATTATAAGAAAAAATACTACTCAAAAAATTTTCTTCTAGAAAATTGATGAAAAAATCTTTCAAAAAAAAGGCTTGATTAATTTTCCATTCGTTAAATTTGGAATTACATCCTTGAAAAAAAAGCAATTTCCCAAAAATAATTTTCTACATGGACGAGCATATGAATCACAAATTTTTATATTGAAAGCCTCGCAGATTTCCATTTTTTTCATTCTAAATAATCTGTTAACATTTCAAAATATTACTAAATTTCATTTTTTTTTCAAATCCATAATTCATCTCGGTTCCATTTTCCATTAAAAATTCATACATTCCAATCCAAACGACGATTTTCATACTTTATTTGAAAAAACTGCATACAACGATTTACAAAATAAAATAAATCTAGACAAATTTTCTTGGACTACGATCAAATCAACGATTCGAAAGTCTTTGTAATTTTAATTCGTTAAACGTGTACTTATAACGCACATTTGTTTAAGCAAAATTACATTAATCTAACAATGTAAGAAACGCTGCAACTTTTACTTTTTAACGTCGTACGAATAATTCTTCGCGAACACAATTGAAGAAAAAAGTGGTTCTGTGCAGATTGTTGTACCACCTTCCCCGCCCAAGCCAGATGTAAATTTTAATACACGTCCGCGACTACTTTTTTTGATTCAACTCACGTGGTATTCGCGAAACGAGTCTTAAAAACGAAAAAAAAACTCGTATGGTAATTTTTTTCAAATTAGAAGCGCCGAGAACTAGCCCAGTAAAAAGAAGAAATCGATACGCCGAAAAATTCGCGAATTGAGTGTTGAAAATTCAAACCAGCAGCGTTGGTTAAATAAATTGAAAATTTTTAACATTTTTGGCACACGCGATATTGCAATTTCAATTTTATAAATTCTCAATTAGAAAAAGCATCGAGAAAAATTACGAAAACAGACTGCCAAGAAAATTTTCAATAAAAATATGTAATCGAACTTACCAATATAGTATAAAATCACTAATTATTTGCACATGAACTGCATTCGCGAAAACCGAATAAAAAAGGCGTGTACCGCGATTTAAATGTTAAACGTGCGATTGAACTATAAAATCAAACCTATCAACAAGTAAAGGATGGTTGAATAAGTTGATAAATGTACAGATGCTCCGCCAAGTAACGGAATATATATGAAAAACGAAATCACGAGTTGGTGGGTGTTTTTTTGCCGGGTGATAACATAATTAAGAGTGTAAAACACTCAAACGTATTTACCCACATTGATTGATAACAAATACGTACGAGTAATTACCTCGTTCAAATTTTATCATTGTCGAATATTTTTAAAGGTGACTGTATGTAGTGCAAATATCTCCAAAAAGGGGGAGGTTCGGTGCAATTTTTTGGATTCGAAAAATTTAGAAAAAAGTGCAATTTGGTATCGTGCAATAAAGATTCGAGTACTTACATTGTAGAGGCTGGCTAGCGAAGCGGTGCCCGAAACTGAACTAGACGAGTAATGCGGACGGTACGTTTTGAAATGCATCTTCTGTATCCGCGAAGATGTCGTAGGCCTTAAGGGTAACTTAGCAGGGTGCTTTGTAAGCAGCTTCGACGCATGCGCCGTGTACTTCGTGCCTTCCTAAGAGAACCCGTTTTCTAAAGGGTTGTAAGATCGGAGGCAAGTAGAGAAATGGAATTCCATTTCCGTTTCTGTCTTTTGTAATACAATATCCTCATCTCGAAGTCGAAATGTTTTAAACAGATGCTGGATGCTGCCTTCAGCAAGAAGCAATCCAGATGCCTATTTTTTGAAATATTTTCGATAGCGATGAATTAAAATTTTGTTTTCGTGTGATTTTCCCACTAAAAGGTAATTTTTCGCATTCACGCACAATGCGAAATACTGAAAATAGAAATTAGTGCCTATTTTGCTATGGTACGTGAACGTTAATGACCTTGAAATTCCTGCACTTATTAAGTATAACCGTATGATATAATTAGTATAGTAAATGTGAGGGTGTTCGAAGAATTTATTAATGTCAAAATTAAGTTCACATTAGTGGAATCCATTAAGGGAATTCTTTTTCTAATATTTATGCAAAATCACTATCGAAAAATGTTTGGTATTCGTATAAGAAAAAAAAAGAAAATCGATGAAATAAAGTGAATTATATTTGTGGGTTTTTTTCTCGTTTTGATGATGACCGAGTTAAATGAGATTTTTTAAATTTCTCGCCACGTGTCGAAATTTTTTTCGAGTGGAGTTTTCGCGTGGCGTGGGTTGTAAATTAGGTAAGTAGGTACTCTAAAGGAATCGGAACGTTGTGGTATTAGTTTCAATTTCGGTCTTGATTTATTTGATTGCTCTGTGCCAAATTTTTGAACGAGTTGGGCGATTTTTTTCGTTTTTTGGGTGAACCGGATGTGAAATTTTTGAGGGGTTGTGGGTGGATTGTAGGTAATTATACTGTATCTTTCATCCTTTTTTGTTTAGATTTTATTTAAATAGGATTTCGTGATTTTCTTTTGAAGTGATTTTTTTTTTGAAAATGTGAGGTGCCAAGTTTTTTTTGAAAGGTTCTAAATCGAAATTGATTTGTGATTTTCAATTAATTTTTTTACCGGTATGAAAAGGTTTTAATTAGGAGTTTCCAAAATTTGGATTTTAGCTGATTTTTGACGTTTTTATATCAAGTTTTCGATTTTATAGAAAATGAAGTTTTTGAATGTTAAATTTATAATATGTAATAATTTTTTTTGGAAAAAAGTTCTTACGTGTTGGAGGAGCTGGATGAGGAAAGGAAAATTATATATGTACTTGAGAAATACAAATTTACTGACCAGCGGCCCTATTCATTTTTTTCTCCTCTGCTATTTCTTACGTTGAAAATTATTGAAAAAATTGTAAAACCATGAACTGATGTTAGGTACTTGATGAACAATGTGAATTTCCACCAAATTTTGTTTTCGCTGAAATAAAGGCAGTAGATACTTTTAAAAGAAGTTTAAAATGTCTAAAAATTTGGAATAATTGGTCGAAATTTCGATTTCTCTATTTCATTTTCTTTTTATTGTAAGTATATTTACCGTTTGTTAAAATTTAAACAAAAAATTCAGGGTTGTGTAACAGAAATCATTTTAATTTTCAAGTCTTTTTAAATTCTATCTATACTTAATTTCAGCCTCAGCTTCAGTTCTGCAATATTTCAGTTCCACTTTCGTTTTTTTAAATGAAGAAAAAATTGACTTTTGAAACATAGAAAAATATCTATACGAAGCAAATAGTCAAAATATCCTTTTTTAGTTTATTTTTTGAAAATTTGAAAATTTTTTCTGTATCGGATTTTTTGTTTTTCTTTTCATTTGAGGTACTTATTAAGTTTGAATTGAAGGGCATGTCCGGTTAAGAATGGTAAAAAAATCGGCCCCCGAGCGATCTTGGAATGATACTTTATGGAAATATTGGTGCCTTAGAGATGCATTATCCACTGAGTTTCAGACTCATAAGTTGAGCTAGTTCTTGAGTAATGACTCAAAAGGTGGAAAATGAATTTTAATTTTTTTCTCAGGATTGGCTCAATCGATTTTCTTCAAACTTAGGTATGAATGTAGGTGTAGGTAAGGACTTTTCACAAAAAAATTTACAGCTCCCCCTCCACTTTTTCTCCAGACTTTCCTTACCTATGAAGGACTCTGGGCCAAATTTTCAAAAAATAATTTTTAAGTACCTTAAAATGACATCTAATTTTTTCCAAAATTTTACTTCGGGTAGCCCATAGTCAAAATTGACAAAAATTGTTGTATCAAATGATCAAAAGATGTTATTTTCCCAATTTTCTCCAATAATGACAAAGGTTACTCAGGTTGCGCTAAGCTAAAGATTTTCCAAAGCTACAAAAGTTACTTTGAGTGATTGTCCAGAAAATCCCCATTCAACTGACAAAATTTTCAGATTGATTGCGACATGAAGTTTTTGGAGGGGATGATTGAATGAAATTTTTAATTTTCAGCAGCCGTGGAGAAAGCAGGGAACATAAAATTTTTTATGGCAACATTTTTTAGATTTCTATGGAAAATCAAAAAACGAGGATCGTACGATAAATAATTTGAAAAACAACGTGATTTCTGAAAGAATTCTCCAAAATTCAAATAAACAACGAAAATATTCATACGTTCAAAAAGCAAAAACCGACCATTTTTTTTAAGAACATTTGTACCTGTCTTTTTTGACTCTTTGGGAAAGTAACGTCCTTCTGGTGCATCTGCTCTTGAGAATCCATAGTCAAAAAGATGATTTATCGAAGAAAAAAATAACTTGAGAACCCGTTTCCTAAAAATTTGAAAATATGCTAAAATTTTGAAATAGTGAGAGAAGTAGGTACGTAGGTGTAGGTACAGATTAATTCATTGTTGAAGCTAGTACCTAATCACTAAAAATCTTTCAATTTTCTGATGGGATTAAATAAATACAAAAAAATAACAGCGTAAAATTTTATACGATTTATTGAGATTTTTTTTTTTAGAAAAATCATCTTTTAAATCAAGAATAAGGTGAATAATTTCCCATGAGAGAATTAGTCGTAAAAAACTTGAAGAAATTTGTCGATTGGTTTAAAATCATTTCCTTAAAAATTTAGGATTGCATTTTTTTTTAGTAGAGCAATCCATAAATTTTTTGGAAGATCAAAATGCTGAGATAATTATTTAAAGTTTGTTAGTCAGTTTTTCAGTTTTTGTTTTCAAATCAGATTTAGTTTTACAGCTTTGAACATATAAACTTTATGATGAAAAAATTTAATTATTATAGATTTTGATTTAAATTCTCCACCAGGATATTCTGATCTTTTAGACGAATTTCATTACTTGCATTTCTAAGATTATAAATTTCTGCATAATTGATTGAATTTTAAAATTTAATTAGCTCTAAAAGTCGATTGTCCAAAACGGACCAAAACTGTATGGAAATGGATGCTGCATATTGAAACTTTCTGTCCCATTTATTACTTTAGTTTCTGTATAAAGAATCAATCAAAATTTGTTTTAAAATAAAAACAATTTTAGTAAACAACATCCACTGAAAACCTTTTCTCATTTTTGATAAAATTTTTCTGCTGGTCGCTTCTCCTATTCTGAATTTTTTCATGCATTCGTTTGAAAATTAGAGCTGTCCAAAATTTTGATTATTTTTTTATGCAGTTGAAATTCGCCTAAAGGAAATTTAACCCTCCTAAGATTTTTGCAAGAGAATCTCTATATCTCACTAAAGTAGGATATTTTCGGGGGGAAAAACTCAACTTTGGTCATCCTTTTTTTTCACTGGACACTTGAAATCTAGATACAAATTCTGCGCAAATCCTATGGGAATAAGTTTTGGAATTCGAGGAATATTTCGACTTCTTTACCTGAGATTTGGCGAATGAATTAAAAATGCATTTTTTTCAAAAATGACTCTACTTTGATTCGAGAACCCAGGGTCAAGGATCCTCTTTCAGAGTTGGAGGGATGGGATTGAAATTTTGTTTCTTGTTTCAAATCTGAAGGCAACTTATGTGTATAAAAAAATTAGAATATTCGGATCTATGGATTTGCTTTTATTTACTAGGGCTAGGATTTCAATGATACTGCATATTTTTTCCAATTTCCTGCTGTACCCTATAGCGCATATCCAAGTTTCGAGACGATCTGTGAAATTTTATAGTGCATATTTTCACATATTTTAGCTCTATGCATAAAACTGTTTATTTCTGCCTAAAAAGAGACCAATTTAGCATATTTTGATCATTTTCCCAGTCATTAGCGCATATTTTGAAAAAAATCAAAATTTTCGTCATTTTTTGTGCTTTATACTTTTTTATCCTAAACATAGGACCTGTAAGTTGACGAAATTTTTTTTGGAACGTCATCTGTGAATTTTTTGATTTTCGTTTTAAATCCAATATTTTTTCTCCCTAATTCAATACAATTACAGCATGCACATGTGATTTGATTGATTTTTCAAATTCAGGTTAGAAAAGCCTGCATTTTGATACCCATCATGACGTTATTTTACATATTTCATAAGTTTCAAGTGCATTATAAGCGCATATTTTGAGTTTTTATGCTCATAAAAATCCTAGCTTTATTACTCATTTAAAAATTTTTGGAAAATATAAAAATAAATATTCGTTGAAGATTTCAAAGAAAAAATGATTAATTTTTTGATAAATGCTCCAAGGCACGTACATGTAGCCCAGATTATACATAAACAAACGTAAGAGGTACCGAATTGATTCAGTACCATAATTTTTCTTTTTAATTTACGTTCGAATAGTACCTAGACCTACTACCTATACCTAACCTATATATAATGTATCTCCATAATGATGGAAATTCTATCTGACTCATATATTAAATCAATGGGCAAGTTGGTAGTAAAATATCGGATTAAAACTCGTTAGAATGTGATATGATTCTGTACGTAGTACCTTCGTAAATTTTACGAAACCTGCGTAGTGCTGCTTACAATGGTTGTACGTCAACGCATAAACTAACGGAAACATATAAACAATTAACGTTTAAGATCCATAAATCAGCTGATTAAACGATCGTTTGTATGTATTATGGAATCAGTTAACTGGACGCACGTGTTGCATAATGCATTGATATTTTATTCATTTTTACATTAAATTATTATGATATGGATAATAATTTGGCAAACCGATTAATTCAACTTTTGGATTATACGATACAGCCAAATTTATTAATGAATTAAATGCATCGTTATGGATGAGAGTAAACATGGAGTTTATTACCCATTTATTTGCTTATATTGCTGGTACCGGTTACTTGGGTGTGGGTATTTTTATAAAAATGAAATTGATTTCGTTACAGCTCGAGCTTTCATTCACACTCCATACTACTTACTTTATGTGACAAACACCCGTTTAAATTTGTTCAACCTCAGAGCTGATTAATATAAATGATACGTTATTGTCGTCTTACTCGAACGTAGGCGTTTTTCTTGATATAAAGTTGAATAAATACCGTACCGTCTTTACATCCTACATTTAATTATTGTTTCCTAAGTGTATTGATTATACGAATACGTCATAGAATTATCTTTACTATATCAAGATTTGAGAGTTTTCTGGCAAGAATTTATAATGGTTTACAATGGTTGTACGTCAACGCATAAACTAACGGAAACATATAAACAATTAACGTTTAAGATCCATAAATCAGCTGATTAAACGATCGTTTGTATGTATTATGGAATCAGTTAACTGGACGCACGTGTTGCATAATGCATTGATATTTTATTCATTTTTACATTAAATTATTATGATATGGATAATAATTTGGCAAACCGATTAATTCAACTTTTGGATTATACGATACAGCCAAATTTATTAATGAATTAAATGCATCGTTATGGATGAGAGTAAACATGGAGTTTATTACCCATTTATTTGCTCATATTGCTGGTACCGGTTACTTGGGTGTGGGTATTTTTATAAAAATGAAATTGATTTCGTTACAGCTCGAGCTTTCATTCACACTCCACACTACTTACTTTATGTGACAAACACCCGTTTAAATTTGTTCAACCTCAGAGCTGATTAATATAAATGATACGTTATTGTCGTCTTACTCGAACGTAGGCGTTTTTCTTGATATAAAGTTGAATAAATACCGTACCGTCTTTACATCCTACATTTAATTATTGTTTCCTAAGTGTATTGATTATACGAATACGTCATAGAATTATCTTTACTATATCAAGATTTGAGAGTTTTCTGGCAAGAATGTATGTTTTTTGATAGGTATTCGAAATTTTGTAGATTTATATCAAAAGTTCAACTTCAAAATTTGCATATGGGTTGAAGACGAAAAGGTTTTCAAATGTGTGTTAGATTGGATTAATTTTTTCTCGATTTTTAAATTTTTTTAAAGAAAGTTTGGTAAGATCCCGAAATATTTTCAGCTTGATCTTGCACTGAAATTTTGAGATCATCGAGGAGCATTAATTTAAAAATGCTCGCAATCTGTTTCTGTTTGAAAGAATTATAAAAATCATCGGGGCTATTTCATACCAAAACAGTCCAAAAGTGAAATCGGGTCTTCCGATTTCGCTCAATTTTTTTTTACAAGTTCCCCTCGACGGTCTAATCACAAAACCACGATCATTTTTTTCCTAACGCTCAAGGAGGCGGGGGGAGGACTTCGAAATTTTTATGCAATTGCGATTTTTACCCAAATTACCCAACTTTGAAGGCTCATATCTCGAGATAGGTTGTACTTGGGGGAAAACTGTTTGCGGGGTCTGAAAAAGAATTGATAGGGAGATTTAAAACCGGTAATCACATTTTGAAAAGCTCAAAGTTGAACTTTGGTGGTGAAAGCTCAACTTTCATGATAAGAACAAAAAATGAAAGCTACCATTTAAAAATCTGAAAAAATTACAGTGAAGAGCCCTTTTTACCCTTTTTTCAACCAACAAATTTTCAAGATGGAATCCCTAGACCCCTGTGGGTAGAGAGGTCCGCCATTTTAACCAAAATTCAAAAAAATCGATAAAGTAAAGTAACACATCGATTACTACTAATTCGTGGGCGCTAATTTCGAATATGTGCTCAGTTTTTTTATTCGACCCCCCTGAACCCCCATATTAGCCCCTTGAATAGGGTCAAAATTCAAAAAAATGAAAAATAACGTGTGACTTGTCGTTTGTTGGGGTTGTTAGGGCACTGAGTTCGAAAATTTGCTTATTTTTTGGATTTGACCCTTTAATGCCCCTTTTAGCCCCCCAATTTCGGGGAAAACTATGTTGAGGAACGAAAATATCGCGTGGGATGTCGATATTAACTAATTTGAGGGCGTAGAATTCGAATATTGACTTACTTTTTGATCCGAGCCCCTCCCCGTACTTCAACTGACCCCTTCCACCAGTCATCGGTGATCAATATGGAATTGAATGTTTCAAAAAATTACAGGGAGTGGGTCGAATCAAAAACGCCTTCAAATTAGTTAATATCGAATCGATATCCCACACGATATTTTCGTTTCGTGAAAAATTGGCAAAATAATGATGAATAATAGAGGCTATTTGACGTCCAAAAACGTATCCCAAAATAATTTTACTCCACGTTAATGTTTTGAGCTTTGAGGTGCCCAAACACTAAAAATGAAAAAATGACTTGAAAAATCACAAGCTCAGAATTTTGTGACCAATGTACTGAATTTGTGTTCATGTTTATTAATGTCCGATCAAATTAGACCATTTAAGAGCCGAATTTGGAATGAAGTGAGGAAAAAATTTTTTGTGTCAAAGTGCTCAGGAAAGTGTCCTGATCAACCTAGAAAAACCTCATCAAAATTTGCCTGGAGAATTTCCCCTTAGTTCCACATTTTTGTTCTCAGAACCAGTTTTTTGCATTTTTCTCGTTTCCTATCACTTTTTTTGAAAAATTAGTTCTACATATACAATTTTGAAGAAAACTTTAACATAAAATTCGAATTTGGAATGAAGTGAGGAAAAAATTTTTTGTGTCAAAGTGCTCAGGAAAGTGTCCTGATCAACCTAGAAAAACCTCATCAAAATTTGCCTGGAGAATTTCCCCTTAGTTCCACATTTTTGTTCTCAGAACCAGTTTTTTGCATTTTTCTCGTTTCCTATCACTTTTTTTGAAAAATTAGTTCTACATATACAATTTTGAAGAAAACTTTAACATAAAATTCATTTTATGAAAATTGAAAATTTTTGCATGGCTCCACCCTCCCTCCCCCTCCCTACTTTATTCCAAGTGAAATCCTAATTTGACTGAACTATAGGCTATTATGTTAATTTTTATTGCTTGATTTTGTGAAATATTGGAAAATTGTTGGATAATTTTCAATAGTAGACTTGTAGGTATCTTGAAATTTTATACTTTTTATGTTGAATACTTAAAAACTCAGGATGTTTGGGCTGCTTATACTGGTTTGAAAACCGTGCTAAAATCTCAGAAAATTCTAAAATTTTTGATGCTCCAAATTCTGTGGAATAAGTTTGTGTTTTGTTGATGAAATATTATTTGTATAGGGTTACTTTTTTTTGCAGTTTTCGTTCTCACTTTGATGGTAGGACGAGTTCACTTCTCAAAAAATAATGGATTTTTTTCAACAAGATCTCTATGTTCCTTTACAAAAATTCCTCTTGATTATCTGGTGGGGAAGGGGTAACTACCTAAGTACCTACCTATTTAAAGTAATCATAATAATTTTGGATCCCTAGCTCAAGTATTTTGGGGTTGAGGGGCCGAAATGTGTGTTTCTTTCATCATTTTCTCATCATTTTTTGCTAAATACAGATGAAAATTGCCCATATTTTTCAGACAGCTTCTATAGAGGGTTGGAGGAACCCTAATTTTTTTCAAAATTTTTGGGAAATTTTTCGCTGAGTAATGCTCTTTTAAAAAGTTTGAATCCCTTTTTGTCATGAAGAGTCAAAAAGGCAATGGAATTTTTTCCTTAAATTGAGTACCATTAATTTATTCATTCCATAAGTATATCACAAAAAAAATTTAATTTTGAAGCGGTGGAAATTTGTCAAAAAAAATTGAAACTGACGCCCGCGCCCCGAGCAATAAAAACGTGTATTTATACCTATGTTCAATACACTTCAGCAGCAACAAAAAAAATTCATCACTTAAAGAAAGATTTACGATAATATCTGATATAAAATCATAATTGAGGACCCTAACTCTTGGGACCCATCTTGGACCCTTCACCCCACCCCAATTTTGAGTCAATACAAGGTAGGCAATATGGGTGTCGATTTCTAGAGAGGTAAAAAAAAACCTTTCTACAGATGATATTTTTTATCTTTTTTGTTAAAAACTTTTAAATCGAAAAAATGAAAAATTATTATTTTTTGTGAAAATTTAATTTCGTGATCGTAATCCTTTTAAGGTTTAATTTTAAAAAAAATGATATGTATGAAATTTTTTCTGCCTTAATGTTTACTTGTAAAATAACTAGGTACTCAAAAATTGTACATTTTGAAAACAATGGATTCAAAAAAATCACTCTGTTTACTAAATAACCAATTACCAAATTCTACCTACGTAAATGGTCAAAACCAGAACAACGCAATACACAAAAATTATTCGCAATTTATACGTACATATCTATCTATGTACATTGAAATTTTCTAAACACCTCGGGAATTGGCAATACACAGATTTCAAGTATGATTCATTTAAAAAGCACTACATCAGAGATTTACTTTGACATCGTAAATAATTTTTTATAATCCTGTATTTGACAAGGGGTTATCTCTAATGTCAAGATAACCAGAGGACAATTACACTCGAACTAATAACAAATTTTAGACATTTCTTCGAATAATGAATTAATTCTTTGGAACTGTTCGTGCTCAAGTACACATGCTGTGGAATCACCTTAAATTTAATACTCATTGGATGGCAATGATGGGATGGAAATTGGAATCGATACAAATCATTCAAATTATACGATTAAAGTATGAGAATGAAATCCGCGGATACGATTGAAGCTTTGAACTATCTAGTATCTTCCGAAAGAAAAAAAGTTTCTTTGAAGTGACATGATACACCTATACAAGTTTATGATACTGAAAAAATACTACTTTTTACTAGGAAACCTACGTTTACGTAAAAATGTAAAATGTTCAAAGAAAAATCGCAACAATTCTTTGATTTTTCACACGTGAGCTCGGTTTTACGTGAAGATGACGAAGATAAACATTCCGGCTCGAATTGCTCGAAATATCACAGATACTGTGGAAATTATTTACGTTAAATTTTATCGTCATTGGATTTTTTTACATGATATATTGCATTAGATACGATAAGATTAATTTTATCGAAAGTAAAAAAAAAATGTCATAAAATGTGCTTTTTCTGATACACCAATGATAAATTTTTTCGGCCAAAAATATACGATAATGAATTTTAGAGACTCGAAAAAGAAGTCATAAAACAATACAGCACTCGATTAAAAAAAAACTTTCCACGTATTTATTACTTACATAATTCCTTACACACGAGTCAAGAATTCGACTCACGAGTGCTTCGAAAAAGGAAAAAAATTCCGTAAATTTTCGCCAAAGTCGTCTGGTCTAATGTCAGGAAGTTTTAGTACAGGTAATTGAATTGTCCATGTACTCGATAAATGAAAAATTGTACTCGAATGTTTGTCACGATCACGTAGTGCAATCATGTTTCTAGAATGATATACAAATTGACAAGGATTTTTGAAAACTGCAATAAGTTCACGTGCTGTTTGAGAATGGGCAGGCGCGAGAACTCGAGTGTCGAGTGCAGCACGTCTTTTTGTAAAACATATTTAGGTGACACGATTGTCAAGATATTAACATCATTTCGTTTTTCAATTGGACATTGCTAAAGATGCAATTAAATCGAGCTTGTGTTTGAGTTTAATTTCAAGACGCCATAGATCTCGAGTTTAGTCACTCGATAAACTAATGTCGCGGTATTCAAGTCAAAGAGAACAAATTTTCCAAGAATTTAAGGTTCATCAGAGTAAGTACGCTCGAGTTTGATTCAAAGATCTCACTGAACTAAGAAACTGGAATCATTCATTGCATTGTAGAAAATACCTAATTACCTATGACGAATCTTTTGCCTTTGAACGTCACAATTCGTTGAAATTTTATTTTTATACACCTACCCGAGATTATTCAGAGCAGATAATGAGGCAATTAATTACAACTACGTATACATTTTTCTGAATAAAAATGAGGCTTCATCATATGGATTTTAAACGCAAAAAGAAACAAAAAAATTGTACAAGTTCGCTAACATAAGGAATGAAAGATGCTACCTATATCATGAATATGTTTCAGAGGATGGCTCAAAATTTTAGGTAGTCTCTTTTTTTACGGATTCATAACATTTCCATGTTCACTCACAATTTTTCAGTTGAAAAAACTGAAAAATTACGTAATTTAAAAAAAATAAAATTATTTGCATGCACATAATTTCGAAAATTTTGGCAATACCTACCCTCCCCACTCCCTCCTCCATTCCAAAAAACATGATCTCATTTTCAATGATTTTTGAATCGTAATAGTCTACAGTTCAAGAGGCAAAAAGTGCTCTAGAAATCGAAATTAGTGTGCACTGGACAAAAAAATCAGTTGGTTTATTATGGGTATGGGTTTTGTAGTCCCAAAAAATCGCATTTTGGATTTTTGCCCAGGCACAATAGAGAGCTGAGGCCCCATTTTTCCCCAATTTTTAAATTTGACCTTGGACAAAATTTTTTTTTCACATTCTGGTAGCAGACACTCCCTCGACTCCAAATATATGTCACATCCCTTGGGTCACGGGCACAATGAGGTGCTGGGCCCTCCAATGTGCGATTTTTTACCAAATTCGACTATTTTTGGCATAATAATGCCTCTGTAGGCGACATGCGTTATGCTGGACAAAAAAAATCAAACGCAATGTATTCTTGGGTTCATTCCGCGTCCAATGAACCAAAGTTTGAAGAAAGCTGTTGGCTTAATGGGCCGTGGTGGAATTTCAAAGTTTTGAAAACTTTCCTCCCCCTTTCATTAAAAAATAAGTTATGAAAAAAAAATCTGAAACTTGGGTTGCGACCTATCAAAATGGGTTAAAATTTCACGAGCAGAACGAAATTATTGATGAAAATTAAATTTGAGCAATTTTAACCCATTTTGAGCCCCAAATTAGGTCAATTTTTGATTATTTTCAAAGAATTGACATGTGACCTATGAAAGTGATGTAGAATTTCACCAGAAATTCAAAAATACCATCCAAATTTTTTTGAGCAACTTTTGAGAATTTTGAGCCTCAATTTGAGTTAATTTTTGATCGATTTCAAAAAATTGGCATGTAACCTATGAAAGTGGGGTAAACTTTTGCCAGAAATTCAAAAATACCATCTAAATTTTTTTGAGCATCTTTTGAGAATTTTAAGCCTTTGATTTAGTAGAAAAATTTCATAGAGAAACCAAAAATCATAATCGAATAATTTTCTAAATGAAATTAAACTCGCTTATTTTTTCAACTGAATGTAATTGATTTGAATTTTCCATTTTCCTTTTTATCAGTTTTCTTTAGATGATTGATTTTTTCGCATTTCAATGAAATATTTTGCGCTTAAAATTACTCAAACTTGAAAGTTGTTTGAAAAAGTTTTGAAATACATTTCAAAATCTTTGGAGAAATTCTATTCCTTTTTCGAAGGTCACATGTCAATTTTTTGAAATTGATCAAAAATTGATTCAATTTGAGGCTCAAAATTCTCAAAAGTTGCTTTAAAAAAGTTTTGGATAATATTTTTGAATTTTTGGCAATATGCTACCCTACTTACGTAGGTCACTTGTCAATTCTTGAAATTAATCAAAAATTGACTCAAATTGAGGCTCAAAATTCTCAAAAGTTGCTAAAAAAAAATTGGATGGTATTTTTGAATTTCTGGTGAAATTTTACCCCTTAACTTGAAAAGTTGAGCTGAGAGCTTACTTGTGATATTTGAAATTTGAGCTTTTCGCAATAAAGCTCAACTTTGAACTTTGGAAAATTTTCATGAGTGACTTTGAATCTCTCTTCAATTTCCTTTCTGATGACGTAAACATATTCACGCTACGTATTTCCGTTTGTGAGCTGTAAGCTCACAAAGTTGAATACTTTCACTAGACAAAGTGAAAAAAATAAAACCCCTTCCCCTTCGCTCCTTAAAAGGTTTGGGAAGGAAAGGAAGATGCTTTTCTTGTAAGGAAGATTACATGATCTCATAACAAAAAATTCGGCAAAATCAAAAAAGTCCTCAAGTCAAAATCAAAAAAGTCCTCAAGTCAAAATCAAAAAAGTCCTCAAGTCAAAATCAAAAAAGTCCTCAAGTCAAAATCAAAAAAGTCCTCAAGTCAAAAACCTAGTGAACTGATATGGGAGGACCCAAGTGTTTTCGCTTGGGTCGTTTTGAGGTTCTTCAACTTTCAAAAAATCAGAATAGGCGATTCTTTTGGTATAGGAACAGTCGAAATCATACTTAATAAGCTATACTCTTTTGAAAAAAAAAGGTTGGAGTAATATTTTTTTCAAGGAGGACAAATTCAACAAGTTTTTCGTCAGAGAAATGTTTTAAATCATGGAATGCTGTAATTTTGTTAATATTTTAACATGGATATGTTGTGTTGCTAAGGTGAGGCGGAGAGGATTATTCATCCATAAAAAGTAGTCATTATCTAACTTTAAAAAGTTTTTAAAAAATACAGATGATTTTAGACTCTGTTTGAAACGCCTCCAAAATTATTTAAATAATTTTATGACAATTTTGTAAAAATTACATTTTTTTTTAAATCCAAAAATTTGGGGAAGTGCCAATTTGTTGCCATACCTTTTAGTTCTCTATTCCCCCTGACACCTTTCAAACTATTTAGTTGGCCGATTTTTGAAACGTATGTCTGCAAACTTGGAATACCTCTCCATCCAAAATTTAAATGATTTTGTGGTCAATTCATGAGAATGGCCATTTTTCAAAAATACTAACAGAAATATGAGATACATGCCAATTTGATACCGTCCATTTTGATTACCTTATATCCTTTCAACAATTATTTGGCAAAATTTTAAAAACTAGTCTGTGTAAATTGGGATTTTCAAAAATTGAATAAAAAAGGTTTAAGTAGGTACCTAAGTATCGAACATTTTAAGGAAAGATCAGTTGATTTTTTATTAATTTTTTAAAAATAATATTGAAATATTTTTGCTTATTTACCTATTTAAAAATTTTGAAAAATAGAAAAATAGAATATTCTTTGCACGTTTTGGTGTGAAGTATAAACTATTACCTATTATATGTAAGTTTTCAATAATATAGGCATCATAGCGGGTCGCTTTTTTAAGGTGTTTGTCACTTTTTTTTGACTTTGTCACTTTTGATTACTTTTCACGTCTAAAAGGTCACTTTGGTTACTTTTTCTCCCTCAAAAGTCACTATTTCTTCGCACTTCCAGGCAAAAATTCAAATTTTCACGTAAAAATTGCTATTTTTCAAAATTCTTTAATAAAAAAATAAAAAAATGATTTTTGTTAGTTTGTTTGTTGTTTTGACGAAGGAATTTAATAAATGAAATCATTCACATCTTTTCAGTTATGTTTGCAGAAAACTACAAAAAAATCCCCCCTCCAAAAAAAAAGTAAAAAAAATTGCCCCGAAGAAAATTGAATTTTTGGTTACTTTTGTCATTTTTTGGCCACTTTTTGTTCACTTTTTGCTCAAAAAAAGTTACTGGAATTTACTTTTTTCTTCAAAAATTTCGCTATGATGCCTGATAATGCATTTCTGCAGGCATTACAAGGCATAAAAATTAATTTCCCAACATTCCTATGACTTATCGTTATCAATATTCTGTCAGAATTGATAACAATTATGAAAATTTATTTTCGTTCCTCTGGGATAAATAAATTCACAACTTTTTCCCCCTCCCTTCTTCTCAACCTGTAACTATCCATGTCAAATGTATTATTTTGATGGGAAAAAATTCAGCAAGTTTTCCTTCTAGGAAAAGACGTTAAAATCATGGGTGTGTTTATAAAAAAATATTCTTTCACGAAAATTCTCCAGATTTTTTGTTAATGAATATTACATAACGGAAGAAAATATAACTGGTGAAGGTGATGAATTGTTATATGTCTGATGAAAGTCAGAAAATTACACCCATTGCTTCAAAGAATAGTTTTTTAAGGTTTGCCAAAGAAAATGTTAAAAGTCTTGACTTTTGGTTACTCAGCCCTAAAAGATACCCAGGTATTGGAAATTTTCAATTAAAGTAGGGTTCAGAACCACAGAAGCGATTTTTTTCAGCGGTGAAAGTTTTTATTACATTATTTTTCTTTGCAGTAGGTATCAATTTCTGCATATTTTATTCAAACAAATTTCAGTTTTCAAATTTTGAGATTTTTTTCAATTTTTTTCTAAAATTGTTGTCACGTTAATGAAGTTTGATAAGATATTGAAAAATTCAGTATACCTACCTATAGAAAAAAATGAATCAAATTATTTATTAAAAATGAAAAAAATTCCACGTAATTTATGTTGATTTTTTTTCAAAAAAAAGAACGTGATTATTTTTTTCGACCTTTCCTCTCCATCGACTTCTCAAGTAAATCGAAATTAGTTCCCCTGAAGTTGTTCACATGAAAACTTTAATTTTCTTATGACGTA
Organism: Pseudococcus viburni; assembly: GCA_033439095.1. Classification (NCBI taxonomy): domain Eukaryota; kingdom Metazoa; phylum Arthropoda; class Insecta; order Hemiptera; family Pseudococcidae; genus Pseudococcus; species Pseudococcus viburni. The sequence continues at coordinate 523,416 of JAVBJF010000149.1, forward strand.
TTTATCACTCGTATTTCGAAAAATTGCTCGAAATTGAGCAAAAAGTTGTCATATTTTTCTAAAACGGTGATAATTGAAAAATAATACGAATATTCGTCAAGCACCCTCACTCGACTTAATGTGAGAAATTCACAATTATATATGAAATTCCGTGAAATAATGGAGATGACTCAGGAAAAGAAAACCGATAGGAATTTTTTATATGGCCTTGTACTTGGAAAACTAGTGACGAAAGCAGCCCAGTTACGCAATTACATTTAAGTACGTACGAAAATTTCTAGGAATAGTTACATTTCTTTTTTTGTCATATAGTCATATTATCAACCTACAGTTGAATGAAATAATTTTTTGTCAAATGAATACCTACTTATGGAAAATTCGATTGGTTATAACCAAACAACTTATCAAGGGGTGTGTAAATAAGAAAGAAAGTTGAAAAAAAAAACATTATAATTTTGATCGTTTTTTTTTTTAGATAAATTATTTATACGAATAATCCGAAAAATTGATATTTTTTAACCTCAGAAATTTTCCATTGAACTTGATCTAAAATTTAAGGGTCAATTTTTCCCTGAAATTCCCCTTATGCTCTTATCGTATAAATACTAATGCCATGTGACGAAAATGTCATCTTTATTGAAAGTAAACCTACTTCAGGTGTTTATCAATTGCTTATCTCAATATTTTCATTTTTTTATCATTACAGAAAAAAATAAATAAAAACGCGCAATCACTTTTTCGTCGTAAAAATAGTAAAAAAAAGAGTAAAACTTACGTTATGGTGAAAATTTCGATAACCAGCGACGAAACTTTACCGTTGACCTGTACATCGTAACACCATAAACAACAATAAACCAGATACTAATTCTCGTGTTTCCTTCTATTTGCGAATTTTCAAACAAAACCACACCAAAATAATTTTCCGTTTCGACAACGTTCGTCGGTTTTTCGTCAAATAATTTTTTTAAATTGAAAAAAATATCTACTCTATGTTAAATCGTAATTAGAATTAAAAAATTTCTTCCTACCTGTGAGAATACTTCAATCAGCGTAGTACTAAAATCTACCTCTGCATGAACGAAAAAACCCACGAAGATTACGTTAAGCTCCGGTAATCGAAGGGAATCCGCGAATAATGGTTTTTTTATTAATATACTTAAGACAGGTTCGTATACTTGGCAATTTAACTTCAAAGTAATAATCGAATTGAACGTTGCAGTCGGTTACGATAGGAGGTAACTTTTTGGAAAAATTCCATTTTTTTTGTACTCATCGACATCATTACACGTAGTCTGTGTAAGTAACACCTCGAGAGGAAGGTTTGCGTTTGTTATTACCAAATAATGACGTAAAATGTTGGTAAATAGATGAAATATAGGTAGGTAAAAATTTACTTTAAAATGTTGAACCGAGAATCCTATACGAAGAACTCGGTATGATAAGAAATTTTTATCATCGAGTTTTCCTCATTATCTCGTGATATTACATAATCAATAAGCATCGCGTTTTTTTATTTGTACAGATGTCATAAAAACATAAATGTACCATAGGCCAACTTATATAGGTGTAAAAGTCTCTTTATTCGGTTATCTTACATCTGTCTGCAAAGTATGAACTTTTGGCGTGATAACGAAAGTTAGGGAAAATTTTCAAGGTGATTTTTTTTAATTGCATGTGATTCGTGCTTAAAATGAAAAGAAAAAGAAAACTTATCTCGAGTTCTTTTGACTTCTCGTGTATGAAATATGTTGGTATTAAGAATGCATAAGAAGGCGCCATTCATCTTGGAGTATTACGAAATTTCAATATGTTCGACAAATGTTTTACGAATTTTTTTCGATTCGAGTGGTGCTTCGAAAATCAACACCTTGGGACCCGAAGTAAAGCTAAACCTATATCTAGATAGGTATCGTGTGGAAGATTAGTGTATTATTTTCGAGTACCCACATACGTGTTTTAAAGTACACCGTCTTTATCAATTGACAACCGTGATAAAAATCCATTCGAACGACGAATAAATATTAAATAATACAATAATGAAAATGTTTACACGATTTACCAAACGACGAATTTCGTTTACAATAATTTTAATTGAAAAAGCATACGTGATGCGTAGATCTGACAAATAATATTGTGTAATACGCAGAGTTGTCATGTAGAATGTAAAATGTAGAATAAAATGTAGAATAAGATGTAGAATAAGTAAAGTAGAATAAGTTTTGGAAAAAATGTAAAATGTAGAATAAGTAGAATAAGTAGAATTTGTAAAATAAGCCGGAAAAAACGTAAATTTCATTGAATTATGTTCAAATTTCTCGACTGTAATATTTAATTCATGAGTTTTTTACCGATCAGAGACCTATTAATACGTTTTCAATCCTTTTTTGAAAAATTGTATTTAATTTCAGGACAGAAAATTTCATTAGCTAAAGAGTAAAGAATTGATAATGATGATATCATATCATGAAATTTTGGACTGAAAATTGGAAATCTTGTTTACTAAAGAAATTGAAAATCCAGATTAACGACTGATTAACGGAATAATAATAATGGCAAACATTTAGACAAAAAGTTGTTTAAATTTGAAAAAATGAAAAGTTCAAAAATTGAATTATTAAAAATAACAAGAGTACTCTTCAATCGAATCGAAAGATAGAAATTCAAAATCAAAAATTATAAAAGTAAAAATATTATTGAAACTTGAAATCAGAAATTATAAAAGTAAAAACATCAAGGTTGAAACTCGAAAGTCGAAATCAAACATTATAAAAGTAAATACATTTTAGTATTAGTACTTAGGTAATCGGTTGTTCGAGCCATCATTGTCTTATTAGCCAATCAGAAGAGCCCTACAGCTTATTTTACATTTTACACTTATTCTACATAAAAATTTAACTTATTCTACATTTTTACGTAAAATGTAGAATAAGATATTCTACATGTAAAATGACAACTCTGATTAGTACTTAGGTAATCGGTTGTTCGAGCCATCATTGTCTTATTAGCCAATCAGAAGAGCCCTACAGCTTATTTTACATTTTACACTTATTCTACATAAAAATTTAACTTATTCTACATTTTTACGTAAAATGTAGAATAAGATATTCTACATGTAAAATGACAACTCTGGTAATACGTCAAAATACCTACGAGTCCCCTTCTGGGTGTGTAGAGGGTTTTTCTCCATGTACGTTTTTAATTATACCACTCGTATGAACGATGCGGTTATTAATTATTCGTACAAGTTTGAAAATGTAATTAGTCGAGATACGATAAAAATCATAATTCAGTCATTCGGAGATGTCGTTGCACTGGAAGTTGTATTTTTTGGGGAATTTTTAATAGGTATCTGTGTAGGTTGAAAATTGCGTGAAATTTTGCTAAATCTGTCGTGTTCTGAGTAGTTTTACGAGTTGAAACCAGAAATCGAAGGAGTAAAAATAACTCGAGAATTGAGGTATTTTTTGCGTTTCAAAACAATGAAACGATAAAGCTATAAATTTTGATGGTGGATAATGTGTTGCGAGTGGATTTTATCGAAAAATTGTTTTTTTCGAAAAATAAGTGAGAAATTATTTTTTGGGGGATTTAATTGATGATGAATATGAATATTTTTGGCAAGAATTCAAAAGCAAGTATGGGTATGGATTGAAATAAATTGAAAGTTCATAAAAGCTGTAGTGAAATTACCTACGTCAATTATTATTTTTGGTAAGACGATGGGAAAGAACTAGGTGTTTTTTTTTTGATATTTTTACATTATGATACCTGCAAAATTTTTAATATCAAAAATCCTTAATTTTTTGTTTTTTTCCTGCCAAGTTCAACTGAATGAAAGAAGTTTGAATTTAGAAGCTGTACGATTTTTATTTGGTATTTCATTACCGGAGAAAAATCTATAATTTTTAAAAAATTTTATGAAGTATTTAGGTGTGATTTTTTCAAAAGTATGTAGAGCATTTTTTGAGATCTCATGTAAAAATTGGCTTCGTGAGAAAGAATACATTTTTTCTCAATATCAAGGTACCTCGAAATGAAATAGATGGAATTTGATGCCAATTTGAGAATTTTCTAAGAAAATTTCATATTATTTTAAACATAAAAATATAATGTGTGATATTATTGTTTTTTTTTTAAATCCCAAGTTCAAATACATACATATCGTCTTTCTAATGCTAAAAGATCGTAACTCCAAAACTTTACTTTTTATGGGAGGTTAAAAAAACTGTATTACCTACTTCAGATTTTTTTGAATTTCGTGGAGAAAGAGTTGATTTTACTATGTTTTTTTAGTGTTTCGAATGAATTTTCAAATTCTTTTTTCTTGAACTGCTGATTTTTAATTTTTAAAATGGAGGTAAGTACGACTTTTTATTGGTACTTGAACACAGTAAACCTATGGAGTTACGCCAAATTAAAAATCGGAATTTTGAAAAATAATAATTGAAAATTCCTTTTAAACACAAAAAAGCATATTAAAATCATCATTTCCACGAAATTCAAAAATTTCGAGTAATACAGTTTTTTATCACTCTTGTAAAAAGTAAAGGTATGGAGTTATGACCTTTTAGCATTAAAGAGGGACGATTTGATGAAGCTACGGCCAAAAAGTTTCAAAATATTGAGGATATGGAGTTACACCAACATTTTAATTTTAAGGATTTTTTTGATTTTTGGGTTATGTTGCTATCATCAGATAGAGGACGTCCTGACGTTGTCATTTCAGCAAAAAAAATAAATAAAAATAGATAAATTTTGGAGTTACGACCTTTTAGCATTAGAGGGACGATATACATTTATGGACCAAGTCTATGGGGATGGGTGAGGGGGGGTTTTAAAACCTCTTTTTCCTCGTAATTGCGATTGAAACAAAATGCGAATTAAATCAAAAGGGAATTTGCCTGAAATGTTAAATATTTTGCTTGAACTGATAATTCGAATAATTTTTTCAAAAATTCACAATTTTATAACAAAAAAAGTTGTCACTTTTTTCTCAAATTTTCCGATTTTTTGAAAAAAATTTGAATTAATTAGTCCCTTGGCATTGAATTTCATATTAAAAATATTATAAGGTGTAAGGAATTCGATTTTTTTAAAAGGCCTCGGCCAGTTTTTTAAGAAAAATGCAGACCAAGAGAAAATTCATATTTTGTATCACTCTTTCGTCAATCCCGAATTCCTAGGAAAGCTTCAATTATTCTAACCAATTTTAGAAACAATTTTTTTTTTAGAAATTTATCAATTTAGTGAAAATGATTTCATTTGATGCGGTGTTTTGCTTTAGTTAATGTAGGTAAATGTGAAATTTTGTGATTTTTTTGTACACCTCAAGCCTCATTTTTCTTGAAAAAAAAACAAAAAATACAAACGTAGTCCAACCTCCTTGCTGCTTTGTAAGCCACACATATCGTGGTTTTTGTTTTGTATTGATTTCATATCTTTTGATAAACCAGTACTATCTCTAACTTTTTTTAACCAAAGATATGCGAAAACTCATTTATCTTCTATTTTTGTGCAAAAATCCAAATTTGGCAAAAGGAGTGTTGTGAAGAGGGTCGTAACAAAAAATTATTCAAATTCTGAAATAATTTGTGCTCGACTCTGCTAAAAACATGAATAATATACTACTCAGATTTTTTGATCAAATTTAAACATTTGTAAAGTCCATGGGAGGGGGGAGATCTTTCAAAAATAGTTCAATTCTTAAACCTTGATTCAAAAAACTACCAAATTAATAGACGTAATTTTGAATTTTTTCGAATTTTGGCCAAAATTGTGAAACACGGTGACCCTCTTTTCTTCAAAGTTCAAAATTTCAAAATAAAAATTATTGTTCATGAGTGATCTTGGTGAGATGTATTGGATATATATTTTCACTAGTTCTTGATGAGGCCTTTGAAATGAAGTTGAGCTTTATGTGCAAAATTTCAAATTTCAGATTCGAGAAATTTTATGAATATTTGTGAATTTACTTTATGATGAACTTTCTAATGGCGTTAGTAAACAGGTTGACGTCAAGTAGGTATTACCAATCTTGAAATGTAAGACTCTCAAGTTGATGAAAAAAAAAATAGGTAATAAAATTCTGTTCCTCGATTTCTTTGAAGACTGAGGTGGGGGGATGATGGTTTTGGAAATTGTGGGGTTTATCAGAGTCTCCAAAATAAAATAAAAACATCCAAGTGATGGAGTGACTCATACGACATTTTTAAAAATTCATTTCAGTGAAAGGCGTTTTTGTACAATTACTTTCTAAATTAGGTTTTTTGCATCATTTTAAAGACAAACGTGAAAAATTTTTCAAAAAATTGCCCTATCTTAAATTTAGTGAGCAACTGCTTGAAATCTCGATCTCGTAAAAATCAAAGATCTAAATCAAGAATGAAATATAATTTTTTTAATGATTTCAATTGATCTAAAATTTCAAAAATTATAAAAAATTTGATTTTTTATGGGATCCTGAAACTATCACTAAAGTGAATATTACACCTCCAACGGTTCCAGTTGATAGATGTGGTGAAGAAGAGGAATAGGGCGATGAATTATGATCTAAAAAAATCCAATAAATCAACTTTTCGACTTAGAAATATAATTTTGATCATCGATCACTTCTTATTTCTTTTTCATAAAAAATATAATGAAATTATTTAGTCCAATATTAAAAACAAATTAGCATTCGTGTTAAAATTCAAACACAAAAAAAATGCATTAAATAAAATTACGCGAGATACGAATTCTCGCTTTTTTGTCATTAGTACCTATACGTCTTAATCTCAACAACATTCAAAGTTCACAGCTAATTCATACATATATGAGGATCGTCTTTTTTCAGTTGTACCAAGTTTTCACAAATAGACCAGTATTTTTTAGCAGCCAATTCATCTTTTACACCAGGAGAAAGTTCAGCTTCCTGTAAAAATGAACACAAGTCATTAAATTGATAATAATAATTATTATTATGTATTATTATCTAAATTAGGTACAAGACACGATAGGAATTATGTTTTGTATTCTGGATAATGATGATATAATTCCAAATCTGCATTGACTTTTCACCCCTTTATTACGATGCACATAGTGTATCTAAATTAAGCACCTAATGATAAGTTATCGTGTGATTGTCTTCTTTAAAATTTGTGGCCATTTTACGAATTATTATTCTAAGAGAATTTTAATTGGCGTTTTTGAAACGTTTCACAAATCTGAACCGATAATAAAGTTAATTGGCCAGTTGAATGTTCTACAAGGGAAATATTATTTTCAAAATTTACATCGAGATGATAAACAAATAACCTGTTTCTCCCTTATGGTATCATTGTTGGTGATTTCTGAGAAAAAGAAATGGGGAAAATTTTAATTTGATTGTTAATTATGGATATTTTTTCTGAATTGTGATCGATATTAAATGATTCGAGAATCGAGATCTTCAACCTTCATGGGTTTAAATTTTCAAGGTGGGGGGGGGTGGAAGAGAGAAAATCATCATATGATTAAAGCTCAATGATTCGCCAATTAAAATCTGATGAAATTGAAAATTCCCCTTTTCCTCTTCAATTTTCTCCATGAAATTGTTACCTTCTTGATGATTTCCCTTTTCTCAAAAATGAAGCCAAACTGTTATGAATTCATTATCTTTATTCAGGTACTTGAAATGTACGATACATAATGCGCCATTGTTCTTGAAAAATTGTAAGTAATCGAAGGTTCCCCAAATTCGTACGATATTAAAGGCCAATTCGATAAATAATTGGTATATAAAAATGGATGAAATTTTTCGAATCTGGAGCCAAAAAATTCATCGTACGACAAATATTGGTCTATTTCATTTAAATTTCAACAGATTATCTTTCCTATATCTAAATCCGTGTACTTTTCTGCCCTTTACAAATCAGAAAAGTGAAATATTCCAAGAAACGTAGACTTATTCCAATTCATTTTTTATCGCAATTCGCTATCCAACAATCCCGCCAAATCTAATTAGCAAAGAAAAAAATAATCTTAAAATAGGAACCACGTAGAAAGCTTTTTAAATTATAATTATTTTGTATTTCCCTAATTAATATTAGATAATAACTAGTTGGAAAATAAGGTGAAAATTTACAACAGATAATATCCATATCGGTTTTATCATCAATTGAATACGAGCACGTGGCCTAATAATACGTCTAAATTGTTTAAAATAAAATTTCGTATCTTTAATCCTTTTTAATGTACTTACGTGACATTCTGAATAATATTTTCCATTGGCACAAGTGAGTGCTTGTGATACTGCGCAGTAAATTGTTGTTTGTGCCCCTTCTTTAGGAGTCTGAAAATGATAAAAATTTCGTTATTTTATAAAAATAAATTACGGTGCCATTAACCTACATGCGATAATAATACGTAATCAAACCAACATCACGTATCGTTGGCGAAAATTGACTTTGAAAATTTCCAACCAACGTAGGTATAAAATTCGCATGTTGAATTGAATAAAACCGTTGTTAGATACAAAAGTGAAAATTTTCGAGTGTTGTTGAGCTTTTCAATTTACCATTTTTTTTTTCGTTTTTGTTGATATGTCTTGTCGAAGATACACGACTAATCCCATATAATTATCGATGAGCAATTGGATAGGTAACGAAAAACACAATTATCGCTTATCGAATTTCCAATTGATAATATATTCAATTACAAGTATTGTTTGCTTTGCTTTACCTTGAAACATGTTTTTACGATCAATTGTAACGGTAAATTCATTGGGAATGGTACATTTCTCCATATTCCAGAATCGATCAATCCGGGATGCAAACAGTTTGCAGTAACTCCTGTTGATGAAAAAATTCTTGTAAATGGGGGAATGTAAGAGGATTTGTATAAGTTAGAAATAAAAGGCGAAATAACCTGTTCCTTCTAATCTTCTGGCGAGTTCTAGAGTGAATAAGATGTTGGCGTATTTTGATACGTAATATAAGTAGGCTGGCAAAGCATCGACGGGGTTTGGGTTATTTAAATTAATTTTAGCCAGTCTGTATAACGATGAGGCAACGACGACTATTCTACTTGGTTTAGATTTTTTCAATAAATCTGTAACATATTATAATTGGTGGTTTTAATTTATGTATTTTACAGGTTTGAAGAGTGGAGCAGTTTTACTTTCTGGGTAAAATATGAAGCCTATTGATATTACGAGTGGAGAAAAAGTCATGGATGTTTATAAATTTTAGGTGAGTTGGACTTCAGTTTCTAAAAAATTATTTTAAGAAATAACAACTCTTAGAATCTGGAAAATACTGAAGCTGAGTACTTCGCAGCTTCCTATTACCTGAGAAACTGCAGAAAACCGATTTAAAATGCTGAGTTATTAGTAAAAATTGCTTGAAATTTGTCAAACTGCCCAGTTTCCTTAAAAATTGAGATGCAACAAGCAAATATAAAAATAACAAAACATATGATTAATTTGAAAATTACGAGACCAATTTTGAAAAATGAGATTATCCTAGGCCAGCCCTCATTGAGCCAGCGAAAAAATCGAGAATAGGCATCTTTGAAAATTTCATGCAGAAAGAAAATCCCAGCTGAAGGAGTAAAATTATTTTCTCAAAAACTTCCATAGGTATGCAATTTTTTCTGTCCTTTTTTTTTTTTACAAAATTGATGGGTATTTCGAAAACCAGAGGTGATGACAAATTTCTTTTTATGTCACTGGAAAAATGTATTCTATGCAGAAACTTTTGTCAACTGGAAGACGTGCTGCTGATTAAATAATCAAAAAATTATGCAAAACAGTGTAGAATTCAATTTTTGTAAAAATTCTTTGAAATGTTTCTCGATCGTATTTTTTGGTTAAACTGAGATGGATGAAAGAGTTTTATTTTGTAACTTCGCAAGGTATCAAAAATTGGTTTTTAAGTTGACACTGATTTTGGGCCTTTCAGAAGGAGTAGAATCGAGGGAAAACCTCAACTGAAAAACCAATTTTTGACACCTAAGTGTGGTTTCTATATCCAGGCTCACGAATTTTTTTTCAATTTTGATAGAAATTGAACTACAAGTTTTTTTTTGAAGATGAAATTTGAGTTTTTCCAAAATTTTGAGAACTCAAGAAATTAAATTTTCAGATTTGTACTGCCTTTTTGGAATTTGATCGAAAGTAGGAGCAGAAAGAGAAATAGTAATCTGAGAGACTAGCAAAACAATTGTACATAGGAAGGATATGCAAAAGGAAAATTAAGATTGATCCAATGTGTTTTTTTTTTTATAAAAATTCAATTTTTATTTTTTAAAAAAAATTAAATAAAGTAGGAAATATAATTCGTGAATTTTTAAAGTCTTTTGATTTCTTTAAGGAAGCGTTATCGTCTCCAAAATTTTCCAAACGGATGAAAATATTTCAATTTGAACAATCAAATTGCTGGTTGCTGGAGTTTCAGGAATAGTTGAATGAACGAATATTCGAGGAAGAGGGGTAGAGAGGCTTGTTAGAAAGAAGCTGAGGCGTTATAAGCTTGCAAAGTCGAAATTAAAATTTTATTTGCCTAAAACAAAATTTCTTCAAAAAATGTTGATTTTTGCAAAAGGTGTGGAAATCATTTAGGACTTCTAAGAAATTGGATTCCCCCCTTTTTTTTTGAGTATTTTAACAAGTTGATTTACTTTTTTTTAATTTCGAAGAGGAGACTGCATCACAGATAGACCATAAAGGGCAGAGGGAGCAGTTTGACTGTCCAATAATGGAAAAACTGCATTTCAGTTGGGGAAATTGGATCAGAGTAGGAAAATTTTCGGAAATTGTGTTTTTTTGAGAAGAAATTTTCAGTTTAAGTTGAAAAAAAAGTGGGAAAAATCATTCTTGAGTCAGAAAAATTATTTCAATTGGAAATTTTTGATTTTTTGCTTCCGCAATAAGCCAGCTCTGATTCTTCTCTACACTGAATACCTCATGTTCGTTTTTTAAAGCTGTTAAATTTGACCAAATGTTACAATTTTGAATTTTGTTTAAAATGGCTGGAAATTATGGAATTCAGTCGAGGACCTAATTTTCATTAATTTTACTCGAAATTTTTTTTACGTATTTTCGCTTTCGCTAAAAAAAAGATGTAATTTTTGAAAAAATTCATTTAAGATTGAAAAATCAGCTTTGGCAGTTGAAATTTTAGTTATAAAACATGCACTTTCCAAATATCTCATTCCTGTTCAACCAAAAACGAAAATGTTGTAAATTTTTCTTTAAAATCTTTTTGCTTCCACAACTGAATTTGAATCAGTGAAAAGTCACTGATAAATAGTCAAAATTGCAGCATAGGAAAAATCAGCGAAATTTTTTGATTTTCAGTGAATTTTTGTTAATTTTTCAAAGAATTTCACTAATTTTTTAAAAAAACTTCACTGATTTTTCTAAGAATTTCAGAGATTTTATTGACTCCAGTCTCCAATGAATTTTTACTGATTTTCCAGATTTTTTTTCACTGTTTTCTTTCAATAAATTTTTTAAATGATTTATTACTGTGCTGCAATTCTGACTGTTTTCCAGTGATTTTTGATAATTTTCACTGATTTATAAATGAGTAAATGTACATTTCTTTTACTTCCTCATTACCACATTTTAGGGTACTTCGGTAGACCTAATGAAATAGCTATTAACAAAATGTCAAACGAAATTATTCCCAGGCTGCTTTAAGTATAATTATAATTAACATTTCCACAACTATTACGTGCATACCCCATTAAATTCGGTACAACGATCCAACCTATACTATCTATTCGATTAGGTACTATTCGCAAAAAGAGTAATAAAAGTACGCCTCGCTTAAATGGTAAGAAATTCCAAAGCCTGTATTCAAATCACAACAGCTTGGTTTTTGGGTTAAAGCTGTTTATGTAATTGCATTTTATGATGGATTATATTTGGTATTTTTTGTCATTACCAGACCTATGTGTGTTTTATTACTCAAACGTGTAAATAGGTTTGTATGTACACATAAAATGTAGATAATAATAGGCAGCTTTCATGTAGGATGTTTTGTGTTAATATAAATTACTTTCTAAAATGGAGAGATATACTATACATGAAACGGAAAAGACCTCCTAGAGAATTCGTAATTTTTTTCAAATCGAAAGTTTTCTCGGTTGTGACGTATTAACAAATTGATAATAATTATAAAACTTTTGGATATTTAATTGTTATTAGGTGTAAAAAAAATGGTAATTCCGGGAAAGATTCCAGTATACCTATTTCCTTCCATCTCTCGCTACTTTTCAATTTTTCCTTCTTATAGCAAAATTGATGATTTTTTTTCGCTTTTGCACCGAACTGGTTATCAGATCTGGAATAAGAAGCCTCTCCCTTTGTTTAAGGAAAAAACTGGCAATTTAAAAAAATTACAAAAATTGTAACCCTCTGGTCTCTTTTCGTATGAGGTTTTTGGATTCACTAGTCGATTTCATTGTGGTGGAAAAGGAAGGAGTGTAGGTGTGTAAGGTTCAGTATCAGTACTGATGAAACCTGGAAATATGTTTAACTACGTTTTCAATTTCGGTTTCAATTTTAGCTTCAGTTTTCGTTAAATATTTTTGATCTTCGATTTCAAATTTCAGGATTTTTGAAACTTTTTGCTGAATTTTTTACACCTATTAATTGATTAAAATTTTAATTAATTAAGGACACAAGAACTGCACAATTATCAAAATTAGTTGAATAAAATTTTCAATTGTTGTGAATCAGAAGGAAAAAAAAGAAAGAAAAAATCGGAAAAATTTAGTAATAGCTTGAAAACCAGGCCCCATCCAGAGGAAAATTTTCCTTCCATCCTAAAAAATGGTAAAATTGCATTTTAAGTAGGGAAAATCAGAGTTGTCAGAAATTTTTTGGAAGGAATGACTTTTTTTGAGTCAATTTTCGTTTTGAGTTGGAAAACATGGGAAAAATTGTAATTTGAGTCGGAGAAATCCCACTTCAATCAGCAGTCAAAAAATTCTGATTTTTGCCCCTTCAATTAAGCCACCTTTCGATCTTTTTGAGGACTCTTGATAAAAGGCAAATCAAAGTTGACGTTATTAAGGAAGAGAATTAAAAATGGAAAATTCTCAATTTCAAATTGTTTTCAAATTTTTTGACTCAAAATGTAAACATTCTCGAATAATCAGAGGAAAAAAGCAGTGATTTTCCAACTTCACTCCAAATTTTTGACTAAAAATGCAATTTTGTTACTTTTAAAAGAGCAAGCCAAGCGTTCCTGCTCCCTTCTCCGATGTACCATCCCTTCCCCCTCCATTATTAGGAATCTTCAACCAATCAAAGTTTTATTTCAAATCTGTTAAAATTATTTTAGCTTTAATTATTCCATGTTAATTTCCTATCACTAATCACTAACTAAAAATTGAAAATACCTACCCTACTCATACGCTTTTTTTTTTTTTTTTACTGATTTTGACTTTTTTACATTTTTTAGGGTCAGAATGTAAATTTTTCCAAGTTTTCTAGAAAAATTATTACTTTTGCAGATTTTTTTGATTTGAAAGTATTTTTTTAAATTTTTCATGCCGAAAATATAATTTTATTATTATGGGGGGGGGGGGGTCTTTTCTTTTTAAAAAAGTCTTCTCGTGCCCAAATTACAATTAAAAATTCACTAGATAAAAAATCTTGATTACGTAACTCCACAAGTAATGAAGTATAAAAAATTATATAATATACCTATTAAAAGATGAGTCAATAAAAATGGACCATATTGATTAGTAGCCATAGTCACTTCCAGTCCATCTTCGGTTACTTGACGTTTGAATGTATTGGCCATGCCAGCATTATGAATCAAAATATCCAGCCTCGGTTCAGTTTTGTTGATTTCCGCTGCAAATTCTCGTACCGACTTCAAACTACTCAGATCCAATTTACGAACCACGATGTTATTATTTTTCGTTTGTGAAATGATTTCTTCTGCAAGATTGAAAAAGAATACGCAATTTAGAAGAAATTTAACGAATAGAAAGAATAATAAAGTAATGGAGCTTTTTTGCGTGCCGAGAGTTATTTTCTCTTATTTTTTATGGCCATTTTGTGTCATTTCAAAAAAATTCCTTTTTTTATCATGCTCTCAGAGAATGCTCGATTTTTAAGACTTCTTTTTAGTGTTCTCTATGGTTATTTAATAACCCACCTAATCTTTAACTACGTACTAATGAGTTAGACTGAGTGTTATAAATGTTGAGTCAGCAGATTTTAAGTACCTTTAACTTTCTCCGCAGTTTCGGTATTTCTGCATGCCATGATTACTCTAGCTTCACGTTCGGCCATATCTCGAGCGGTCTCTTTGCCAATGCCTGTTTAAAATAGGAATAAATTGAATATTTTGGGTGGAAAAATTCAGTGAAAAATGGAAATTAATAAAACATCTTAAAATATCATCAATAAATTGATGGAAAAATTTTTTTTCGGGGTAGAATTTTCTTAGAAGTGACGAAGAAAAAATTTATAGGTATTTTAAATTGAGGATTTTTCGAAAATTACGTAAAAATTTGAATTTCAAAACAGAGAGAAAAAATTTTCAAAAATTCATTTAGTTTTTCGCCTCCAAGTATCTTGGTTCCTGCCATCCTAAGATTAGGCAAATTCTCAAACCTGAACGTAATTAAAATTTTCCTTCGTTTTATCAAAAACCGTCGTAAATATTCATCCCAGACCACGCTGAGTATATTTTTTTTAATTTTATCTCAAAACCCCCAGTAAATAGGTTATCTTTGATTTAATCTCTCTCGACACTTGCCACAAACTCCACTCGAACCACGATTAAATTCATCTTAAATTTTGATTCCGATATCAAATTTCACTCTTATCTTGGCAAATTCCGATGTCCTCGAAAATTACACCGCATAACTCACCGAGATCTTCTCGAGACCGTGAAACCAAACGTAAAAAAAATCAAATTTCACCGCCTGCAGTTAAATTGGTATAGATTAAGCTGTAATCGTTACGCAATAATTGGGTTTTGTGTCTACAATGGATGTGATTTAACTTTCGTTAATGAGTATTATTAAAAAGCCAGTTTGAAATTTTGTTGCGGTCGAACCATCTTTGGCAGGTGTACGATTATCAAATTTTTTCCTCTTCGTCCCTCCTCACCATGGGTAATCGAACATCGAATTTTGAACCCTGATTAAACCTATAGATCACGAGGCGACGCGACTGTTCCATCAATGTTTATATAATTGTTTAGAAAATTTACAAGTTTAATTGTGCGTGATCCGGTCTCCGGTGTATTAACGTGGCCAGCCACTTAGATCTTTACAACCTGTTTCATGAACACGTATCCGTATTCGTATCAGCTCGTAGTACGATGTACACGTATACACATGTGCAGAACGTGTTTTTCGACCATGTTATTAAACATCGTGGGATTAGTTGGAAAAAAAATTGTACCAAATTTTGATAATTTTAGAGTTGAAGATTTCGAGCTTATGGGATATTGTCTGATCGATTGTCGTGTCGTAAAATTATGTTTAATTGGCGAGGCTTTAAAAATTTATGGCGAGATTTTATTCGCCTGTGGATAATTTTATCACCCACGATTAAGGTTTTATCACTCGATAAATTTATCGACGATGGATTCGAGTATCGGTGTAAAAATTCGTCGAAAAGAAAGGTGGGAAAATATTTACGAGATGAAAATTCCGGCGAATATTGACACGATGTCTGCCAATCTGTGAATTATGATTACCAGATGTCGATCGAATGTTTTCTAAACGAAAATGCGAGAAAGGAGCGATGCTTAGGTATAAAATATTTCTATTAAATTACATAGTATTATTGTGTTATAGTCTCGCTTCACATACCTGAATTTGCACCTGTTATGAGGACCGTTTTACCTTTCAGATTTGTTCTACTGTAACATAACTTGAGTGTGCAATAATTATAAATCCTTATTAGAATCAGCGTCAGTACGAATCCAAATAATGCTGATGCTATCGTGGCTGCGTAAATTTTCCAGCATGGCATACCTTGATCTTTATCCAAATCCATAGCGACTCTGTAAACGAACGAATTACGTAACCGATAAATAATGATTTTTACAGCATGTGATTTTTATTATACTTTGTATAGGTGTAGGTGAATTGGAGAGAAAATACTCTCGGTGGTCGAGAAGTGCTGAGTTGGCAGAGGAAAATATGAATGTTGGAGATACCTAATCTATTTTTTGAATCGTGGGTGGGAGTCTCCGGAATAAAATTTCAAGTGTCATTGCGCTTAATCATTCCTCGATGGATATTTTAATAATTCACGACGTGTTTTACGCGGGTCCTGGCGTTGTGATAAATTTACTAATGTGTGGATAATTATGACTAATTAATGCTGCTATGGATGAAAAATTTGGTCGGATTATCATTAGTGGAGATCGTGATAAATTTGGAAAAAACATCCTATTCAAATGAGATATTAATGAGTGGTGGTGGCGAAGAATTAATATTATCGATTAGGCGGATATTGATTTTTTTAGCCGGAAGGGATGTTGTCGATGTACCTGGGTAATTTTTGAGGTGGGTTTGAAAAATTTGAATAAAAATCGATAAGCTGTAATTTTTTAAAATTGAAGTCGAATTCGAATTTTAAATTTTATTTTTGGCTGAGAAAAAATCAATTGAGTACCTGTTTTCATGTTTTGGTACCTATTTTTAGTTTTTGATAGTTGAAAATAATGAGTTATTTCAAGGTTTTCCCAGCATCATAATTTTTTTGACAGGCAATTAAAAATGGTCTCTTGTACCTACTGAAATCCGTTTCAGAGGTAGGAACTAGGAAGTTTTATACTGAAAAATTCTGATTTTGAGGACACAATTTCCAAGTTATTCACTTTTTTTCTATTTGTGCTCTACTCTCTCATTTCTGAATCAGTGAAATTTATCAAAAATCACTGAAAAACAGTCAGAATTGCAGCACATTAATCGATCAGGGAAAATTTTTTCACTGAAAGCAAGTCAGTGAAACAAAATCACTGGAAATTAGTGAAATTTCACTGAAAATTCGGTGATATTTATGAAATTTACTGAAAAATCTGTGAAATTCTTTGAATAATCAGTGAAAATCCCTGAAAATTAGTGAATTTCATTGATTTTTCCTTTGCTGCAATTCTGACTGTTTATCAGTGATTTTTCACTGATTCGAAATGAGAGAGTACTTTTTTTTTTTGAAAAATTGAATACCATATGAAACGCTGAGAATTCAATAAAATCATATTTTGAAGGAAGAAAGTGGTTTTAAACAGGGACTAGGAGTCAGCCAAAAAGTTGACTCCTGACTCCACTTTGACTCCGGAGTCAATCTATGACCTTGACTCTTGACTCCGGAGTCAATCTATGACCTTGACCACTTAATTCTGGAGTCAAGCCGGAGCCGGAGTCAATTTGGAGTCAGTTTGACTCCGATTTTGGACCAGGGAATAGAAATTAGCCGAAAAGTTGACTTCTGACTCCACTTAACTCCCAGAGTCAAGGGGAAAAGTTGACTCCTTACTCCACCCTGACTCCTGACTCCGCTTGACTCCGGAGTCAATCTATGACCTTGACTACCTGACTCCGGCTCGACTCCGGAGTCAAGCCGTAGTCGGAGTCAATTTGGAGTCAGTTTGACTCCGATTCCGGAGTCGACTCCTATTTCCTGGTTTTAAATGATTTTAATGGACAGATTTCGAGGGGAGGGGATTGAAAGAATTTTAGTAAAGATGATATTCTACCGTTTTAAGGAGACATGAAGACACGTCCCAAAACTACAGATATGAAGAGGCGATTCTTGATTTTTAAAATTTATCTTTCTTTACTCCAGAAACTAACCATAATTGGCATTAATCGGGGGGGGGGGGGGGGGTAAAAAATTGAAAATTTAACATTGAAATCGGATTATTCCAATTTTTATATATTTTCGATTCGGTATGAAAATTCTCCAAAAGAAAGATCTTATTTTTGCAAATTTTCCTTCTCATACCTGATTTCTCTGACTAAAAGTCTTTCTGAAATATGGTTGCCACATTCTGAAAAAATGAGAAAAGTCGAGGATTTTCAAAAATCGGGGAAATTCGTGGAATAGGGTTGGTGCCAAAAATTTAGATTTGGCTGAAATTGAAATATGTTATAGAATATACAATTTTAAAGTCAACAAAACAAACCGCACTGAAATCGGTTGAGTAGAACTTGAGAAAAAAAATTTTAAAGTTCCGATTTTTGAACTCGTTCGAAAAACGACCGCCTCAACGAAAATATGCCCTGTGACGTCAGTTCCTCGTATTGGCGTCGCGAACATAACGGATTTCAACGCGCAATTTCAATTTTTCGTTGATTTCGAAGTTGACTTTATCGATTTTGCTGATTTTTTTTTACACGTTTTTTTCCATGATGTGGTAAAGTAAATTATCAATCATTTCTTCTAATTTTCCCCACTCAAATTTAATTATTTCAAGTTTCTCAACTCAAATTTTTTTCTTATAATTTTCTCAACTCAAATTTTTTTCTTCAAATTTTTGCAACCCGATTTTTTTCCTATAATTTCCTCAACTCAAATTTTTTCAGACGTAATTTTCGAAACTTGAATTTTTTCTTTCCATTTTCTCAACTCGAATTTTTTTCTTATCATTTTTTCAACTCAACTTTTTAAACTTAGATTTTTTCTTCCAATTTTCTCAACTCAAATTCGTTTCTTTCAATATTCTCAACTCGAATTTTTTTCTTATAACTTTCTCAGATCAAATTTTTTCAGAAGTAATTTTCAAAACTTAGATTTTTTTCTTCCAATTTTCTCAACTCAACTTTTTTTTTTCAATTTTCCCAAGTCAAATTTGTTTTTTTTTTCAATTTTATCAACTCAAATTTTTTTAAAAATAATTTTCTCAAATCAAATTTGTTCAAACGTAATTTTCTCAACTCAAATTTTTTCGAACATAATTTCATCAACTTAAATTTTTTCAGAAGTAATTTTCTCAACTCAGAATTTTTCTTTCAATTCAAATCATTTTTTTTCAATCTTCTCAACTTATTTTTTTCCAATTTCATCAACTCAAATTTGTTCAGACATAATTTTCTCAACTCAAATTTTTTCAAAAGTAATTTTCTCAACTCAGATTTTTTCTTTCAATTTTCTCAAATCATTTTTTCTCCTCTAATTTTCTTAACTCAATTTTTTTTCAATCTTCTCAATTCATTTTTTCCAATTTTATCAACCATTTATACGTCCTTAATCCTTGATAAAATAAATTATCAAGTACGCATTGAAAAATCAACGAAAAAAGTACGATTAATGATTAAGTTATCGAAAAATCGCAATATAATTTACGCGACGCGACGCGCCGGTTGTTTCGTTCCCGTTTGAATCCGAGGAACTGACGTCACAACAACGTAACCCTCGTAGCGATTCTTTTTCGCGACCCGCTTAATCTGCGGAATTCAATTGTCAATTTCTTTGATCCTAATGGACCAATTTGGATGCGGTTTGTTCCGTTGAAGTTATAATCGCGTATTTTATAACATATATTAATTTCAGCCAAATCTAAATTTTTGGCACCAACCCTATTTTGAAATTTTTACTCCTAAAATCGTAATTTTTTTCAATCAACTAATTTTGTTGAAAAATGAATTATTTTGTTCCTGAAAGGAAAGGAGAGAGTTGAGGATCTTGCTTCCTCTTCAGAACTGAAAAGTTGAAAAAAATTTAATTTTAGATTCTGATCATCTTTTATATTCGTCTAAGAGGTGTAAGGTGGAAAATTCGATCTCAAAGTAATTGCACGAGCTTTCCCTTCTCCTCTCTGTTCCAGAAAATTTAAACGTATTTTGATACAGAGAAAATGTTCCGTTCCCCATTTTTCATGGGCCTAATCCCATTTAGAATAGAAGTGCGAAGTTGTCCCTGTAAGAATACTTATTTTTTGCTTTTTGAAGAGCTCTGGAAAATTTGAAAACCTGAAAAAATCAGAATAAATAATTTTTGGAAAATAGTGACAACCATGTGTGTATTCTCTTCACAAATCATCTTTTTAAATTTTTTGGAATTACGAGTACTTGACCTTGAAAAACGGAGTTGTGGCAAAAAATGCTGCTGATGATTATGTTTTTACTTTTTTTAATCATGGGAGGTGCTCATAAGAACCGTAGATGGAAAAAATATTTTTTTCCATTTTTTGAGAAATGAAATCAATTATTTCTGTTAGAATTTTCTTGTATTTTTTTTCTTGTTTATTTTTATTTTTTTCAAGAAAGCCACTAAAACTGACTTTTCAAAAATATACTGTCTTCACCCATTTGAAAATTTCATTAATGAAAAAAAAACATGTGAGATGTAATAGATTTATTTTTTTTAAATCCTCGTAGCTTCAAATTTTACGCCACTCTCGTTTGTTTTTATCAAAAGTGGTTCAAAATTTCAGGGAGTAATTTTTTTTAATTTTCATTAAAAGGTTTTCTACATCGCTGACCTTGACCTTTGATTTAACCTATTTCCTTCTTAGTTGAACAAATAGTGTACCTAAATGGCTACTTGTGTTTTTGAATTAAGTTATGATTTTTACAGTTGGCACTTTCTCAAAAATACCCAATTGTTTTCATTTTTTACCAAAAAAATATCAAAATATGGTATCGAACCGTGAAAAGAAGAACGAAAACATCAAAAAATTGCACTTGATGATACTTTGGGATTAAACGAAAAAATTGTGATATTTTTTTCAAAATTATTAATTTTTTCAAATTATTAATTTTTTTGTTTGATTGTAAACGCAATTTAGGAAGATTAAGTTTGCAAATTTCCAATGGGAAAATTTTTTTCAAGATCATCATGGGGTCTGAAGCTGAACAAAATTCAGCGTTTATACCCTTACTCAACTTTTACATTAAACTAACCACTTCTTATACCTAACGTTATAAGAATTTTTTCCTTCAAATAATAAAGTGACAAATGAATTATTAGGGGGGAGGGGCGGTCGAAAATAAATTGGCATTTTTGTATCGTTTTCAAAAACTTCAATACATATAATTTTCTGAAGTCGTGCGGGGAAAAATTGGCACAGATATCTGAAAACTGATAAAGGAAACTTGAAAAAGATTCGTCATGATTTCATCTATTTTTGTGAGCTTACTTCATCCTAAATAAGTATGCATCACTTGAATGAATACGTTCAATATTGAAACTGATGGTAAATTTTTTCCAATTTTTGTCCGCAATAAATATTTTTAATTTGAAGAGAAATTTTTCTTCAAACCAACGCCGTGATTTACTTGTCCAATCTTCAAAATCATCTTACAACGGAGGTATCTCAATGGCATCGGCAGTAAAATTTTGAGCCGGAACAAAAATAAATCGAAAGTACATCATAAAAGAACCCATATCCAAAATTTGTACTCAAGTTCATTTATCGAATTATAGCGAATTTTTGAAGTTTCAAAATTACCTCTTCGACCTGCAAAAATGAAAAGTTGATTTAATCAAGGAAAAAACTAAAATTTGATATATAGGTACCCGATTTTTGACCTCCCGAATTAATTCGAAGCAGTTTTGAGACGTTTCGGAACCTTCAGAAAATTTTGGTATTTTCCAGCACTGAAGAAAAGCTTGTAAAAATGATCTTTAAACCAAAATTTTCCGAAATTTGTATCTGTCGGGTCAAAAATCCATAATTTATCACCCGCAAAATTTTTTAGAAAAAATACACCTGCAGCGTACACATTGAAGTAAAGAGCTGAACGTTGGTAGATATCCTATTGGGCGTACCTATTATTCAATTTTTTACAGAAAAATTTCCTACCAAAACATGAATAAAGACATCAGTTCTAAAAAGTGTTTTACCCAGAAAAAACGAAAAATGAGTTAATGACGTCATCGGGTAGTCTAGGTAATTCCTCACAAGTGTAGAAAAATAAAGATGGGCCATTTTTATGGAATTTTCCAAAATTTTCTGGAGGCTCTAAAACGTCTCAAAAGCGCTTCCAATCGTTTCGAGAGGTCGTAAATGGGGTATATACTGAATTTCAGCTTTTTGCGTTTCAATTTAGAATTATTGCTGAATGATCAAAAAATAATAAAAATAATAAAAATAATATTTAGGAAAGAAAAGGTCATTACATCCATAAAAATTTCAAAAAAAAACATTACTGTTCCAAAAGTTACTCAGTATAGGAAAAAATTCTGAGATTTCAATCATTACTTACACTGTTCCAAAAAGTACGTAGTTCCAACTTCGATTTCCCAAAAAAAAAATTTGGACTCGGCACTTTTTGAAATTGAGGTCTTTAGGTGGATTTCACGGGTCAGTTAGAAATTTTGGAAAATTTTGTTTAAATTGAATAAATAGATCACCAATATGGGTAATCTGAGTTTTAGGTGCTAAAGTTCATATGAACCATTTTTATGGGCTTTTCTTCAGTGCTAGAAAATTCTAAAATTTTTTGATTTTTTCAAAACGTTTTAAAACCGGTTCCAATCAATTCGAGAGGCTGAAAATGGGGTATATACCAAATTTCAGCTTTTTTCGTTGATTAGATTAAATTTTCATTTTTGCAGGGCGATGAGGTAATTTTGAAAATTCAAAAATTCGCCAAAATTCGAGAAATGAACCTTAGCAACTGAAATTTTGAATATGATCTTTTATAATGTACTTTCAATTTATTTTTGTTATAGGCCTATTTCTGCCTACACTCGACAAATCACCCAAAAATCTTTCTCACAAGTTAAAAACCAGTCAAATTATCTCTTTGTTCAGATAAACTTGACTTCAGAAACATATTCAAACAAAAAAACTCATAACCCACCGACCTATATTCTTTTTCCAGAATTCCACCGCAGAGGTCAAATGTGCGAAAAAAATGCGTACCCTGCCTACACCTTATTCGATTACCCAACTCGATACATTTTCCTCATACCAACATCTATATCCATCGTAAATTCGTTCTTCGTGCTATTGACTACAAAAGTTTAATTCAAATCCGCCGTCATCAATCAAGCCGATGATTATACGACAATGAGAAATGAAAACGTATCGAATCTTTCGCAAAGTAAAATAAAAAAAGTATCGCAATAAATCACCCATACGCATAAAGATGAAATAAATCTATTAAAAAAAACTTATGGCTGTGAGAAAAGTGTTGTACACATGAGGCATTAAAAAGTGAAGTTATTTCGAATATTAAACGACGTTGAGGTCTTCGTATGGAATTATTATGCATACGAACATGAACACGTCGATTACGAAAGTACCTACCAACACTTTTTAACACACAGGTACTCATCGTACGGAATGCTGATATTAAAATTAACAGTATTCGAGTATGTTATGTTTTTTTCACCCATCCATACAGTAATCTACTTCTGCTTCGAATGACATTCGTATTAGGTTTTATCATCCGAGTAGATATTGAAATTACCTACTTGTCTTTTTAATTGTCATTTTTATGCAGGGCTTCAAAAACCGAACTTTGTTGTGTTCCGGTTCCGTTCCCTTTTTTAGTTCTGTTCGGTTCCTTGGTTCGGTTCCCAAGAACTGTTCTTCAAAATAATGGTTCTTGGTTCGGTTCCCAAGAACCATTCTTCAAAAGAACGGTTCTCAGGTTCGGTTCCCAAGAACCGTTCTTCAAAAAAATGGTTCTTGGGTTCGGTTCCTAAGAACTGTTCTTCAAAAAAGCGGTTCTCAGGTTCGGTTCCCAAGAACCGTTCTTCAAAATAATGGTTCTCAGGTTCGGTTCTCAAGAACTGTTCTTCCAAAAAACGGTTCTCAGGTTCGGTTCTCAAGAACTGTTCTTCCAAAAAACGGTTCTCAGGTTCGGTTCCCAAGAACCGTTCTTCAAAAAACGGTTCTTAGGTTCGGTTCCCAAGAACCGTTCTTCAAAAAAACGGTTCTCAGGTTCGGTTCTCAAGAACCGTTCTTAAATTTTGTCATGTTCGGTTCGGTTCTGAACCAAAAGAACCGTTCTGAACGGTTCAGAACGGTTCTTTTGGTTCCGTTCCGTACATGTCAAATATTAGCGTGTGATGGTTTTGTTGTATTGCCAAACTCCAACATATCGTTAGAAAGGTAATTTCATCAGCTACCGAGTGATTTTTTTTTATTTTTTCAATTGAGTGGTGTGAAGTTTACCAGAATGGAAAAGAATGAAGTGCAATTTTATGTTGACTTAGTGATATTTTATGGCTGGCAACTTTTTTTGTCTAAAAATGTCCGCGGTGTTTCTAGCGGCATTAAACTACTTTAGACATGTACTTTAACAATTTTTCCATAAACGTCCATACAGGCCAAATTTCACCCATTTTTGTCCGCGTAATGGGTTACTCTGCATCAACTTGAACCAAAAATAAATTCGGTTTCCTGATTTTGTTCTATTTTTTTTTACAAGTTCCCTTTAATGATCTATTCACAAAACCATCATGATTTCTCTTCTAACACTGAAGGAGGGGGGGGGGGGGGAGCTCATAGTTTTCATACAATTGCAATTTTTTGCCAACTTATCCAACCCCAACATTGAAGGTTTATGTCTTGAAATTGGGTATATTATTCTTGGAGTAAATCTGTTTGCACAGTTTTAAAGGGTCTTGATAGAGATTAAAAATTGATAAACAAGTTTTTGAAGTTCAAAGCTGAACTTTAGTAGTGAAAGCTCAACTTCCGCGATAATTCTAAAAGATGAAGGCTGCGATCTAAAAATATGACAAAATCACAATAAAGAGCCACTCTTGCTCTTTTTTCGCCCAACAAATTTTCAAAACGAGACCTCGACACATCAGGGGGACACAAGAGCCTCAATTTTGGCCAAAATTCAAAAAAACATTGAAAGTGAAGTACCTAATTCATCAATTTCTACTAATTCTAAGGTGCTAGGTACTTTTTTTAAAAAAAATTAGTGATTTTGTCTTCGAAAAAGTGATTTCTTTCAAGTATTTCTGTTTTTAAATTTTAATCTTAAAAATATCGTTTTTTTAGATTTTAGTTCTATTGTTTTAATTTTAGTTTTGAGGTATTTTTAAAAATAAAAGCATGTCAAATTGTTTCCCCGCATTTCAAGAACTCATTTACTACGTCTTTTCTGAAATAAACTGAACTTTTCGATTATCCGACTTTTTTATGTATCCGACACTTCCCCGCCCTAATTATGTCGAATAATCGGGAGTCTACTGTACGTTGATTTTTATCAAATTAAAATCATTAGCTATACTAGATAATTTTGACGCAAAAGAGATTTCGACGATCCAAGCTCAAAATGCTGAGTTCAAATTTTTTCAAACTCTTGAATTTTTTTAATTTTAATTTTTTTCAAAGCTACAAATAATAACATTTTTCAATTAGTAATTTTTTTGAATTTAAATTTTCTTAAAATTTATTCAACTTTGATTTTTCCAATTTTTTAAAACTTCATTTTTTTTACTTTTCAAAATTTCCACCAATTACTTATTGAGTTGGGAGAAATTTTGAAAAACATGAAGTTGAAAATTTCTATAAAAATTCAATGTTGGAAAAAATGTTCAAGTATATCAATTATTGGAACAATGAAAACTTTCATATCTACCTATGGTTTGAAAAAAAAATCGAAAACAATAATTTTAAAATTATTCAAAACAGTTTTGGAGTTGGCAAAACTTTTGTTTAATATTATAAGTTTGAAAAAATGAAGAAATTGACAATGGAAAAATTTTCAATACCTAAATTTTTTCCTACCTGTTGTAAAATTTTAGGCAAATTAGATTTTTCTCAGCATCATTTCAACTTTGATTTTTAAAGTCTTAACCGATTTCTTATTTTTTTAAATTTCTTTCACTCAAAAATTTTTACCATAATTTCAAAATTTTTCCTCAATTTTAAATCCTAAAAAATTTCAACCTCAAGTTATAATTGAAAGAAATTTTTAAAGATATGGAATTGAAAAAAAAAATAAATATCAAGAGAAAATTGATGTTTTGGCTGCTTAAAAATTTTTAATATGGGAGATCAAATTTAGAATTAAAGAAATTGAAAAATTTAGGATTGAAAAAATTTGAACTTCGGATAAATTTGGACTGGGATCGTCGAAATTCCTTTTTGCGTCAAAATGATTTAAGAACTAGAGTCAAATAGATTATTGGATCATTTGAACATTTTAAAATCGATCCAATTTTTTTTTGTCAAACTAAGAATAAAATTTCATGAAATTTTTCAAAAAAATATTCACAGCAATGCTGCCAACCTATAACTCACACAATTATTGTAAAATTCAGATTCATCATTCAAATTGCTTACCTGAAAAGTGCATCAAAAAAGTTTTTAGGGATAAAAATTAAACTTTTTAACGTTGCCTAAATGATGTAATTTTGTTCAAATTTATTGCCTATTTCATGCAATAGGCAAGAATTACGCCTTACTTTTGCCTAATGCATGAAATCGGAAATGAGCTGCCCATTTCATGCACTAGGCAAAAAAAATGTCTATTTCATGAATTATTCAATTTCATCGATTAGGCGTAACATGCATATTAGGTTGTTG
This sequence comes from Pseudococcus viburni, assembly GCA_033439095.1. Classification (NCBI taxonomy): domain Eukaryota; kingdom Metazoa; phylum Arthropoda; class Insecta; order Hemiptera; family Pseudococcidae; genus Pseudococcus; species Pseudococcus viburni. Next base: position 549,866 of record JAVBJF010000149.1, read on the forward strand.
AGGGAAATGAGTTTAAATATTTGCTTATTTTTTGAATTTGACTTCAGTGCCTTTCCTCGACCCCTGATTTTATTGAGAAATTCAAATTTCTCTCTCCCTCAAGAAGGCTTGCGTGGCCTTTGAAAAAAAAAATTGCCAAATTCGGATTTACTGGGTTGAAATACTATGAATCATAGTATGTACCTATCAAAATCTTGTACTTAGAAATTAGAATCGGACTCGAAACCCTGTTTGCAGCAAAAATACTTCGGAACTAAAAAAAATAAAAAATAAAAAAAAAATTGATAGATCAGAAGGCGACAGGTTGAGCTGGAAAAAAATTTTCCACAATGAAAAGAACCAAACTCAAATTTTCAGCTGTGGTTCTCCAGAACCGTTCTTCAAGGTTCTTAACGTTCTTTGGAGCAGTAAAGAACCGTTCCTCATAGAACGGTTCTTGGGTTCGGTTCTCAAGAACAGTTCTTTGAGGAACGGTTCTTAGGTTCAGTTCTCAAGAACTGTTCTTTGAAAAACCGGTTCTCAGGTTCGGTTCTCAAGAACCGTTCTTTGAAACCCCGGTTCTCAGGTTCGGTTCTCAAGAACCGTTCTTCTAAGAAACGGTTCTCAGGTTCGGTTCTCAAGAACCGTTCTTCTAAGAAACGGTTCTCAGGTTCGGTTCCCAAGAACCGTTCTTCAAAAAACGGTTCTCAGGTTCGGTTCCCAAGAACCGTTCTTCAAAAAAACGGTTCTCAGGTTCGGTTCCCAAGAACCGTTCTTGAATTTTGTCATGTTTGGTTCGGTTCTGAACCAAAAGAACCGTTCTGAACGTTCCAGAACGGTTCTTTTGGTTCCGTTCGGTTCGGTTCCAAAAGCCCTGTTTTTATGTACGTAACCCAGTCTTGACTGCGTGAGATTCTATGATGGGAGTGTACTTTGGAGGGAAAATCTATAGAGAGATTTCATTCAGAAAATATAAGGAAGTCATTGTGACATGGAATTCAACTTTAGATTGTCTGGGTGAAATTTGCTCTGGTTTTCAACTGGGTATTTTTTCCCTTTGTGATTGGTTTCTGGAGATTGTGAAAATCCAATTCGACATTGAAAAACGTGACCTATAGAGAGATTTCATTCAGAAAATATAAGGAAATAATCGTGACATGGAATTCAACTTTAGATCGTCTGGATGAAATTCGCTCTGGTTTTTGATCTGGGTATTTTTTCCCTTCGTGATTGGTTTTAGTCCAGTCATTTTAGGATTTAACTGCCCAAAAATTCAATCCTATTTTTTTGTGTTTTACGCAGATCAAAAACTAGAGCACAATTCATCCAGACGATTTAAAGTTGAATTCCATGTCACAATGATTTCCTTATATTTTCGGAATGAAATCTCTCTATAGGTACCTAGATTATTTTTTTCAATGTCGAATTGGATTTTCACAATCTCCAGAAATAGTCCAGGCAAATAAGAGAAAAAAATGTGCCAAACCCCCCAAAAATTCAATCCTGATTTTTTTTTCATGTTTTAGGTTCGTAATGGTCCACTAAACAACATATCAAAATGGACACCCCACCCCAGGAACCTTCCGCAAACCCCAGGGGAGGGGTAAATGCCTCCTGAAAACCGGGGTTTCGTGAATATTTCCTCAAATAGGCCTCAAAATTAAAAAATAGTTATGAACAATCTTGTTCTACGTGTAATTTCTTATCAGAAAGGTTCATTTTTTTTTCAAAAACACCACTTCCTTGGCCAAAAATTAAGGGTAAAAAACGCCTATTTTTCAACAATTTACAGTATTTTTTGAAATGATCGAAACTTTCGTGAATACCTTCTCAGATAAGCCTCATAATTGAAAAATGGTTATGAACAATCTTATTCTACATGTAATTTCCTATCAGAAAAAGTTGGTTTTTTCAAAAACGCCCACTTCTTCGCCCAAAAATCGAGGGTAAAACGCCTATTTTTCCAATATTTACAGTATTTTTGAAATAATCGAAATTATGGAGCTGAAGGTACCCAAAATTGTACCAGTGAAGAGTAATTTTTTTATACGCGGTAGTAAGGCATTCCAAAAAAAGTCACCACAAATTTTTTAGCTCCTACGGTTAATTATGAGGGAGGTTACTAAATATTATTTACATTTATAAAATTGAGGTTATAGAAAGAAAAAGTTTTTTAAACGTGATTTTATAATTGATTATTATTGGTGATAACGAAACATTTCTTTATGACATGTCGTAGGGATTCAAAACCGATTTGTCAGTCAGGGGGGAGGGGGCAAAATTCATAGTTTTGAAATTTTTTATGCTTGGTATCAAAAATGAGGTTTTTTGGCATGATTTTGAGGTTGTTTTCTTAGAAAACCCAAAAGTAGCTCCGGAAGGAGAGAAGAAAAACTCAGAATTTCGATTTGCATAATTTTGATTCAAAATTTTTTAATATTCAGTAACCTCCCTCATAATTGACCTAGGGGCTGAAATTTTTGCGGTGACTTTTTGGAATGCCCTACTAGCGTGTATAAAAAATTACTCTTCACTGGTATAATTTTGGGTAAGTACCTTCAGCTTCGTAATTTCGATTATTTCAAAAAATACTGTAAATATTGGAAAAATAAACGTTTTTACCCTTGATTTTTGGGCAAAGAAGTGGGCGTTTTTGAAAAAAAAAAACTGTTTCTGATAGGAAATTACACGTAGAACAAGATTGTTCATAAACATTTTTCAATTCTGAGGCTTATTTGAGAAGGTATTCACGAAAGTTTCGATCATTTCAAAAAATACTGTAAATTGTTGAAAAATAGGTGTTTTTACCCTTAATTTTTGGCCAAGGAAGTGGTGTTTTTGAAAAAAAAATGAACCTTTCTGATAAGAAATTACACGTAGAACAAGATTGTTCATAACCATTTTTTAATTTTGAGGCCTATTTGAGGAAATATTCACGAAAACCCGGTTTTCAGGAGGCATTTACCCCTCCCCTGGGGTTTGCGGAAGATTCCTGGGGTGGGGTGTCCATTTTGATATGTTGTTTAGTGGACCATTACGAACCTAAAACATGAAAAAAAAAACGGATTGAATTTATGGGGGATTTGGTACATTTTTTCTCTTATTTGCCTGGACTATTTCTGCAGATTGTAAGAAAAAATCCAATTCGACATTGAAAAAAATAATATACGTGTAGAGGATTTCATTCCGAAAATATAAGGAAATCATTGTGACATGGAATTCAACTTTAAATCGTCTGGATGAAATGTGCTCTGGTTTTTGATCTGGGTATTTTTTCCCTTCGTGATTGATTTCTGGAAATTGTGAAAATTCAATTCGACATTGAAAAAAATGAACTCATGATAAGTTGGGATAATAGGATTGGATTATTTGGTATTTTATTTCGAGAAATTACACACGAATTACGAAAATCTTTATTGTTTGATCTTTCGATCGAGTTTAATTCTACTGTCAATATGATAACTGGCAGCTCTGCTGAATACTCGTAAGTCTTTTAATCTTCTCGATATTTCGAGTTTAATCACCTTATCTATTTGGTATTTTAATCGCACATACGGGTGTTATTGCAAGTATCGAATTCGACCGAGACAATGAAATTGGATTGAAATTTTTATTGAGGAAAATTTTACGAAAATATACTTGAAATGAAAGACCTTCTTTATGTGATTAGGTTTTTTCCCATTGAATCAGATCTGTAAAGTACCATACGTGATAATTATCAGACAGCTCGAAAGGTACACCTGATTCTTAGCAAACAGCTTATGGTATTTTGACGAGACGAAAACTTCATCCGTTTTATAGGTCATTTTTGACACATTATTTTACATTCGATTGTAATTAATCATAATGGTTTGAAAAAAGCGCCACAGCACATCACACAGCATGTTACAATACGTCGTGAATTACGTAACCGTAGTCGAAATTGCCCCACGTAATAAGGCATAATGTTATATTAAAGTTGAACTTGGAATTTTATTATTTCACCATCGAAATATCTCGACATCTGTACTCTGTAGGCCTAAAATGAAATTACAAAGAGAAATTGATGGAAGCATTTTTCAAAAAAAAAGTTAGAATTTTCAAGGTTCCATTATCTAACGAGATGTTGAATTTTTCCTGTTATTTAATTCGGATAAGTGCTATGAAATTATTGATTATTGATCGAGCCATCGAGCCATAATTGATCGGTCGATAATGTCTCGACATCATGCAGTTTTATTGTTATAAAATGAGACGGAAAAGAAATAAAAAAATCGTCGTAAGATGGCTAATAAATATTCGAACATGTGTGAAATGAACCTTGCAAATAATTAATAAGTTATCCATAAGTATCTATTTGCTAGGTTCAGGCTCGAATTACGAAGCGACCACAAAACGCCTTACATGATCGAGTAATTGAAATTCTTCTCGTTCGAGCGAATAAATAGCGGTATTTTAGCGACTTAATGCCATTGGTTTTGAGTAAATTTTCTTAGAAGAGATTTTTACGCGGTTGAGGTCTTTAACTCGTAAATCGAATTGATAACTCGATAAGTGTCGTATTTTTTATAGAATGATTTATTTGTACGTTCGGATTAGAATTTGTAGAGAAAGGAACGATTATGGAAATGATCTGGATGACGTAAGTGTTGAAGTAAAATATGGTCGATTTCCAAGTTGAAAAAAATTACGAAAAAATTAATGGTGGAAATTTTTTTAGAGGTGAACAAATGACGAGAATAAATTTTATAGCTGAAAAAAAAGCAGGAAAAAATGTTAAGAAAAATTGAAAAGTTGAAAACATTGAGGAGCGTTTTTCCAAACTGAGCTAACTTCAAAAATCATGTACGAGGAAAGAACCTTAGGTGCGTTTTTTTTTCTTGAAAAAAAATTACACCTGAGGCCCTTTCCTCGTATACGGTTTTTGAAGTTAGCTCAGTTTGAAAAAAGGATCCTCAATTCAAAAAATTTAGAGTTGGAGGGAAACTGAGATCAAATTTTAGTATTGAGAAAAAATTTTAATATTCGATGGTTGTTAGATTTATACCAATCTGAAATTGACCGAGAAGATTTTGAAAAAAATATATTGATGGAAAATATCGAAAAAATAAGAAAATTGAGTTGAAAAATTTTGTAATTTTTACCATTCATTTTTTTAATAGGTTAGTAGGTACCAAAGTAACTTTTCAATTCACGTCTAGGACGAGTACAAATTACATTTTGATCATATTACCGACATGAATCCCCAAAAAATTTTAAACCAACTATTATTCTGAATCAGCAGAAAATAGTCAAAAATGAAGCATAAGAAAAATCAGCAAAATTTAATGGAAACCCCAGGAAAGTTTTCTGATTTTCATTGAATTTTCATTGATTTTTCAATGAATTTTTTTTCACTAATTGAAAACAATTTTTTTACATAAAAAACAAACCTATTTTTTACGTATTTTTTCAGTTGATCAGAGTGCAAAATTGCATAGTATTTAAATGCAATCTAACTTAATAAAATTATTAAAACATTCACAAATGACATATCACATTTTGGTTCACTCGTGAATCAGTAGAAATCACTGATACACATACACACCAAGAGTTGCAGCATTGGAAAAAAATTAAAAATTAACGCCGAAGTGGAAATTCACCAAAAATTGGTGAATTTTGCTGATTTTTTAGTATTTAATCTGATTTACTTTTCTTTTGTGCAAAATCAATTGTATGCCATCTCATTCTAAATCAGCAAAAATTTACCGATTTTTCCGTCAACTTGATTTTTCGGTGATTTTCTGTCACTGATTTCTGCTAAAAGTATGCCAATGATTTTTCACTGATTTAGAATGAAATAGGACTAGAAAGAAATTGTAAAATTCATTAAAAATTAGCAAAATCAACTAAAAATTGATAAAATTAGCTAAAAAGCAGTGAAAAATCGCCTAAAATTGGAAAAATTCCTTGAAAAATGAGAGAAAGGGTACCGGCGGTTAAGATAGGCGAATCTGCCCCCGAGCTGAAATTCGAAACTAACCGATGCCGATGGAAGTTGGTTCTAGTAGCCAAAATTTTGAGCAGATGCATTGCACAAAAGTAGCAAAAATCTTCGAAATATTTGGGCGAGGTTGCTCAAAATTGTTTTTGGAGATCTCAGATTCAAAGAATGTTTCAAATCAGTGCAAAAAATTTATTGTGTGCCAGTAAAACGTACAACAATGTACGCGTGGTATAATCGATTTAAAAAAGGGGCCGAATCCCTGCACAATGAGCCCAAAATTGGTCGACCAGTGACCTCGCGTGACCCAGAACACATTTTCAAAGTTTGAGACCTGATTCGTTCTGATCGACGTTTGACAATTCGCGAAATTTCTAATGAATTGAATCTCAGCTTGGGTTCTGTGCACACAATTCTCACCGAAGATCTCAAAATGATGTTTTGATTATTTTTTATAAGTTTTTTTTGTACACAAATTACACAAAAATATAAAATCGCAGACGGTACCAGAGGTGTTCTCATTTAAATAGCTGTAGTTTGGGAACTAATCATCACAGGTGGTCGAGTGACCGCTCATTTGATAGAGGAAGGTCCTAGGAATTTTTTAAGACGTATACGACCTTTGTAGGACAATTACATGCAACACGAGAGCAAAAGTTCCGTAACATTTTGAACATACCTCGTATAACCCCTAACGGATTAGCAAAAGATAAATACTTACAGAATATCCTTATTTGAAATAAATGATGAAATTTCATTAACCAATAGTAAAATTAGAAAGATTATCAGATTGATAAATACCATCGACTGAACAAATATTTCTCAATATTTTAATATTGAGATTAGATACCTATGTGGTTGTAGTGTGGCTTATAAAATTTACCTATAACATCCTTTGAAATTATTGAAATATCATTGGTAAAATGATTTTAAAAGCTGTAAATTTTGTTTCTGGCCTATATATTTTGTCATATAATTTCTCTTCATCAGCACCACTTGAACCGACGAATGTAAGTTATCTTGGTTATCCTTATTTTTATCTTCATTCTGGATTTATTTTTATACCAGATTACAAATGATTTCGTATTTTTAGGAAATTTTGACAAGTCCTGATCTTAAATTGCGAGTGCAAAATGTAAGTTATCTTAGTTATCCTTATTTATCTTCATTTGGAGTTTATTTTTATACCAGATTACAAATGATTTCTTATTTTTAGGAAATTTCCGAAGCTATAGAATTATTGAAGGATGTTAAGAGCATTGATTCCGAAAAACGATTTGAACTTATGGGTTTTATCAAAGAATTGGCGAAACGAGCGATTTTGTTTGAAAGAAAAGCGGATGATCTGTTACGAAAACAGGGGGCTTTGGAGAACCAGAAAGTAATTTTTTCAAAAAAATTCAACATTAGCTATTGAAGAATACAAAAAACTTGTCAGGTATCGAATACCTATCAGCCTATACTTCCAGGTTTAATTCATTTTTTTAGATGTTCGCAAAATTATCTTAGATCAATTTCATTTATTCAACTCACTAAAGTATAAGTCATACCTGTGATTTTAAAATTTAATTAATTGAAATGCACAGTTTGCTTTTAATTTTAATTTTGAAAAATTACTCAACGGGGTTAGGCACTAAAAGAAAAGTGTGGTATTATTCAGAAAAATTCCATTTTTCCTTTTTTTGATTTTAAACATAGTTTTTCTTTGTCGATTCTATTTGTTTGATGTTTTATTTTTCAGGACACACTACAACAAAAAATAAATGAGCTTATTTTTCCCCTGATAGTAGCTTATTGGGGCGTGAAAATAGAAATTAATTGCCGTAGTGTAACATTCACCGTACCTCCAGAAGCCGTAAAAGGATTAAACCCCCAAGAAAAAAATTCTATCGAACTAAAACACAAATGGATCGCCATACCCAAAACGTGCACTGAGGAAAGGAAAACTTACTTTAAAAATAAACACAACATTCAAGGAGATGTCGATCCGGAAACTGATGAAACCTGGAAAAGTAAATACGAAAATTTTTTAGACGATTTCGCCGCTGCAGTAGTGCAAGCCATAGAATTTCGAAATCAGTTAGGTCATCATGAATTTGAATGTGGAAAAATCTATGCTCTGAAGAAATTTCCCAAACCAGTCGACGAATATCTGACGATATTTTATAATTCATTATTAGGTCATATTACTGATGAAACCCCTGAAACTGTAAAACCTGAAGCTGAGCACCCAAATTGATGTTATAGGTAAATTTTATAAGCCACACTACAACCACATAGGTATCTAATTTCAATATTAAAATATTGAAAAATATTTGTTCATTCAATTTTTTCAGTAAAAATTTCAAAATTTTGAATTTTCTGCCTGAAATTACCTCCGCAGTCGTCTTCATGTTTGACTCCCTTTTTTAAAAAATCCTTACTACATCTTTGCCAACGTTGAAAAATTCACCCCTTCATTCGTAAAAAAAAATTTTCCCCTAAAATTTAATGCTTTTTATATTTTAATTTTTTTACTTTAAATGGTAAAAATCTATGAAATTCGTCCCAAGAGTATTTTTTGGGTATTTGAAAATTTTATTTTCCAAAATCTTTGTTCTGGTTTCTCTGGGGCCAAAATCATATACGAAATTGAGTACAACCTTTTGAAGAGAAGAGAAAGAGGAGGACGAGATCCGAGAGAAGGCAATTAGAAAACTATTAAAATTGATCAATTAAAAAATATTGGATAGTAGGAAGGACTTTATGTTTTTCCAAAGCTCAGGGGAGAAGGTCTGCAAAATTTGGTTAAAAGGTCCTGCTATAGAATCCTTCGTGTTGATTTCGAAAATTTGTTTAAAAATTTTAAATGTTTTTATTTTGCTGGTCAATTTAATACAGACTTTTTAGCTAAAATAAAGCCCAAACCCAAAATAAATTAGCAGAGAGGGGAAGTTTCGTATATAAGCTCAGTAAAACATGTATTTCAATATTCCCGAACTTCCCTAAAATTGGTGAATATTTTGACCCCTTTTTGGGGGGTGAGGGGGTTCAATTTTTTTTTTCGACCATAACTTTCGAAATTACGCATTTACGAAAAATAAGTTGAAACAAAAGTTGTAGAGAATTAAAAAACAAATAATTTTGTTATTTGCAGTTTTTTCCTAGGACGTCATGGAAGGGAATTGGGTTTTCCGAAAAAAATCAATTTTGAAAATTCCCTATTATCAGAAATAATTATCAAAAATCGGATTGATCGACTTTTGGAAGCGGTTTTTTTGCATAGTATATCCCATTACTATGTAGAACAAGAAAAATGTATAGCCGAGCCCTCATCTCAGAGTAGGGGGGTGGACCCTCCAAAGAAAAAGTCGTGTTTTCCCCCAAGCATAGCTCAGCTACAGTAAAAAATTCGAAAAATTGGTTCAAACAAACATTGTAGAGCGTTAAAAGACGAACATTTTACTTTTTTTACTTTTTTTCTACGTGGTCTTGGGGGCGAGTTATCGCAAAAAGAAAAAAAATCGGCGCAGCGTTCAAAAATGTTTTACAAATTTTATGCCTTGTCTTTTGGGGTCTAATTTAGGTTCAAGGGTTAAATGATAATAAAAATCGAGTTCAGTGATCACAAAAACCCCAGAAATTCACTTTTTGGGCTATCGGCCGGTTCGCTACATTTTATACCAGATCTATTTTCGCGTAATTTATTGAGTCTATGAAAAATTTTTTGAACGCCGCGTCGCTTGTTTTCTTTTTGCGATAACTCGCTCCCAAGACCACGTAGAAAAAAAGTAAAAAATGTAAAATGTTCGTCTTTTAACGCTCTACAATGTTTGTTTGAACCAATTTTTCGAATTTTTCACTGTAGCTGAGCTATGCTTGGGGGAAAACGCGACTTTTTCTTTGGAGGGTCCACCCCCCTACTCTGAGATGAGGGGTCGGCTATACATTTTTCTTGTTCTACATAGTAATGGGATATACTATGCAAAAAAACCGCTTCCAAAAGTCGATCAATCCGATTTTTGATAATTATTTCTGATAATAGGAAATTTTCAAAATTGATTTTTTTCGGAAAACCCAATTCCCTTCCATGACGTCCTAGGAAAAAGCTGCAAATAACAAAATTATTTGTTTTTTAATTCTCTACAACTTTTGTTTCAAATTATTTTTCGTAAATGCGTAAATTTCGAAAGTTATGGCCGAAAAACCAAAATTTGAACCCCCTCACCCCAAAAAGGGGTCAAAATATTCACCAATTTTAGGGAAGTTCGGGAATATTGAAATACATGTCTTACTAAGCTTATATACGAAACTTCCCCTTTCTGCTAATTTTTTTTGGGTCAAAACCTAAAAAGCCCGTATTAATTGGTATTATTTTTTACTTTGTGAGTAATATCTCATCAGAATGAAATTTTCAAAAAAAAATGTTTGAAATTTCCCTATAAAACGAGTGGGATCTTTTTTGAGTGAATTTGAAGCAAGAAAAATAGAATGAAAATGGTGAGAAAAATCCAGAGCAGAGTAAAAAATTTAATTTTTCAGATCCACGAAAATAAATTGGCCCACCCTTTTGAGATTGAGACTCCCCCCCCCCCAAAAAAAAAAGTAGACTCATGTAAAAAATTGTCAGCTTCCAAAATTTTCTCACGAAAAAATTACTCTTGAAAAATATACCTTCACTGTGCCCGGTGCCTCTAAAGAAAATACCTACACACTCGTATATTAATTTCAATTTAGGCTTTAAAAATCGGTTTGATATTCCCATCAGTGTCGTAATCACCTCTTGCCTCGTTATCCAATTTTTAAACAAACAATTTCATTTTCCTCAGTGAAAGTCTATTACATCTGGCCTCGGTAGCCCATCATTTTCAATAGGTACAGAATACTCTTCAAACCACACGACTAATCGTGAACCTGCATCTAGAATTTAAAAATACGCGAATTCTATATTGTCATTCATCACGACGACGATTCGACCACATCTCCGCGTACCATTTCTGATAAGCACTCGAAACAATACTTCCTCAACCTTCGACAAACCCATCGACCCTTCAAGTTCAAATCTCATGCGGAAAATCAAAAATACCGAATTGCTAGGCTGCATCTCATTTTCTTGGCCGAATTTGTTAACATAAGTCGAGGTCATTTTAAACAAATCTACGCTAAAATATTCGGAACCTATGACGATGCCATAACAGTCCACTACAAACTGATGAGACTTCATATTCGTCTTTTCAGCCATTCGTGAAATTATAGGTAAATTAGGTAGTTTGGGATTTTTTATTCGATGTACATACATGTTCATTGTACAGATTGTCCCGATTAGTCAAAATAGAGGCAAAAAATAGGTAAGAAAAATTTAGCACGGTTTCGAAACTATTACATCAGCCGGAGAAAGATGATCAATAATAAGTAAGATATAATGAATGCCTAGCCGAAACATGTGCGATAACCTGTATTTACAAGTTCGATAAAAACGTGGTTTTTTTAGCAGTTTTATAACCAAAAGAATGCGAAGATGAAATGCGAGTTGATTTTTTTTTGCAAAATTATCTGCGAAATTGGATTACTTTTTTTTGGAAAATTTGAAAATTTATTGAGATCATGAAAGGAAAATTAATAATTTATTTTCAATACGTACTTACCTATTTTGATGATGAATTGGAAAAAATTGTGCCAAGAACTTAGAAATGAATCCAGGTGCACTTAAAACTACCTAAGTGTATTCAATAACAAGAATAATTATACTCTCTTAATTGTTTTTATCAATTTCGGTAATGGTTAAAAGGACTTTTTCGTAATATTTTCCTGTTTTTTATGTGCTTGACGTTTCCTAATTGAGAAATTGGTTGTATTTTTTACAATGTACATGTTTGGTGAAAAAAAAAACTAATTTTTCATCTCATCGTCAAAAAAATATGACTTAACATTAAATCTTAATCACTTTAAAATATATTACTGCACTTTTCGCACATGTTTTATTAAAACAGAGGGAAAAAATGCATTAAAATAATTGTAATTAGACGCGGAAAGTCTACGTTATTCTGACAACTTCCTGTAGGTAACATGGAAGATTCTTTGGTAACCACTTTTAATTAGAAATTTTTAATTTCTCTCTCTAAAGTTCGAATGATATAAATTTTAGAATTAAAAAAATAAACTTACTTGTAAATCACCACAATTTGGATTCCGAGTAAAAAAAATTGTCACTATTGATAAGATTTGCCGGCAGAATACATCGACTTGCGGAGAAATTTACAAACAGATCACATAGAGGTGAGGAAACTGATCTTAAACCGACCAACGATGACCATAAGACTGACTCTGGAAGTCTCCGGATTCTTCAACAATGATAATCTGCCTCCTTCTTAGAATAAAAGTGAAAGTAGCTTCACTATGATGCTAATTATGTTCGTTTGGACGGTAACGCGGGTTTAATTCAGTTGATGCACTGATGCGCTATGCTTAGTTTTATTTTTCGATAACTGGTTCTAGGTTTGGATTTTTGTAAGCTCCGAGGAGTAAGAAATTCTTGGGCAAATGAGTTGCTAGAAAAATTAGAAGAATGGGAATGAGTTTGGGGTATTGGTAATAGAGGGGAATGATTTTCGTTTTTGAAATTGATGGTGATTGGTTGTGGATCGGTGAATTTTTGTTGGGGTGCAGCGTGGGGCTGCAGGATCCCCCTGAGGGCTTCTATAGTAGGGGTTTAAATTTTCTAAATCTGAAATGAAAAATTATCTGAATTGAAATTAGTCTGAGCAAATTATCATTTTTTTTTCAATATTTTTTTTAGAACTGAGGTAACCCAGAAAAAATTCATGTCCAAAAAACACTATTCAACATAATTTCATTTTGTCAGACTTATATTTTTCTGTGAAAAACAAAGAAATTTCAGATCGATTCAATTCTAGAGGTGATAATTTTTTTCGAAAATTGAGGAGAGGAAGGAAGGTGGCTGAAAAAATAAACCCGGACCTCTAAACGATGTGGTGAAAATTTCACCCACTGACTCCACATCTATCTCTCTTTGACAAACCCTAAAATCTGGATATGGTCAAACAATTTTGAAGAATTAAAAAAAAAATTCTAATAGTTTTGGTATGGATGCCTTTGACCAAAAATACCATTAGCATCCATTTTTCATCGTCACTACTCTCTGAGGGGGGGGGGTCTATTTTTTTCATTTTTTCGAAGTCATTAAAAAAACGAGGTTTGTAAATATGATAAAAAATCGAAAAATGACGTGGTTTTTGAAAAAAATTTCAACAAAATTGAGATATTTTATACAAATGTGTATTTTTCTTTTGAAAAATTACCTTTGGAATGCAAAAAAATCATTTTTCAACGTTTTTGCTCGTTGCCTAATTTTGCAAGGGTGTTTAAAAAATCACTATTTTCAAGTTTTTCTAATATTAGTACAGACATTTTAGCTAAAATAAGGCCCTAACCCAAAAAAAATTAGCAGGAAGGGGAAGTTTCGTATATAAGCTCAGTAAGGTATGTATTTTAATATTCCCGAACTTCCCTAAAATCGGTGAATATTTTGACCCCCCCTATTTGGGGGGTGAGGGGGTTCAAATTTTTGTTTTTCGAGTATAACTTTCAAAATTACGTATTTACGAAAAAAAAGTTGGAACAAAAATTGTAGAACATAAAAAAACGAACAATTTTGTTATTTACAATTTTTTCCTAGGACGTCATGGGAGGGAGCTAGAGTCCTCGAAAAAAATCAATTTTAAAAATTTCCCATTACCAGAAAAAATCACCAAAAATCGGTTTAATCGACTTTTAGGAGCGGTTCTTCTGCATAGTACATCCTATTACTATGTAGAATAAGAAAAATGTATAACCGACCCCTTATCTCAAAGTAGGGGGTGGACCCTCCGAAGGAAAAGTCGCATTTTTCCCCTAGCGTAGCTCAGCTGCAGTGCAAAATTCGAAAAATTGGTTCAAACAAACGTTGTAGAGCATTAAAAGACGAACATTTTATTTTTTTACTTTTTTTCTACGTGGTCTTGGGAACGAGCTATTGCAAAAAGAAAAAAAATCGGCGTTAGACATTTTTTCATCAACTCAATAAACTCTCCTTTTGAGACTCAATTTCTGTCCAGGGGTCAAATAATCATAAAAATCGAGTTCAGCGCCCACGAAAACCTCAGAATCACACTTGTTCGACCATTGGTTCGCTAGATTTTAAATTTATCAGGCTTACACACTCGTACTCTATTGAGGTAGGTAATGAAAAAATTTCGAACGCCGATTTTTTTTTCTTTTTGCGATAGCTCGCTTCCAAGACCACGTAGAAAAAAAATTTAAAAAGTAAAATGTTCGTCTTTTAATTCTCTACAACGTTTGTTTGAACCAATTTTTCGAATTTTGCACTGCAGCTGAGCTACGCTAGGGGAAAAATGCGACTTTTCCTTCGGAGGGTCCACCCCCTTCTTCGATATAAGGGGTCGGTTATACATTTTTCTTATTCTACATAGTAATAGGATGTACTATGCAGAAGAACCGCTCCTAAAAGTCGATTAATCCGATTTTTGGTGATTTTTTCTGGTAATGGGAAATTTTTAAAATTGATTTTTTTTTGAGAACCCTAGCTCTTTCCCATGACGTCCTAGGATAAAATTGTAAATAACAAAACTGTTCGTTTTTTTTATGCTCTACAATTTTTGTTTCAACTTTTTTTTCGTAAATACGTAATTTTGAAAGTTATACTCGAAAAACGAAAATTTGAACCCCCCTCACCCCCCAAAAGGGGGTCAAAATATTCACAGATTTTTGGGAAGTTCGGGAATATTAAAATACATACCTTACTGAGCTTATATACGAAACTTCCTCTTCCTGCTAATTTTTTTGGGGTCAAAACCTAATATGTCTGTACTATATGCATTTGGTGAAAAAATTGAAAAAAATTGTTTGAAAAAATTTAGAGAAGTGCAAAGTCATACGTGTGGTATCGAAATGAGGATAGAAATGTAAAAAAAAAAAGAAAAAAAGAAGCCACTAATAAACCAACACTCGGGGCAGAATTTTGGCTTCATCCATACTCAAACTTTTTTATCCCATTGTAATCAACGGCATGGCAGCGATTTTCTATCATCAACCGGCCCAATCCAAGCTGACTGATTAAAATTTTCTCAATTGTTTTCAACTTTAAAATTTTCTTTATTTTTTTCGATCCCTGAACTTTTTTCGCGATTCAACTCTTCTCATAATTTTTCCCATTTTTGATTTTCTTCAAAAATATTCGAACTGTAAATTTTCTTTACTTTTTTTCAATTCCTAAAAGTTCAAATTTTCTCAAAAAAAAATTCGTTCCACTGAAACATATTTTCAACTTAACAATTTTGAATTTTCAAAAATTGTTTCCATTCTACCATTTCCTCAAAATTTATTTTTATTTTATTTTTTTTCAAAATTTTGTTACCTGGGTATTTTAGTGGCTCTAACGTAACTGGAAATCAGTGATTTTTGGCTGAAAGATCAGTGAAAAATCACTAATTTTTAATGAAAATCATTTTACTCTTTCAAAAAACAAGAATTTCATCAAATCTGACTGATTTAGATTTAGAAAGTACTTTATACGTTTATTCAAAAGACAGATTAACTAAAATATTAAGCAATTTTTTTTTTTGAAAATCATCTTTTACGATTTTGCTAGCGATCTATAGCAAACTTTTTAAATCGTCGACCAACTTGTCACGAAATGAATATCTGTGACAATATCGACAGTATCGACACCATCATTTATTATGATATGTCTACACCACCTACACACCAGGGTATAATCAGTTGACCTAAACATTAATCAGGATTTCTTTTTATGTTGTAGTTTAATGATGAATTTTTTTTAAACAACATAATTTCCAATTTTTGTGTTTTTCGATTCAGATGCTGTGAAAATGTTGATACTTTTTACTTTGTCAAGGTGTGGAGTCACCCTAAAGGCTCCAAATTTTGAAATCATCGGGGAAAGTAAGCCCAGCCTTGTCCTCTAGGGCAATTAACATCAAATATAACTTGAAGAAACATAATAAGCTGTAATGGTTTTTTTTTAATAATATAATTAATAATATCGGTATTGAGATGAGAAATTCTCATTTGTGTAGTTTCTGTAATTGCAATATTTGCTGTTTTTTATTAGTAAGGAAAATTTGTAATAATTTTTATTTATTTTTAAATGTATGCAAAATTGTAGTGAATTAATTATTCTTCAGGGTAAGAATGGTGAAATGCTTCTGTCCTCAGATTTTTGAAATTTTTATTGAAATTTAGTTGTGTCTTTAGAGCTCAGATAAAAATTTAATTTTCAACAATAAAATTTCCATTTCTTGGCCGTAGAGTGAAAAAACTAAAATTTTCAAAAAAATGTTTTGACATTTGAAAAAGAATATTTACATTTACGAAAAAAACTTGAAATCGCAATAGTCATTTCTAAAATCAAAAAAGTACCAAAGATTTTTTTCTTTTAAAAATGTGTTCAAGTGAGTGCTTTTTAGAAATTATTTCTCATCTTTTCTATCTGGTCGATCATCTTCTAAAACTTAAAAGGAACTCTTAAAATTCATTTAATCACAAAATAATGTCTAATGCGCGAAAAAATGTATTTAAAAAATTGTTAATCGTAATTTTATTTAAATGGCTGAGAAGAGAGCTGCCTGAGGTGTGTCTGGCTGACTACTTCTGATTTGGGCAACAGTTTGATTTTTTGGAAAAAGCATATCCTAAAACGCTCGAACCCAAATTTTCAGCTGCGTAAGTTGATAACTGTAGGTATTTTTGGCAATTTTTTAAAATTAAAATCTCAAAAATCAAAATCAAATATTTGTGGCAAAAATATTTACATCGGTACGATCGTACGATATTCCTAAAGAAAAGTATCTTCACGAAACTTGATAGAAATTAGATCCCTAGCAAACATCGATCTCCTAAAACCAAATATGTACATATGACGATCTTTCAGTTATCTTAAGATTCTTGAAGTGAATATTATTGATAGTTGATACTAATTAGGTACTTTACTTTTTTTCAGGTTTGATGAAAAAGTACTGAAAGTAGGAAGTATTAATTTTTGCTAAAAATCCTCGATTTTGTAAATTGTTTAAAATTTGCCAAAAAGCTCAAAAAGCTGACTTTAAAATGAATCCGGGATTTATGTTTATCTTCATTCATCAACAACCTCAAGTTCTTAAAATTTGAAAGAAATACAAAATACAAGTTTTAAAAAATTGGTTTTCTGGTTGAAAAGTTGAAATTGAAACCTCGAAACTTCGAAACTTCGAAAGTTGAAAATCAAAAAATAATTTCACTTTTCGTATTCTGGTCATGATTTCGAAAAAGCACGCTTGTGGATCTCATTTTCATTTTCTACCAAAATTACCATAAAGATAAAAATAAAAAATAATTAAAAATTCCAAGTTTTTAAAAAAATTAAAAATTTTGTAGACATTATTAGCATTCCTATGAATGAAAAAACAAATTAGTAAGCTTTATCAATTTCTGCTTTGGATTTGTTTGATAATGTGGTACTGAATATTTACCAAGAACAAAAAGATTAGATTAACTTTGACTTTGACACTAATGAAAATGAACCCAGGACATGGTATTGTATACTGTACGATGATCCAAGATTAATTTTCAGAATTGGAAAACTTGTAATTGAATGTTTCTATTTAATTTCGAAAAAAAAATTGTTTTTTACGAAAAGGAAACGTTTGAATTCACACTATAGAGCTGAGCAGAATATAAAAATTTTTCGGCATTCGGCAAACAGTGCGTCATACCATTTATCCAATGAAATGTCGATATTTCATTTCGTCATTTCAAAATCAACCAATCAGAATAATTATTTGAAAATTTCTTAACCAATCAGATAATTTCTGAACCAGTTTAAGTAAAGTAATAAAACCAAAGGTAATAATTGAAACACTAGAAATTATTACGAATTCTTTCGGATTCTTTTTAATCATCTTAATTAATTTAATTATTACTCGAATAATTCGTATAAAACTGATATCTCTTCATTCAATTCAAATACTTCGTTAAATTTCCTGAACACTTTGGAAAATACTCCCGAAACAGCGAATTTTATCCAAAGTTGGCTAACCTTAATATCAAAAACACTGCAGTATTCTGAAAGAGTACATTCCGCACGAGTTTTTCTTCCATCGTATTGATACCATTAAAAATAAAATTTCGGAGTATTTAAACGCCAAGTGATAGTGAAATAATTCGCGAAACTCCTCCAGACATCATTCTCGTCGAACTAACTCGCTGAATATATCACTTCGGACGTGATTCAAGTTACACCTTTATTGGTAAGTGGTTCTTTATCCATCGTTGCATGCTTTTCACGCCAATATGATAACTTCCATGTGATTTTCTGGTAATCCGAGTCCTAATCAACTTTGATCTATCGTGCTTTAGAAAATGCCAGACTTTACCGAAGTTGAAACCGCCTTACCGGTCGCTGACGACCACAAAGTGGACGATGATTCGGCCACAGATAGCGATTCCGACCACACAATGCCCGATTTGGAAGACGGTACGGCCACCAGAGCTGCCAATGCGAACACAAACAACGAAATGCTTTCGACTGTGACCGGCCTGCCAATTGATATGGTTAGCAAAGCGAAGCAATCCAGAGGCGAGAAGAAAGCTAGAAAAATAATGTCAAAGTTGGGTCTCAAACAAATTCTAGGTGTTAACAGGGTAACGATTCGTAAATCGAAGAATATCTTATTCGTTATAAACAAACCAGACGTTTATAAAAATCCTGCCTCCGATACCTATATCATATTTGGCGAAGCCAAAATCGAAGATTTAAGTCAGCAGGCTCAAGTTGCCGCCGCTGAAAAGTTCAAAAATCCTGATTCCTCAATTAGCACCACCGTCAATGCGGATATTAAAGGTAATTCTAGAGTTATTTTCGTGTCAACAAATCGTACATTTTTTATTTGAGATAACGTGGTGTTTTTTCTGCAGGTAATACTGCTGTAGGCGCATCAGTTAAAGAAGATTCAGACGACGGCGAAGAAGTCGACGATACTGGTATTGAAGAGAAAGATATTCAATTAGTCATGTCTCAAGCTGAAGTTGGTCGAAAACGTGCCATTAAAGCATTACGAAACAATGCCTACGATATCGTAAATGCGATTATGGAACTTACTATGTAATTTTAAACTGTACTATTGATATATTTTTAATACAAAATTAATCTCCATGTTTAAAATAACATTCGTCTGTTAAATTTTTTTTCTCTTTTTGTTATAATTACTATACGTTATAATCTGTTCTACGATTGTAAATGCAGAATGTATTTATTTCTTTTCATAGTTAAAAACTGAAATACAAGCCGGAAAATTATCTTTTTGATGAATAACTTCGATTTGAATTATTTATTTCGGTTTTAAATGCAAAATAATCGTTTTTCACTCATTTTCGCGGCAAAATTTGCTAAAAAAAAAAAGTGCTCGATAAAGATATCTTTGAATATGCTAATCGATCAAGCTATCTGAAAATGTTATAAATTGACCAATTCTATCCACGAAATGCAAAAAATATTTTTGAGAGGTCTCGAGTATCGCTACGTTCAATTAGTCGAGGAAAATTCGTAAAATGAGTTATCTGGACAGTGAATCACGTTTCTAAAATATCCAGTGACTAGACGAATATTTACCGCGAGATGCATTTCGATCATTCATAGAACTCCAGTGATTGGATGTGATTCAAATATTTCAAATCAACATCAAAAATAAATAATTCGAATTCGATAATGCGATATTTTCCGACTCATGACGGAAATAAATCATAATAATTTCTATAGAACTCAACAATCGATAAGACCTCCCAAACAAAACCACGAATGAAACACCAACACACAAGCTGTCTTATCAGAATAATTTATTTCAATGTAAAGTCAGCGTTACACGATTCTTGGAATAATTTTAACAATTTCCTGAAGTGCAATTACTTATTTGGAGAAAACATTGTACTTCAAGCTGAAATGCGTACTGTAACATTTGATTAAAGTAGAAAATTAGAAAAAAAAAATAAATAACCAAGTCGAGAAACATTCTAGTCGAAAGGTATGAATTAATACAATGGAATATCTTCAATTTAATCTTCTGAGGGATTTTGATAACTAATCGTTAGCCAATATAATTCTAATCATCCTGAAACACAAATAAAAATAAATTAGTCGTGAATTCACACCGGATGGCCGGAATACGAATTAAAATGAACCGTAAAATACCTCGTCGTTTCCTTTCGATCGTTTGCTTTGCTTTGCATTAGAATTTGATTGTGCTATTTTTCTTTTTTTATCGCCAACCTGTTCAGTGAAAATAGACTGGTTTGAATACGAATTCGAATAGAATACGATCGATTCGAATATCGAGATTTAGTAACTTACGCTATTTTTTTCCGGAGTTTCTTCAATATCTTCTTCTTCGTCAAATTCATCTTCGATTTCGTCTTCGTCATCTTCACCCAAACCGTCCCCACCTGATAACACGAAAATCAATTACTATCTGATATCAGGCCATAAACTGATACGATACAACGTAACGAAACACAAATAGCTCAGATTTATAAGAATTCAACACTGATTCAGTCGCAAATTACCCAATAAAATTAACATCATCGCAATATACCGGTTAAATAAATCAAATTGAGATAAACTTACTTCCAACGGAATGATTTCCAAGTAAATGAATAGGTCCTGAGCCTTTTATCAGCTTAAATGTTACAGGTGGATCGGGGAATAATAAATCCAAAAGTGACTGGTGTTGTGAACCTCCTTTTAATACTGTGATAGGATATCTGACATCAGATTTATAACCCATAGCTTCGACTTCGACCACATTAACTTCACCTTCTTTAGCATCTGGTCCAAGAACAGCCTGAAAACGATTACGGAATGAAATGCTATCACATAGCCGGATACAGAGTCACGTTGAAATATGTTTACCTGTTTCACTAATAATGTGTGTTCGCCACGGTAGGCCTGCGTGGAATCGTTGGCATCATGTTTTACATCAGGATCCCATAAATCACTGGTCTTATTTTTATCAAGCGTTAATCCTGTAAATTGAAATTTAGATTAATATTGACTGTCGATAACGTACCCCGCCAGTTGATTACAATAGGAAAATCAACACATGGCGGCATCACGTACGTGTTTCAAGAGAGAATTTCACCTCTACGGTAATAAAACTAGAGAATATGGTAAAATATGGCTAATAAGATGAGTATTAATCATTCTACCGTATTCGGAACCACGTTTAAATTCAATTATTCGTGATAAACGCAATTGCCGGTAGGACGGAAGAATATCACTCGACTAGGAACTATTTACATACAAAATTATAATTACCCCAAAAATAATCTTCAGTCATATTTCACTAAATGTAGTATACGTTAGAATAACAAAAAAAATACTTAATCACGAGGATAAAATTACAAAACAACGCTTATTAAGAAGCTTTAAAACCGACAAAGAAATTGAGAATATTCGGAGGTAATACGAGAGAAAATGCCGTTGGTCACTACTAATGGCGCTCAAATGGACGATGCAAATTTGAGACGCGAGAGCGAAAGATTCTCGAACAAAGAACTCATCGGTTAACACGTGCCAATGGTACCACAAACAAAAACGTTAAACAGGCAAAATTCGTTTTTCATGGAGTTACGCGATATTTATTTTACTGGATAAAACGGAAATTCGGTAGGTAAAAAGATAGGATAACAAAATCACGCAGTATTAACATTTTAAGGAAGAAAAAAATAATGTAACTTTTTATTTTTATTTTTTTTATCGTTTTAATGAATTTATTTTTTTTTTGATTTAAATTTTTTTTGTTTTTTCTAATTAACATATTTTTTTATATTCTATTTTATTTTTGCAGCTTTGCAGCTTTTTTTGATTCGTATTAAAAAAAATTCAAGTATACTTTTTTCTCTGAAATTTTATGCAACACTACAATTTGTAAACATCTTAGACCATAGAGTATTAACATAGACTGCGCTACGGCCATAAGACGTACGTTGTTACCGTGTTCCAACATTATTTTATGAGAATTGGGCCCATTCCTGCACGGGAAATTAAGAGAAATCAATTTGCACTATCAAGGGGAACTCAAAAGTAAAAAAAATTTGCAGCGATTTCAAAAGACGTGGCTGTATTTTTGGTTCGAGTTCGGTGCTTCGGTCATCGGTCTTATTTATCCGCCAAGTACCCAGTTCAACTTGCTTGAATTGGATCAATTCCTGCAAGAGAAATGCAGAAAAATTATGCCCAAGTCAATTTGCACTATCAAGGGGACCTCATAGAAACAATTGGACCGAAATTAAACGATTAGATTTCATTTCTAGTCCGAGTTTAGTCGTATACGCCAAGTACCCAATTCATGCAAAATAATGATGGAACTCGCCGCTTATCAGTAGCGCGGTCTATGTTAATTCTCTATGGTCTAAGGTAAACATGAAAATTTTCGAGTGATAAAAATAATTCGCGAATTGCATCAAACAATTGCACCCTTTTCTTTACTACGTACGTGTCTCTAATTATTTTTCCGGTGTTCTTGTTAAATGAAAATCGTGTCTTCGTGAACATAACGAAATAATCGAAGTGAAGTATTAAAATAGCACCATGAATCGTGTACTTGTTGCATTTCTTATGACACTCAACCTAGCCATAGTAATTTACGTGTTTTATTATACTCGTACGGTGGATGAGGTTCGACAAGAAATACAAGCCGAGAAGAAAGATACTCATCGAGCTGAATTCCTCCAATCCCGACCAGATACAAAAGCAGAGGAAAAAGATGCCCGTCGTGCTGAGAAACACCCATTTCGACCTCTTGGAAAAGGTATAGAACTTCATCGTGGTATCATTAAAACAATATAATTTGCATAGCCCATCGGGACTTCTTGGTAGTCGTAATTTAATCAAATATCTCACCAGATTTGATTCATTGTCTCCACATTATCATTGATCTATGTGATTGAGATCGTGAATTCGATCGCAATTTGAAATTTCCTCTTGAATTCTCACGTTGCTTTGTCACATTGTCAGAGTTCTTCTCAAAAATGTGTTTTAATTTCAATCAAAATGACATTTCGCATTCAGCTTTTATCCACTACAACACTGGAATTAAATTTTCAAAAAATGTAAACAAACTGCGAACGCGATTTTCTTTGATCTTCGGTGGTCGGTGAAAATGATGCAAAATTTGATTGAATAGCTAAGCAGGGTTGTTTTTTTTTTAGAGTTTCGCTGCAATGGATAAAAAAGTTATCGCGTTTTTTATCGTTTTTAATGTCATTGTTTTCCTGTATTATATTCTTCATTTATATCACACTTTCACCGAATTAGACGAATTAGATGAGGATGAAGATGTCACCGATGATGGAATTCCAGATGACAAAATCATTTATGAAACGTACACTTCTGACTTCAGCTATTGAATTTATCTAATGATCTACGTTTTCAAAATACGATAAGAAAAAAAGAAGTGAAAATTGAAAAGCCTGACTAATTGAACTTCCAAGTTCTTTTTAGAAGCGGATCTGTTGACCGATGGTACCTGTTATGTGAATAGCTGAATACTTCTACCACGAAGAAATGTTTTATAATTATTAATCGATGATTATTGATCAGTGGTGGCGAATTTGTCTGGAAGGTATTAGAGATACATTTCTGGTGTTGATTGTGTTATGTGAGGTTTCTATTTCAACATACTGATTTCTCAAATGATTCCGTTTTTCTGAAAAAATCAAATTCTAATTTTTGACTCGGGAGCGAAGTTAGATCGATGACTCGAGAATATATTTCTCATTATGATTTATCTGCTGTACAATTATTACTTTTTTTCTAGTCTTCCATCTGTTACGATTTTTTTAATTGAGACAATCATTCAAAATGAATGGTTCGTTCAAAAAATGGCATATATATGGTTGACGAATTTTTTCCGATCATCTTACCTGATATTTTTTTTATTTATAGAATTTGTTAACGATGGATAAAAAAGTTATCGCGTTTTTTATTGTCTTCAATATCGTTGTTTTTCTGTATTACATTTTTCATTTATGGCACACTCTGTCCGAATTGAACGAATTAGTTGAGCACGAGCATATCGATCATGGAAATGCTGACTATACGGAATCGGAACCCCAGTAGTGAAGTTATTCAAAGAATTATATTCTCAAAATACCACAGAAACAAGAATTGAAAATTGAACAATTTTGCTGTTGAAATTCCACGTTCTTTTTGGAAACGATTCTCTTAACTGATGAAACTTTTTACACGAATATTTTCCCCATCGATACAAAAATGTTTCCATTTTACCGATCAATTATGGCGAATCTGTCTGGGAAATATCAGAGGTATTGTTTGAGGGTTGATTCGTGATTGTGTATCTGCTGTTTAAATGTACCTTCAAAATACTGATCTCGAAGATGATTCCATTTTTCTCGAAAGAACATTCCTCTTTATGATTTTTTTCCCTTCGGTTCAATTGTTATTTTATCTATAGGTTTTTTATATTTAATTCGTGGTGAACATTATTCGAAATGAATGTTGGTTCTAAAAATGGAATATACTTGGTCGACGAATTTTTCTCAGTTATTTCAACTCGTGCTTTTTTTAATTGATAAAAATATAGACACTGGTCTATAGATAAAAAATTGAAATTGTAACGATGGTGGATGAAACAGTTGTCGCCTTTTTTATTGTTTTCAATCTTATTTTACAGGGTGTTCCACCGATTGTCTGCCAAACGTATTTTTTTTTTATATAAACTGGTACTACTGAAAAAAAACTTGAGATGAACATGTTGCCTATTTTGAAAATTGAAGGGGCAAATGCTGCTTCTAAGAAAGAACACGTTGAAAAAAATTTTCAATCATGGGAGTGGATAGTACTTTGAAAACTGAACAAATTTTCACTTGATGACTTTTTTCCCATCTTTAAAATTGAAGGGGTTAAAAAAAATTGTTCAAAAAAAAATTCGTAAAAAATGAACTGATCAAGGGAATGAATAGTACCATCGTACGTTGAAAACTGAAGAAAATTTGTCCTGTAGACTTTTGCCTAGCATCAAAAATAAAGAGCTAAGGGTCATTAAAAATTGAGAAAATTTGAAAAATTTTTGAAGCCCATTCATTTTGAGTAACCCGTAGCCCCTTCATTTTCGATGAAATAAAACTTGAAAACTTTTTTATTTTTAAATTAATTTTGACTTCATGTTGGGCATTTAAAAAATTCGAAGTATGTTTTATCGAAAAAAATCAAACATTTGAAAAAAATGTCGAAATATCTAATTTTCTACCGAAAAGTTTTTGATGTAAGAATGTCTGACTTGATTATTATTACTTTTCAATTTATTCAATAAAATTGCTTTAAAATTTTTTAAATTGAAAAAAATATATCAGAACTAGTGTTTTAGTGTTGATTTTATATCTGATGTTTAATATTTCGGTGAAAATATTTCGAATATTATCCCTTTTTTCTCGAAAAATTAAATTCCAATTTTTAATTCGCGACCAAAGATAGATTTGTTTCTCGAGAATACATTTCTCTTTATGATTTTTCCTTCGGTACAATTGCCAATTCATTTCCATTTTTCCATCTGTGATGATTTTCTTTCGTGTGAAAATCATCAAAATGAATGACTTGCTCTTGAATATTTTTGCCGCAAATAGGATTTCGACGATCTAAGTCCAAATTTATTCTAATTTCCAAGTTCAGATTTTTTCAGGTCTAACTTTTTCATCTTTTTTAATTTTGATTTTTTTTATTGAAGCGTTTGTTTAAAGAACAACCTAAGTCTATTTTGAAATTCGAACTTTTGACAATTATTGTGAAAAGATTAAAAGATTTTTGCACAAAAAAATGTAACTAAGCCAGGCTTATGAAATCTCGGACGTCTTCGAACACTTGAAAATAAATTACCGGAGTTTCAATTTTTCTCCTTTCCAATTTTAATTTTTTCAATTTTTTTCAAGTTTATATTTTTTTCAATTTTTTTTAATTAATAAGTTAGAAAACATTTTTTAAAAACGTGAAGTTGAATTTTTTTATAAAATTCGAAATCGGAAATAAATTTGAGAAAAAATTTTGAAATTCTGGAAAAAAATTTTAATATTAAAATTGAAAACAAGTTGAAAAATCAAAGTTGAAAATATTTTTAGAAAAGTTGAGTTTTAAATAATTTTACAGTTGGAAAAAATTTTTTAATTGGAAAAAATTTTAGTGCCTACATAATGAAAATTATTCCGATTTTGATTTCTTCATTTAAAAAAAAAAAATCAACTTCATAATCTTAAAATTTCCTGTAACTCGAAAATTGTTTCCTAATTTTAAAATTTGATTTAAAAATTTTTTTCAACTATTAAATTTTTCCACTTGAAAACTTTTAAACATTTTTTTTCAACTTTGAATTATTATAAAAATATTCAACTTTGTGTTTTTCAAATTTCTTCTCTCAATAAGTACTTAGAAGAAAATTTAAAAAGTAATAAAAAATATAAAATCAAAAAAGTTAGTTAAATTTTGAGAAAATTGAAATTTAAAGAAAGTGACTGATGAAAATTTTCAAACTTGAATATAATTTTGAAAAAAAAATCAGAATTGAAGAAATTGAAAAAATTTAGAGTTCCAAAAAATGGAAATTTGGATCATCGAAATTCCATGAATGGTTCGTTGTGAAAATGAAATATATTTGGTTGTCGATTTTCCATTTATTTTATCTTTTACTTTTTTAAAACGATCCTCTGCAACACTGCTTTTATTTTTCCGACAAAACACAAGATTTAGAAAATTTATTCGTTGTTTCAAAAATGAGGTTGAGATTTCTGATATTTTTTGTTATTTTCAATCTCGTAATCTTAATTTATTACATACTCCATCTGAGGCATATCGTACACGAAGTTCTAGAGGAATTAGAGGAACAAGAACCGGACGAGGATGATGAAATGACAACTACAACCTCAGTAGTTATCACTACTTCTATTACTACACCAAAATCACCAAAATTTGCTCATCTTGTTATGGGTAAATCGGTTCATTTGGTGTGATTTTAAACAAATATTCAACCTACGATAAATATGAATTTTAAATTTTAAATTCCTCAGTATTAATAAAATACACTCACTAAACTTTGATTAAAATTTTGGTACTATTTTGAATATTTATTCCTTTAAATAATATCTCTGTCCATATTTAAAAATATATTACCAAACGATTTCTGCAAAATCGAAATTTTTAATACTAATGAGTTAATTTTT
Organism: Pseudococcus viburni; assembly: GCA_033439095.1. Classification (NCBI taxonomy): domain Eukaryota; kingdom Metazoa; phylum Arthropoda; class Insecta; order Hemiptera; family Pseudococcidae; genus Pseudococcus; species Pseudococcus viburni. Next base: position 577,080 of record JAVBJF010000149.1, read on the forward strand.
TTCTTGATTCGTAGATGAGCCAATTCCAAGAGGGATGCACGTTCGAATTAACATGCAAACTGGCGAACGAGAAGGCAGATTTCTTGCAGATGAAGTTGCAGATGCCAATGATGGTGATGAAACCTCGATAGTTCTTTCACCTACCAACGATACAAATACTGATCCAAGTTCCCTTACGTATCAAACTGTCGGCGATGATGGAGTAAGTTTTCTCATCAGGTTCAGCTTACTAAATTTGATAGCTTTGATTGCGTATTAATTTTGGTTAATTTTATAGCAGCAGGTGAAGAAAAAATTCCGCACATACGAAGAACTCAAAAAGGAAATGGCTGATTTGAATTTGAGCGTGAAAACGGACGCTGAAATATTGACTCAGCATATGAGACGATTTTTTGATTTGAGCAGTCAGAATTTGACACGTGAAAATGTCGACGAGATAATGGTCATTTTGAAAGATTTCGAAAATTTGTTGCATCAGGTCGATAATGGCGAAGAATTTGCCAAACAGAATGGGTTCGTTGGTTAATTCTGTATCTGTTTTTGGTCTAATGAAATTTGCCTCATTTGGTTAATTTTTTGTATTTTTTTTGGTTTATTTTAGGATGTTTTTAATCGTAGCACCTCTCCTGAAAGCGAACATCACCACATTTCGTTCGTTGGGTGCAAATATTTTAGGAGCTGCTGTGCAAAACAACCCAAAGGCGCAAATATCAGCTTTGAGAGCAGGCGTTATTCCTCTTCTTTTACATAATATTGCGTCGCACGATGATTTATGGGTATTTATTTTTCGTACTGTTGCGATCTGTTCGATACTTGTGCCTGTTTCGTTAACGAGTTTTTTTTTGTTTGCTTTCAGATGCGATCTAGTTCGTTGTTTGCATTGTCATGTTTAGTCAGATCGTTTCCATTGGCTGAAACGAAACTGATCGAGGAGGGAGGAGTGCCCGTTCTAATGGATTTATTCGATGACGAATCCAGCGATAGTGTGAAATTACAAGTGAGCAATTTTTCTTTGCGAAAAGCGTTCCAAAATTGTCATGTCGGTTAGGTTCGCCACTAAGGTCTCCTAGGGACCAATTGACTCTAGAATTTGAAAATTTATTAGCATTTTTTCGTGGCCGATCGATCTCAAAAGAGAGGAAGTGCGAATAGTCTCAAAAAAAAAATTATTCTACGAGTTTTTTTTTTTGAAAAATCATGAATCTGAGTCTTTTTTGCCAAAAACATTATTACCTATGTTTATGGAACTTGCTTAAAAGATCATGAAAATTTCACTTCGAATCGAAAGATAATTCTCTCCTTTTTGATTATTGCGTATGTGATGTTTTTTAAATTAAGTAAACATGCAAAATTTCACTAATTTTGCCTTATGAGTCTTTGAATTCCGATTTCAAAGTTTTGATGGATCATTCTCATCTGAAGCATAAAAAACTGTTGAAAATTCCCCAACCATTTTATTGAAAAGTTTCCTGAATGGAGCTGAAAATTTCCAAAAATGATCATCTGTCATTTTTGTAGATGGTGGGTCTGAATTTTTTCCTCATTTTCTCAATTTGAGCCCTCTGAGTCTCTTGTACTTCCAAATTTGGGTCAAAATTTCAAGAATTCCCAAAAATAATTGAATTTATTTCCAAAACGTTGAGTTCGAATTCCTACTAAATTTTGTGGTTGAACCTTCCCTCCCCCCACGGCAGAGTATGTTTTTTAGATTGCACGTAAATCAAATTTTTTAGGGCCAGGGTTTGTAGATACGAATTATTTTTGATTCGAATCTTTTGTGTCAGCAAATAATTCGTGATTCAAAATTTCTAATTATTTAATTTTTTTGAATTTTTTTTGCTTCTTTTTCATTCACGAAATTTTTGGCGTAAGTTTTCGAATATTTAGGTATAAAAGTAGAAATACGTAAAAAAAATACTAGAAAATGAAACTAAGAGGGTTAAATGTGCTAAAATTGAATCGAAAATTCAGAAAATTGAATTTTGTGTCCTCGAAAATACTACAAACGATACAGTATTTTGTATTATTGGAAATTTTTGACAATTTTAGCTGAAATTTTGAAGTAGGTTCGGAATACCTGAGAATTGAAGGAGACCAAAATTCAAAACTAAGTAGATAATTGAACTCAGTGTCCTCAAAACATTACAAAAAATATATCATAAGGTACCGTTGAAATTGTTTGAATATTTTGGCCAAAGTTAGTCGATATACTTGAGTATCAAAATTTTATAAGAAGTTATTAAAAGTACTGATTTTGGATTTTTTCACTTGAATTGACCCCAAACCCCAAAATGTCTTCTACAAGAGAAGAGAAAAATTTTAAATGTTGAGAGAAAGTTAACGTGTTATCAAAATATAGTTTTTTAGAAGCACAGATTTCAATTTTTTCCCTTGAATTGACCCTAGTTCTTAAAATGAGTCCTAGAAGAAGAAGGAGGAAATTCAGAATTTTGAGAATTTCGATGTGAATTATGTGTTGATATCAAAATTTAGGTTTTCAGAGGTACTGATTTAGATTTTTTCACTCAGTTTGGCCTCGGATCTCAAAAGAGGTTCTAAAGGGAAAAGAGCAAAGTGAAAATTACTATAATTATGATATAGGTATCAAATTATAGGTTTTTAGGGCACTGAGTTTGATTTTTCCACTCAAATTGAGTCTCTGAAAAGAAAGAGCAAATTCAAAATAATACATTTTCAGAGATACCTACTGATTTGTTTCACTTAAACTGAGCCCACATCCCAAAATGACTTTTTTGCAGGGGCATTGATTTCGATTTTTTCACTAAAATGAACCCTGGACTTTGAAAAGAGCTATAGAAGGGGAAAAGAAAATTCAATATTCTGAGAATTTCGATATAGATATAGATATATTAAAATAATAGATGTTTAGAGGTACTGATTTGGATTTTTCCTCTCAAAAATTGTCTCCAGACTCGAAAATGGTTTCCAGAGGGGGCGGAGCACATCCCAAAATTACTTCTATGCTGGGAAGGATTTTTAGATTTTTAATATAGGCGTCAATTTCAGGAGCACTTGATTTCGATTTTTTCATTAAAATTAACCTTAGACCTCAAAAAGAACTCAGAAGGGAAAAGGAAAATTTAATATTTTGAGAATGTCGACTAAGTATCAAATTGACCTTGAACCTCAAAAAGGGCTCTAGAAAAGGAAGGAAACATCCAATATTTTGAGAATTTCGATATAGAAATCAAAATTATAAGGTTTTATAGATAATGATTTGAATTTTTTACCTCAAAAAAATGGCTCCAGAGAAGGCGGGGGGAGGTCAAAATAACTAGAATTTCTACACAGGTGTCGAAGTATCGTTTTTCAAGGGCACTAATTTTGATTTTTCACTCAAATTGTCTCTCAACCCTGAAAAGGACTCTTCAAGGGGATGAAAAACGTATAAATTACAAAAATTTCCATATAGTGTTAGATTAATTTTTTGAAAATTGATTATAATTTCTGACTCCTGATTTATGAATTCAATTACACTTGTAACCGAATAACTATACTCACAAAATAATCCAAAAAATGAAAATGATTTCTTGAATCGAGGGTAAATTTTCAAAATCTTTTTAGCAGGTTTCAACTATAATTTTTTTGTGGAAAAATTTCAAGTACCTACTTAAATTTTTATGATTTTTTGAAAAAGAGTGAAATTTTTGTGATTTTTTCTCCATATTTTGGGCCCACCGACCCCCAAAAACTTAATTTAAGAAGAGAAAGTCGATTTTTCATAATCCAGTGGTCTGTTTGATCGCTAGGTGATGGTGGGGTGTACGGGGGGGAGGGAGTAGAGAAGCATGCAACTGACGTTAGTTTTCTTTATTATTTTTCATATGTAATTCCTTTGGTCGATTCAAATTAACTATTTGTAATTTTTTCCTCAGCTAAAAGTGGTCACATTCCTGAGCGACCTAGTCATCGAAAAGGAAGACGCTAAAATAACCATGGAAGAAAAAGAACGCACGATCGCCAACGTAACCGACGAACTGCCCCGTGAAGAATTCGCCCAAATGATGGAAAAATTCCGCCAATACAGTATGATCGACTTGAAAAGCAAACTATTCGAACTCGGCTGGTGTAAAAAATTGGGCACCTTGTTGACAAAACGTAGCTTCAAAACGAACCCAGACCGTTCTATCGATTCGAGCTGGTTAAATTTAAACGAAACAGATGTCGATCACGATATCGTCGATAAAGTCGTTAGTGCCACGTTACCTGTGGCAAAACAATGTCGAGACGTACTGGTTACCGACAAATCAATCGCCAACTCTTTATCGCGTTTATTAAAATATTACAAAAATTTATCATCCAGCGAAACAGATACTGACGATACGTTCTATCACGATATTTACAGTAAAATAAATCAACTCGGTATCGAGTTGAATTTATCGTAAGAATAGGAAAATTTTCGTTAAAAAATCTGTGATATCGATGTGCCTACCATTTTAGAATACGACTGAAATTATATTTCGTTTTCATAATGAATAACATGTTGCTATGTTACTGTCATAAGTCGAAACGCAAAATTTACTCCCATTTGTGGTTAGAAATTTACACCCGAGTAGCATGCTATCTTTGATGTGGATGTTGGATACGTGTTTCAGCATCTGTACAGATAGAAAATAAGTCAGTTTGTAAATTAAGTTGCTTTCTATGCTGCAAAAATCATCTTACTTGAGAATTTCCATCTTTGTAGAGCTGCCAAATTTTACAATAACAGTCTTCAGATACGGTGATTAAATGTTCGTTATTTTCCGATATATCGAACGCTGTTATGGCTCGAGCATGAGCTGCTACCTCGAGAGATACATTTAACGTATTTATTACATTCTTGTGAGTATCTTTTTCGACGTTGTAGAGTCGTATTCGTCCAGAACCGTAGGTTGCCAGCAGGAAATCTCGTTTAAGTTTGATTCCTATACAGTGACTGTAATATTTTTAAGGTTTTTTTTTTTTTTAGTAATGTTTCATTTATAAGTTTGTGATACCTAATAAATTGAGTTTTTGTTCCTAGTTTCGTCGTTGTGTTACCTTTGAGATGCTATTGTCATTTTGTGAACCAGTTCTTCGGTTTCTAGGTGCCAAACCATTATTATACCTTCTTCGTCGGCTGATATCAAGTGTTCTTTGTAGACTGATAAGTCTGTTATGGCGTACATGTGATTGTGTTTTCGATCGATGAAGCTGATCTCGTCTTCTAGATCTGGAGGTCCGAACATTCGTATGCATCCGGCACTATTTCCTTTAGAAATTTTCATCATTGGTAGGTCAAATTATCAGCAGTGACTTGAAGAGGAGGTGAAAGCAGTGCACATGCATCGGGTCCGGATTCCTTTCAAGGGCCCGTGAAATTTGACCAGGGTCAGATTTTACGAGCCCATGTCCAAGGCCCAACATAGGCGTGACTGGATCTCTGAGTAGGGTGTGCCAAAATGTCGAGCCCTCCAATAAAATCAAAAATAATATCTACGCCCAAAAAATTTTATCCAGAAATTGGCAGTTTTCTTCGTGTCGCAAAAACAAAGTTTCTAATTTGATTAGGTAGGTACCTACTTCAAAATGTGTGAAAGTGCTAAAGTTAATGGATCATTTTTATGGACTTTTCTCCGGTGCTGGAAAATTCCAAAATTTTCTGGAGGCTCCTAAACGTCTTGAAACCGCTCCCAATCGATCCGAGGGGCCAAAAATAGGGCATAACATCAAACAGATTTTTAGATCAAATTTTCATCTTCTGCAGGGCGATGAAGTAATTTTGAAATTTCAAAAATTATCCAAAATTCACGAAATGAACTTTAGCTCCAGAAATTTTAGATATTCCAACTCTTAAATAAAATTTTGAGCCCAAACAAATACTATATCATAAAAGAACCCATATGAAAAATTTCAGATGCTGAAATTCATCTTTCAAATTTTGGCGAATTTTTGAAATTAAAATTAAGCAAATGAATTTTAATCGAAAAAGGTAACTTGAGAGCTTTTTTCACAACATGACAAAAAATATCCCATTAGAAGAATGTAAATTAGTGTATTCAGCGTTATTTAAATTCTCAGAGATTTTGTACTCGATTTGGAATAATTTTTCCATAACTTGCGATAACTTTGCAAAGACTGAGAAATTATTCATTACTTCGCATAATTTTCCAAAAGTAGAGCAACTTTTTTCCACAGCCTGAACGATTTTCCAAAATTGAGGAATCTCCCAAAACTCGGTCAATTTTCTAAAAAAGAAAGATTCTTTACAAATCAGAAAAGTTTATGAAATTTCCATAATATCATAGGAATTGTAAGGCTTCCCAAAAAAAGAATAATTTCTCAAGAAATTGGGCTGTAGGCTGTAGGTGAGTTTATTCCCGACGAAATACCCATGTGAAAGAATGGGCGAATAGATTCCCATTTTTTCGGGGTATGTACGAGTTGAATCCCACTTTTTCTCAAAAATTTCTTTCTATTCCGAATTTTTTTCAAATTTCAACTTCAATTTTCTTAAAATTATTTTCAACTCTTAATTTTTTTCGAAATTATTTCCAACACCAGAATTTTTTCAGCCTAAACTTTTCTCACCTTTTCCACGTGTAATTTAAATGTACTTTTCTGAATTTTTTCTCAAAATAGTTTTCAGTACCTAATTGAAAATTTTCTTGAAAAAAGAATATTGTTACCAGGACACATTTAGGAATTTTACCAAAAAATTGAAAAATCTGGGAAAAGTAGGGTGTGCCAAGGCACACCCGGCAGTCACGCCTATGATGCCCAAAAAGGGAGTTATTTTCTATGACTTGGAATAGTGAATGATAATGTTAGAACAATAACGATACTGATCCTCCAATTTTCGATTTCGCTCCAAAATCACATTTCAATTGGTAAAAATTTTTTAATTGTAAATTTCCTTAAAATAATTTTCCCACCTTCTATTTCTTTTCCATTCCGCATTTTTATTACTTTTTAAAATTTATTCCAATTACTTATCAAGTGAGGAAAAAATTCTGAGAAACATGAGGTTTGAAATTATTTCAAATTCAAAGTCATTTTAGAGTTGGAACCGTTGAAAGAAATTTTAAAGAACATGAAGGCTTTGGTGTGGGAAGAGGATCATTTGGACTCTGGTAGAACCTGGTCCAAATTTGTATGCCATTCGATTCTTCTTGGTAGAAGATGATTTTAGAGCACACGAGCGGATTTTTATCTCACCCCCTGGGAGGGCTGGGGCTCCAAAATACGTGATTTCCAAGCTAAAAATTCTATCTTTGCGAGTTTTTAAACGAGTTTTTTCAAACTTGGCACGTACTTAGGTAGAGGTACTAGAAGGGAGTACCCTGAAATTTTTCAGATTTTTCCGACCAATATAATGACCATAAATTTGAAATTGAAAATTTCAAATCACCCTGGGAACGCAATTTTGGTGCTGACTGAAATTTTATTTTGTTCGTAAATTTTTCAATGTATTTTACCCTCCTCAAAATTTTTCCAGATGGTGGAACACCTTGAAAAATACGAAAAACCATTTTTTCACAACGTTTTTCACTCATAAAATGGTCAATTAGGTAGAAAAAAATGTTTGGTAAAATTCCTTTGAAAAATCAGTGAAAATTCACTGAAAATCAAAGAATTTTTCTTATTTTCCCTCTGATGCAGGTCTTAATATTTATTGAAATTACAAAAATCGCGAAAAAGAAATGAAATAAAGTGAAAATCGGGCAAACGGAGTAGGTACAAATATGTATTTTGGGGTATAATTGAACACAATTGTTTTTCGATCCAAAATGACCATTTTATGAGTAAAAAATATTGTGAAAAAAATGAGTTTTCGCATTTTTTAAAGTGTTTCACTTCCTGGAAAAATCCTAAGAAGTGTAAAATACATTGAGAAATTTAGGGGAAAAAAATCAGTCAGCACCAAAATTGTATTTCTCAGGATGATTTGAAATTTTCAAGGTCAAATTTAAGGTTGTTGTAGTGGTCGGAAAAATCTGAAAAAATTTCAGGGTACCCCCTCTAGTACCCCTGCTTACGTGCCAAGTTTGAAATAATCGTTTGAAAATTCGCGGAGACAGAATTTTTAGCTTGGAAATCACGTATTTTGGGGCCTTCCAGGGGTGAGATATGTTAACGAAGTTCTCCCAGAGGCCAAATGAAATCTTTACCACACCAGAACTTCTGAAAAAATTGAAGAAATCCAAGTTGAAAAAATTTTCGGTACAAAATTGTTTCAAGTGTAAATTTGTGTTTACCTAAGTTCATATTTCAATTTTGCCAATCCAGATTTCGCAGCATTTTTTCAAATTCATAGTTTTAAAAATTTCTTCCAACTTGAATTTATTTTCAGTAATTTTAAAATTTCCCATCAAATTATTCTACAATAACTTGGAATTTTTAAAAATATTTTCCAACTTCAAGTTTCTACCGACTAAATACTTGGAAGAAATTTCAAAGAATATGAAATTTTAAAAATCAAAATTGGAAAATTTTTTAGAAAAATTGAATTAAAAACAATTTTACTGTTGGAAAAGAAAAATTTTGAAGTTGAGTACAATTTTGAATAAAAATTGAATTAAAGAAATTGAAAAAAATTATATTGGTAGTTGAAAAAATTGAACTTCGAAATTTCAAAAGTCGAAAGAATGGTACGGATAGAAAAATTTTTCCAAGTACAGTGACGATTTTTGAGAAGGGAGAAAATTTTAAACTGATATTGTATGAAAATTTTTCAAAGTAAAATTGTATTGTGGAAAGGGTCTTTCAAATTTGTTGGAAAACGCTGAAAAATAGTGATTTTTGTAAAAAAATTATGTATAAGTTTTCTCTTGAGAGAAGAGATTTCAAATCATGAATATTTTTTCGAAGAACTCAATTTATTTAGTTTTTAAATTTTTACAAGTCAGAAAATTGTGATTTTTGACTTTTTTTTATCTAAAAAATTATCGAGTTTTTTTTTTTAGCTTTTTTCAAAATTTCTCTGCTTGGATTTTATTTTTTCAAGTAGTTTATGTCTGTTCATCATCATTCGATCGTGTGAAAGTCACAAAAACCATCACCTATCCCTATATTATTGGGGAGGGGGGGCGATATTGAAAAAAGTGTCTGGAAAATTATTGCACTAGAGTCTGGCTCTGTCTCGCCGTCCATGATTATCAAAATTACGTACAAAATGAAACAAGGATTTCATCGACTATTACCTATGCAAAAGTAAAACGCGTTGAATATGCCAATTCCTCTGGCAAATCCTCGATCATATCGTTCTGAGACATCGCTACAAGGATGTGAAAATATACATTCTTCGCCATGTTGATCAAAAACTTGTAATCCTATCGTTGATGTTATGATTAAAATAGTTTCGTATCCTAAATTACACCAAGCCACCTGCAACGAATTTAAAAAAAAATTGATCGATTATGGGTAACAGACATTCCAAAAAATTTTGAGCTTTCCAGCTCAAAAAGGGATGGAGCTGAGGGACTTCTGAGTGGGATCATTCTTTGAAAAATGAATATTTTTTTGCAATTTAGGTAGTGCCACTTTCAGATAAACTCGTACCCACTCGTACCCATTCCAATCGATCAGCTAGAAGAATTTTTTATTAAAAGTAAATTTTCATCCGTTTTTTCACAATCCCATTCTAGGATGATTTTAATTCATCAAACCCAAAAAATTTTAAATTTTTTGGAACCTACATATGCAATAAACATAAAAAATGAGTCTTTACACATTCTTGAACCAGTTTTGAAATTGGATGCTACTTTTCAACTTTTTGCCCTCTACAATTAAGGAGGCTGAAAAATTGCAGATCGCCAAATTTCAAGATTTTTTTGATTTTTATCAAATTCAAATTGCTCACTGAAACATTTGAAAATCGAACCAAAAAAAATTCTAATCACCTAAACAATTTTCAAAAAACGAATAGAAAAGCGTTAATAATTCTACTTTTCACGTTTTCACTTGGATATTTTCGATGAAATGTTTCAAAGAATTTTCATAGCAGTTCTACCACCTACATTTTTGATTTATGTAATTTTCATAATTCAAAAGATGATAATTAAAATTTATTTTAAAATACAAAAAAATTTGATCACTTTTCAAGCCATTGATGAACAATATACGTATGAAAATGAAAAATGCGTTAGACGAAATGGTATCTCATGTATTCACGGCGAATCGGTTATGCAATTTTATTAACGTCATTGAAAAAGATCGCCCAGTAAATATGTAGGGGCTGAAAAATTACTTAGATGCAGAAAATAGAACACATCGTAAATGCGATGAAAATTCACACATGAAGTGAATTGTGAAAAGCAAATGACTAAACGTAAAATTTTGGCTAGGGCTAATATATAGGTACTTACTACTTAGGCAGGTACTTACTCAAAAATAGAAAATAAATTTTTAGAAACTCTACGTAACTCAACGTAAGTACCTACATAATATTGTTCCATATTCTAATATTTTCAGAGTCTGAAATTCGTATAAAAAATTACTTGACCAAAATTCTTAATTTTGTTTCCGAAGTTTTTTTGAAATTCAAATTTTGAAAGAATGAACGTTTTGATGTCAGAAAAAATTTTTTCTCGATATTTCAGAAGAAAATTTTGATTTCTTTTTGATTTTTTACTGAATATTGAAAGAATATATATAGGGCATGACGGGATTCGCGGGTTGCATACACACGCCTAGCGCGTTGGCGGATGAATTATCATTCACCAATGTAATATAATTATTACGTTGCATTTCTTTAAACCTTAATAACTTTTTTTAAATTAACACTACCACTTTCAAACTTACATAATATTGTAGATAATTTAACATAGATTATTTTCCTTACTTCAAACACAAATTTGTTCACTAAAATTTTTGAGATATTTTAATGTGAAGTGAAAAAAACGTGAAAAAATCATTGCATTTTGCAAGTAGAATGTAATTCTGCACAACTTTGGACTTTTATAACTTTTGTTCGGTTGGCGGGATAAGTTTCAAACCTACCCCATTTTGTAGAGAATTTTACGTAGATTAATTTCCTTATCTTAAACACCTATGTGCTCACTCAAAATTTTGGGTATTTTAATGTGAAGCGAAAAAAATACGTTCTCATTGCAAATGGTACTATATTCTTTTCCGCTTCACATTAAAATAACTTAAAATTTTGAGTGAGCACATAGGTGTTTAAGATAAGGAAATTAATCTACGTGAAATTCTCTACAAGATTGAATAGATTTGAAAGTTGTGACGGCAACCAAACGAAAGTTATGAAAGTTTGAAGTTGCAAAAATACGTTTTCATTGTAAATGATTATGTATTTTTTTTGCACTTCACATTAAGATAACTCGAAATTTTGAGTGAGCACAAAAGTGTTTAAAGTAGGGAAAATAATCTACGTGAAATTCTCTACAATTTGGGATACATTTGAAAGTTATTACGGCAACCAAACGAAAGTTATGAAAGTTTGAAGTTGCAAAAATACGTTTTCATTGTAAATGATATATGTATTTTTTACAACTTTGAACTTTTATAACTTTCGTTTGGTTGCCGGCACAACTTTCGAACTTATCCCATCTTGTAGAGAATTTTACGTAGATTAATTTCCTTATCTTAAACACCTATGTGCTCACTCAAAATTTTGAGTTATTTTAATGTGAAGCGGAAAAGAATATAGGATACAATTTGCAATGAGAACGTATTTTTTTCGCTTCACATTGAAATATCTCAAAATTTTGAGTGAGCACATAGGTGTTTAAGATAAGGAAATTAATCTACGTAAAATTCTCTACAAGATGGGATAGGTTTGAAATTTGTGCCGCCAACCAAACGAAAGTTATAGAAGTTCAAAGTTGTAAAAATACGTTTTCGTTGCAAATGATTATGTATTTTTTTTATACTTCACATTAAGATAACTCGAAATTTTGAGTGAGCACAAAGGTGTTTAAAGTAAGGAAAATAATCTACGTGAAATTCTCTACAAGTTGGGATACATTTGAAAGTTGTGACGGCAACCAAACGAAAGTTATGAAAGTTTGAAGTTGCAAAAATACGTTTTCATTGTAAATGATATATGTATTTTTTACAACTTTGAACTTTTATAACTTTCGTTTGGTTGCCGGCACAACTTTCAAACTTATCCCATCTTGTAGAGAATTTCACGTAGATTATTTTCCTTACCTTAAACACCTTTGTGCTCACTCAAAATTTTGAGTTATTTTAATGAGGAGTAATAAAGACGAGTATCTATCTCATCGCAAGTTATTAGTTATCTTATCACAATTTTACCCTGGTATCCGCCAACGCAGTCGGGGAATCAACTTATGCAACCACTCGTACACTGTGTGACGTCAACCCGTCATGCCCTATAAAAAATGTGATACTTTTAAGACCTCTGAAAAATAAGATAGATTTTGAAAAATGGGTGCCAAAATGGTATAGTTTCAGGGGAAAACATCCATGCTAAAAGAATTTATTAAACATAGTCAGATTTTAAGGTCTGGTAGGAAGAGGCAAATGCGGAGTCAAACAAAGAAATTTTTTTTCATCGTTTTGAAAATCACGATACAACTTCTTCTTAGCTACCACTTTCTCAATTTTCAAAAAAAAAAAAAAAAGCAAAACGATTACCCCCAGTCCCAAATTTCTTTGTTTTAACCTGTAAGAAAAAAATCAAATTTTAGGATTTAAAACACATTTCCTGTTAAAAATTTTGCCCTTTCATATAATAATATTTTTCTTTCAGACCTTTTAAAACCTGAAGTTGCTAACTCTCTGAAAAACATAATAATTAGACCCGAAAAAAGGCCTGAGGCCGAAAGAAATGCCTAGTTTAAAGGAGGGAGTAAAAGGGTGTATATCTGAAGTACCCAGCTATATTTTCAACGAATATAATGGGGTTCACTATCATTCAGGTCATAATTTCAATTGAGAACACATACCTGAGTCACGTGGATATTCCTATCGGAATTAAATTTCGAACATTTCACGTATTTGGTTTTATTTTGAGCCGAAGTTTTGGTCGGAGCGATGCATACGGTATCATGGTGAATGAAGCAAATTGCTTCAGTTTTCTTATGCTTTTCCGATTTCACCGATAAATTATTATAAACAGCTGAAGCCGAATATGGCAAAAGTATACAGTCGACTTTTTTATACATTTTAATAACCAAAACTGAAGGATTCTGAATGAAAGTTCGTGTTGACGTTTTGTTTCCGTTAGCAACTATATCGCATGCGAGCTTTCCTTCATAATTTTTTCAAATTCAAGGCTCAAGGGTACCTAAATAATTTTTTTCGAAATACTTGCGTGGAAATAAGTTGTCGAATATCTACACAGTTTTTGTTCCTTTTCAGTTTTTTTTTGATAATTATTTGGGAAAGATTTCTATAATTATTTTCATTGCAAAAAAGCTTAATCAGCAAATCTTTAAAAATTACATCACGTAATCCTTTTTTTTCGCGAAAGTTGTCAACACTGCTCGATAATGTTATCAGAATATTTTTATTTATTTTTTTGCATCGTACTTTTTTGTGTTTTGTCTATAATTAAATTAATTTATGACATATGAATGCCATAAAATTCTAATTTAATTGAGTAATTACTCGATCACTGTCGCAAGATGGTGTCAAATTGCATCAGATATAATTTTCTTCACAATTTACTCGATGTTTGAAATTTTCGTGAGAGGTTGATTCATTCCAGCAATCATGATGAAAAAATACACCTCAAGTCTTTTAAACGAAGATGTTTGCAAGCAAATGGCCGATATTATCCATCAACTCACCAACAAACAGTACAAATTGATTACTGAGGATAAAGTGAAAGAATTACAACATTTGTGCAAGTAAGAATAAACCACAGTACTAGCAAATCACCTAATCCTCCTCTGTAATCAATTCTTGATTTTTTTCCAGTGAAAATGACAACTATGTAAGAAGAGTTTATACCTTGCTGTATGATAATTTGAAGAAACGCCATTCCGAAATACGTTATAATACATTTTATATCATGAATATATTTTTCAAGTAAGATAAAGTACAATTTTCATTGAAAAATACGTAGATATTTTTCAATTCAATGTGTAAACATAGTATTTGTTCGATTTGCTCAGAAATTATCACAGTTTTCGATTACAAACCGTAGAAGATCTCAAAGTCATATTGGATTTGACAGCTGAAATAAACTACGAGTCACATCTGCCTCCTCCTAAAGCTGCTGCTAATGAACTAAAGAAGCTAACTTTGAAATCTATCAGAGAATGGGTTCGGTTGTTTGGCTCGATGTATAAAAAGCTCAATGTGTGTTATGAATTCCTAAGACATAAGAAAAAGGTAACATCATTATCAGTATCTTGTAAGTAATTTCAATCCAAGTACAATTCATGATTTTTGCGAAGGTGGATTTTGAGAAATTAGAAATGGAAGATCAAGCTTTGAAGAAACGCAAAGAAGAAGAACAAAGAAGAAAGCAAATGATCAATGAAGAAAGACTCAGATTATTGAGAAATGCCATAGAAGGTAATTTCTTGCACTATCTGTTTTGGTTTTTCGATGTTTATAATGAAATTTTTATTTTTTAGATACTTTACCTGAAATCAACAGTGTGAAAGAAAGTATTACGTCGTGTCTAGAGCTACTGATCCCTACTCCTGAACAATTTTTCATTAGTGAAGGAAACGAAGATGATGAGAACTCAACGTTGGCCACAGAATCGTTGAAAAATCATTCGAATATTGGCGGTGATTATATTTTCAATTCGATATTAAAACGATTGCTATTTGATCATGATTTTCAATTTTTTTGGCATTTTTTACGTAGATGATTCGGTGACTCAAGAGGTAGATGAAAATCAAGCTGTTTATCGAGAGAGTGGCATGATCAAGGGAATTTTTTCCATTGATATAAGTTTACCCAAAAGTAAGAATAAATTATTCTCAATAAAGCAATAGATGTTCTCAATTTTAATTGAGTATTTATTTTTCAGATGAAAAGAAAATAACAATCAAGGAAACAGAAGAAAACGCCATTATCATTGAAAATGCCAAAGACCATTATAAACTACTCAAAAATAAATTTCTAAACAGCGTTAAAAATTGGATAAAAAATTTAACAACTTTAGCAGGTATTACTCGACATTACATATTTCAGTCCCAATTTTTTTTTTTACAAATTTGTGAATATTTCCAGGAAATACTTCAGAAATAAAAAAAGTGATCGATCTAAAACGTGATATCGAGAGTTTGATCAAGAAATACGAAAGTCTGGTGTTTGAAAAAGAACAACTCGTTGATGATTGCGACAGTGATTCCGAAATGATAGAAGTTGAAGCTCAACAACCATCTGCTGATGAAACGATCATAGCTAATTTGAAAGAATTGGAATGCGTTAGTTTTTGCCCGTATATTTTTTGTCTCCTATACGAGTATTTCATCTGAAAATTATTCCAGATACCGTCAACTTCTGGGTTAAATTCATTTTCAAATTCTCAGCCATCGTCCTCGAAAGCTGATCAGCTTGAAAATACGAATAAGGAAAACGAAAGGAAGAAAAAATTATTGGAAATTGCTCCAAAGGTACCATTTGATGTCGATTTGTATCACTGGGAAGAAGAAAATTTATCAGCTCCTTTGCTATTACCGTTAGTTTTCCTGTTGATATCTTTTTTCCCGAATTACTCGTATTTTTTCAAAAAAATTAATTTTTCTAGAGTAACTGCAGAAGGACGTCAATTCTGGTCTGCTACATCTATCGATGACACCGATGGTGGTATCCCTGACCCAGAAGGAGTAGCTGGATTACGTACCAGAGTGATAGAGTTCACTGGTAAATTTGAACCTGTCAAGTGGAGTTGTAGATTCCCTTTGCCAAATGGTAAATTATGCCCTAGACGAGATCGATACAAGGTTGGTGAAGATTATGAATCTGATTTATGGAATTGATAGCTTTTATTACTTTACTGATCTATTTTCCAGTGTCCTTTTCATGGTCCAGTTGTAGCTCGAGATGCAACTGGAAAATGTATAAATCCAGAAGATGAAAAGAAACAAAAAGAACGATTAGAGAATGCAAATTATATGGATGCCCAAAATCCGGAATTATTGGCTGAAATACAAGTACCTATTTTAACGTTGAAATTTTCTCATTTTATTACCTTCTAATTTTCGTCAATTTTATTCCAACAGCAAGCCACTGGAATCGATTTAAAATTACCAGATCGTAAAAAACGCAAGAAACCCGATGAAAGTGGTTTAACCGATATTAAAAAAGAAGAGAATACAGTTTATAAAAGATTGGAAAAGAAAATTTTCAACAAGTAGGTTCATTTTTGGAATTTTCAAGATCGTTGAATGGCTTTCATTTAATTACTGTTCTAATTTCAGATCGAGTGTCAAGAAAGTAGCTCGTATGTTGGATAATCTAGATAATAGAAGATTCAGGGATAAATTTGGTGATCAGTTTCAATATGTTCATGGTACAACTTGATGTCAATTCGTGAAATTTATATAATTTATTATTTAATGATTAATTTCTTGTTATTTTTTAATTAAATTTGTTGTTTGTTTTTTCAAATGTTGCTATATTTGTAATTTATTTACACCTGAATAATTGTTTTTTTCTCCCGAATTTTTCGACGTTGAATCGACTGCAATAATTTTTCATTTCTACCACAAAAAAAAACACAAAACCTCGAATACATAAAAAAATTTATTACATTTTACAACACAAAATCGTAATCTTTCGAAAACAATCTAACAAAAAGGAAAATCGAAAAAATACGCATCACTCGTAACAAGAATGAAAGAACTTTACACCTAAATAATTACGTAACTCTTAGGGAAATTAAAGACTTGAATAATCTAAGAAAAATGTCACGGGCATAAAGACACACAGATAAAAAATTACGCATAAGAGAAAAAAAAAGAGAAAGAATTTAGGACGTATATCGAAACACTGACCATCCAGGTCATCTCGTTACTCGGATCACATACCAAAAAAAAAACGAGATCATACTGCAGACATGAAACACGATTTTGAAAAACATTGAAAATGAAAATCACATTTTTAACACAATTACTTGGAAGATCAAAAACTAAATTTACCGTCAACGGAACGCTACATCCAAGTAATAACAAAACGAAACATGAAAGAAATCACTTCGATAGGTTCAGAGGAAGAAGCAAATCACGGAGTCGTGCATTCTTGAAAATCACCAGATGCTCCAGCTCCTTCACCTTCGGCCCCGTCACCGGAGGAATTTTTATCGTCGTCTTTGCGTCCTCGAGATTCGCTAGAATATTCGTCTCGTTTCCTTTTACGATTTTCGTCACGTTTTCGCAAATATTTCTCCCAGTTTCGATGGTTGAATTCGGTCAGGTCATCGTAAAGAGCTAATTTTCTCAGATATTTCATTAGCTTCAATAATTCGTGATCGGTGGCTCGACTAGTGTGCGCTTTGCGAAAGGGTTTTATACGTAGGCCGTTTCGAGGGTTCATCATGAAGTTTCTACGAATGTCGTCGAACATGATTGTATTCTCCGGAGTGTAGCACGGGAATTTACCCCAAATAACTGCCAATGGTTTAATCTAAGAGAAAAAGAGAAAAAGATTAATGGGAGAATTCATGGTCGGATTTAAAAGATAGGCCTACTAACCTGAGTTAAACCGTATTTCGGAGTGTGAACTGAGATCATTGCGTGAATATCGAGATAGAAAGCTATTCTGTAGTCGGGATGCGATGCAACTCCTAGCAGCCTCATTTTTTCTTCGATCCATTTCATATTAGTCGCAGACCATATTACAATATCGTAATTCTGCGTTGAAATAAAGCAATAAATTAGATAAATAGGGAAGCTCTTTTAATACAGATGGAATTATCCTCAATTGATGCAACTTACACGATAAGCATCAGTTAGAAATTCGTGTAAGTAGGGTCTCATCAGTTCGTTTCCAGTTTCAGCAACAGATCGATGATCGAATAACGTATAATCGATATCTAAAACTAATAATTTCTTTCCGTCGCGAGGCTGATTCATAATATTAATCTGTTATCACGAAAATGACCTCATTAGATTGAAATTTCCACAATTATGCAACAATATGACAATATCACCGACCGGGTATTCTTTAATACGTCTTTGAACTTTGGCAAAATGTATCTCGTGATTATCGAGTTTAACATCTTCCACATCTAGATCATCGATAACATCTGGAAGATCTGCAGGCTGTGTACTGGCATTCTCAATATCTTTTTCGAGGGACCCCATCATCATGATCTTGAATCCTTTCTTAAGTTTCAGATCGGATAATTTACAACCATCTTCGGGCATTTTACCTGAATTCGTAACAATTTATACAGTAAACAATACAGCATGTAGCCTATTTCACTAGAATAACTGTACCTTCGAATCTCAAGTTGAGTAATTTCTGACGTTCGGGACGTACTCCTGTGACATCGAAAATTAATTCCTTCAATGCTCCTACGCAGTCTTTTTCGCGAATATAAGATATATCGAATTCTTTGCTGTTCCATTTTACAATCAAATCCAGATTATCTTCTTCCATTTTGCAGTACGCAGAACAACTAGAGCGAATGTAATGTTTAGTATTGATGTGGGGTGGAATTTCAACGTAAACTTGGCGTACGAATTTTACATAATCATGGTTAAAGATTAAAAAACAAACGTACGTTAATTTTTTCAAATATTAACCAAAATCGATAATTTTTCCTGCATTTATAATCAAAATCAAAATTTTATGATTCACAACAACACAACAAGGTATAGTGAAGGTAAGAAACAAGCGTAGTGGTGGGGGGAAATGCTAGATTCACATCATTTCAATCTAATGATTGACTCGTTCGTCGTTCGCTCCCCTCGACCAATCAGAAGCGCCGTTTACAAAACCGATTCAATCAAAACTCAAGTTTGTTTAGAGACAAGACAGTCAAACCTGGAAACTCGAATACCTTCATGACGTCACTACTCATGTCACTGAATGCCGTTTCGACTTTTTTTTTTCAAAGTCCAGATTATTTTACGTAATTTAAATTACGTAAAATAATCTGGACTTTGAAAAAAAAAAGTCGAAACGGCATTCAGTGACATGAGTAGTGACGTCATGAAGGTATTCGAGTTTCCAGGTTTGACTGTCTTGTCAATTACCTTTTCTGGAATAGTCAATTTCCAGTAATAATTCATCAGCTGTGCAATATTCTTCTATCACCTCAAATTAAAAAATCTCATTCCACTACAGTTTTTTGAAATTGCTCAAATTTAGCTCCAACTCTACCAAATTTTGGCAAAAGAGGGCCCATAAATTACTCAACGTCAAATTACAAAACAGATCCAGGTGTTCGAACAATGTTATACAAATTGAGCGCATTTGTTAATCACAATATACGTTTTCATACAGCAACTAAAAAATCCACGATTGGGCGGAAAAAAATATTCCATTATAATCAAAATGAAAAAAAATCTAATAAAAAATCTGTTCAACTTGGCCACACGCATTTTACAGTTAATCCATCATTGATACATGGGATTGATGGGTTAAAATACTGAGCTGGAGCGGCTGACAACTATTCGCTCCATAAAAACTAGTAATAATATATACTTTAATCGTAACTATTAATCTATTGTGATAAAATCTTCGTCCAATGCTGCTGCAACTTTCTCCTCGATGTGGCTACCACTAATGCTGGTTGTTCGCAATAGAAGTCGTTTTGGATGCATTGATCTGAAAATATTGAAATATAAATAAATTAAGCAGAACACGCAACATTAAGGAATAAAACTAGAACTTACTCCTTTAATAGTGAACGCAAGAACCTGCATGTCTCTTGAATACGTGTGTTGTCATTGAAGACATCGTCGTCACGAAAAGTGATAATTGAGTTCTCCGGAATCCGGAATCCATAGATATAATTTGTCTTAATGTCCTAAAGGAACGATTTTATTAAAAAATTATATAATTTATAGAGAGAGAAATAACAACTTACTCTCAAAATGAGGTAAAATTCTAGATGGCCAGCCGCAAAGGAAAAGTGCAAATATTGTTGTTGAAAATTTATATAAATGAGTTCATCTTGATAATCTTCCAACAAATTAATGGACCAATCTTCTTCGTTGCCGGGAGAGGTATAGCCATTGCAATGAAATAAATAGACAACTGTACGATAGAGTCGATTTATTGAACTCAACTCTGAGTTCGCCTTAGTCATCAACAATTCTAAAACTGGGAATCTGAGTACTGCGAATGATGAAAGCAAGGTCAATTTTTTCGATTTAATCATTAATAAATCATTTGATTGAGATACGTAAAGACAAATAATTTCTTACCATTATTGAGTCCACCCAACTCAGTTGCAGTCAATAACTTCATACTCAAGAAGTCGCACTCGAATTTCGTAACTTTGGGGGGAGGCCGATCTACCTTACTGAAACAGAAAAATCAAATATACATAACCAAAAAAAAAGAAAATATTGTGGTTTTATAAAATTATACTCACAATTTCTTAAAATATTCATGGAGGGCGTTACACAATATAACATATAAGTCCTCACTTAACTGCAAATTGGAAAAATCGGGTACGGCGACTGTGATACATTCAAATAACCGAAATGCTAAAGGATTACACTGAAATGTAAAATTGAATTATATTATTCAAGTAATACTTTTCAATTATTTTTTACAGGAATAACATGTTGAATGTACATACTTTTATGAGGATGTACATAGCCTTTAAATCTTGTAATATCGTGAGCTCAAAATTGTGCCCTAAATAAGTATAGGTTTTGGGTAGTCCGTCGTATGTTTTGGCCACGGGCCACCCACCATCATCGACAAGTTCATATGTGTAATTACACGGAATCATCTTAACCAAAACAAACTCCAAGCAGGCTGACAATTTTGATTCCACTGTAGGTGGTTGTGTCTGTGGAGTCAATCCATCACAATTGCTAACTACAAGGGAAAGATCGGAAACCGTTTTCCTCAATGATTTACAAAATCTTGGAGCGATAGGAGGAGCTGGTGGATCCATTTCGGCTGTCTTGATTAGTCGAAAAACTGATCTAAAAACTACAAGAGACATTAAAATCCACGAATAAATCAATAAAAAAAATTCATTAGGGATATACTGTGTTAAGCTCACAGTTTTCAAAAACAGTATTCATACGTTTAATGATTAGAAAATACGACGTTAATAATAAGAGAAACAAACTACATGTATGATTTATATCAAGAGAAATTTTGCCGTTAAAAAATTTTCCCCATAAATGTTAAGTTTTTAATGGTTTAAAATGTATGAGCTATGGAAAAGTGATCTGTAATGATGAACTGTTAGGTGTGCTTGAATCATGAGAATTTTGCATGCTTTGCTACACGTGCGCTATTGGTATCGTAATATTTATAAATTATCAAACCACATCCCTGATATTACAATATCGAAATATAAAACATGAGCTCATTAAATTGTTTGGTAGATTTTTTGACTATAGAGTCAAAGGGTAGATTACTCTTACTCATAGAAGTTGAAAACTCACTTTTCTACGTGATTATTAATAACCAGGTTGTCCGGTGTCGAGGAGCCTATAATCAATTACTCCTTAATTTTTGTAACGATAACGAACACAAACGTACATTAAGACGATAAATATCAATTTATTATTCTACAATTAAAGAATTAAAAATTTGAACGCAAACTGCAAAATAATAACGCATTTTTTATAAAATCAAATCAAAGTCAAACTACTACAACGGAGGTCCACAGTGATAACGAATTAACGATGGCCGTCGCGCGGTTTTATAAAGAATCAAGTGCGCATGCGCCAATACGATACGTCAGGTAGTGCGTTGTTAGAGAATCTTAAATTATTTCTCTTTATTTAGTTATGAAGATTTTTTTCAATATTGTTAGCTCTACAGCTGAAGCACGAGACCAGATCACGACCCGAAGGACTAGATGAAGGATAAAATACTACGTGGTATTTTATCAACCATTTTTAACGAAGTGACTATCTGGTTGATCCGTTAAACCACTGAACGGCAGGATTCTAGTCGTGGTACGAGCTCGTAGCGATCCTAGTGGAAACGAGTAGTGTGTAGTTAGGGCGAGGGAGGGTTCCGGAGGGACCTTACCTACCAACACCCCTTCCCACACTGACGAGTTTCCAAAAAAATTGAATTGAAAATTCTGTAGGTAAAGGGATGTAAATTACACCCCTTCCCAAAAAGAGCATTTTGATCAGTTGTCAGAGGTGCTTAAGAATGCCACAGCCCAGAAACCTAGTTTCTTCTTTGTGCATTTCAGTTTGATACTTTTACGTACAACACAGAATCATGACGATTCTTCTCTGTACTTTCATGTCGAGAATTAAAAAAAATCATATCATATTCTGTAAGAACAAAATTGGTAATCAAGTGTTGGAGTGTTTAGCTCAGAAATTCAAATTTCTTCTCTAAAAACATCGCATCAAGTCGGAATGAATATTTATTAATCATTATTTTCATACGAGATAGAATATATCTAATTATAGAAAATATGTTTCTAAAAAATATATCAAGAAGACAATGCTTCAAAAAGATCAGAACTTGAAAGAAAGAAAAATATTAAGCTAATATCATATATGTATCATTGCTGTGGATTAAAAAAAATGATATTACAATGATAGTATTATAAGTCGTACAACGAATATTATAGTTATTGATATATTTTAATAATATTATTCAATTAATGAATTCAAGTTCATATTGAGAACCGGAAAAAAAAATAAAAAAAATAAAAAATTCTCTTCGATGTGATTCGAGTTCAAGGTTCGATTTCGGTAGTCAAGTCAGGTTCGATTCTTTCAAGTCGAGTTTTGAATTTCTATCCTGAAATCCAAAAATAATAAAATAATTTTATTTACATTTTTAGTTGCAAATTTGTTTTTATCGATACGTC